>CM034540.1:52336772-52394077 GCA_020002185.1 Paraescarpia echinospica
TGTGTATCTCCTCCCACGCGCTAATTGTGGGGCATTCTGTGTGTATCTCCTCCCAGGCGCTAATTGTGGGGCATTCTGTGTATATCTTCTCCCAGGCGCTAATTGTGGGGCATTCTGTGTGTATCTCCTCCCAGGTGCTAATTGTGGGGCATTCTGTGTGTATCTCCTCCCAGGTGCTAATTGTAGGGCATTCTGTGTGTATCTCCTCCCAGGTGCTAATTGTAGGGCATTCTGTGTGTATCTCCTCCCTGGTGCTAATTGTGGGGCATTCTGTGTGTATCTCCTCCCAGGTGCTAATTGTGGGGCATTCTGTGTGTATCTCCTCCCACGCGCTAATTGTGGGGCATTCTGTGTGTATCTCCTCCCAGGTGCTAATTGTGGGGCATTCTGTGTGTATCTCCTCCCAGGTGCTAATTGTAGGGCATTCTGTGTGTATCTCCTCCCAGGTGCTAATTGTGGGGCATTCTGTGTATATCTTCTCCCAGGTGCTAATTGTGGGGCATTCTGTGTGTATCTCCTCCCACGCGCTAATTGTGGGGCATTCTGTGTGTATCTCCTCCCACGCGCTAATTGTGGGGCATTCTGTGTGTATCTCCTCCCAGGCGCTAATTGTGGGGCATTCTGTGTATATCTTCTCCCAGGCGCTAATTGTGGGGCATTCTGTGTGTATCTCCTCCCAGGTGCTAATTGTGGGGCATTCTGTGTATATCTTCTCCCAGGCGCTAATTGTGGGGCATTCTGTGTGTATCTCCTCCCACGTGCTAATTGTGGGGCATTCTGTGTGTATCTCCTCCCACGTGCTAATTGTGGGGCATTCTGTGTGTATCTCCACCCAGGCGCTAATTGTGGGGCATTCTGTGTGTATCTCCTCCCAGGCGCTAATTGTGGGGCATTCTGTGTGTATCTTCTCCCAGGTGCTAATTGTGGGGCATTCTGTGTGTATCTCCTCCCAGGTGCTAATTGTGGGGCATTCTGTGTATATCTTCTCCCAGGTGCTAATTGTGGGGCATTCTGTGTATATCTTCTCCCAGGCGCTAATTGTGGGGCATTCTGTGTGTATCTCCTCCCACGCACTAATTGTGGGGCATTCTGTGTATATCTTCTCCCAGGCGCTAATTGTGGGGCATTCTGTGTGTATCTCCTCCCAGGTGCTAATTGTGGGGCATTCTGTGTGTATCTTCTCCCATGCGCTAATTGTGGGGCATTCTGTGTGTATCTCCTCCCAGGCGCAGAGGTCCAGTTGCCTCTTTCTATGTGTAGTTACTTTCTGTTACCAATGGCCTCTTATCTGCTTATTTAAAAGCATACACAAGTAACTGTTTTTAGTTATTTACTCATGATATGTGTTTGCTTAAGAAATATGGAAACTTGATTGATTAATGATCCTCCAGATGGCGCTACTGTGAATAGATTTGCCATAAAATACTGTATTGGTGGTAACTGATGGTTGTTGCTCCGTGGGTGGGGTGGGGTGGGGTGAACTAGTAACAATCATTGTACCTCTCCTCTTTCTACTTCTATGATGAGATAGGCCTTAATTCTGGTCCTTTATTTTTTTGTTTTCCTTACATCACTGAACCCATTTGATTCCCATCTCCCCCACCCATCTCCCTACCAATGTCTATTCCTCTCAGTCATCATTCCATTCCTAATCTTGCCAGATACTCCTTCACACAGTGCTCCAGTCTCCGTTGTGGTCTTCCTATTCTGCCCTCCATGCTGAGTGCGTCCACTATATTGTTAGTTGTAGCAGTAATAATGTGTTCAGCAACTGAGAATATCGACAAGGTGGCCATTGCAGACTTCAACCTTCACAAATTTTCTTGAGCTTAGTATTACGAGTTTGATGTTAATAAAGTCTCTATTTCCAACAATTTCTGTTCCAAAATCATCTGAAACTAGCTACCTTCTGTAAAAAAAGTTCAAGTCAATTTGTTCCAACACATTGGTTTCTCAATCACCCTAAATCATTGATGGTCCCTTAACTGCTCTGATGATGACTAGTGTACCCCTGTTCATGTGTTTGGTGCAACTCTGAGCCTGTGATAACTTGAAGATTTAGATGCTAGAGAAGTGTATTATACTTGCTGTAATGTCATTGAGAGTAAATAGATATATATTCATAGTGATTTTCTGTAGAACATAATAAGTTGATAATACAAGTTATTAACAGTATCAAAACTTCATGAACTTTGTAAAGTTGTCTTTGGTTGTATTAGACTGACTATTGTGTCACAGTTGTTATCTAAATTGTCATTTATTCAGGCATATTTCGTAAGGTTGCGTGGTGTTTGGTTGCCAAACATTTGTACCTTATTTATTTATTTATTGTTGCAGAAGCCTATCAGTTTGTCCAAGGTGTCCAGCTCGGTAAGTATTTGCCTCCTCTCTAAAAAGTATAACTTTATACATTTTTCATAAAAATACTGCCACCTTTCGGAGCTTTTTATTAATGATCGTCGCTTCCACATATGTTTCATATTTATCTTGATTACTTGTTTAATTAATTGCTGGAGGATAGTTAATTCATGCTAATAAAAAGCCCACTATGGGTTCAAAAAGTATTTGTTTGCTGGGGAAGTACTTAAAAGTGGATACAGCAGCAAGGTTATTCACTTATAACCAACAAACAAGATTGCCATCCAGAGCAAAAACCTACATGATTCCTCAGTTTTGTTTTAGAACATACCCACGCTACTAGCATTTACACAGTTAGCAGAGTGTTTATTCCATTAACTTACATTTCTCAGTGATAGTATATATGTTCTTATATCTAATATACACTGTTCCTTTAACATCTACATCAACCATTAAATTAGTTTTTTTAATGAGATCGCATGATCAATGTGTGCTCTACGTATTACTTGGAACTTGGTAGCGTAGTGGTTTGAGAGCCTGATTGACTTTTGGTCGAAAAATTCTGGGTTGGAATCCTCTGGCTGCTGTTAAAAAACGTGGACAAGTTCGTTCACTCCTGATTGTTCCAGTTCACTCAGCTGTATAAATGAATACCTGGCTATAGACATTTGTGTACGAATAGTCTTCATGCATTAATTGCAGCATGGCTGAATGCTTACCAGAGAAATCGAGATGGTGTTCGAATGAACAGGTCTACCAGGGAGTAAAGTGTAAAGCACTTTGAGCAGTCCCAAGGACTGGATACTGCTCTATGCAAGAACTAACCTTTTTACTATACTTTGTTCTAGGTGTGTACCCAGACTGCCAGTTATGTGGGGCATGTTACGATACATGGGCCGTGAGAATCGAGGAAGAAGGACTCCTCTTGCAGGGTCTGGCCCACTCTGTCCTACAACTGTGGGCGCGCTACGGTAATCCAACAGTCCCTGTGAATGCTGGGCAACATGTGACACAGTTTGAAAGGGTTTATGCTAAGTTGTATGTAGTTAGGGGCGGTTTCACAAGTTTACAAAGTTATAAAAGTGTAGTGTTTTGTATTGGTTCAGATCACGACCAGGCTGCCCGGTTCTGATATCCACAATAGTGTCAGTGTGCATTAATATCTGCTCCACTCGGTAGGTGATACCACTGTATTGATTTATTTCTCTGTAATATATGG
The DNA here is from genome assembly GCA_020002185.1 of Paraescarpia echinospica. Lineage (NCBI taxonomy): Eukaryota > Metazoa > Annelida > Polychaeta > Sabellida > Siboglinidae > Paraescarpia > Paraescarpia echinospica. The sequence continues at coordinate 52,340,350 of CM034540.1, forward strand.
TGACAACCAACCCACCTCGATTTATGACCAACATTAATCCTATAAAATCATAGGCATGTATGGCCACCCTCTGTAAAGAGTGTTACGGCAGACTAGTACTGAGTAAACACTCTGTGACAGTTTGATGGCAGCCCACTGAGCATAGCCATGCTACACCTTTTTAGGATTTTGCAAACTGATTCAGATTTTAAAAAGATTGAACTTGGGTACTTTGGCTGGTATTAAATTATGTGTATTATAATAAATTATGTAAGTTTACACAGCTCAATGCGAGTTGAAATATCTTTCAGACAACATGACGTATGCTGCGGTGCATCCCCTGCTGGCAGATGTCCGAACTAATCTCACGAATGTTGAGTCCGCCGTCCTGTCGGCCCAAGACATTGTCAATGACGTGAGGTTCCTTCAGCGAGGTTTTGACAAGGTACATACATCTAATGTCATATTCCAGTTGGAGAGTTGTGCACATAAATGTATCATGAAGTCTTAGACCTCAGATCATCCGTCTTCTGTAACTTCTTGTTCCTAAAACAACGCTTAACCTTGGCAAGTATACGTTCTCTCCTATAGCTATGTACATTCTGTAAAAAAACTCAAGTTACTCAAAATTTAATTTCCACCCTAAATCTTCAGCAGTCCCTTGTACTGATGGGTTTGATGATGGGTTTTGTACATCCTTTTTCAAGTTTCAATGCTTAATGCTTCTGGTTTGTTGTATGTATCACAGAGATCTGGTTTATGAGAATCTAGAAATGTATTATTATGACATCTACTTTGTGGTTTAACTCTAATTATACCACTAACAGACTGGCAACACATGAAACCAATTTTGTGTATAATTTTCTTATAATAAAAGTTGATTCAAAGGTGCGTATGTAGTTTTGGTATACATCTCACTTAAAATATATTCGTTTCAGGTATCGATCAGAGTTGTTGAATATAAAACGACCCATTTGAACATGACCCGACATTTGGAAAAGTTACAAGAAATTCTTGCCAGTCTTACGAATTACCTTGGAAATGTCGCAATAAGCGAAACAGAGAAAATGACACCGGAACAGTTCATTCGTGACACCATTGCCATGGTGACACTTCACGATGACCTATATTCTCAGGCGAATTCGTCTTGGACGAGAATACGCAATTTGACGATGGCGATCAAGACCGCAAACGGAACCGTTGAAGGATTAGTTAGTCAAATAAAGTCATCAGTGGTAGTTCTACGTGAAGCAAAACGGATCACCAAATCTGCTCTTTTATCAATAAACACAACTATCGGTCCTCAATTCAATAACAACACTCAGAGACTGAAGAGAGTGCAAACGGTTGTTGGTGAATTCACAAGAACACTAGCCGAGGTGTTGGAACAAGTAACCAGTGCCTCAGATTTGTCACAGCTGGCCAATGTTTCAGTGTCTGTATCATATAACATGTCACAGTCAAAGGTGAATGCAGCAGGCGAGATGGTCACTCGAGCATTGGTCGCAAAGTACAGCGCATCGGAGGCACAGAGGGCAGCACTTACAGCACAGAGTGCGGCCAAATCATACCTGGTGAGATACTTATCTAGTCTCTACGATGTACAGTTGTGATATGCTGGTACTTTTTGTAGGGCTTTTTAAATTTTAGTCAAAATCAAAACCCTTCACAATAGCTAATAATTATAATGAGTGAATATTAATTGCTTAAATATTTGATAAAAAAGAGCTTTTGCATCACTGTTTAAAGATTTAAAATACATTTTAAAACAATAAATCCAATACAGTAAAATATTAAGTTATGTGAGAAGTAGTGGTGGCGAAATAAGTTAGTTTTCAGTGTTTTGTGAAATGCTGTTATAGTGATGTGATGTGGCATGATGGGACATAATACCTTAACCTGATGACATTTCGGCAGCATCAACACAGGGCTCAGAAAATGTTTGCATGTGTGTGTGTGTACGTGCGCACATGCACGTGTGCTGAGAGGTGGGATTGAACGCCTTAATAGTTATTTGATGTTTGTAGCTCTACCAAACGTTGCTGAAATTGTTAATGTCATGTAAATATGAAATGAACATTAACCATTTGTTGTGTTGAATTTATAGGTACTAGGAGTTAATGTTTGACCTATTAAAAGTTCAGGTCATTTAAGTTCTATGTTAAAACTTACTAAGCACCATATTGAAAATAAGTAACCATGATATCTATTTTTTCTGAAATATACAGGTGTATATTTAGCTCATATGGCATTAGAATAACTATGAGCTGATAACTATAACATGGCATATATCTTCAGGAAATTGCCACGGATACCAAGCAGGCCATGACAACGACCTTGGAGAACACAGTGGGTGGTCTGGTGACCGTGGACTCGGTTAATGAGCAACTGATCGTAGTCGACGAACTTAACAGAAATGTGTCGAGAATCGCACTGCCACAAGTGGGAGAGATGGTGGAGATTTGTAAGGCAATAAACGCGACATCCATCTCTGATGTGGCTGTCAGTATTACATTGACGAAGGCAAAAGAAGGACTGGCCAAGGCACAGGAAGCATTAAACATGACCCAACTGGCATCGTATGTACAAAGCTTTAATACCTGTTTCATGAATGTATGGACTTTAGGCAAATCATCCCATGTACTGCTGTTAGCTAACGTAATAGGTACAAATAAAGTTGTGAAAAACAATGTTTAAGACATGGCATATAATATCAGTTTACTGTATTCCAGTGTTGTGTCCATCTGCACCATTTACACTGTACAATATATAAAGGAATATATTGATATAGCGCACGGTAACTGTTGACAAAGTCCTTGCCGACATGCTGAACATAAATATGTGCTAAGATTTACTACTAATGTAAATGACAATCACTGTTAAAGTCACCCATGTGTCTGGACAAAGGTGATCTGAATAGCAAGGTTTATATTAGAGAGACCTATATTTTACAGTTCAGACGTGATTTGGGACTATCCTAGGGTGACCTTAATTGTGAGTTGGCTGTATTACCAAGGTGATTGTAAAGCAAGGTTTGACTGTATATGCATAGTAATCTTGACTGCAACCATGCATTTTCAGAACAGAGATGAGAATCCTGAATTTGAAATGCCACATTTCTGTGTAGAGTTAATGGTGGGTTTGGGGTGTTTAGAATTAACAATGGTGTTGGTGTGTTTGTGTTTGTCAGGGAGATGGCCCATATAGCCCTGGAGGAGGTGAGGGAGATCCAATTCAATCTGGGGGAGGCCGTGGAGGTGCAGGGGCAGGTCTACGCCCAGAGGGAGGAGATGGATAGGCTCAACCGGACCTACACAGCGACGATACAACAGGTAGGGAAGAGTGGGGCTGCTTGGTACAACTGGACATACATGACAGCCATACAGCAGGTTGGAGAGAATGGGGCTCTAAACAGTGGCATTACAACAGGTAGGGGAGAGTGGGGCTATACTCAGTGGCCATACAACATATAGGGGAGAGTGGGGCTATACACAGTGGCCACACTACATAAAGGGGAGAGTGGGGCCATACACAGTGGCCATACAGCAGGTAGGAGAGAGTGGGACTATACACAGTGGCCATATAACAGATAGGGGAGAATGGGACTATACACAGTGGCCATACTACAGGTAGAGGAGAATGGGGCTATACACAGTGGCCATATAACAGATAGGGGAGAATTAGACTATATACAGTGGCCATACTATAGGTAGGGGAGAGTGGGGCCATACACAGTGGCCATACAACAGGTAGGGGAGAATGGGACTATATACACAGTGACCATATAACAGATAGGGGAGAATGGGACTATACACAGTGACCATACTACAGGTAGGGGAGAGTGGGGCCATACACAGTGGCCATACAACTGGTAGGGGAGAGTGGGACTATACACAGTGGCCATATAGCAGATAGGGGAGAATGGGACTATACACAGTGGCCATACTATAGGTAGGGGAGAATGGGGCTGTACACAGTGGCAATACAACATATAGGGGAGAGTGGGGCTATACACTGGCCATATAACATATAGGGGAGAGTGGGGCTATACACTGGCCATATAACATATAGGGGAGAGTGGGGCTGCTTGGTACAACCAGATATACATGGTGGCCATACATCAGATAGAGAAGAGTGGCATATGGATGCTTGTATCTACTGAGACATTGTCGGACTCGTAAAAAATTGATTCAGGTGTCCACAGCTATTGTTATGGGCAGTCCACTAAGGCAGGTTTCAATGTAACTTGATACATTTAATAAATAATTTGCTTGCAGGTGGAGAAGAAAGCGAATGATGCAATCAGACAGGCAGACACCACCAACGTGTCAGTCAGCAGTATTAGTGCACTGGTTAAGGAGACCACAGACTGCTTCCAAGACTCAACCAGCAGCACAACTCAGGCAGACATACTCACTGAGAAAGCACTGCAACTAGTGAATGATGCAGCAAATGTGAGTTGACTTTCTGATTGGTCAGTTACTTTTTCTGCTTTGCTGTGATGTGTAAAAAAGGTAAATGTTGCAATTTTTGTTTACAAAACATGGTAGATTATAATGTTCTGTTTATCTTGACAGTAAATATAGTTAGCTTATCTTCTACAAAACGCAGAATGTTTTTTGGTATTTGTTGATGTTTTCTGTGCTGTTCAATCAAGATTGCTAATTGGAAAGAATAAGGAATGGATTTGACGCATTTTATTGAACATGTTCAGCCATTGTAAATTTCCTCCATTGACAACACTACGGTTATATCAAACACGCAAGAAATTAAGACTAACAATTAAATTGTGTTGTCCTGCCAGGTGATTAAACTGAAATGAAATGGTCTTAAGTTAATTAATTCCATGTAAGGCTATTATTATATTTTGAGGTAGAGTAGATGATTTTACTATATACGATTACAACAACCAGGGAACAATATTGTGCTGTACAGTCGTGCCTCGTTATAACGGTTATAACACGGATTCATATCATGGACCCCGAATACCGTGTTATAACAAGGCGCGATTGTACGTTACTACAGTCAGTACACCAGCGCAGTAGTGATGTTATCACTCTTGTTTATTCTACATACCTCTGTATTTGCCTAATATGAGTACATTATTTGGGTAACTCTAGGTGCGACTGAAAAATGTTGAACGTCTACAAAACCTCAGCAAAGAACTCGGCCGGAGAATAGCACTAGACAGCGCCACCTATGCAACATTGACAGAAGTGCATCGAGAAATGACACTTTTACAGCAGGACCTCATAGACATCGAACAGATCACTGACGTTCAGTGTAAGTACTTCTAAAACAGTCCAGGAACCAGATCAGATCTGTGACCCATCACAGCAAACCAGGTATTAAATTTAACAGGTCTGTCCTAACAGGTCTGTCCAGCCTAACAGCTGTCCAGGTCATGTCCCATAATTTTTTTCGTTTTGGCAGAAATATATATACCGTATTATATCACCTTTCAATATCTAGTTTGTCTTCCTCGACAAGTAATCAAAAACTAATAAAATACATGCATCAAAGAACCCACATTAAAAACTAATGGACAATATGAATCAAAATGACCTTGTTTCTCAAAACATCACTTTTGTAAAGTTTGCGTGAATTTGAGCAATAAATTACTACTAAACTACTGAAGATATTTATATAAGTTTATGATCTGCAGAATCCAAAAACTAAGTTCCCAACTTTGCTATTTGTAATACCTACTTTGAGGTGGCAGGCCACATTTCATTCTCAAATTGACCATTATGATGTTCAGTTGCACCAATATCTAATGTATGTGTCTGAAAACGTGATCGACATTTCAAATAAGTAGCTTATCGCCATTTTGGATGCCATCTTTTAACATGGCTACCATTTACCAAAAAATTCATGGTATTCAAAACTAATATTCTAGCCAAATGTAGTGATTTATTTTAGCTAAAAGTTGTTTTAATATAAGTTGTTCATCGTGACATTCTAAGTATGTAAGAACACATTAAAATTATTGTGTTTACACATTTGTTACATATATAAGGGAAAATGTCAAGAAAAATACCAAAATTTTTCCTTGTATTGTTTCTAGTGCAGTTGTGATATACAACTGTTGGTATATTATTGAAATCTTGACTAAGTATTACTGAAATTTTGACTAAGTCCATCCATACATATACACACAAAAGAGATAGTGGAATAAACATAACACATATAAATCTGTTCATCCTTAATATCTATGTAATATAAAAAAATTGCACAATAACAAAAGGTTTATCAGTGCAAATATATCCAAATATCCAGCCAGGCTTCACGTGTTACACGACCTGTTACATGACCTGTTACAGTTTTACATGACCTGTTACAATGTCGGGTGACCTGTTACAGTATTACATGACATGTTACAATGTCAGATGGCCCTTTATGGTGTTATATGACCAGTTACAGTGTTACATGACCAGTTACAGTATTACATGACCCACTGCAGTGTTGTATGACATGTTACAGTGTTACATGATATGTTACAGTGTTACACAACTTGTTACAATGTTATACGACCTGTTACATCATTACATTACATTACAATGTTACACAACCTGTTACAATGTTACATAGCATGTTACACAACCTGTTACAGTGTTAAACGACATGTTACATGACATGTTACAGTGTTACATAACATGTTACAGTGTTACACGACCTGTTAGTGTTGCATGACCTGTTACATTGTTACATGACCTGTCATAGTGTTACATGACCTGTTACAGCAATATTCAGAAGCCTGCGCTCACAGACGAGTGAGATGACCACAATGCAACAGGAGTTGGACCGACTCGAGAGTGACCTTGACGACCTTGTCACGAACCTTGCAAACCTTGACCCCCAGACTGTCAGGTGCACACACAACTGACCGCACCCCCTCTGTCCACGACCAAGTGGCTCGGAGCAAGGCAGTAAATGTTTTATAACAGTCTGAACTTCTTACTTCACAGAAACGTTTGGTGCACACCACGTGCCCTGGTGTTGACTGTTTTTAGGATACAAGATCACTGCTAAGGAGAAAAGTTGATTTTAAGAGCGTAATCGGGCTTATGAGCCCGCAAGAATGGCAATGACATGGCCGCCTGATGTGCATCAAGGTGCTGTGAAATATTGTGAGAATTTAGGTAATTTATGCATTTTAATGCGGAAATATTGTACATTGAATCCTTTGTGTAGCAGACAGTATTGGGGGTAGGAAATGTCTTGGTGAACATAAATTAAAGGGAGATTACAAAATGTGTTGTATATATACAGTCATCTTTTCAGGTTTGTGTGTGGGATAGTTAGAAAAAATTAGTGCAGTAGGATAAGGAACTAATATAATAACAGAAAGTTTTATGATGTGACAACAATACGTTTTTAGAGATGACAGCCAACTATTTGTTTAGGAAATTTACGTATTTCGGTTGAATTAATACATTTTCAATTGAAATAATAAATGTTTATTTGAAATTATAAATGTTAGTACCCATTTATAAAGGGAACTTTGAGGAAGAACACATAGTATTTGCTGTATAGTAGTAGCATGCACTTTTAATTGAAATAATGAATGTTCATTTGAAATAATATATTCTATTACCAACTTATAAAGGACACTTTGAGGAAGAACGAATCATTTGGTGTAGAGCAGTTTATAATAATTGCCTCAATTGTCATTAGCCAGTATTACCAGAAAATCATGATGTAAACTTTCTCAGGTTTTATTGAAGCAATTACAGTAGAATATTGACCAAATGGTTGCTCAAATAGATTTTATAAATGAATACTGAGCAATAGCGAAGTTTGTGTCGCCTGTTTTGTGTCGAGTAGTTGGCAAGTTTGATGGATTTATAAATAAATTAGCAAGGAGATTGTTATGCTAGACACTACTAGTTTTTACAGGAAGTTCAGTATTGATTGTGAAAATGCATTTTATATGCCATGTTTACCACACTGATAGAAATGTATTTTATATTTTTCTTCAGAATAAAAGGTGTATTTACAGTTTGTGGTGTAGTCAGTTTTGTTCTGACGGTTGGCAGCTGCATGTTTAAAAAAACACATCAAGTCAATTTACATGGGATGACAAGTAATGCATGTTACTGTATTTCAAGACAGCTTTTACTATGAGCCTGAAGTAAGACCTGTTTTGTCATATGGGACAGAAACATGGGAATCTGTATATTAATATGCTGACTTTGGGGAATTCTAACAGTATATCCTCCCAGGAGTCAATGTCCACTAACCTCTTTTTATGTTGATTTGCGTCTTTGTACCACTGGCTTCTGATCTATCAATTAGCAACGTTGTTAAAAAGCAAAGGTAGTTATTAGGATACCAATATTTATTGGTGTGCGAAATGCTTTTCTAATGGAGTTCTCTCCACAAGGTGACACTGGTATCTAGCCCAGATTACCCAGTCACCATGACGTGGTGCCACATCTGTTGCCCCCACAACCCATCTCGTCAAGTGTATGAAGGTGAGCAAGTGTCGAATAAGTGAGACAACTGTGGTGTCATGTTCACCCTACTTTCGCTGTAATTGGTGAAAACAGAAACTAAATGGTCAGAGGGAACAAGTTTAAGATTAAAATACTGTAATGGTGATAGCAGTAGCCCTGGGTTTGTTGCTCCGTAGGTAGGTGTAAGCTGTAATGGTGATAACAGTACTCCTTGGTTTGTTGCTCTGTGGGTAGGTGAAAGCTGTAATGGTGATAAAAGTTCTCCTTGGTTTGTTGCTCCGTGGGTAGGTGTAAGCTGTAGTGGTGATAACAGTACCCCTTGGTTTGTTGCTCCGTGGGTAGATGTAAGCTGTAATGGTGATAACAGTACCCCTTGGTTTGTTGCTCCGTGGGTAGGTATAAGCTGTAATGATGATAACAGTACTCCTTGGTTTGTTGCTCCGTGGGTAGATGTAAGCTGTAATGGTGATAACAGTACCCCTTGGTTTGTTGCTCCGTGGGTAGATGTAAGCTGTAATGGTGATAACAGTACTCCTTGGTTTGTTGCTCCGTGGGTAGGTGTAAGCTGTAATGGTGATAACAGTACTCCTTGGTTTGTTGCTCTGTGGGTAGGTGAAAGCTGTAATGGTGATAAAAGTTCTCCTTGGTTTGTTGCTCCGTGGGTAGGTGTAAGCTGTAGTGGTGATAACAGTACCCCTTGGTTTGTTGCTCCGTGGGTAGATGTAAGCTGTAATGGTGATAACAGTACCCCTTGGTTTGTTGCTCCGTGGGTAGGTATAAGCTGTAATGGTGATAACAGTACTCCTTGGTTTGTTGCTCCGTGGGTAGATGTAAGCTGTAATGGTGATAACAGTACCCCTTGGTTTGTTGCTCCATGGGTAGATGTAAGCTGTAATGGTGATAACAGTACTCCTTGGTTTGTTGCTCCGTGGGTAGGTGTAAGCTGTAATGGTGATAACAGTACCCCTTGGTTTGTTGCTCCGTAGGTAGGTGTAAGCTGTAATGGTGATAACAGTACCCCTTGGTTTGTTGCTCCATGGGTAGATGTAAGCTGTAATGGTGATAACAGTACCCCTTGGTTTGTTGCTCCGTAGGTAGGTGTAAGCTGTAATGGTGATAACAGTACTCCTTGGTTTGTTGCTCCGTAGGTAGGTGTAAGCTGTAATGGTGATAACAGTACTCCTTGGTTTGTTGCTCCGTGGGTAGGTATAAGCTGTAATGGTGATGACAGTAGCCTTGAGTTTGTTGCTCTGTGGGTAGGTATAAGCTGTAATGGTGATAAATGTAGCCCTGGGTTTGTTGCTCCGTGGGTAGATGTAAGCTGTAATGGTGATAAATGTAGCCCTGGGTTTGTTGCTCCGTGGGTAGATGTAAGCTGTAATGGTGATAACAGTAGCCCTGGGTTTGTTGCTCTGTGGGTAGGTATAAGCTGTAATGGTGATAAATGTAGCCCTGGGTTTGTTGCTCTGTGTGTAGGTGTAAGCTGTAATGGTGATAACAGTAGCCCTGGGTTTGTTGCTCCATGGGTAGTTGTAAGCTGTAATGGTGATAACAGTAGTCCTGGGTTTGTTGCTCCGTGGGTAGGTGTAAGCTGTAATGGTGATAACAGTAGTCCTGGGTTTGTTGCTCCATGGGTAGATGTAAGCTCCATGGGTAGATGTAAGCTGTAATGGTGATAACGAGTAGTCCTGGGTTTGTTGCTCGGTGGGTGAGTGTAAGCTGTAATGGTGATAACAGTAGCCCTGGGTTTGTTGCTCCGTGGGTAGGTGTAAGCTGTAATGGTGATAACAGTAGCCCTGGGTTTGTTGCTCTGTGGGTAGATGTAAGCTGTAATGGTGATAACAGTAGCCCTGGGTTTGTTGCTCCGTGGGTAGATGTAAGCTGTAATGGTGATAACAGTAGTCCAGGGTTTGTTGCTCCGTGGGTAGGTGTAAGCTGTAATGGTGATAACAGTAGCCCTGGGTTTGTTGCTCCGTGGGTAGATGTAAGCTGTAATGGTGATAACAGTAATCCTGGGTTTGTTGCTCCGTGGGTAGATGTAAGCTGTAGTGGTGATAACAGTAGCCATGGGTTTGTTGCTCCATGGGTAGATGGAAGCTGTAATGGTGATAACAGTAGTCCTGGGTTTGTTGCTCGGTGGGTAGGTGTAAGCTGTAATGGTGATAACAGTAGCCCTGAGTTTGTTGCTCCGTGGGTAGATGTAAGCTGTAATGGTGATAGCAGTAGCCCTGGGTTTGTTGCTCTGTGGGTAGGTGTAAGCTGTAGTGGTGATAACAGTAGCCCTGGGTTTGTTGCTCTGTGGGTAGGTGTAATCTGTAATGGTGATAACAGTAGCCCTGGGTTTGTTGCTCTGTGGGTAGGTGTAAGCTGTAATGGTGATAACAGTATCCCTGGGTTTGTTGCTCTGGGTAGGTATAAGCTGTAGTGGTGATAACAGTATCCCTGGGTTTGTTGCTCCGTGGGTAGATGTAAGCTGTAATGGTGATAACAGTAGCCCTGGGTTTGTTGCTCTGTGGGTAGGTGTAAGCTGTAGTGGTGATAACAGTATCCCTGGGTTTGTTGCTCTGGGTAGGTATAAGCTGTAATGGTGATAACAGTAGCCCTGGGTTTGTTGCTCCGTGGGTAGATGTAAGCTGTAATGGTGATAACAGTAGCCCTGGGTTTGTTGCTCTGTGGGTAGGTGTAAGCTGTAGTGGTGATAACAGTATCCCTGGGTTTGTTGCTCTGGGTAGGTATAAGCTGTAATGGTGATAACAGTAGTCCTGGGTTTGTTGCTCCGTGGGTAGATGTAAGCTGTAATGGTGATAACAGTAGCCCTGGGTTTGTTGCTCCGTGGGTAGATGTAAGCTGTAATGGTGATAACAGTAGCCCTGGGTTTGTTGCTCCGTGGGTAGATGTAAGCTGTAATGGTGATAACAGTAGTCCTGGGTTTGTTGCTCCGTGGGTAGGTGTAAGCTGTAATGGTGATAACAGTAGTCCTGGGTTTGTTGCTCTGTGGGTAGGTGTAAGCTGTAATGGTGATAACAGTAGCCCTGGGTTTGTTGCTCCGTGGGTAGGTGTAAGCTGTAATGGTGATAACAGTAGCCCTGGGTTTGTTGCTCCGTGGGTAGGTGTAAGCTGTAATGGTGATAACAGTAGCCCTGGGTTTGTTGCTCCGTGGGTAGGTGTAAGCTGTAATGGTGATAACAGTAGCCCTGGGTTTGTTGCTCCGTGGGTAGGTGTAAGCTGTAATGGTGATAACAGTAGCCCTGGGTTTGTTGCTCCGTGGGTAGATGTAAGCTGTAATGGTGATAACAGTAGTCCTGGGTTTGTTGCTCCGTGGGTAGATGTAAGATGTAATGGTGATAACAGTAGTCCAGGGTTTGTTGCTCCGTGGGTAGGTGTAAGCTGTAATGGTGATAACAGTAGCCCTGGGTTTGTTGCTCCGTGGGTAGATGTAAGCTGTAATGGTGATAACAGTAGTCCTGGGTTTGTTGCTCCGTGGGTAGATGTAAGCTGTAGTGGTGATAACAGTAGCCATGGGTTTGTTGCTCCATGGGTAGATGTAAGCTGTAATGGTGATAACAGTAGTCCTGGGTTTGTTGCTCGGTGGGTAGGTGTAAGCTGTAATGGTGATAACAGTAGCCCTGGGTTTGTTGCTCTGTGGGTAGGTGTAAGCTGTAGTGGTGATAACAGTAGCCCTGGGTTTGTTGCTCTGTAGGTAGGTGTAAGCTGTAATGATGATAACAGTAGCCCTGGGTTTGTTGCTCCGTGGGTAGATGTAAGCTGTAATGGTGATAACAGTAGTCCAGGGTTTGTTGCTCCGTGGGTAGGTGTAAGCTGTAATGGTGATAACAGTAGCCCTGGGTTTGTTGCTCCGTGGGTAGATGTAAGCTGTAATGGTGATAACAGTAATCCTGGGTTTGTTGCTCCGTGGGTAGATGTAAGCTGTAGTGGTGATAACAGTAGCCATGGGTTTGTTGCTCCATGGGTAGATGGAAGCTGTAATGGTGATAACAGTAGTCCTGGGTTTGTTGCTCGGTGGGTAGGTGTAAGCTGTAATGGTGATAACAGTAGCCCTGAGTTTGTTGCTCCGTGGGTAGATGTAAGCTGTAATGGTGATAGCAGTAGCCCTGGGTTTGTTGCTCTGTGGGTAGGTGTAAGCTGTAGTGGTGATAACAGTAGCCCTGGGTTTGTTGCTCTGTGGGTAGGTGTAATCTGTAATGGTGATAACAGTAGCCCTGGGTTTGTTGCTCTGTGGGTAGGTGTAAGCTGTAATGGTGATAACAGTATCCCTGGGTTTGTTGCTCTGGGTAGGTATAAGCTGTAGTGGTGATAACAGTATCCCTGGGTTTGTTGCTCCGTGGGTAGATGTAAGCTGTAATGGTGATAACAGTAGCCCTGGGTTTGTTGCTCTGTGGGTAGGTGTAAGCTGTAGTGGTGATAACAGTATCCCTGGGTTTGTTGCTCTGGGTAGGTATAAGCTGTAATGGTGATAACAGTAGCCCTGGGTTTGTTGCTCCGTGGGTAGATGTAAGCTGTAATGGTGATAACAGTAGCCCTGGGTTTGTTGCTCTGTGGGTAGGTGTAAGCTGTAGTGGTGATAACAGTATCCCTGGGTTTGTTGCTCTGGGTAGGTATAAGCTGTAATGGTGATAACAGTAGTCCTGGGTTTGTTGCTCCGTGGGTAGATGTAAGCTGTAATGGTGATAACAGTAGCCCTGGGTTTGTTGCTCCGTGGGTAGATGTAAGCTGTAATGGTGATAACAGTAGCCCTGGGTTTGTTGCTCCGTGGGTAGATGTAAGCTGTAATGGTGATAACAGTAGTCCTGGGTTTGTTGCTCCGTGGGTAGGTGTAAGCTGTAATGGTGATAACAGTAGTCCTGGGTTTGTTGCTCTGTGGGTAGGTGTAAGCTGTAATGGTGATAACAGTAGCCCTGGGTTTGTTGCTCCGTGGGTAGGTGTAAGCTGTAATGGTGATAACAGTAGCCCTGGGTTTGTTGCTCCGTGGGTAGATGTAAGCTGTAATGGTGATAACAGTAGTCCTGGGTTTGTTGCTCTGTGGGTAGGTGTAAGATGTAATGGTGATAACAGTAGTCCAGGGTTTGTTGCTCCGTGGGTAGGTGTAAGCTGTAATGGTGATAACAGTAGCCCATAAGGTTTTGTTGCTCCGTGGGTAGATGTAAAGATGTAATGTAAGGTGATAACAATGAGGTCCTAGGTTTTGTTGCTCCATTGGGTAGATGTAAGCTGTATGAAATTATAGTGATAACAGTAGCCGGGTTTGTTCCCTTATGGGTAGATGTAAGCCTGTAATATAGTGATAACAGTAGTCCTGGGTTTGTTGCTCGATTGGGTAGGTGTAAGCTGTAAATAGGTGATAACAGTAGCCCTGGGTTTGTTGCTCTGTGGGTAGGTGTAAGCTGTAGTGGGTGATAACCGGTACGGCCCTGGGTTCCATTTGCTCATATGTAGGTAGGTGTAAGCTGTAATGAAGAGTGATAAGCAGTAGCCCTGGGTTTGTTGCTCCGTGGGTAGATGCTTCTTAATGGGTGATAACAGTAGTCCTGGGTTTGTTGCTCGGTGGGTAGGTGTAAGCTGTAATGGTGATAACAGTAGCCCTGGGTTTGTTGCTCCGTGGGTAGATGTAAGCTGTAATGGTGATAACAGTAATCCTGGGTTTGTTGCTCCGTGGGTAGATGTAAGCTGTAGTGGTGATAACAGTAGCCATGGGTTTGTTGCTCCATGGGTAGATGGAAGCTGTAATGGTGATAACAGTAGTCCTGGGTTTGTTGCTCGGTGGGTAGGTGTAAGCTGTAATGGTGATAACAGTAGCCCTGAGTTTGTTGCTCCGTGGGTAGATGTAAGCTGTAATGGTGATAACAGTAGCCCTGGGTTTGTTGCTCTGTGGGTAGGTGTAAGCTGTAGTGGTGATAACAGTAGCCCTGGGTTTGTTGCTCTGTGGGTAGGTGTAATCTGTAATGGTGATAACAGTAGCCCTGGGTTTGTTGCTCTGTGGGTAGGTGTAAGCTGTAATGGTGATAACAGTATCCCTGGGTTTGTTGCTCTGGGTAGGTATAAGCTGTAATGGTGATAACAGTAGCCCTGGGTTTGTTGCTCAGTGGGTAGATGTAAGCTGTAATGGTGATAACAGTAGCCCTGGGTTTGTTGCTCTGTGGGTAGGTGTAAGCTGTAGTGGTGATAACAGTATCCCTGGGTTTGTTGCTCTGGGTAGGTATAAGCTGTAATGGTGATAACAGTAGTCCTGGGTTTGTTGCTCTGGGTAGGTATAAGCTGTAATGGTGATAACAGTAGCCCTGGGTTTGTTGCTCCGTGGGTAGATGTAAGCTGTAGTGGTGATAACAGTATCCCTGGGTTTGTTGCTCTGGGTAGGTATAAGCTGTAATGGTGATAACAGTAGTCCTGGGTTTGTTGCTCCGTGGGTAGATGTAAGCTGTAGTGGTGATAACAGTATCCCTGGGTTTGTTGCTCTGGGTAGGTATAAGCTGTAATGGTGATAACAGTAGTCCTGGGTTTGTTGCTCTGGGTAGGTATAAGCTGTAATGGTGATAACAGTAGCCCTGGGTTTGTTGCTCCGTGGGTAGATGTAAGCTGTAATGGTGATAACAGTAGCCCTGGGTTTGTTGCTCTGTGGGTAGGTGTAAGCTGTAGTGGTGATAACAGTATCCCTGGGTTTGTTGCTCTGGGTAGGTATAAGCTGTAATGGTGATAACAGTAGCCCTGGGTTTGTTGCTCTGGGTAGGTATAAGCTGTAATGGTGATAACAGTAGCCCTGGGTTTGTTGCTCTGTGGGTAGGTGTAAGCTGTAGTGGTGATAACAGTATCCCTGGGTTTGTTGCTCTGGGTAGGTATAAGCTGTAATGGTGATAACAGTAGCCCTGGGTTTGTTGCTCTGTGGGTAGGTGTAAGCTGTAGTGGTGATAACAGTAGCCCTGGGTTTGTTGCTCTGGGTAGGTATAAGCTGTAATGGTGATAACAGTAGCCCTGGGTTTGTTGCTCTGTGGGTAGGTATAAGCTGTAATGGTGATAAAAGTAGTCCTGGGTTTGTTGCTCTGTGGGTAGGTATAAGCTGTAATGGTGATAACAGTAGTCCTGGGTTTGTTGCTTTGTGGGTAGGTATAAGCTGTAATGGTGATAACAGTAGCCCTGGGTTTGTTGCTCTGTGGGTAGGTATAAGCTGTAATGGTGATAACAGTAGTCCTGGGTTTGTTGCTTTGTGGGTAGGTATAAGCTGTAATGGTGATAACAGTAGTCCTGGGTTTGTTGCTCTGTGGGTAGGTATAAGCTGTAATGGTGATAACAGTAGTCCTGGGTTTGTTGCTTTGTGGGTAGGTATAAGCTGTAATGGTGATAACAGTAGTCCTGGGTTTGTTGCTCTGTGGGTAGGTATAAGCTGTAATGGTGATAACAGTAGTCCTGGGTTTGTTGCTCTGTGGGTAGGTATAAGCTGTAATGGTGATAACAGTAGCCCTGGGTTTGTTGCTCCGTGGGTAGGTGTAAGCTGTAATGGTGATAACAGTAGTCCTGGGTTTGTTGCTCCGTGGATAGATATAAGCTGATAATGAACAGTTACTTGAGAGAATATAATATGAGAATATAAAGATGGATTGCATGGAAGTGACAGAGATTGTGGAGGACGCAATGGACAGTGTATTGTGGAGGATGAGGATCCAAGTGGACACTCGAATTAGGGAATGAACGGTCAGAAAAGAATTATAATTAACCAAAGTAACTATCAGTAGCAATGGTGAGAACAGAAGGAAACTCAAGGTATATTTTATGCAACATAAGTAACCTAGTTTATTGGTGATCAGATATCACATACAGAACAATATATATATATATATATACGCATGATCAATGTACACTTCACACGTTTACACCTGTCGATTCATTGGCCTACACAATCACGTGTACTGGAAAACTAATTTATACATACAAACACAGAATATCTACAGTACACTCATAATAGTATATCTTGATCTATCACCATTGTCACAAGACATCAATCCACAACAGAAACCATCTAAGCCCCATAGAACAGCATTCGATGTGCCGTGGATTTTAATATGAATAAATCATCACAATGAAACATTTTCATAAATGCAAGTTTAGTTGGTGTTTCCAACTACAGGTGTATTAGTTATTAAGTTGTTCCTTTAAAAATCTCTCCCCAATTTGTTTAGACCCATTTTTAACCAGATTCACTGATGTTGAAATTTGTAGTACATTTCAATGTTTGCTGAAACGATGGGAAATTATAAAAATTTCAACATTTGTACGTTTTTGGACTTGTCAGCCTGACTGAGACATCTACGGTTTCGGGCCTCCGGAGAGACAGTAATTTTGAACATTGGAAAAATATGCTCATGTCACTGAGAACACAATCTTTTAAAGAAATCCCACACAATATCAGGCCAGGATGGAATCTAATAATAAGATTAAGTTTGTTGCATGCCTCATTTCTATAGCATTCATTGCACCCACCCATCAACTAAATATTCACGAAACAATCATTAGCCAACAAATAATATATGACTTTATACATAAACAACATAAGTTGGACTAACATGTTTGTGTGCACACCACAAAGGTTTTTATCAATAATAACCGACAACACCACAAATTGAAAGGTTTGATTCAACTTGCTACCGTGCATCTGAAATTAAGTTACTTTTTTGTGTGGGAATGGTCGCATTAACTCATAGAGTTAGAATTCTTCAGCAACTGGTGACAATAATATTATGGTGAAAGCGCAATGGAGTAAAAGAATAGTGACATCATGTGGTAGTACTTAGAGCAAGTTTTTAATCTTGTCTTGTTCAGTTCTAAGTAGAACTAAACTTAGAATGTTTCAACCTAACAAATGATCATAAACATGTCAAACACACCAGCCCAACTCATAATCACAAAATGACGATTATTTGTAAAATATTACATAAATAATACACCATGCATTTGTGACTTACCAATTTGAAATTATAATGATCTTGAGACTGACTAGCCTTTTATAAGTTTGTACATAATATATTCTAGAAAATAACTTTTAAGTAAATCTTCAAAACTGAACATATTTTGTGGTGTCATGTCATTCTAAAAAAACGGTAGTTGTTTATGGTCTTCCTTGAATAATACGTAATGTCTGTAGTTATCAGAAACTCTTGGTATACACCCCTTACTCCAATAACGCACATCAGAAAAGCTGGAGAATGCTGCACAATGGACTCATTAATGCCAGCAACTTAATTATTCAAGCCGAGACAACACTAACATTATGATCCTTTCTGTGTAGATAATAATCAGCTGTAATATTACAATAGTCACATGTGAATGAATACGATTACACACTTATTACTAATAATTACAGTAAAATATTCAGTAATCTGATCTAACACAGCACTACAATTGGCTACATTTTATATAGACATTCACCGTTAATTTACATTTGTACGCTTATATTGTGTGCCACATGGAAAGGTTAACAAAACTGAACTATGTTATTTATACAATTCAAGGCAATATTTATGTTTATTTACTATCTTTGAGTGGCTTCATGACTTTTAGTCATAGTTTTCAAATGTTTAATAATATGGACCTTTTTCTTTATTTAACATTTTAAAACTGTGAAGATACAGTTTGTGGAATTGCATATGCAAAACATATGATGCATATCACACCAACAACATAAAGATGCATTTAATAAAATAAATAACTCAGATCAACTTTGTTAACCACATCACATATGAACAGAAATTTCTGCTTGAATCAGGATAACGACATAATGAATAATATAAGATTTATATGATGATTTGTGAATAGAGTAAACTTATTACTGTATTTGAAGGCCTAACAAAATGGTTATACCTGTACTATGATTGAAATGAATAACTAATTTGTTCTTAGCACAAGTGTAGGCAGACATTTGCACAAGACACATTATTGATTCAGAAATCAGTTGAAATGATAACATGCTATAATGTTTTGGTCCATATTATTTACCTAATAATACATTATATTAATTTCCCATTGGTATTTGTATAATGTTGTTTTTCAACTGGTAAGCCAAATACATAAGAAAATGTAATTTTATTACTCGGCATAAACAAAGAGTGGCATTGCTTTAAAATGCAGCACTATTTGGAACCATAAACATTATTTTAATTACCGTACCAGTGTAAACTGCATTCGCATAATCACTTCACCAATGATTACAGCAGAAAATCTGCACTTTTGGATGGTACATTTTGTTCAAATCTAATTTAAATAAAAACACATCTGCAGGTGTTGGAAACCAGAGCTGTGTTTATACTTCCACTGGAATTATTTTTGGTAGAAAACATTCAATTCCATAGAAAGAAAAGTCCTTCTAAATGGAACATTGGGTCTGTGGTAGCATTGGTCCATATCCATCTCACTGAAACTAACAGTTAATGATTGCATTATATGTAGTCATTAGGAATGATAGAAATTTACTCCGAAATAAACACAGGAGTCACGATTGACACACACACTCTAATCTCCTAACTCTGACGCTGTTTTAACCGACTGACCTATCTACCCATCAATACTCTACCAGCCAACTTGGATGCATTAGTTACAAGACGTGAAATGATCCACCTGATGAAACTTATTTTTCTGCAACCAAGCAAACTTCTAAAAGCTGGATGTTAGCCCAATATGCGTTCCGACACAAACATGTGCAGAAGTACTGCTTCAAGTTCGCTTGCATACACATACATACAGAACAAGGCATGCATACGTACGTTTTTTGGAACGTAACTTTTCAGGAATGAGATCAAACTAAACTCGGAAACAGTGCCAAAAATAATTACACAAATTAAAACATCCATATCTACAGAAAACTCAGAAAAACCTTTTTTTAATCTTCAACTCAGTTGTGTTCTTCCCAATTATCTGTAATAACTTTGTAACTTTCTTGTAATCAAATAAATGCATTCATTCATTAGTAATCTCATGGATGAATTGTACAAAATGTACATCCTGTACAATGCTGCGTATCAGAAAAGTTGCACAACAGAGCCATCGACATCACAGGGACAACATCAGTGAAATAAAGAGAAAACTCGTGCACATCTTGTGCATGCATGTATACGTAAACGCACACATTAACAGCGTATTCAGAACGAACCCCGTAATCACCGAACCGATGAGTTTGGGGATCATCGAGGGGCTGAGAAGGGATGCTCCTGGATTTCGTTTTTGACAAGGTTTCCCGTCATGCTCATGGTAGTAACCTGGGTGGGTGTGTCTTGCATTGGAGCGGCACGAGCCATCATCTCTTCTCTATCCGCCCTGCAAGCACAACAACCATACAGATAAAGTTAAGTTCGTATATAGCGCAGTATCCAGTCCTTAGGACGACTCAAAGCGCTTTACACTTTACTCCCTGGCAGACCTGTTTAATCAAACACCATCTTGATTTTTCTGGGCATTCAGCCATGCTGCAATTAATGCGCAAAGACTATTTGTACACAAATATCCACCACTGCACGAACAAACTTGCCCAAGGTTTGACACAGCAGCACAGGATTTGAACCCAGGTTCTCTCGGTCGAGTCCGAAGCTCTACCCACTGCACCACTGTGCTCCACCACATATTTAAAGGTGCCTTCGCAATTCAGTATTTTGCTCATCTTATTTCAAATTAATTTCACAAAATTGCAACCCTACCTAATATCCACTACGACATGCTGGCTAGGTTTTGCAACTTTTATCATGTAGTTTTGATAAAATCATCATACAGAATTTGAATTTATTTGATTGTATACAAAAATCAATTCAGGTGATTCTCTGAATTTGTGAATTGTTCACTCATGTGATTGTTCAATGCAATTATGCATGTGTTTCTGTGTTCACACTGTCAACTTTCCTTGCTCTTCAAAAACCATGCTGAATGCCGCTGACAAGTTCACAGTGGTTTGAAGGTTAATTGTCGGCCCGGCAATTGACTTTAGCAAACTACCAAAGTAATTCTTTTGACAATTTACGCAAACGAATGCACTTTGTTATTAAGCTGACTGCGAATATTATTTAAATCTATTCACACTCTTCATATCTGAACACCAAAGAATGGGATTCACGATGGGCGAAACCAGTTGAAGAAACAACTTAAAATTAACACTAATCATGGAGATGGACCGTGGGAATTGAAGGTTCGATCTGTTTTCATTACACAGGATCTGGGGATAGGATAGGTTTCAATATTAAAGATTAGTGGGTGGGTCCATTTTCAGTGCAAAAGAGCCACCAAATATGTTTGGCAATTTATATAATTTGGGTTGGCTTTCATCAAGTCAATGCACAAGATTTTTGGATGTATTTGATTTTAAATGCTGTGAATGTTTAATGTCTGCTGTAAACATTCTGAACTTTTTATATCACAGTATCGGCTGTATGTATATGATGTTCACACTTAATATTGACTTGATCGTCGATGATGATGATGACTTCATGTGTCAAAAAAAGTTACATTGTAGGAAAGAACTTACTTCTTGCCGAGTGCCATCAGACCATACAGAACTCCAGCGGCAAACATTGGCGTGCAACCGAACAAGGACGTCATGCCGAAGCACATGGCAATGGGAATGATTGCTAGGCTGAAACACATACAACGTGAATCTATGAGGATAACTATCCTCGCATTGTAACCTACATTATACTGCACAACACTGCTCTACTTACGTATAGACCGACTAAGAGTATTACCATTGGTCACAAAAAGTATGTTTAAGAGAAATGACAAAACTCATTTAAACATAAGACATATTGACTTACTAACTACTGACTAAGTTCCCATTATATATGTCCCAGTTTCAAAAGTTAATATATTTAACAAAATAAAGATACAAGTATCACGTGCAGAACAAATTTGCAGTGGATGGTTCCATTTAACACACGTTCTTTGTATTATTTTTGTAAATTTATACGCATTCAAAACGAGCTATTTTCCTAAATTAGTTTGCCTATATGTGTCTTATGTAAAACAAGAGAAATACAGACAGCCTAAATTAATTAGATGATGTGACAAGCGGGACAAAGTTAAATTTATTTTTAATTGACTGAATTCATCAGGGGTGGTAAAATATCTATAGAAAAAGTTGTATAAATAATATAAAAAATGTATTTCCTTCCATAGGCATAATTTAATTAACTGTGATAATTAATTGTCAATTGCAAAGTACAGTTATCCATGCATTTTCATGGTGACTGATATGATGCGAATTACACTAATAAAATGTTATAGATGTACAGTAAAAAATGTGTATTTATAAAACGATAAAAGCATTACACAAAAGGGATTCACACCAAAAACTCACACTCCAAATATTATGGCTTTCTGGAAAAATGTCCTCTTCTCAGCAAAGGCAGCAATGGGTTTCGTGATTTCAATGAAGGTGCAGCATATGGGTACCTCAAAGATCAATACTATAATACCAGCTATCCTGAAATCAGAACAACAAAGTTGTTGAATATCACGTGCAGCCATTATGTAACTCCATTATCAAATATTGTGATGCAATCAAACAACTATTGTACATGAAACAAGTCTGTTAAAAACATTCACACTGCAATGGGCCCATTCGTGTTCCTGACTATCATGTATGGCTACAACATAAAATTACACCAATTTGTTTATTTCAAGTAATACCACGAGCCACTTTTCTGCTACACAATCTGTCGTACTGACTGCAGCATAACATTTCCTGTCGCTTTCACAGACTCAGTACTAGGCTCCTGGCAATGTTACACTACATTTGGATGTAAAACTAAACGATACATTTTGAACGTTAAACCATGCAACAAAGAACATAAATTATGTGTTTGTGTGTATGTGCATGCGTGCATGTACATATCTATTTTAGAATATGTTGACCACCCAACACGCTTGGGGTCAATTCCAAAAGGAATTCAATTCCGGATTTGGACTTGAAAGATTTTGAACGAAAGGAATTGGAGCGGGAATTGGAATTGAATGAAAAAGAATTGAGCATCTGATTTTTTTGTGACGCCAATAATGTATTAGCCTGCTATGTTATCTACTTATGCTACTGGTCAAACAATACCCAGCAATTCATCAGTAGATGAATGGGAAGCCTGTCCTATTGCCTTGTGTGAAAAAGAATGCTGGCTGGGAATGCTTCAAAGAACCATTGAACCCCTTTGGCCAGGCAGCAGTCAGCCAGTCACACTCTCCCAGTATCACATACAAACACTATGTAACATATGTGTGTATATTATATGATAATTATATAAATATGACACGCTGTATGCACATTAATCATACATGGTTGACTTTTGTCGTTACATGGAATTGGAGCAGGAATTGAATGATTATACAAGGAATTGGAAAAAAGGAATTGAAAAAAAGGAATTGGAATTGAATAAAAAGGAATTGTAAGAAATTGGAGTGGGAATTGGAATTGATTGAAAGGAATGACCACAGGCCTGCCACCCAAATATATTTCAATGAACTACATTTAACAAAATTAAAATTTTCTGTTTATGAATATTTAGCATGACGTTCAACATGCAATGAAAACATGAATTACTGGGGGTGAATATTCAAATTAAACATAGTCAAATTAAAAATTCAAGTCCGTTAAAACATAATTTGACAGTTAAGATGTTAGCCTAAATAGTGTTTATACTCTGTAGAATGCGATCAGATGTGTTGTACCTTTAATAATTTTAACAAGAACTTAGATACACTACTTGCTTATCCTTAGGGTAAGTGACAGTAAAAATATATCAAAACAAATAATAGCAGGAAGACTTACATCATGATGATTCCCGCAAATATGCACATAAAATGAACGCTGATCATGACGAATATACCAGTAATGATAGCCACTGAAAAATGAAATGTAGACCATTAGATCACGTATTTGTTAAATCAGTCTCAAATTATACAAAGTTCTTACTTATGTAATTAATTGTCATATAATTAGCTAAACATTTTGTATTTCTGACATATAACATCTAGTCTATACGATATAGACACCACAATCAATTATTGTTTGCAGTAATGTGGTAAATTTATTAACTACTTTTGAAGATGGGTTGGGAAATTAAGTGGTTCATAACGGTCGAATATTGGCCGTAGACCAAAAATCCAAATAATTATTAGAACGGTAGAGTCCATTCGCTGATCCATGGTTTATCGCCCATCCACACAATTTTGGCCCGTTTGTTTAATCTGTTGTTCGGTTTCTTTGTTAATTAGGTTTACTATATTGTATCGTAACATACTACCCATATCGATACACTGTTTACTATAGAACAATAAGGTTGTGGATGCTCTGAAATAGCCTTATATATTAAATGTTGATTTGCCCATCGTCAGCATCGCCACTGGGGTAGTGATATTGCTTCAAATCTTACCTATTCCGCCAATCGCACCAACGACCCTGCCCAAAAGTCGGCACCACCATGCCACTTGGGGGCCATCCCCTTCCTGCTGTTCGTTTCTTAAGGGTTCAGAACTAGGTTGTTGACCCATTGTTTCAGATTGACTCGGAGCACACCCTGTTGCCGAGCGTTTTACGTGTCAGAATGAGAGAAGCCTTCTTCTCTGGCGTATGACGTCACGTCCCTAATCGATCGCTCGCGATGCGCGAGTAGTCGAGTCATACCGATATGACTCGACTACTCGCGCCGTGAGCAGTCCCTTCCCGTGACGGTGACGTCAGATGCAACTGAATGCAAGCTTTCTTTTCCAACTTTCTCTGCAATTATATTTATATTAGTAACAAAATATGAGTAAAAACGTTATCACTGTTAAGCAGCTAACTTATATAAATTTAATTAATTCACATTTCAGCAGATCTTTGATGGATCCGGAATCTACCGTCACAATCATCAACTAACCCAACAATCAAACAGTCACCTATTCATTCATTCATTCATTCATTCATTCATTCATTCATTCATTCATTCATTCATTCATTCAATCTCTCTCTCATTCATTCATTCAATATAATCCATTCAGTATTTTATTTCTACCACCACACAAAATTAATAAATTATTACAAAATACAACAAGGGTCACCATTTCACATGATCGAACGCGATGAATGTGGGGAGGTGAGGCTCACCAAACCATTAAACTACACCCCGTTCGAGGCTAATTACAAAGAACTTCAACTGTGCTCGCTTAATTTGTGGCGCAATAAAAACCTCCAACCGCAACACGAACCCCCTTTCCAAAATACCAATGGGCTCGTTTATAGCGTAGACACGACTTGGCGAACTGGAAAGTTCACGGGCTCCTCGAGTTTACCACTTGTACATTTATGCAACTGGGTCAAGTTGGGGTTACGAAGTCGTATTAATTAACGGTATAAACGATCCCTTTTGGAACGCAGCATAATATACATATAGGCTATCTCGACCCCTCCTCACCAACAACAATATTTGCATGGCAGGCTCCCGTCTGTATGTCTGTCTGCCTGTCTGTGTCAGTGTCTGGGTCTGCCTTTCTTGTGTGTGTGTGTGTGTGTGTGTGTGTGTGTGTAATGGTGTGTGTGTGCGTGCGTGCGTGCGTGCGCGTGTGTGTTGTGTGTATGTGTGCGTGTGTGTGTGGTATTATTATGATATTGTGTGCGTATGTGCGTGTGTGTGTATGTGTGCGTGTGCGTGTGCGTGTGCGTGTGTGTGTGTGTGTGTGTGTGTGTGTGTGTGTGTGTGTGTGTGTGTGTGTGTGTGCGTGTGTGTGTGTGTGTGTGTGTGTGTGTGTGTGTGTGTGTGTGTGTGTGTGTGTGTGTGTGTGTGTGTGTGTGTGTGTGTGTGTGTGTGTGTGTGTGTGTGTGTGTGTGTGTGTGTGTGTGTGTGTGTGTGTGTGTGTGTGTGTGCGTGTGTTTCGACACAGCGGCCGTTGAATGTTTTTAAAGCGGTCTATGGTGATTTGTGTTAACTTTCTTCATGTGAGGAAGTGCATTATGTATGTGTCAGGGTAATCCCAATGTGCTAATCCTGGTATTGTGAAATCCCTTCTGCCGTTAATGTTACTTTCTGTTATATTCACGAACTATCGACAGGCGGAGTTGTGTATATTAAATTTGGCGGTGCGTAGGTAAGTTCAGCGTTAGGAGATCTGTGATGTGTCTTGCATGGTGCGAAATCCTGCAAGGCTTTGAACAAAAGAACCAGAAATCTCACTTTGACTCGGTAAGAAAATGGACGCCAAGGTAAGGGTGAATTTATACGTCTGAATTTTTGTGCAATTGGAGTGCAAACATATGATTTTCTGCCCCCCTCCCACTATAGGCGGCACGGGGCAAAACATGTTTCGACATCAAATCGCCGCCCCCGCCCCCACCCCCATCTGAGGTTTCTCTTTATCACTGTCACTTTGAAGCTAAACCATGTCAACTGTCTACTTCCGCTACCGTGTAACAGTGTGCCTAAACGTTGACTATAATCGGTGGTTCGTGAAAGGGTTAGTAGGGGCCATAGGCGCGGGAATAGGGGGGCGGGCAGCTGCCCCCTGGAATTTCTGGGGGACCTAATCCTGGTGCATTCGTTGGGTGCTGGGTTTTAATGATGGTAGAGGTGTCAGCGGTTGTTGGCTGCTAATGTAGCGCATTCCTCGTGTTCTGTGAGTTATGTTACTCGATGATGACACTCGATAGATGGCGACCTGGACCGTGTTCTCTGGGAATGTATGTATCCAGTACGTCGCGGTTTGAGTACGTCACAATATACATTTTGCGCGTGACCTCCGTCAAATTTTGCCTTTGGCAACTACGTTCATAACGGTTACGTAATATATATGAATTAAATTGCTATTGCAGCATGATAACTCACATATAAAATATAGCCGCGTATACCGTTGTAACTTTGAAAACTTTGCTTTACGTTTTTGTTATAAAAATATTTCTAGCGTTGGGTTTTTAACAAAATATGCGACGGAATGCACCAACAATAACTAAACAATAAGCCTACCCACACTACACCCATTCCAACAAGCTATGAGTACCATCCACCTTGTTGCTCCAGCCCACCTTACCAGACTATAGATAAAGACAGAGACTGTGTTTTTAATCTGCACAAATTATTGCACTTGTTTTACATAATTATTTGTTTTATTTTTATTTTAAAATTATTTGTCAAATTCAGTTTCTCGCACCCTTTGCAATGCGCACTGCACATCTCCTAGGTTAGCCCCAGAAGGGGCTGTGTGGAGAAGCAAAACCTAAGAACGCTCTACGTATGAGAAATCCACTTTTGATGGCTTGACGGAGGTTTTGCTAAGCAACCTGGTGGATAGGTCGATAAGTTGTCAACGCTGATCCCATGCAGTGCCGCTCGCGACTTGTTTGTGTCCTGGTCGACACGCATGATTGCATCTATTGATGTACCTTGCTGCGTGACGGTCAACTGCGTTGTCAACATGATTCTCTTTGTCAAATTAAGCTTACACACATGCATCACACACTCCTTGTGTTTTGTTAATAAATTTAGCCATCGATCACCTGAGAATTACATCATTACCCCGGGATCGCAAACAAATGTGGATGCAGTTACTTCCCAACTACATACAAATAAATATACTCTTCCAATACAAAACATAATTTTGCATTATAGCAACTCTTAAAATGTGGCTTGAGCATTATTTGTCAAGCTGATGCTTTCTGGTGTCTCGCTGTTGGTTATGTAGCACAGGATGGGACTTTACTTTGGTCGAAATACGTCACTAGATGGAACTAAAGAAGCTATAAACCCAAAGGGGTACACGGTTGTAACTGTTTAATTTCATCATGCTCGTTTATCAATCACTCTGTCGTTTATCACCCACTCTGGCATTGTCAAGCCATACGAGCTTAGCTGTATCTAGAGAACCGTCCAGTCGTCATTTGGATGTGTAAAGTTTGTTTTGGGATGAGTTGAAATGAGCTAGAACGAGTAGAAATTTGAGGAGCAAAACAATAAAAGACTATTCATTATTGACTGTACGTGTTCATATGCTTGTCACACGTGTGCTATTTATGTGCATAATATATTATATGCACATTTGGACTGGATTCCATGTGCGCGCGTAGACGCAAGTATCTACCTACCAGGACATTTTTGGACTGGTAAGAAAATGATCCTACATAAAGACCTGCCTACAAGGCAAACGTGGTTTCAACATGAAAGCGCCACTGCTGTCGGTCTACATCCTGCATGGCGGTGGTATCCCCTGTCAGGTTGTAGGCTTTTGTGTCGTTCTCCGCGGTTCTTCTCATTGTGTCCTTAGGGAGAACTCGTCTCCTTCCACCGTTGTCCATCGTAAGTTTGTTTTGGACAGTGCGCTAGAGGACATTCAGCATACCTGTCATAGCCATATCCAAACCCGTCGCTTTACTTCATCCTCGCGCGCCAGGGGTCGCTGGTGCTGATTACGTCAGTGCCAGCCAGCAGTACCCCCTGACTGATCACTTTGCGAAACTCTGAATTTAAGCTCAGCCTGTGAAATCGCTCACTAGATCAGTGGATGTCGGCAGGTCAGGTGGTCATAATAAAGCTAATTTTAACCAACCGTGGCTCGTGCTGCATGCAATGTTTAGGAAGTAGAAGCGATTATTCGAATATGCAATACCGCTCAGCTGCTCATGCTAATGGGCGAACGGGTCATTATATACGGCTGTACTGGGATTCCCATAAGTCGTTTATCCGTCTTCAAATTGGGACGGGTATTTCCGCTGTTTTCACGGGTGATGCAGTCGCGACTGGCGAAGTCAATTACTAGTTTGACTCAGCTAACTTCCGCACTTCGCGTAGGAGATCAGCCAGGGCTAGTTTTGAATGGCAAACAGCCCTGGCTTGCGAAGATGCTGGCGAAGTCAATTACTAGTTTGACTCAGCTAACTTCCGCACTTCGCGTAAGGGATCAGCCAGGGCTAGTTTTGCATAACAAACAGCCCTGGCTTGCGAGGATGCTTTACTTACTTTGCAAGCGATTTTGGGCGCAACTTTGTTTGCTGATCTTGTTTGGCCAAAATACCCTAGGAATTTTTCGGAGTCACCTTAATTTTCTTTTTTTTAATGTTTAAGGTCAAGTAATGATCAATCACACTCACTAGGTGTATTAAATGCAGAAACAACCTGCTGTAACAGACCTGCAGTGGCTAATTTAGTTCATTACTATTATTATTAGTTATCAGAGAAAGACTAGAACAGAAAATCCACATTCGCATTTATATAAAAGCATTATAATAAAAAGAATGCTGCACAAGGCAAGCATATGTTCGCCGTCACTGTGGGCGCGTTTCTAAAGCAACAAGGTTTGAACGATTTGTTTATTTTCGTGTCCGTAGGCGTAGTTCTTGGTGGCTACCGGAACAGGATGTAGTTGACAGTTAAGATGTCATGACTATAATTTGGTGCAGACATTGGCCTGACCTTAGATTCATTTCGTGACCATGTCCTGGTTTTAAGATCGAACCAGAAATATTAAATTATACAACTAAATGCAGACCCCCTCACATGAGTGAGCTCCCTCATCCCCGTAGTATGACGACATAAAAACACGCATGCGTAGAGCCATCATTCTACAAATTTCATACTATGCGTTTCGATCCCTTACGGTTTAAAGACCATTCGCGGATTTGGCTTGAGGCTAAGCTAGTTTGTTTAAAAGGGAACTATTTTTGGAATTACGAAGAGGGCGGCAATGAACACAGACGGAGAGACACGTTGACGCTCTCCACGGGGAAACTAGGGAAATGTTTCCCACAGTTTAGACTTCTCAAAATTTCGGCAAATATAAACCACGGTGGTTTATAGATTGCTTTATCTTTCGATCTTCAAAAACCACGGACACTTTAAATGTAACATAGAGTTGGACTGCCAGCGCACATGAATGTGTAAACGTTGTCCGGACATTGTGTCGGAAGTTTCTACTGATGAATAAAACATACATATTCGTGACGAACATGGAATGCTTAATAATTAATTTGTTCAATTTCATTGACAAACAAATACACTCTTAGCCGTGACGGGACAATGCATCACCACAGAACGATGATGCACACGGCTTGGCGAGCAACATACCCGAGATAAGGCTCCGGTCTTCTTAAGCCATTTGCGTACCGCCCAACTGAAGGAAGGAAGGAAAGAAGACGGAGGGGACAACAACCTTACACTGTTGCTGTTAGGGGAAGAAAGAATGATAAAAGAACTGGTTGGTGGACCGGTTCTTGGTACAATCGTTGAGTTCTTCTTGTTCTTCGGCCTGAATCATGGTAGAAGTGTCATCAGTTGATGTCTGTCAATTATGTAGCGCATCCATCGTCTGCTGCAAGTTATGGTACTCGATGATTGCATTCAACAGGTGGCGACGGTCTTAGCAAAGATCATTGTCGGTATCAAACTCGACCGTGTTCTCCGAGAATGTATGTATCCAGTACGTCGCGATTTGCGTACGTCACAATCAGAATTTTGCGCGTTTTGCCTTTGCCAACAATGTTGATAACCGTTGTATATATAATAAATAATTATTGCAGCATGACAACTCATTGATCAAACATAACCGCATACAGTTGTCACTTTAAAACTTTGCCTTATATTTTGTCATAAAGAAATATTTCTTAATTTGGTCGGATTTTCAACAAAATATACGACGGAATGCACGACGAACCACGTGTTTGGCATCCATTTTTGATGGACACTGGCCGATAATTATCCAGCACTTCTTTGTCGAGCCCTGGCCGTTTCAGCAATGTCCGTACGACAGCTCGTTTGAAAACATTCGGGTACTACTGACATAGCCAACGATTCGTTGATGAAGGCTGTTATCAATAGCTCGAACATGTCAAGACATTGTCCCAGGAGTCAGGTAGTAGAATCGCATCTACCTCACGTCTTGTTAGGCGCATCTGTAATAATTCGCTTCATCTCGTCGTGGGTGGCTGGTAAAACCTGTTTGAGAAGGGTTCCGTTGAACATGATGTCTTCGTCCGACGCTTGCTTGTAGATATCGTTCGGGCTGCCGATGTTGTACGTCGGATAGTATCGACTTTTTCATGTAGAAGTCGCTGAATGTATTAGCCAACTGCTAAGCTGACGCGTGAGTTGGTAAGATCACGTGTCCGGTACAGTCTATCGAATGTCTTGTTAATATAACACGTGGAGCGAAGTGGCGCAGTAGCTAGAACATCGGACTCTCAATCGAAACAACCCGGGTTTTAATCCTGTGCTGCCGTGTCGAACCTTGGGCAAGTTCGTTCACTCTACGTTGTTCCAGTTCACTCAGCTCTTTAAATGAGTACATGGCTATCGTGTACGAATATTCTTCGCGCATTAATTGCAGCGTGGCTGAATGCTTCCCAGAGAAGTCGAGATGGTGTCCAATTGAACATGTCTACCAGGGAGTAACAGAAACTAAGTTATTTCGGCCATGTGAAACGGCATCAATGTACCGAGAGACTAATAATGAAAGGCAAAGTGGAAGGCAGCAGAAGCAGAGGAATACATAGGAGACAATGGGAGAAGACCATAGAGGAATGGTTGGGAGCAGACGTCTGGCGAGTGGGGAGACCGGCAAACGAAAGAGCTGTCTATATCCATTTCCGGACGTTTCAGGCTTGGTGGATTATCAAGGCTGCAACGCCCGGAAATGGATAAGCAAACCCAACCAACCAGGGAGTAAAGTGTAAAGTGCTTTGAGCAGTCCTAATGACTGCATGCTGCTCTATATAAGAACTTACTCTTTTTACTGTTTAGTGGTTTGAATGAAGACTGAAAACACCGGAGTATTTTTTTTAATTTAAACGGTTGTTGCTGGTCTCTCGTCTTAGCAGAAAATAATGTTTTCTTGGCACTGATCAGCGGCTTGTTGACTGAGTTGCACTGTTCTTGGAACAACTGCCGATGTACAGTTAGATTTGTTCGCCGCCACACCTTCTCTGTTTGTCTGTGCGCGTTTTTAGCGTGTCTCAAGTCATCTGAATACCATCGGGCATTCGGCCTCAGTATTACCGTCTTTCTTTGCAATGGAGCATGTTGGTCGACAACAGTTCTGATTCCTGTCATGTGGGCGTGAACGAGTTCGTTCAGCGACTTGTCAATGTTATTCAAAATTGGCGCCATATATCTGATGAATTCCGGTGTGCTAATATATCCCTTAGTTTCCTGAACGTGACCACCTGGACCATGTTGTCTGGATTCGTTAGGTTGATTCTAAAATGTACAGCCATATGGTCGCCACAAGGGTAACCTCTTGAATCTTCCAGCCATGGATCAGAAACCGTAAATGTACCAAGCAGAAGGGAGCAAACGTCCCGGATAATCCTCAAGTTCAAAGTATGGCCCTAGCTTCTTGTAAGTGGCTCCCACTACGTGTTGACCAATCCGTGAGTATCCAATGTAGGGCTACTCGTGAAGTGTAGCGCACGTGGATCGTTCACATCGTTCAGGTGGAAGTTGAGGTCACCCGTTATAATTACTTCGTCTGTTACGACAGCAAGTCGTTCTAAGTATAGATTCAATTAACCGAACAATACATTATTCTTAAAACCGTTCTGTTTAGCGAAGGGCGGATAATAAATGACGCACAATCTCATGTTGACACCTTCGGAAATGACCGAACAGTCCATATGCTCGAAGTGAGTAACCGTGCTGTTCGAAGTGGTATCCAGGGTCTTAATTATCAAGATGCATGTGTTTAGTACGGCAACACCTCCTCCGCGCTTCTCGTTCGATCGAGAGGTGCGGTGAATCGTAGAATCGTGTAGCCTGATGACACGAGTTCGTTTATCACCTGACTATCAGTGTCCGTTTCCAGCCAGGTTTTTGTCAATGCTAGCACATCAATGTCCCTGGAAATGACACGGCATTATTTATAACTGTCCGAGCGCGTTAAGACAACATATCAATGTCGATTTCGTATCGCAGTTTTTGACGCATTACCCGGACGAGATTCGCGTGGTGTGTGACCCGTGTTGGAATGCTTTAGAGAATGAAGCTGATGAACGCTACGGTACGGTTTGCTGAGGCTGTCATCTGATGGATGTATTTATTCCACATATTGAGATATTTTGTGGTACATACCTCTAGATAGGCTGTCGGTTTCCTGTAGTGTTGGGTTTCCCAGAGTATAATTAAAATGTTTTACATGTCTTGAATGGGTTAGTCTCACATGAAGCACTTTGTGGGATTAAAGTGCATCTGCCAGCCGTGCACCCATTTTGCTGGACTGAACTTGGACTGGATACTGCGCTATGTAAGATATTACGTTTACCTTTTTACTTTTTCTTGTGAGTCAGACTATTTTTTGTATTTCTCTATGGAGGACACAGTCATCTGCAAACATACAAAGTCATAGTGTGGAGTGGATATTGTCAGGTAGATTATTGGTGTATATAAGGAAAAGAAGCGGTCCCAATACCGTGCCTTGCGATACACCTGAGTTAATTTTTGTTCAGTAGAATGTTCTCCACCGACAACCACTCTCTCTTCACGGCACTTGAGGAAGTTAGAGATCCAGGCGTGTGTTTTGTAGTGGATGTCATATCTCTTTAATTTATTTAGAATCCTTATGCTTTTGAGAAGTCCATTATTATCATGTCCACGTGGAATTTATTATTTAGAGAATTAGCTAGATCATGTTAACTGAGATTCTGAGGAGTGTTTACTGCGGAAGCCGAGTTGTATGTCTGTTAAGACTGCGTATCGGTCAAAATGGTCCACTATGTGTACGAGGATTTTGCAACAGTTAGGGAGATGGGACAATAGTTTGATGTAAAGAATGGATCTGTTTACAAATAGAAACAAATACATGTCATTTCGTAGATCCAATTGCAAAGTCAGAAAAAATGACTAGTTTAATCAGGGCCAGCAAACGGCAGTGGTGGACAAGGCGATGCCAGCAGAACTTGTATTGAAGCCTAACGGCGACGAAGGAGCGACATCGTCGGACAAAGTTGCATCATTCGACCTAAACTTTTCATTAGCATCAATGGCATTGCTAGCGTTTGGTAACTTGCTAAATTAATCACCCGATGCGGGAATAACGCAACTACCATCACAGTGGTATAGCACGTAACGATGTCTGTAACGAGCTCATGTATGTTTGTTCATTTCGCTCATCACTCATGGTCGCTAGGCGGCACTACCTATCCTAATCGGATATAAACAGCCGCCATTTACATTCACCGCGATCAGCAAGTTTCCCATTCGATGGTCGTACGGGATATTTAGCTGCGTACGATAAAATGCTACCTTATTATCTTATTTTTGTTTTATTCCATCACAACATCCAACTAGCATATATACAGCATAAATTAATCCACATAATCCCAGCTAGTCCGATATGGGACTGCTCCTGTAAACATGGACTAGTCCGGTCACTGACTACTCGTCCGGGACGATCGGACGGGTCTTAGCCTTACTTAGCCTAGGGTTATTTCGCAGCCTGCACTAGATTTGCTCAGTTCGTAACTTCTATTCAAAGGCGACTTAGTAAAAACTGTATTACCCGTGTAGGCCTTCTCTTCACCAAATAATAATAATAACTTTATTTACACACCATCAAATCCGGGACTAATGACCCGTTCACGGGTGTTTACAAATCGTGAATCATCTAAAAAGCATAAAGACGCATTTAACTTGTTTAACAGAAATAAATAAGAAAAATAAATAAAGTTAGGAAGCAACATCCTGGTATATGTCATACACACACGCACGCACGCACGCACGCACACACACATATAAACCTATGTATAATAAAATTACTGGTAAATGCAATTATAAAATAAACGATTAGCAAGTGTTGAACAGCTGAACATACTGGATAAAATAAATATAAGCCTAAATTACATTAAATAACTTGATTAGATATTAAAATGTGATTCTGAGGTAAATAAGACTAAAAATTAATAAAATAAAAAAACTATACGCATGAATACAATGGCATCCGTCGGTTACAAGTGGCCATGGTTCTGCGCCCTGAAAAGTCAGTTGGCACTGGAACAGCGCCTGTTGTGGCTGTGCAGGCCGATGCGGGAGTGACAGTCCCTGTCGCAGCGGTTGCACTTGAAATCTGCAGGTGGTATCTGCAGGTGGAGCTTGCTGGCCGTTTTTGCGTCTCGCTCTCCGTTCGTCTGACGCAAGTTGCAACTTCTTTTCCCCTCTGCGCAGGCTGCGATTCAGTTCCTGTCTCCAGCGGGAGCGATCCTGGGCAAGGTCTTCCCATCCGTCAACGTCCATGTCAAGGGCCTTCATGTCTCTTTTATAGACATCTTTGAATCGGAGTTGGGGGCGGCCCCGAGCTCTCTTGCCTGTTGCGAGCTCGCCATATAGTAGGTCCTTGGGGATCCTGCCGTCCTGCATCCTGCGGACGTGTCCCAGCCAGCGAAGGCGACGTTGTCGTAGCAGAGTATAGATGCTGGGTGTGGCAGCACGTCGGAAGACCTCGTTATTTGTTATACGGTCCGACCATTTGATGCCCAGGATCCGCCTCAGGCTGCGCATGTAGAAAGTGTTGAGCCTCCTTTCTTGCCTCGAGTACAGAGTCCATGACTCGCTGCCATATAAGAGGGCACTAAGGACACAGGCTCTGTAGACAGTCATCTTGGTGTTCAGGGTCAGTTTGGCGTTGTCCCAGACCCTCTTTGAGAACCTGGCAAGCGTTGATGTGGCTCGGCCAATCAGTCTGCTGATTTCGGAGTCCATGGAGAGGTTGTCGGTCATTGTTGAGCCGATATATGTGAATTCCTTCACCACATCCAGCTGGTAGTTGTTTATGGTGATGGCTGGCTGGCTTTCGGTGTCCTGGCTCATGATATTTGTCTTCTTTAGACTGATTGTCAGTCTGAAGTCCTCGCAGGCTTGGGAGAAGCAATCCATAAGATTTTGAAGATGTTGCTCCTCGTGAGCTGTCAAGGCAGCATCATCTGCGAACAGCATGTCTCTGATGAGAACCTCACGGATCTTGGTCTTTGCTTTCAATCTGGACAAGCTGTAAAGTTTGCCATCTGACCTAGTGTGGAGGTAGATTCCGTCAGTTGATGTTCTGAAGGCATGCTTTAGCATGACTGCAAAGTAGATGCCAAAGAGGGTGGGGGCAAGCACGCACCCCTGCTTGACTCCGCTTTTCACGTCGAATGGAGTTGATGATGACCCGTCGACCTGGACGACTCCTCTCATACCTCTGTGGAATGACTGAATCACGCTCAGAAGCTTTAGTGGACATCCAATCCTTGCGAGGACTTTGAAGAGGCCATCGCGGCTCACGAGGTCAAAGGCCTTTGTCAGGTCTATGAATGCTATGTAGAGTGACTGCTTCTGCTCTCTGCATTTCTCCTGGAGCTGTCGCAGGGAGAATATCATGTCGATCGTGGAGCGTTCCGACCTGAAGCCGCATTGTGACTCTGGATATACCCTGTCAGCCAGCTTCTGAAGTCTGTTCAGGACCACGCGGGCGAATACTTTACCGACGATGCTCAGCAAGGAGATCCCCCTGTAGTTATTGCAGTCACTGCGATCTCCTTTGTTCTTGTACAGGGTGATGATATTACAGTCTCTCATGTCCTGGGGAACTTCCCCTTCCACCCAGCACTGACAGAGCAGAGCGTGCAGGTGTTCAAGGAGTGGTCCCTTTGCACTTTTGATGACTTCTGCTGGGATTCCATCCAGCCCTGGCGCTTTTCCTGTGGGCAGGCCGTCTATGGCTTTGCTGAGCTCCTCCAGGCTTGGCGTCTCGTCTAGCTTCTCCATGAGAGGCAAGCGCTCCACAGCTTCCAGTGTGGCGTCTGAGATGGTGTTCTCCCTGCCGTACAAGTCCGAGTAATGCTCCACCCACCTCTCCATTTGCTTGCTCTTGTCTGTGATGGTTTCACCAGTAGTTGATTTGAATGGAGCTGTCTTGCTGTGTGTTGGTCCGATGGCCTTCTTTATACCGTCGTAGAGACCCCTGATGTTTCCCGTGTCAGCTGCCAACTGTATACTCTCACAGAGTTGTATCCAATAGTCGTTGGCACATCTTCTGGCTGTGCGCTGCACTTTACCCCTAGCTTCTCTAAGAGCTTGCAGTGTTGATTGTGTTGGCTGTCGCTTGTGTTCCAGCAATGCGGCACGCTTTTCCTCAATCACAGTGTTGAGTTCAGTGGCATTTGCCTCGAACCAATCCTGAGTCCTTCCCTGCTTCCTGCCGAAGACAGAGAATGCCGTGCCGTGGATCGTGTCCCTGAGGTGATCCCATCTCTGCTTTGCGTCTCCCTCTGGGGGCTTCGCCTGCAGGGCGTCTTCCAGGCTCTTCACAAGCATCTCCACCTTCCCTGGGTCCTTTGCCTTGCTGGTGTCGATACGTGGCTTCCCTGACGGTTTGGCGCGATGAAGCTTCTTGGGTTGAATCCTGATCTTACAGCAGACCAGCGAATGATCTGTGTCGCAATCAGCGCTGTGATAGGAACGTGTGGTAAGGACGCTTCTCAGTTGGCAGCGTCGCGTGAGAATCAGGTCCAACTGGTGCCATCGTTTGGAGCGGGGATGTCGCCACGATACTTTGTGCTGCGGTTTCGTCTGAAAAAAAGGTGTTAGTAATGCACAGATCGTGGAGTGTGCATAGCTCGAGTAGTCGTTGCCCGTTCTCGTTCATGTTGCCGATTCCAAATCGTCCCAGGCATCGAGGCCAGGAGGCGTGGTCGGCGCCGACTCGTGCATTGAAGTCGCCGAGTAGAAGCAGGCTTTCGGTGGTTGGGATTTTCTGGAAGACTGACTGCAGCTGGTCGTAGAACTCGTCTTTTGCCTCCTGGGTAGAGTGGAGGGTGGGGGCGTAGACGCTGATGAGGCTGACAGGCCCGTCTGTTGTGTGGAGACGTAGGGTGAGAATCCTCACTGTTCCTACCTCACCAGGTTCTATCATGTTCAGCAGTGAGTTCTTCACGGCAAATCCAACGCCGTACTCTCTGGTCTCGTCTGCAGCTTTTCCACGCCAGAAGAAGGTGAAATCATTTTCTCGAAGAGAGCCGGTTTCGGCAAGGCGAGTCTCTTGTAGTGCTGCGATATCCACTTGCAGTCTCAGCAGTTCGTTGTTGATCACTGCCGTCTTTCGTGCGTCGCTCATGTCCTGCAGGTCCGTTGATAGGCCGGTGGTCATGGTCCTTACGTTCCAGCATCCTACTTTTAGTGCTGGCTTGTTTCTTGTGTTGCTTTTCTTGCCTGGTGCTTGGGTTTTACAGTCCACTTGTCAGGCTTTTCGCAGCCCTAAGCCCCACGCACCCAGTAAGGCAGGCGAACTGTGGCGGGATAGCACCTTATTGACCGGGGGCTGCCCAGTTTAAAGCGGGCGGTAGCTATCCAGTGAGGCACGATGACCTCTCCCACTGTCAGAAGTGACCCCTGGCGCCTCAACTCTACGCCAATGGAGTACTGAGACTTATCACCGGTAACTGCCACTTCTCGTGTTGTGTCGTCGCTTTGCAGCGGCGCTGGAGTGTCCTCTCCAGGGCGCAGGCCTGGGCAAGGGTGATATGGAAGACAAGCTGTTGCCCATGCAGCAGGTCCCCCCTCTCCACGTCACTGATGTAATCCAAGGGAAGAGCAAGAGCCCATACGGCTTAGCACCGGTGCCGTCGCAGGAGTTGCCAGAACGATGTTGAAGTCAACGACGAACTGCCTTAGGGACTCCAGCTCCGGATTTCTCCTCGGGGTTTACTCCCGAAGCCTTTCCGAGATCCGGTATAGCCGCAAGGCAGCGGAGGTTTGGAGTCAGAGTTTTCCTTCTCCTAGCTGGACTGCCATCCAAGGCTGACGAGTTCCAGCTACCCGAGTTTTGAATCAGAGATTTCCTTCTCCTAGGTGGATTGCCTTCCAAGGCTGACGAGCTCCATCTACCCGGGTTTGGAGTCAGAGTTTTCCATTCTCCTATGGTACGTTGGTCCGCGGCACGCTATTCCGTATTATTCACGTGCAACCCCCCAAAGGAGGGCTCCCCAATCCGCCACCCAGGGGACGCGCCTCGACGACATGTACCCACAGCGCGAGGACGCATGAATAATACAAAGGTTAAATGATGTCTGATTATATTAGTTTGAGAACAAAAATGTCTTCAATAATTTTCTAAACTGCCTAGTGTTCTCAATCGCGCGTAGTTCCAGAGGCAGAGAATTCCACAATGTCCCAGCACATGCAAACGCCCGGCGACCATAACGTTCTAGGTTCACGTGTGGAACATCCAGAAGCAGACCACCGCCAGAGCGTAGGGTCCTGCGTGGTGAGTGACGATGTAACAGTGGCGCGAGATACACTGGCGTGCCTGCACACAGTGCCGTGTGTACAACCATGAGTAACTTGTACTCGATGCGCTTTCTCACTGGGAGCCAGTGTAGCTGTTGTAGGGCCACATTGATAGATCGCCGGTCACTTCGTCGAAGTTGCACCACAACACGAGCGGCTGACCATTGGACTCTCTCTAGACGATGCAGCAGACGGTCAGGTATACCAAACAGCATCGCATTTCCATAATCAATACTGGATGTCACAAGTGCATGGACAAGACATTTGCAGACACTGGTCGTCTTTGCCTCTTGTACACGAGCAATTCTCGAGAGATGGTAGTAAGCACTTCGACATACATTTGCTACCTGCGTCGCCATCGATAAATCAGCATCGATTGCAATTCCAAGGTCACGGACGATGGTCGATGTCGCTACATATTGTCCGCATATGTCGACATGATCAATGAGTATTGGTCTGCGCAAGTTCGATGAACGTATAACAATTGCTTCCGTTTTGCTCTCGTTGAGAACTAGTCCATTGTCATTGACTCTAGGAACAAAAAGTAGGTCAGAACTAGATGATCGAAACTGGATAGGTTTTCTTACAGGAGTATGTTGAATGAAACTGTCTATATGCTGATTGTGACACATTAGTTAAGACATGTGCTAATGTGAGACCTTAGACAACTTGTTACAACCTTTTCTAGTATTTTGGAAATAAAGCTGAGGTTAGACATGTTTAGGTCTTGTTTAGGCAGAGATGACTTAATTCTAGAGAAGTGGTGTGCCATGGGCGTAATTGAAATCGTCAGGAAAACAGTGATGCATTTATAATATTTGTTGTAGGTCCAATTAGTGTATGAGACAGGTTGCAGGTTCAAATGATACAAGTAGAGAATTTACTTGTGGAAAGTCCACACTGACATTACTTAAATTATGACATGGGAAAGCAGAACGAATAATACTGATTTTATTCGTAAAGTGACTAGAGAACGAATCACATAGAGACTTAATTGACACATGATCAGGTAGCGATGGAGTAGGCCGTCTGTGTGGAATGTTATTGATGCAGTTCCATAACTGTAGCAGGTTATCAGACTTATTTATGACCATATTTGTATAATAATCTGATTTAGATTTGACCATTTGTCTGTTACTGAGGTGAAATAGCTTAGAATAGCGCGACAGTAGTATGTAGGCGATTTTGGAGGGGCATCCTGAGGAGTTTAAGCGATATTAGGGAGGTTTCGAAAGCCTCCCCCCTGAGCAAAGTGAGCCTCCCCCCTGTGCAAAGTGAGTAGTCACGTGATCTGCGCCTCCTAGCGGAAAGAAGTGTACCTAAGCGTCCGTAGTGCCATCTAGCGCTAAGCGTCCGTAGTGCTATCTAGTGACTCGGACTTTAAAACATGTGATGTATGTATGTATGTATGAAGAATTAGTACTAAGGGAATAACTAGTAAAAACCACAGTTTGAAAGTTGATTAGGTTGTTAATGATAACGAGGAGTGTAGAGAGGTATTAGTTGTGTATGAATGTACGTGTATGAGAGGAGAGAGAGGATGTGCGTGTGTGAAAGAACTAACGAAACACAAGAGTATATACGAGTATACATGTATTTTATTAACGAATGATACAGAATTAAATTATCGGTCGATCTCGGCATCCCAGTCTTCGATCTCGGCATCCCAGTCTTCGATCTCCATCAGGGAAGGAACAGGGTCTGCGTCAAAGGGAGGCACGATCTCTAGGAGTTCGCGTAGCACGTGGCAGAATAAGTAGGAGTGGTTATCACGGAGCTCGTACTCTCTGAAAACATATATGAAATGTTTGATATATATATATATATATATATATATATCAGCCGGGTGGGATAAGCCAGTGATGTAACCAGACACCGCATAGGGAATCGACATACGATAAAAGGGCAAGCTAGATCAACGGACTATGATACAATACGTAATGGAGACGTCTGCTGACGTAATCGGTAATCAAACACCACATACCTAGTCGAAACGACAACGGGGTAAGAGAAAACATAAATAAGGTAGTAAAATATTGTTGTAATCATTGAACACTCACGTGCACTCCTCATCATCCTCAATGCTGGAGTCACTGACACTTCCTGTCAGACTCCCAGTAGCAGCAGGACCATCGGTGATACAGCCAGCCCTGAAAGGTAATATAGATAACCGTGACACATAAAGAACGTAAGCATAAGGAATAATAGAGGTGAGACGTCACAGGTAGTTTACGTGAAGAACACTGTGATGATTATAGTATGATATGTATAGGATATCTATCTTATGAAACAGAGAATAAAAGTACTTACAGTTCGAGTTCACGCCATATCAAGTCAGCAGCAACTTCGGTGATACGGTCAGCATCGATGATACCGACAGACCTGAAAGGTAATATAGATAACCGTGACACATAACGATCGTAAGCATAAGGAATAATAGAGGTGAGACATCACAGGTAGTTTATGTGAAGAACACTGTGATGATTATAGTATGTTGTATAGGATATCTATTGAATGAAACAAAGAATGATATTAATAATAATAATAATAAAAGTACTTACATTTCGAGATCACGCCATTCAGCGCGCAGTTGGGCCCAAGGTATCGACGACATAGTTGCGAATGACATGATGTGAAGAATGTAACAAACGAGCTAGTATATATAGGATAGAGCATATGCATGCAGATAGGAAGACAACTTGTAAGACACACTGTAGCAATGGAAAAATACCAGTGTATGAAAAGCTGAAGACCCAGGGACGTATGACATCATCATCTAGGGTTGTCACGTGACCGATACTAGAGTGGAAAAATACCGGTGTATGAAAAGCTGAAGACCCAGGGACGTATGATATCATCATCTAGGGATGGCACGTGACCGATGCCTGGGTATGTAGCCAGCCA
Organism: Paraescarpia echinospica; assembly: GCA_020002185.1. Taxonomy (NCBI): domain Eukaryota; kingdom Metazoa; phylum Annelida; class Polychaeta; order Sabellida; family Siboglinidae; genus Paraescarpia; species Paraescarpia echinospica. Next base: position 52,381,928 of record CM034540.1, read on the forward strand.
TGTGACGTTATGGAAAATTTCACTGTAGTAAACCGATATCAGTCATAGGACCCTGCGATAAGCGCACGAGCGCATGATGTGCGAAGTGCGACTAGGACAATGCGACTTATCAGAACGCTAACAATACAGACGGGAGAAAAGAACTCTGTGAGTGGTCAGCGATGAAACATATGGCGGTCAAGAGCTTGGATATACAATTCAGGGGTGCTGGACACTTCCTATCTAATTTCCATCCATGTAATATACACATATGGGGCGAAGACTTTTCTTGTGCAGAAGCAGCCTATCAGTTTAAAAAAGCCAGACATTTTCACGATGAGAACACAGCGAGAAAGATTCAGACTGCCCGCAGTGGAATACAGGCGAAATACTGGAGTAAAAACATTCGGTGGACACCGGATCGAACTGCTACATGGTTATCACAACGTCGAGCCGTGATGCGCGCTATAGTAGCCGTGAAGTTTCGCGCCTCTAAACTACGGCAACGCTTGCTGGATACAGGTGACGCACGACTTATTGAGAATGTACCCAGTGCGGAAGGGTATTGGGGTAAGAGTTCAAAGCGTAACGAAGCAGGTAAGAATATACTCGGTGTGATTCTTATGCAGGTGAGAGACTTCGTTAGGCAGTGCTAAGGCGGCCATTACACAAAAAACAGACAGTCATCCACACGGTGACAGAGTACGAGAGAGAGAGAGAGATAAAGTCACGCGCCTGATAAGACGCGAACACCCAGGGGCGCGTGATGTCATTGTTTACGGTACACGTGATCGATGCCTGGAGGGGATGATTATGTATATAAGCCCAGGGTAAATCCAACAGGACAAACATTCTCTCTCCGACTCGCTGCTGCCGCTCTCGACTACTTCACCACTCTACCGCTCTCGACTTCACTATTCAACAAGATGGCGACGCCCAATACCAAATCTGAGGAAATGCTGCTCTCAGAACTCGAACAAGTAAGTGACGGAACGTACGCATTTGTTCGTCCACTGACACTAGTAACATGTGCTCTGACAGATAAATATGTATGCTACCCGGCGTGCCGTATATGTAATCGGAAAGTCCTTCGTCTTGAAATGACGAAGGGGAACCGCCATTGCGTCAGTACATGTGCTGTACACGGCCGTCAGTCGGGTGACCCCGTTTACAAGTATGCTATGGGTATGCTTTTTGCCGATCACAAGGGGAATGAAGCGTGGGCCACAGGATTTGATCGTATAGTTCAGGGGGCCGTGGGGGGAATGACAGCAAGCGACTATATGACGCTTAAACCCGGCCAAGAACGCTACGAGGCACTGAATGTCCTACGTGGCAAACGGGCTAGGGTGACAATTAGAAAGGAGACAAAGGAGGGCTATCGTAACTACACCTTGATTGCACTGGAAATAATCCAGTCGGACAAGGTTCCTGACAGCGACTTACTGGAAATATTCCAGTCGGAGGTGGCGGCACCTGACAATGACGTACTGGAAATAATATTCCAGTCGGAAGAGGCAGCACCTGACAGTGACGAATGAATGATGTGGCGCCACCTGCCAGCGATGTATTTGACACTTGCTTCTGTCGTGTGTTGTAGACTCCTCCTCCTTGGACAACCCCTAGCGTACGAGGGGTGAAACGTCGCCTGTTGGAGGACAGCGACGATAATGAGGATAAGGCAAGTGTCATCTATGTGGGGTCGTGTGCGTGGTCTAGTGATGATGATGAGGAGATTGCTAATGATGGTGATATTGATACTGATTGGGCCACTGATATCGACCATGACGAGGATAGGAGACGTAGTGAATTACAGGAAGCAGTAGAGAAGGTGAATGGCATTCAGAAGCGTGCAGACGAAATGATAGATGACGGTCTATTTATGGCCACTATAACCGCTGCTTGCACTCGCCAGGCGGCCGAATCACTGAGTCGTCACTATGCGAACGTTCACGAAGACATGTACAAAGTAGATCCCATACGTATATATAATAGCTTTGATATGGTAGTAACCGAGCTGGTATGCGTAGCGCGCACACCTTGGTTTGCTCGTAATGTCATAGTACGGGTGAAAGCGAGTCTCCATGCCCGCGGTATAACCGTGTCGGATGCGAAGGAAGACGAACCACTCACCCCGAAGGAGTCACTGCCCTGGGACGAACAAGACGACGGAGGGGACGACAGGCAGATCTGGTACACCGAGCTGTGTGCAGTAGCACTCGATGCTATCGTTCGTTTTATAAGCAACGGACTGTGGCGCCTGTTCGAAGGTGAGTCAAACGTCATCTACCTGGTGCGTAGTGACCTGATCCACGACAATTTGAGATATGCAGTGCAGCATTACAGGTTTATGGCGAGCACACCGGAGTGGTCACGTGACATCGTATCACGTGTACAAGCCATCCTGCTTACACGTGGTATTCCAATGATGGATGTAAAAACACCCTGCTAATGTTGTTGTTGTTGTTGTGTTGCTAACAGGTCACCGATGCTCCCTCTAGTGGGCTGGAGATGATTCGGCAATCGTATGCGCTGAATCCAATAGAGTGGGCGCCACAGAAACGGCGCCGCCACCACACCCCCATGCCATTGCGTCAGGCATTACTAACACAGCTACATGAGCAACACAACTCATCACTGGAGTTGACATGCGAGGACATGTCACCTTCACCTTCAACTCCAGCCGAAGCACCACTGGAGTTGATATGCGACCAGGATGACGATGACGACTATGACGTCACCATGACCGCCTCGGAATTCGAGACACTGCAAAGGGACGCGTCAACGCTCGACCTGGCGTACAACGGCCATATTATTTGGTCGAAAACTGACACATCGATCCCGTGGGCGTTCTCGGCCCCATTTAACAGTGTGAAACACCTTGAACTGAATATTGAATCCCTAGCGGGGACACACTTTGCTACACAAAAATGCAGCTTAGACGTGGCCGTGCGCACAATATGCGAGGAGATCGCACGAAATGTTGTGCGCGACGACCACGTCTCATACATAGTGAACAGTCTTCAGAAGCGCCTGCAGTGACGACAAGAGGAAATGCGCCCCTACGCTATAGCTGGGGTTATAGGCGCCGCTTGTCTGTTACTGCAGGTGCTTAGCTTAGCTTTCATATATACTCGCTTTATTACTCGCTTTGATTGTAATTAATAAAGATGATATGTAATCCAGGATTCTGGTGTCTGTTGTTCTTGTTACCTTCATAGCTCGTTGTGATCGGTGAATACATACATACACGCCCCCTCATACAAGACACACCTCTTATGACGTCACACACAGTGTAGGATATATAGACACGTGCAAGGATCTCCCATCCTTCAGTTGTAGGTACGATGAAACAGCACACGTGTCGACACTGCGGTCTCGTGCTCGATACACATGCCGACATACAACGTCATATAGACCAAACACATTCATCATCATCAACAACACACGACGATCATGCCTACAGTAAATCGCCGTCAGTGGCGCCATCTAGCGCTACACTGCATCGTTGTGAGAGATGTGCACGTGAGTTCACGAGACGTGACAACCTGTTACGTCATATGAAGTCGGTATGTATGGAAGCGAACGACTCACCCCTACGCAAACGAGCGAGACGCACAGAGCGACCACGTGTGAGTGTTGCGAAGTCGGTATGTACGGAAGCGAACGACCCACCCCTATGCAAACGTGCGAGACGCACAGAGCGACCCCGTGTGAGTGTTGCTGTCGACTACGACGACGACGACGACGACCCGATACAACCACCACCCCGACTTCCCTTCGCCGATACTCTATCGAGGGAACTACAAGACGTCGTCCGAGATCACTGGTCGACCATTCGAACCCACACGTCTAGAGGACCTGTACAATCCAGGTACAATTACAGAGTGTCGACACCGGACACGAGTGCCCTAGAACCGTCACTGAAACGCATGTTCCGCGAACAGACGCACGCGTTTAAGATTAATCTTAGTTACGGGTTTGTGTTAAGAAACAAGACCACGAACAGGTACAGGTATTATCATTCGTCCTGTAATTGTTGAGGTCGTTACCTTGACGAACCGTGTCTGATCACAAACACTGCAGACTTTGATGCGTTTCTGGAACGTATCCGAGAAACAGACGTGCTGCAGTGGGTCATCAATCAGCGTCCGGACAGTCAATGGGTATGTGAGGTGGTCACGAATGTTACCTTCTTCGTCAATCACATCGTACATCATCCGATAGGGTGTGTGGACATCACACTGCCGAGGTACATCAAACGAATCAAAGCCGTCATCGGATTGGAAAGAGACTCTGTCCACAAGAAAAAGTACACCGACAATCTGTGTCTCTTCCGATGTCTGGCTCTGCATCGTGGATGCGACCGATACCACCTGGAACCCGCTGTGCGGGTACTCTACGCAAAGTACGACCGTGACGGGGTGGCAATGAAAAACTTTGACGGAGTGACGATGGACGATCTCTATCGTGTCGAGACCACCTTTGAGACCAACGTGTGCGTCTACACGCTCGTCGAACCGGAAGAGGGGGAAAGTCGACTGCTGAACTCGTACGCCGTTCCTTGTGTCACTATCCTGAAACGATGTACATCAATCTTCACGAGACACACTTTTCCTACATACAAGACGTGAACATGTACTGTCATTCGTATCGATGTAGGAAGTGTGGCGATGCACTATGGAGCCGCGTATTCGAACTAGAACGACACGAGCGTGGGTGTACGGGAGGTGTGCGAAAGATCTATTCCGGTGGCGTCTACCATCCGTCGCCGACAGTCTTCCAGCGATTGGACGACGAAAACATTCACGTTGCCGAATGGTTGCGCTACTATCCGTATCGAGCCACCTTCGACTTCGAGTCCTGGTTCGATACATCGCACCTTCCGTCGGACAGTGCCAAGGTCCATTGGGTGGCTCGTCACGTACCGTTGAGTGTGTCCCTGGCGAGTAACGTACCCGGATTCGAACAGGTGCAATGTCTCATCACGGATGGTGACAGCAACAAGTTGGTATCCGACATGATGACCATCCTTCAGAACATGAGCGAAGCAGCCTACGAAGTCATCGTAGACAGGTACGAGGGCATCCTACACGAGCTCACAGAGGCTATCAGAACGTGGAACGAACAGGAAGCGTCCGCCGTGGAGGAGGCGGGGGACAACGAGTCACAGCGACAACCGACCAATCCCTACAAAACTCTCATGGGTCAATTGTACGGTTGGCTTCATCAGTTGCCCGTCATCGGTTTCAACTCGGGCAGGTACGATCTGAACGTCGTCAAACAGTTCCTGGTACCCTACTTCCTGTCCGAAAAGAAAGCAACAGAGGACGGAGAGGAGGAGGAGGAGAAGGAGGAGGAGGAGACGTTTCACGTGATCAAACGTGGTAACACGTTTATGTGTCTATCGACTGACAACCTCAAATTCCTCGATATGACTCATTACATTGCCCCGGGATTCTCGTACGACAAGTACCTGAAAGCGTACGGTTGTACAGTCACGAAAGGTCACTTCCCGTACGAATACATGGACAGCTTGGAGAGACTCGACGACACCGTTCTACCTCCCAAAGAGGCCTTCTTCAGTTGTCTGAAGAACGAAGGTATATCCGACGACGACTACACACGATGTCGGAAGGTGTGGCGAGACAACGACATGGAGACTTTGCGAGACTTTCTCGTCTGGTATAACAACAGAGACGTCGTACCGTTCTTGGAAGCCATCGCCAAACAGTTCGACTTCTACCAACACCGCGGTCTCGACATGTTCAAACAAGGGATCAGTATACCTGGTTTGACCTTGTCCTACCTGTTCACCTACGTACCGGAGAGGACGTTCTTTACGCTCTTCAACGAGACGAACAAGGACGTCCACCAGCTCATCAGAGAGAACATCGTCGGAGGGCCGTCACTCATCTTCACCAGACATCACGAGAAGGGGGTCACGAAGATACGTCGTAACGACTACGGTGATGCGGCTCGAACGTGTCAGTCCATTGTGGGCTACGATGCGAATGCATTGTATCTGTGGTCGATATCACAAGAGATGCCGACTGGATGGTACACGCGGCGACGGGAAGAGAAGGAGTTCCGACCCGAAGTGGCACAGCCCACAGGTCAGATGGCTGTCGAATGGCTTACGTGGGAGTCCGAAAGCACGGGACTCGCCATACGTCATCAGACCAACGGTCGAGAGAAGCGCATCGGTAAACTGTTGGTGGACGGTTGGTGCAGTGAAACGAAGACGGCCTATCAGTTTCACGGATGCTACTACCACGGGTGTCCGTGCACCGGACGCGAGTTCAACGAGGTCAGTGGGAAACCCATGACGCAACTACTCGCCGAAACACGAAAGAACACAGCCTATCTTCGACACTTTGTGAGGGTCGTCGAATTGTGGGAATGCGAGTGGAAGGTCACGAGACGCGATCCGTGCGTACAAAAGTTTCTGGACGTTCGCCAACGTCGTCGACACGTGCGATGGAAAATGACGTCACAACAGATCCTGACAGGTGTGTGCAACTGTAGCGTGTTCGGTATGATTCAGTGCGACATACGTGTACCGGAGAACCTGCGCTCACACTTTGCCGAGATGCAGCCCATCTTCAAGAACATTCACCTGACCCGTGATGACCTCGGACCGTTCATGCGTCGCTACGCCGAAGAACACAACATCATGACAACTCCGCGACGCATGCTCGTCGGGAGTTATCGAGGAGATAAGATCTTGCTCGCTACACCACTCTTGCGATGGTACCTCGCGCACGGTCTCGAGGTGACGCACGTCTACCAGGTCATCGAGTACACACCGGTCGCCTGCTTCCGACGATTCGGCGAGGCGGTGTCCACTGCACGTCGCGAAGGAGACGCCCATCCCGACAAGGCCACGATCGCGGATACCAACAAACTTATGGGTAATTCATCCTACGGGAAATTTATCACCAACGTCGATAAGCACCGCGAGGTCACCTACTGCACGGAGAAGAGTGCATCGACCGCGATCAACAATCGTCGCTTCCGTCAACTCGACGTCGTCGCTGCCGATGCATACGAGATCGAAATGCACAAACGCACCGTCAAATACGCACTACCCACACACGTGGGATTCTTCGTGTTGCAGTGGGCCAAACTGCGTATGTTGGAGTTCTACTACGACTTCATGATCAGGTACGTGGATCGTCCACTGTTCGAGTACTGCGAAACCGATACGGACAGTGCCTATTTGGCTCTGGCCGGTGAGTCCGTCGACGACCTCGTGACCCCGGCACTACGCGACCACGACTATCGTCATCGCTCCGAATGGCTACCGTCCGAATGTTGCGACGATCATCAGAACGACTACGTGCGCTGTCGCCTGGCCGGTCGTCCGTGGAACGGCACCGAGACGTGTTGCAAGGAGCGCAAGGCGTACGACAAGAGAACACCGGGACTCTTCAAGGTCGAATGGTCCGGTGACTGTTTCCTGGGTCTGTGTAGCAAGACCTACTATTGTTCGGGTACGATCGATAAATACAGCACCAAAGGTCTGAACAAACGACTCAACACCATTGACAAGCAGTCGTTCCTGGACGTGTTGACCAATCGTTGCAGTGGAAGTGGGAAGAACCGCGGGTTCCGGGTCAATCACTCGTCCGTGCTGACGTACATCCAGGAACGTGCGGCGTTGACCTACTTCTATGCCAAGCGCGTGGTCAACGAAGACGGAATCACCACGGGGCCGGTGGACGTGTAATGCCGAACCACTGCTGTCACGATGAGGAAATGCGCCCCTACGTCAGTTGGGGTTATAGGCGCCTCTAGCTGTCATGCGGTTAGTAGGCGGAGACACACGAAAAAAAAAAAAAAAAGATAACACTATTTAGTCAGATGCCACACAATCGATAGTCATAACGTAGCATGTCACGGACGGGAACGCTTGTAGCTGTAACACTAGTGGGAATACTCGGTCTGTATCTGTACGTCTTGTACGTCTTGTTCCGCGATCCCTTCCTTCGTTGGTGTGGTGGAGGTGTCGTCGTCGCAACTAACAGTACAGTGGTCAACGCGACATTGTCGAACACCACCACCGGTGACTACTACCTCCAGAGAAGATCACGTGGTGTTACGGTGTATGGCAGAGTGCCTATGTTGACAACGACCTGGTGCGATTCGAGGAAGGCTTGCCGAGCGGTGCGTTCGACGCATCGACGCGTAACCTCGTGGTCATCGATGATCTGATGGCAGAAACAGACGAACGGGTCACGACCTTGTTCACAAAAAACAGTCAACACCAGAACACGTCCGTACTGTATCTCGTGCAGAACCTGTTTCCGAAGAACAAGGAGAGTCGTACGATCAGTCTGAACGCACACTACATGGTGATCTTCAAGAATCCTCGCGATGCGTCACAGATCGGACACTTGGCACGACAGATGTATCCGGGTCGCCTGAAGTTTGTACAGGAAGCGTTCCGAGACGCCACGTCACTTCCGTACGGTTATCTCCTCGTCGATCTGAAACAGGGCACGCTCGACGATATGCGTCTGCGCACGGGTGTCCTTCCGGACGACAGTGTCCAGTACGTGTACCAACCCAAGGTATAAGACGTCCGCGTAGCACCTCGTTCCTTCAGTCGCAGCATTCTCGTGAAGACAACAGCATGTCCGAACTCGTGAAGAAACACATCCTCTGTATACAGACGCTAAACAGATACAAGAGCACGAAATTGAGACGAGCCATCATCAGAAACGCCGACGCCGATCTGTTGTGTGCACTAGCCGAGTGTGCCTACAACATATTGAAGAAGAACTTGCCCTTGACCGACGCACAGAGACGTGCTCTGATCGTGTACAAAACAAACCTACGTGCTTTGGCACAGAGAGACGCACCTGCAGCGAGGAGACGTCGCATCTTGCTACGGGGTAACAACCAGGGCGGAAGAGGACAGACCGGTGGTTTCCTGTCGGCACTGCTGGCACCTTTGGCAGGTGCGGTCTTGCTACCCTTGCTAAAACAGGTGCTACTCAAGTAGACAACGATGGAACACGTACGGAAGATGGCCTTGGTAGATCCACGACTGTTGGACAGTCTACGCGCACCAGCACCGACGGATACCCTAGGACGCAAAGTACAGGTACTCGACGACGAGATGAAAGTCATACTCGACAGACAAGATCTCACCGACGGTGACAAGGTCGTCATGTATAATCAAGTGTTGCAACGCTACAACGCATTGTCCGATCGACGCACGCGCGAACCGATACGCGTGACAACGGTCAACAAGGACACGTCCCCGGTGGTCACGGCAGCGGCGGTGGTGGCGGGAACTAATGCGGATCAGACCCTACCGGAGGTGGGGGTGGAAGCGGAAGTCATCGACAGTGTTCCAAAACGCCTCCAGACCAAAGCCAGACGACTGATGGAACGTCTGAAACGAGACGTCGCGTGGAATGCGCGCGGAGAGCTCATGAACAAAGGCGTAGCGGTACCCGGAAGTAACGTGGTGGACCTCGTGAACGATTTGTTGCGTCATCGCAAGACCATCGGTTCTCCAACGGGGTGGGAGGTGTTTGCGCATCAACTCGGTGACATGAATCTACCCATGGAGTTGGTGGGTAACGAGGCCAGGAGACTGGCTATTCGACAGGATCAAAGGAAGCGTACCATAGAAGCGGCGGCCACACGATCGCTCAGTAGAGCGCGTCGAACGCTGCAGTGGACACCCCTCTCGCGGAGACGATCTCGAATGAGCCCGTCCACTCTACCTACCCCACCGGCGTCGACTAGTAAGACATGGGAACGTCTCGAATAAAAGAGACGCGTCATCTCGATTCACCGACATAATGTGTGATCTACGGGACAGTCTAACACGTCTGTTTACCGGTGTTGCTTACATCGGACTCCCCATCGTGTGCGGGATTACCATCGATTATATCATACATACGTCATCATGGGGCGCCGTCGTAAACAGCTGGAGGACGTCTACTTCAACCCCATCAAGGTGGGTAGCTACGGAGGAATCGCGTCTTTGCGACGAACCGCCATACCACGCGTACCGAGAAAAATCGTCGAACAATGGCTATCGGAACAGAACGCCTATACACTACATAAACCGGTCAGAGTTCGTTTCACGCGTCGGCGCACGATCGTCGGAGGACGGAATCAACAGTGGCAGGCCGATCTCGTTGACGTGTCCAGTCTGAAAAAAAGAAAACGACGGTACAACGTTCCTGCTCACGGTGATCGACGTCTTCTCGAAAGTCGCCCGATGCGTTCCACTGAAGAACAAGTCGGCGACGTCTGTATCGAAGGCATTGAACGGTCTCTTCACCGACATTCAACCACTGTCGTTGCAGACCGATAGAGGTCTGGAATTCTATAACCGTAGCGTTCGGGGTGTATTGGACAGATACGGTATCCACCACTTCTCCACCTTCAACGCAGAGATCAAGGCGAGCATCGTGGATCGCTTCAATCGCACACTAATGTCACGTATGTGGCGATACCTGACACACAAAGAAGCGTGGCGGTACATCGATATCCTTCCGGATCTGGTGCGCACGTACAACGACACACCTCACCGCAGTATCGGGATGTCTCCGTCACAGGTGGATGCAACTAATCAGGAAGAGGTGTGGCAGCGTCTGTACGGTGGTCATCACGGTAAGGGGGTGCCCAAGTACCACGTGGGGGATCGCGTACGTATCAGCAAGGCTAAGAGACGGTTCGATAAAGGTTACACGATAAATTGGACAGAGGAACTATTCACGATACGCGAAGTCCATCCGTCCGAACCACCCGTCTATCGTCTAACGGACGATCTCGGCGAGATACTGGACGGTACCTTCTACGAACCGGAGATACAGAAGGTGACAGTTCCGGTCGATAAACTGTACCGTGTGGAATCGATAGTACAGCGCCGCAAGGTAGGCATTCGACGGGAGGTGTTGGTGAAATGGGTCGGATATCCTTCGAAGTTCAACAGCTGGATCGATGCCAAGGGTCTCGTCGGACTATAAAGACTAATTGTGCGTCCGTTACGATGTCAGTCGTCCACGTATGACAGACGAGACAACATCACGCATCACCGTTAGTAACGAAGAAGAAGAAGAAGACGACGTCGACACTCTACCGCCACCCCCACTACAGAAAGAGAGGACTCCGTGGCACATATTCGGTACAGCGTGTCCCAAAGAGGAGATCGTCTTTCTGTGTCAGATCGTCGTCTTGTACACGGTCATCTTGGTCAGTATCTACAACCTGACGTTTGGTCACCACGATCCGACTCTGTGGACGGCCCTGTTGAGCAGTTCGTTGGGTTACCTGCTACCCAGTCCGACGTTGAAACAACAACAACAACATGGAACCGAGTGATTTCTATCTCACGTTGCCCAGCAATGCTTCCATGCACACACCCCACCAACACGCTGACCCACTACATCACGACGCTACCGAAACGTATCCTACTACGAGGACAATGGGAATGCGGTCTGGTGGAGGTACAGTATCCACACAGTTGGTACAACATCGTAGACGATGACGCGGGGTTCGCTGTGACACTACCGATAGACGAAGAGCACCCACGGTCCCTGCACACGAAGACTGTCCGAATCGGAACCGGATACTATAAAGATCCGTGGTCACTGATCCTCTCCATTAACGCCTCACTACGTCGTGTGGTGGGAGAGGGACGAGTGAAACTGAGCTACAACATCATTACGCATAAGGTATCGGTGCACATGGCACCGAATACCGTCTTCCGTGCTGCTATACTGACTGCCGTTCTCGGCTTTCGTACCACTACGCTGGACTATCTCCCGAAGGATCCCGATGCACCAGATTTCAAGGTATTGATCACGGAAGCCAACACCGTGATCACCATGGAACGAGGACTCGACTCACTCTACATCTACACGGATGTCGTGGAACCACGAGTTGTTGGTGACAGTCTCGTGCCGCTGCTGCGCATCATCCCGGTGAGCGGTCGCCATGGCAACATCGTATCGAAGACCTTCGATAAGATTCACTACGTACCCGTGCTCTACAAAGAATTTGGCACGATCGAGATAGATATAAGAGACGACACCGGAAATCGCGTGCCATTCGAGGTTGGTAAGGTGACGGTGACACTTCATTTCCAACGGCAACGGACGGCACTGTTCTAGAGAGAGAGAGAGAGAGAGAGAGATGAAT
>CM034540.1:52395077-52595077 GCA_020002185.1 Paraescarpia echinospica
TCTGAGGAGTTTAAGCGATATTCGGGAGGTTTCGAAAGCCTCCCCCCTGAGCAAAGTGAGCCTCCCCCCTGAGCAAAGTGAGTAGTCAGTGACCTGCGCCTCCTAGCGGAAAGAAGTGTACCTAAGCGTCCGTAGTGCCATCTAGTGCTAAGCGTCCGTAGTGCTATCTAGCGACTCGGACTTTAAAACATACTCGGACTTTAAAACATGTGATGTATGTATGTATGTATGAAGAATTAGTACTAAGGGAATAACTAGTAAAAACCACAGTTTGAAAGTTGATTAGGTTGTTAATGATAACGAGGAGTGTAGAGAGGTATTAGTTGTGTATGAATGTACGTGTATGAGAGGAGAGAGAGGATGTGCGTGTATGAAAGAACTAACGAAACACAAGAGTATATACGAGTGCACACATGTATTTTATTAACGAATGAATACAAGAATGTCAATTTCAGCATCCCAATCCTCGACAACATCCTCCATTAGAGAAGGAACAGGGTCTGCGTCAAAGGGAGGCACGGTCTCTAGGAGTTCGCGTAGCACGTGACAGAATAAGTAGGAATGGTTATCACGGAGCTCGTACTCTCTGAAAACATATATGAAATGTTTGATATATATATATATATATATATATATATGAAATGTTTGAGATATATATATATATATATATATATATATATATATATATCAGCTGGGTGGGAGCCAGTGATGTAACCAGACACCACATAGGGAATCGACATACGATAAAAGGGCAAGCTAGATCAACGGACTATGATACAATACGTAATGGAGACGTCTGCTGACGTAATCGGTAATCAAACACCGCATACCTAGTCGAAACGACAACGTGGTAAGAGAAAACATAAATAAGGTAGTAAAATATTGTTGTAATCATTGAACACTCACGTGCACTCCTCATCATCCTCACTGCTGGAGTCACTGACACTTCCTGTCAGACTCCCGGTAGCAGCAGGCCCATCGGTGATACAGCCAGCCCTGAAAGGTAATATAGATAACCGTGACACATAAAGAACGTAAGCATAAGGAATAATAGAGGTGAGACGTCACAGTTTACGTGAAGAACACTGTGATGATTATAGTATGATATGTATAGGATATCTATCGAATGAAACAGAGAATAAAAGTACTTACAGTTCGAGTTCATGCCATAACAAGTCAGCAGCAACTTCGGTGATACGGTCAGCATCGATGAAACCGACAGACCTGAAAGGTAATATAGATAACCGTGACACATAACGATCGTAAGCATAAGGAATAATAGAGGTGAGACATCACAGGTAGTTTATGTGAAGAACACTGTGATAATTATAGTATGTTGTATAGGATATCTATTGAATGAAACAAAGAATGATATTAATAATAATAATAATAATAATAAAAGTACTTACATTTCGAGATCACGCCATTCAGCGCGCAGTTGGGACCAAGGGATCGACGACATAGTTGCGAATGAGATGATGTGAAGAATGTAACAAACGAGCTAGTATATATAGGATAGAGCATATGCATGCAGATAGGAAGACAACTTGTAAGACACACTGTAGCAATGGAAAAATACCAGTGTATGAAAAGCTGAAGACCCAGGGACGTACATCATCTAGGGACGCCACGTGACCGATGCCTGGGTATGTATCCAGCGATGTGACGTTATGGAAAATTTCAGGACCCTGCGATAAGCGCATGATGTACAAAGTGCGGCGCACGAGCGCATGATGTGCGAAGTGCGACTAGGACAATGCGACTTATCAGAACGCTAACAATACAGACGGGAGAAAAGAACTCTGTGAGTGGTCAGCGATGAAACATATGGCGGTCAAGAGCTTGGATATACAATTCAGGGGTGCTGGACACTTCCTATCTAATTTCCATCCATATAATATACACATATGGGGCGAAGACTTTTCTTGTGCAGAAGCAGCCTATCAGTTTAAAAAAGCCAGACATTTTCACGATGAGAACACAGCGAGAAAGATTCAGACTGCACGCAGTGGAATACAGGCGAAATACTGGAGTAAAAACATTCGGTGGACACCGGCTCGAACTGCTACATGGTTAACACAACGTCGAGCCGTGATGCGCGCTATAGTAGCCGTGAAGTCTCGCGCCTCTAAACTACGGCAACGCTTGCTGGATACAGGTGACGCACGACTTATTGAGAATGTACCCAGTGCGGAAGGGTATTGGGGTAAGAGTTCAAAGCGTAACGAAGCAGGTAAGAATATACTCGGTGTGATTCTTATGCAGGTGAGAGACTTCGTTAGGCAGTGCTAAGGCGGCCATTACAAAAAAAACAGACAGTCAGCCACACGGTGACAGAGTACGAGAGAGAGAGAGATAAAGTCACGCGCCTGATAAGACGCGAACACCCAGGGGCGCGTGATGTCATTGTTTACGGTACACGTGATCGATGCCTGGAGGGGATGATTATGTATATAAGCCCAGGGTAAATCCAACAGGACAAACATTCTCTCTCCGACTCGCTGCTGCCGCTCTTGACTACTTCACTCCTCTGCCGCTCTCGACTTCGCTACTCAACAAGATGGCGACGCCCAATACCAAATCTGAGGAAATGCTGCTCTCAGAACTCGAACAAGTAAGTGACGGAACGTACGCATTTGTTCGTCCACTGACACTAGTAACATGTGCCCTGACAGATAAATATGTATGCTACCCGGCGTGCCGTATATGTAATCGGAAAGTCCTTCGTCTTGAAATGACGAAGGGGAACCGCCATTGCGTCAGTACATGTGCTGTACACGGCCGTCAGTCGGGTGACCCCGTTTACAAGTATGCTATGGGTATACTTTTTGCCGATCACAAGGGGAATGAAGCGTGGGCCACAGGATTTGATCGTATAGTTCAGGGGGTCGTGGGGGGAATGACAGCAAGCGACTATATGGCGCTTAAACCCGGCCAAGAACGCTACGAGGCACTGAATGTCCTACGTGGCAAACGGGCTAGGGTGACAATTAGAAAGGAGACAAAGGAGGGCTATCGTAACTACACCTTGATTGCACTGGAAATAATCCAGTCGGACAAGGTTCCTGACAGCAACTTACTGGAAATATTCCAGTCGGAGGTGGCGGCACCTGACAATGACGTACTGGAAATAATATTCCAGCCGGAAGAGGCAGCACCTGACAGTGTCGAATGAATGATGTGGCGCCACCTGCCAGCGATGTATTTGACACTTGCTTCTGTCGTGTGTTGTAGACTCCTCCTCCTTGGACAACCCCTAGCGTACGAGGGGTGAAACGTCGCCTGTTCGAGGACAGCGACGATAATGAGGATAAGGCAAGTGTCATCTATGTGGGGTCGTGTGCGTGGTCTAGTGATGATGATGATGATGAGGAGATTGCTAATGATGGTGATATTGATACTGATTGGGCCACTGATATCGACCATGACGAGGATAGGAGACGTAGTGAATTACAGGAAGCGGTAGAGAAGGTGAATGGCATTCAGAAGCGTGCAGACCAAATGATAGATGACGGTCTATTTATGGCCACTATAACCGCTGCTTGCACTCGCCAGGCGGCCGAATCACTGAGTCGTCACTATGCGAACGTTCACGAAGACATGTACAAAGTAGATTCCATACGTATATATAATAGCTTTGATATGGTAGTATCCGAGCTGGTATGCGTAGCGCGCACACCGTGGTTTGCTCGTAATGTCATAGTACGGGTGAAAGCGAGTCTCCATGCCCGTGGTATAACCGTGTCGGATGCGAAGGAAGACGAACCACTCACACCGAAGGAGTCACTGCCCTGGGACGAACAAGACGACGGAGGGGATGACAGGCAGATCTGGTACACTGAGCTGTGTGCAGTAGCACTCGATGCAATCGTTCGTTTTATAAGCAACGAACTGTGGCGCCTGTTCGAAGGTGAGTCAAACGTCATCTACCTGGTGCGTAGTGACCTGATCCACGACAATTTGAGATATGCAGTGCAGCATTACAGGTTTATGGCGAGCACACCGGAGTGGTCACGTGACATCGTATCACGTATACAAGCCATCCTGCGTACACGTGGTATTCCGATGATGGATGTAAAAACACCCTGCTAATGTTGTTGTTGTTGTTGTGTTGCTAACAGGTCACCGATGCTCCCTCTAGTGGGCTGGAGATGATTCGGCAATCGTATGAGCAGAATCCAATAGAGTGGGCGCCACAGAAACGGCGCCGCCAACACACCCCCATGCCATTGCGTCAGGCATTACTAACACAGCTACACGAGCGACACAACTCACCACTGGAGTTGACATGCGAGGACATGTCACCTTCAACTCCCGCCGAAGCATCACTGGAGTTGATATGTGACCAGGATGATGACTATGACGTCACCATGACCGCTTCGGAATACGAGACACTTCAAAGGGACGCATCAACGCTCGACCTGGCGTACGACGGCCATATTGTTTGGTCGAAAACGGACACATCGATCCCGTGGGCGTACTCGGCCCCATTTAACAGTGTCAGACACCTTGAACTGAATATTGAATCCCTAGCGGGGACACTCTTCGCTACACAAAAATGAAGCTTAGACGTGGCCGTGCGCACAATATGCGAGGAGATCGCACGAAATGTTGTGCGCGACGACCACGTCTCATACATAGTGAACAGTCTTCAGAAGCGCCTGCAGTGACGACAAGAGGAAATGCGCCCCTACGCTATAGCTGGGGTTATAGGCGCCGCTTGTCTGTTACTGCAGGTGCTTAGCTTAGCTTTCCTTATATATATATATATATATATATATACTCGCTTTGATTGTAATGAATAAAGATGATATGTAATCCAGGATTCTGGTGTCTGTTGTTCTTGTTACCTTCATAGCTCGTTGTGATCGGTGAATACATACACGCCCACTCATACAAGACACACCTCTTATGACGTCACACAGTGTAGGTTATATAGACACGTGCAAGGATCTCCCATCCTTCAGTTGTAGATACGATGAAACAGAACACGTGTCGTCACTGCGGGCTCGTGCTAGATACACATGCCGACATACAACGTCATATAGACCAAACACATTCATCATCAACAACACACGACGATCATGCATACAGTAAATCGCCGTCAGTGGCGCCATCTAGCGCTACACTGCATCGTTGTGAGAGATGTGCACGTGAGTACACGAGACGTGACAACCTGTTACGTCATATGAAGTCGGTATGTATGGAAACGAACGACTCACCCCTACGCAAACGAGCGAGACGCACAGAGCGACCACGTGTGAGTGTTGCGAAGTCGGTATGTATGGAAGCGAACGACCCACCTCTATGCAAACGTGCGAGACGCACAGAGCGACCCCGTGAGAGTGTTGCTGTCGACGACGACGACGACGACGACGACCCGATACAACCACCACCCCGACTTCCCTTCGCCGATACTCTATCGAGGGAACTACAAGACGTCGTCCGAGATCATTGGTCGACCATTCGAACCCACACGGCTAGAGGACCCGTACAATCCAGGTACAATTACAGAGTGTCGACACCGGACACGAGTGTCCTAGAACCGTCACTGAAACGCATGTTCCGCGAACAGACGCATGCGTTTAAGATTAATCTTAGTTACGGGTTTGTGTTAAGAAACAAGACCACGAACAGGTACAGGTATTATCATTCGTCCTGTAACTGTTGTGGTCGTTACCTTGACGAACCGTGTCTGATCACAAACACTGCAGACTTTGATGCGTTTCTGGAACGTATCCGAGAAACAGACGTGCTGCAGTGGGTCATCAATCAGCGTCCGGACAGTCAATGGATATGTGAGGTGGTCACGAATGTTACCTTCTTCGTCAATCACATCGTACATCATCCGATAGGATGTGTGGACATCACACTGCCGAGGTACATCAAACGAATCAAAGCCGTCATCGGATTGGAAAGAGACTCCGACAACAACACAAAGTACACCGACAATCTGTGTCTCTTCCGATGTCTGGCTCTGCATCGGGGATGCGACCGATACCACCTGGAACCCGCTGTGCGGGTGCTCTACGCGAAGTACGATCGTGACGGGGTGGCAATGAAAGACTTTGACGGGGTGACGATGGACGATCTCTATCGCGTCGAGACCACCTTTGAGACCAACGTGTGCGTCTACACACTCGTCGAACCGGAAGAAGATGGAAAGGCGACTGCTGAACTCGTACGCCGTTCCTTGTGTCACTATCCTGAAACGATGTACATCAATCTTCACGAGACACACTTTTCCTACATACAAGACGTGAACATGTACTGTCATTCGTACCGATGTAGGAAGTGTGGCGATGCACTATGGAGTCGCGTATCCGAACTAGAACGACACGAGCGCGGGTGTACGGGAGGTGTGCGAAAGATCTATTCCGGTGGCGTCTACCATCCGTCGCCGACAGTCTTCCAGCGATTGGACGACGAAAACATTCACGTTGCCGAATGGTTGCGCTACTATCCGTATCGTGCCACCTTCGACTTCGAGTCCTGGTTCGATACATCGCACCTTCCGTCGGACAGTGCCAAGGTCCATTGGGTGGCTCGTCACGTACCGTTGAGTGTGTCCCTGGCGAGTAACGTACCCGGATTCGAACAGATGCAATGTCTTATCACGGATGGTGACAGCAACAAGTTGGTATCCGACATGATGACCATCCTTCAGAACATGAGCGAAGCAGCCTACGAAGTCATCGTAGACAGGTACGAGGGCATCCTACACGAACTCACAGAGGCTATCAGAACGTGGAACGAACAGGAAGCATCCGCCGTGGAGGAGGCGGGGGACAACGAGTCACAGCGACAACCGACCAATCCCTACAAAACTCTCATGGGTCAATTGTACGGTTGGCTTCATCAGTTGCCCGTCATCGGTTTCAACTCGGGCAGGTACGATCTGAACGTCGTCAAACAGTTCCTGGTACCCTACTTCCTGTCCGAAAAGAAAGCAACAGAGGACGGAGAGGAGGAGGAGGAGGAGACGTTTCACGTGATCAAACGTGGCAACACGTTTATGTGTCTATCGACAGACAACCTCAAATTCCTCGATATGACTCATTACATTGCCCCGGGATTCTCGTACGACAAGTACCTGAAAGCGTACGGTTGTACAGTCACGAAAGGTCACTTCCCGTACGAATACATGGACAGCTTGGAGACTCGACGACACCGTTCTACCTCCCAAAGAGGCCTTCTTCAGTTGTCTGAAGAACGAAGGTTGTCTGAAGAACGAAGGTATATACGACGACGACTACACACGATGTCGGAAGGTGTGGCGAGACAACGACATGGAGACTTTGCGAGACTTTCTCGTCTGGTATAACAACAGAGACGTCGTACCGTTCTTGGAAGCCATCGCCAAACAGTTCGACTTCTACCAACACCGCGGTCTCGACATGTTCAAACAAGGGATCAGTATACCTGGTTTGACCTTGTCCTACCTGTTCACCTACGTACCGGAGAGGACGTTCTTTACGCTCTTCAACGAGACGAACAAGGACGTCTCCAGCTCATCAGAGAGAACATCGTCGGAGGGCCGTCACTCATCTTCACCAGACATCAAGAGAAGGGGGTCACGAAGATACGTCGTAACGACTACGGTGATGCGGCTCGAACGTGTCAGTCCATTGTGGGCTACGATGCGAATGCATTGTATCTGTGGTCGATATCACAAGAGATGCCGACTGGATGGTACACGCGGCGACGGGAAGAGAAGGAGTTCCGACCCGAAGTGGCACAGCCCACAGGTCAGATGGCTGTCGAATGGCTTACGTGGGAGTCCGAAAGCACGGGACTCGCCATACGTCATCAGACCAACGGTCGAGAGAAGCGCATCGGTAAACTGTTGGTGGACGGTTGGTGCAGTGAAACGAAGACGGCCTATCAGTTTCACGGATGCTACTACCACGGGTGTCCGTGCACCGGACGCGAGTTCAACGAGGTCAGTGGGAAACCCATGACGCAACTACTCGCCGAAACACGAAAGAACACAGCCTATCTTCGACACTTTGTGAGGGTCGTCGAATTGTGGGAATGCGAGTGGAAGGTCACGAGACGCGATCCGTGCGTACAAAAGTTTCTGGACGTTCGCCAACGTCGTCGACACGTGCGATGGAAAATGACGTCACAACAGATCCTGACAGGTGTGTGCAACTGTAGCGTGTTCGGTATGATTCAGTGCGACATACGTGTACCGGAGAACCTGCGCTCACACTTTGCCGAGATGCAGCCCATCTTCAAGAACATTCACCTGACCCGTGATGACCTCGGACCGTTCATGCGTCGCTACGCCGAAGAACACAACATCATGACAACTCCGCGACGCATGCTCGTCGGGAGTTATCGAGGAGATAAGATCTTGCTCGCTACACCACTCTTGCGATGGTACCTCGCGCACGGTCTCGAGGTGACGCACGTCTACCAGGTCATCGAGTACACACCGGTCGCCTGCTTCCGACGATTCGGCGAGGCGGTGTCCACTGCACGTCGCGAAGGAGACGCCCATCCCGACAAGGCCACGATCGCGGATACCAACAAACTTATGGGTAATTCATCCTACGGGAAATTTATCACCAACGTCGATAAGCACCGCGAGGTCACCTACTGCACGGAGAAGAGTGCATCGACCGCGATCAACAATCGTCGCTTCCGTCAACTCGACGTCGTCGCTGCCGATGCATACGAGATCGAAATGCACAAACGCACCGTCAAATACGCACTACCCACACACGTGGGATTCTTCGTGTTGCAGTGGGCCAAACTGCGTATGTTGGAGTTCTACTACGACTTCATGATCAGGTACGTGGATCGTCCACTGTTCGAGTACTGCGAAACCGATACGGACAGTGCCTATTTGGCTCTGGCCGGTGAGTCCGTCGACGACCTCGTGACCCCGGCACTACGCGACCACGACTATCGTCATCGCTCCGAATGGCTACCGTCCGAATGTTGCGACGATCATCAGAACGACTACGTGCGCTGTCGCCTGGCCGGTCGTCCGTGGAACGGCACCGAGACGTGTTGCAAGGAGCGCAAGGCGTACGACAAGAGAACACCGGGACTCTTCAAGGTCGAATGGTCCGGTGACTGTTTCCTGGGTCTGTGTAGCAAGACCTACTATTGTTCGGGTACGATCGATAAATACAGCACCAAAGGTCTGAACAAACGACTCAACACCATTGACAAGCAGTCGTTCCTGGACGTGTTGACCAATCGTTGCAGTGGAAGTGGGAAGAACCGCGGGTTCCGGGTCAATCACTCGTCCGTGCTGACGTACATCCAGGAACGTGCGGCGTTGACCTACTTCTATGCCAAGCGCGTGGTCAACGAAGACGGAATCACCACGGGGCCGGTGGACGTGTAATGCCGAACCACTGCTGTCACGATGAGGAAATGCGCCCCTACGTCAGTTGGGGTTATAGGCGCCTCTAGCTGTCATGCGGTTAGTAGGCGGAGACACACGAAAAAAAAAAAAAAAGATAACACTATTTAGTCAGATGCCACACAATCGATAGTCATAACGTAGCATGTCACGGACGGGAACGCTTGTAGCTGTAACACTAGTGGGAATACTCGGTCTGTATCTGTACGTCTTGTACGTCTTGTTCCGCGATCCCTTCCTTCGTTGGTGTGGTGGAGGTGTCGTCGTCGCAACTAACAGTACAGTGGTCAACGCGACATTGTCGAACACCACCACCGGTGACTACTACCTCCAGAGAAGATCACGTGGTGTTACGGTGTATGGCAGAGTGCCTATGTTGACAACGACCTGGTGCGATTCGAGGAAGGCTTGCCGAGCGGTGCGTTCGACGCATCGACGCGTAACCTCGTGGTCATCGATGATCTGATGGCAGAAACAGACGAACGGGTCACGACCTTGTTCACAAAAAACAGTCAACACCAGAACACGTCCGTACTGTATCTCGTGCAGAACCTGTTTCCGAAGAACAAGGAGAGTCGTACGATCAGTCTGAACGCACACTACATGGTGATCTTCAAGAATCCTCGCGATGCGTCACAGATCGGACACTTGGCACGACAGATGTATCCGGGTCGCCTGAAGTTTGTACAGGAAGCGTTCCGAGACGCCACGTCACTTCCGTACGGTTATCTCCTCGTCGATCTGAAACAGGGCACGCTCGACGATATGCGTCTGCGCACGGGTGTCCTTCCGGACGACAGTGTCCAGTACGTGTACCAACCCAAGGTATAAGACGTCCGCGTAGCACCTCGTTCCTTCAGTCGCAGCATGCTCGTGAAGACAACAGCATGTCCGAACTCGTGAAGAAACACATCCTCTGTATACAGACGCTAAACAGATACAAGAGCACGAAATTGAGACGAGCCATCATCAGAAACGCCGACGCCGATCTGTTGTGTGCACTAGCCGAGTGTGCCTACAACATATTGAAGAAGAACTTGCCCTTGACCGACGCACAGAGACGTGCTCTGAACGTGTACAAAACAAACCTACGTGCTTTGGCACAGAGAGACGCACCTGCAGCGAGGAGACGTCGCATCTTGCTACGGGGTAACAACCAGGGCGGAAGAGGACAGACCGGTGGTTTCCTGTCGGCACTGCTGGCACCTTTGGCAGGTGCGGTCTTGCTACCCTTGCTAAAACAGGTGCTACTCAAGTAGACAACGATGGAACACGTACGGAAGATGGCCTTGGTAGATCCACGACTGTTGGACAGTCTACGCGCACCAGCACCGACGGATACCCTAGGACGCAAAGTACAGGTACTCGACGACGAGATGAAAGTCATACTCGACAGACAAGATCTCACCGACGGTGACAAGGTCGTCATGTATAATCAAGTGTTGCAACGCTACAACGCATTGTCCGATCGACGCACGCGCGAACCGATACGCGTGACAACGGTCAACAAGGACACGTCCCCGGTGGTCACGGCAGCGGCGGTGGTGGCGGGAACTAATGCGGATCAGACCCTACCGGAGGTGGGGGTGGAAGCGGAAGTCATCGACAGTGTTCCCAAACGCCTCCAGACCAAAGCCAGACGACTGATGGAACGTCTGAAACGAGACGTCGCGTGGAATGCGCGCGGAGAGCTCATGAACAAAGGCGTAGCGGTACCCGGAAGTAACGTGGTGGACCTCGTGAACGATTTGTTGCGTCATCGCAAGACCATCGGTTCTCCAACGGGGTGGGAGGTGTTTGCGCATCAACTCGGTGACATGAATCTACCCATGGAGTTGGTGGGTAACGAGGCCAGGAGACTGGCTATTCGACAGGATCAAAGGAAGCGTACCATAGAAGCGGCGGCCACACGATCGCTCAGTAGAGCGCGTCGAACGCTGCAGTGGACACCCCTCTCGCGGAGACGATCTCGAATGAGCCCGTCCACTCTACCTACCCCACCGGCGTCGACTAGTAAGACATGGGAACGTCTCGAATAAAAGAGACGCGTCATCTCGATTCACCGACATAATGTGTGATCTACGGGACAGTCTAACACGTCTGTTTACCGGTGTTGCTTACATCGGACTCCCCATCGTGTGCGGGATTACCATCGATTATATCATACATACGTCATCATGGGGCGCCGTCGTAAACAGCTGGAGGACGTCTACTTCAACCCCATCAAGGTGGGTAGCTACGGAGGAATCGCGTCTTTGCGACGAACCGCCATACCACGCGTACCGAGAAAAATCGTCGAACAATGGCTATCGGAACAGAACGCCTATACACTACATAAACCGGTCAGAGTTCGTTTCACGCGTCGGCGCACGATCGTCGGAGGACGGAATCAACAGTGGCAGGCCGATTTCGTTGACGTATCCAGTCTGAAAAAAGAAAACGACGGTACAACGTTCCTGCTCACGGTGATCGACGTCTTCTCGAAAGTCGCCCGATGCGTTCCACTGAAGAACAAGTCGGCGACGTCTGTATCGAAGGCACTGAACGGTCTCTTCACCGACATTCAACCACTGTCGTTGCAGACCGATAGAGGTCTGGAATTCTATAACCGTAGCGTTCGGGGTGTATTGGACAGATACGGTATCCACCACTTCTCCACCTTCAACGCAGAGATCAAGGCGAGCATCGTGGAACGCTTCAATCGCACACTAATGTCACGTATGTGGCGATACCTGACACACAAAGAAGCGTGGCGGTACATCGATATCCTTCCGGATCTGGTGCGCACGTACAACGACACACCTCACCGCAGTATCGGGATGTCTCCGTCACAGGTGGATGCAACTAATCAGGAAGAGGTGTGGCAGCGTCTGTACGGTGGTCATCACGGTAAGGGGGTGCCCAAGTACCACGTGGGGGATCGCGTACGTATCAGCAAGGCTAAGAGACGGTTCGATAAAGGTTACACGATAAATTGGACAGAGGAACTATTCACGATACGCGAAGTCCATCCGTCCGAACCACCCGTCTATCGTCTAACGGACGATCTCGGCGAGATACTGGACGGTACCTTCTACGAACCGGAGATACAGAAGGTGACAGTTCCGGTCGATAAACTGTACCGTGTGGAATCGATAGTACAGCGCCGCAAGGTAGGCAGTCGACGGGAGGTGTTGGTGAAATGGGTCGGATATCCTTCGAAGTTCAACAGCTGGATCGATGCCAAGGGTCTCGTCGGACTATAAAGACTAATTGTGCGTCCGTTACGATGTCAGTCGTCCACGTATGACAGACGAGACAACATCACGCATCACCGTTAGTAACGAAGAAGAAGAAGAAGAAGAAGAAGACGACGTCGACACTCTACCGCCACCCCCACTACAGAAAGAGAGGACTCCGTGGCACATATTCGGTACAGCGTGTCCCAAAGAGGAGATCGTCTTTCTGTGTCAGATCGTCGTCTTGTACACGGTCATCTTGGTCAGCATCTACAACCTGACGTTTGGTCACCACGATCCGACTCTGTGGACGGCCCTGTTGAGCAGTTCGTTGGGTTACCTGCTACCCAGTCCGACGTTGAAACAACAACAACATGGAACCGAGTGATTTCTATCTCACGTTGCCCAGCAATGCTTCCATGCACACGCACCCCACCAACACGCTGACCCACTACATCACGACGCTACCGAAACGTATCCTACTACGGGGACAATGGGAATGCGGTCTGGTGGAGGTACAGTATCCACACAGTTGGTACAACATCGTAGACGATGACGCGGGGTTCGCTGTGACACTACCGATAGACGAAGAGCACCCACGGTCCCTGCACACGAAGACTGTCCGAATCGGAACTGGATACTATAAAGATCCGTGGTCACTGATCCTCTCCATTAACGCCTCTCTACGTCGTGTGGTGGGATAGGGACGAGTGAAACTGAGCTACAACATCATTACGCATAAGGTATCGGTGCACATGGCACCGAATACCGTCTTCCGTGCTGCTATACTGACTGCCGTTCTCGGCTTTCGTACCACTACGCTGGACTATCTCCCGAAGGATCCCGATGCACCAGATTTCAAGGTATTGATCACGGAAGCCAACACCGTGATCACCATGGAACGAGGACTCGACTCACTCTACATCTACACGGATGTCGTGGAACCACGAGTTGTTGGTGACAGTCTCGTGCCGCTGCTGCGCATCATCCCGGTGAGCGGTCGCCATGGCAACATCGTATCGAAGACCTTCGATAAGATTCACTACGTACCCGTGCTCTACAAAGAATTTGGCACGATCGAGATAGATATAAGAGACGACATCGGAAATCGCGTGCCATTCGAGGTTGGTAAGGTGACGGTGACACTTCATTTCCAACGGCAACGGACGGCACTGTTCTAGAGAGAGAGAGAGAGAGAGAGAGAGAAAGATGAATTACACCGACTACTACGATCGTCAAGCGGGAGGTGCGATTCCTTATTTCGTGGGTGCCCGACACCAACGGGGACACGGTCTGGGAAGTCTATTCGGAAGTCTACTGCGTAGCGTCATGCCACTCGTCAAGAGAGGAGCCGTGGCGTTGGGAAAGAGAGCTCTGTCGACCGGCGCACACATAGCCGACGACGTCCTGTCGGGACAGAACATCAGAACGGCCGCCAAACGTCGCGTCACCACTGCCGGTAGAGATATGATGAGTGATCTCTTGACCCCTGGCGTGCGACCCCGTAAGCGTATAAGACGCACACACCCTGCGAAACGAGTCAGTACACCAGCGAGACGTCGGAGGAAACAGCAGAAACCGAAGGTACGTCGTGAACCCGATATATTCGACGATGGCGTTCGTTCATAAACTATCGTGTGAGGGACTCAAGAGCGAACTCGATCTCTTCACCGTACCTCTGACTCAGACCGCCATCATCGACAGTCACACGGTCCATCATCAGCCGGTGTCCTCGCTCGACTCGGGTGGACCAATCGAATTCGTCGTACCCGGTTCGGGAGACGATTACTTGGATCTCGCCGACACGAAACTACACGTTCGGGCGAAGGTGACGCGTGCCGACGGAAGTGATCTCGACCCCGCCGATCCCGTCGCTCCCGTGAATAACTGGCTCCATTCGCTGTTCGGTCAGGTCGATTTCTACCTGAACGGAACGCTCGTGACTCCCTCGACCAACACGTATCCATACCGGGCCTACATAGAGACGCTGCTCAGTTACGGTGACGATGCCAAGGAGACGCAACTGACGAGTCAGATGTGGTACAAGGACACGGCCGGTCGTATGGATGCCGTCGTCATTGATGGTGCCGATCCGACAGCCAACGCGGGGTTCGTTGCCAGACGTCACATGATCGCCCAGAGTCGTGTGGTCGACATGATAGGTCGTGTCCACGTCGACCTCTTGCTTCAGGATAAACTCCTCATCAACGGTGTCGAGCTCAAGATGCGTTTCGTACGCAGCAAGGATGCGTTCGCTCTCATTGCTGGTGGAGCCAACCCCGCCTACAAGATACAGATCGTCAACGCTACACTGTTCGTCAAGAAAGTCACCCTGAATCCGAGTGTGCAGATGGCACACATCAAAGCCCTCGAAAAGGCCACCGCCAAGTATCCGCTGCGACCTGTCGAATGCAAGGTCTACTCTATTCCCACAGGTACCCATTCGTACACGCGCGAGAACCTCTTTCTTGGTACTATTCCGAAACGTCTTGTGATATGCTGCATCGATAACGACGCCTACAACGGATGCTACGCCAAAAATCCCTTTCACGCTAAAAACAACCACATCAACTTCTTCGCCGTGTACGTCGACGGACGACAGATACCCGCCAAACCTTTCCAGCCCGACTTCGACAACAACCTCTTTGTCAGATGCTACCATAACCTGTTCACCTCGACGGGTAAGGCGTGGCAGGACGAAGGGAACGGCTTGACTCGCTACGACTTCCGACACGGCTACACCTTCTTCGGCGTGGACCTCACCCCTGATGCGTGCGACGACTGCTGCTTCCATCTGGTACAAAAGGGCAACTTGCGCGTCGAGATTCATTTCCGCGACGCGCTGACAACCACTGTGAACGTCATCGCCTACGCCGAGTTCGAGAAGGTGCTGGAGATCGACAGGAATCGTAACGTCATCTACGACAACTGATGGAAACCATGCAGCTCGTCCGTCTACTCACCCGCGATACGCACGCCCGTGTCGTCATGCGCGGGATCGTACCCAAAGACGTACTCCTCGAACTCCAGATAGACGCTTACCCCGTCGCCTTCGTGTGCAACACGCACGACACGGGTAAACCCGGAGAACATTGGATAGCTATCTACGTAGATGCCAACGGTTGCGGTGAATACTTCTGCTCTTACGGCTTGCCGCCACGACACGTCGAGTTTCGACGTTTCTTGAATAAACATTGTGTAACGTGGACTCATAATTCTAAGAGACTGCAGAGTCCCGTGTCTAACGTTTGTGGACGATACTGTGTTGCTTATCTCATGTTTCGATGTCGTGGACTTGTCATGAAGGATTTCGTAAAAGGTTTCGGCACTGATCTGGTAGCAAACGATTGCCGCGTATTCGATTGGCTTAAACAACTGCAATAACCGTGTTTCATTAACGAACAGATATCATCATCATCGTCATTAACGATTCGAGCCTATGGCGCGGTGGTCACACACCCGTAAGCTCACGACCTCTGACGCGGTGTTCACTCACCCGTAAGTCGTACCATCATCGTCATCCCACGAGCCACTGGCGTGGTCGTATTGACCCCTAAGCTCACGACCTCTGTCGTGGTGTTCACTCACCCACAAGTACTTCGCTTAATAAAACACGGTTTCATATTATATGCTTGTATCATTCGTCAATAAAATACGTGTGCACTCGTATACTCTTGTGTTTCGTTAGTTCTTTCATACACACCCCTCACATACACGTGTATTCATACACAACTAATACCTCTCTACACTCCTCGTTATCATTAACAACCTAATCAACTTTCAAACTGTGAGTTTTAATAGTTATTCCCTTAGTGCTAATTCTTCATACATACATACATACATCACATGTTTTAAAGTCCGAGTCGCTAGATGGCACTACGGGTGCTTAGGTACACTTCTTTCCGCTAGGTGGCGCAGGTCACGTGACTACTCACGCAGGTCACGTGACTACTCATGCTCAGGGGGAGGCTTTCGAAACCTCCCTAATATCGCTTAAACTCCTCAGGATGCCCCTCCAAAATCGCCTACATACTACTCGCGACCTGTCTAATGGCGAGCGTGATTTGCACCATAGACGCTCTAACTAACGAAAACGCGTTTTAGATAGTGTAATTTCAGAAGTCATCCAAGGAGCCGGAGGCCTTTCTGACACACATTTGAATTTTATAGGTGCATGTTTGTTAAGTAATGCATTGAGTACTTGACAATACTGTTTATAAAAGTCAGATAGATGTTTTTTTTATCTGTGATAAGGTCGGATTTAAGGATATCAGCCATTAAAGCTGTAATGTCAATCCTGTGAATGGCTCTGTAAGACACATTGTGTTTCGACTCTAATGGGGTTATAGAAACGTTAACATTAGCAGTGACAATATGGTGGTCTGATAACCCATCTGAAACAGTAGGTGCTTGGATATTATTACAAGTTGAATGGGTTATCAAGAGGTCAAGCCAATGGCCATGTATATGTGTCAAAAAGGTAACATGTTGTTTCAAATCAAATTATGCCAGAATATCATCAAACATAGTTGTAGTTGTAGAATGTATATCCAAATTAAAATTATAGATTAAAATCACCAAGACAGTAAAATTCTGAATGAATAATTGCCAGATTTTCTAACATATCCTGAACATCTTCAAAGAAATTTGCTGGATATCCTGGAGGGCGATAGATACAAACAAAGTATGCGGATAAAGTAGAATCTGAAATTTCACCAGAGATAGACTCAAAACTGGAGTATTCAGGTTTGGAATGTAATTTAACTTTGAACTGCTGTGATATTAAAAAGCCAACACCACCTCCACGGCTGACTAAACGTGGTCGGTCGATAATGAAAGGTGTAACCAGAAGGGGAAACATCAGCAATGCACGCAGGTGTATCATGTGGTCTGAGCCAGGTCTCAATTACAGCAAGAATGTTTATTTTCTTTGAAATTAATGCTGCTATGTGGTTCTTGTATGCATTATTTTACAAATGTTGATACAACAGTCAAAAGTTTGTATTATCTTGATCAGTCCTGTAGAAGTATTGTCATTATGTTTTAAGTAAATCCAGCTGAAATTATTACAATTTGTAGATGTGCAGTGCTTTAACTAAAGAATAATTATAATAAAGGTATTTATATAACGCTCGATCAATCAAAATTGTTCTTGGGCACTTTACATACATTCATAGTAGTACTTTACATAAAGGAAATGCTAACAAAATAAACATGTTAAAAGCATTAGTATTATAAGAAAAGTATAAAAAGATAAAACTGCTAACAAATAAATATACTAAAATATTCTAAAACTACTTTAAATATATTCATTTATAGAAGCGGCTCTAAAAGTATGACCATCATTATGCACCCAAAAAGAAGAGTGAATCGTGTGTTTTTTTTTGGTTGTCATCTTCCCTACGTGTTGGTGTGCAACTACAATCTGCCAGATGAGATGGATGATAAATGAGTACCTAGCTATACACAACATTGGATATATATATATGTAACTGAATAATTTTCATGCAGTAATTACAACATGGCTGAATGCTTTCCAAAAAGTTGAGTTGGTATTGGAATGGACATGTCTACGAGGGGGTAATGCGTAAAGTGCTTTGAGCAGAACTAAAGATTTGATATCATGCTACAGGCTGTATGTAAGAACTTACCATTGTATTGATCCTGATATTGTCCTGTATCATGATGTGTGTACAGGTATTCTCCTCGCACGCTCAATGTCCTGCGGTCAGTGGCTGACGACAAGGTGGACATTCACCTGGCCACAGCACTTGTCCAGTACATTGTCCAGAATAAGCCGGTCAGTTCCACACAGGACACCTGTGTTAAAGTGCACATACATTGTTCTGTTTTTTAAAGTAAATTATGCATAATATATTATACCAGCTCTAGTGTCACTCTTCCACACTTACATGTCTTCATTAAATGTCATCAAACATTTCATTCTAATCGACGATTATCAAATAAATTAATTCTTGTCATGTGTTATGTAATGTAAATAAATCATTACAATGAAGCCAACCACTGCATACAAAATAAACTACAAGCACTATAATGTTGGTGTTGAATATGTACCCTCGCTCTCTGTATAATTATGTAAATTTTACATTGTCTGTGGGTTGTACTTCATTTTTGCTCCCTGTAGAATTGTTTGTGAGAGTATTTGATGTTTACACAATCTGTGTGACCATTTGTTGTTGACACTGTTGTTGACACTGTGTGTGACTGTTGTTGACATTGTGTTATTGACACTATCTTGTTGACACTGTGTTGTTGACACTGTTGTTGACACTGTGTGTGACTTGTTGGCACTGCAGGATGGAGCCATCCTTCTGTTCCTGCCTGGAGCTGGTGACATCAAGACACCGAATGATGTACTGTGTAGAGACAACGCCCTGCATAGAGGTAGTTATATTTACATTAACAACTTTTACTACACTGTATATATGTGTATGCATGTGTATGTGCGTGTGTAAGGTTTTGTTGTATATGCATTTGCATAAACAAACTATCTTGATGACACACAAAATTTGACCAATGTAGTTATCAGCTCCAGTGTTTGTCCTGTGGGTGTATGAATATCACACACTTCACACACACACACACACACACACACACACACACACACACACACACACACACACACACACACACACACACACACACACACACACACACACACACACACACACACACACACACACACACACACAGACACACAGACACACAGACACACACGCACATGCACACGCACACATTCACACATGTACGCACACACGCACAGCTGACTGGAGGACCCGTACTTCCATTCTGCATTGCCTCAGTTCATTCAGTTATATAAATGAGTACCTAAATATAGAGGTACTTGTATATGGATGATCTTTATGTAGTAGTTGCGGTGTGGCTGAATGCTTCACAGAGATGTAGAGATGGTGTTTAAACTGCCCACGAACCAATAATATCTATCTAGGGTATGTTCCATCAATTTTGTGATTTTGGCAGAATGCATGTTTAATAATCTCATCTTTTAATGTATGGATTATTTTCCTCTACAAATAATCACAAACAAAGAAAATGCATGTATTTGCAAACCCACACATCAAGAAACCATAGATGATATAAGTCAAAATCACCTCGTTTTTCAAAAAGTCACTTTTTTAATGTTGCTTCAATTTTTAGCAATAAAGCAAAAACAACTGAAGATATTTCAACAAATGAGGTATAATTTTAAAGCTCATGATAAGTACTCACTTTGCAGGTTACACATATCAACCCGTGAGTCTTTCCTCTTAGGGTATAGCCGGGCATCTGTTATCACTTGTACACAGAGTATCACAGTCGGCACTTCTCTGACTACCAACTGCCAGAGATCCTGAGGACGCGATTGGAGGAACTCTGTCTACAGATCAAGGTCAGCACATCGTAACATATTATTTCACACATAGGATGTTGTAATTAGAAACACATTAAATACCTCACAGAGAAATTGTACAATATTTGATAATATTATCAAGGAAGTATAAGGTGATAAGTAAATGTCTTAAAACATTTGCACCATATGGTCATAATTAATATTTGACTCAAATATTCACAAATATTGTCTATGTTTAATCACCATGCCAGAATATAAACATTTACATGCTGTGTGTGTTTTACCCATTTTATTTTGTCACAGATGAAGCTGGGACGTATAGAGACATGTGTAGCCAATGCAATGCAACCGCAATTTCTGTCTCTCTCTCCTCCTCTGCCTCTCCCCCTCTGTCTCTCTCCCCCTCTGTCTCTCTCCCCCTCTGCCTCTCCCCCCTCTGTCTCTCTCACCCTCTGTCTCTCTCCCCTTCTGCCTGTCCCCCTCAGTCTCTCTCCCCCTCTGTCTCTCTGCCTCTCCCCCCTCTGTCTCTCTTCCCCTCTGTCTCTCTCCCCTTCTACCTCTCCCCCTGTCTCTCTCACCCTCTGTCTCTCTCCTCCTCTGCCTGTCCCCCTCTGTCTCTCTCTCCCCCTCTGTCTCTCTCCCCCTCTGTCTCTCTCTCCCCGTCTCTGCCTCTCTCCCTCCCTCTGCTTCCCTCTTCCTCTCTCTCACTCGCTCTCCCTCGCTCTTCCTCTCTCTCTCTGCCTCTCTCTCCCTCTCTCATTGTCTCCTTTCTCTGTGTCACTCTCTCCCTGTCTCTATGGCTGATGTCTGTCTTGAGAGACTGTCATCTACTGTTCCTTGTTGTGACTGCTCAACTGATGTTTATTTGCTTGTTGTAGAATGTGCGGCTGACTGCTCCAAGTGTTCTGTGGCGAACGAGTGTGACAGCGACTCTTGCAACTCACCCTTAGTCTATGACAGTACTTCAAAGACATGTAAATGTATGTACTGCATTCTACATTGTTTGATATTAATACACATTCAAGTTCAACATTGGTTATTTGTTGTACGTTGTGCTGGTGGTGCAACACCACTAGACAAAATGGTGTGTTGCGTTTGCAGTGATGTCCTTCCCTACACGTAAATTATCATGGGGAGTCCAACACAAACAACTGCGTTGTTGGCAGAATAGAACAATGCTATATTCTATATTGTAGAACAAAGACGAGCTGCACTGAAGCTACGTGTAAATGTTATCCGTGAGCGCTCATACTTTAAACATACATGACCCTAGAAGTTCTTACAACATGACAAGGAAAATACGTAATTTATACCTGCCAACTTTTTGTTGAAATCCAGGAGATTCCTCAGGGATTCAGCATGCTTCCCATATATCTCGGATCTTGACATTGGAAGATGGGGGTGGGTACTGTTTGGGATTTTTTGCTGGAAATTCAGTGGTTCAGCAAATCTCGGCACAACTCCCATGGTGTCGCACTGTCTCGAAGACAGGGGGTGCTGTTGAAGATTTCGAGAGAAAATCAGGGAGATTTACCTATATTCTGGGCGACTCCCAGATTTCACGGGAGAGTTGACAGGTATAATAATTTATTAGCTTAGCTGTATAAATCCATGCAGCATAAGGGAAAACAAATCTTTGCTGCCCGACTTAATATCATTCTGTTAAATTACGGGAATGTTTATTTCTTATTGTTCTAAAGAAATTTTTATTGACATCTTCACAGCACAGATCAATGCGTCCTAGTTGTCTTGAACATTCTTGTTCACAGGAATTTGTTCCATCCTCCAATCACTTGCACCTAAATATAATGCATATTTTGTACAAAAAATAAATTTTAACGTAATGTTGAACACTGAGAATGGACCCAACCCCAAATGTGCAACACACGGATCCTACCCATGTTAAAATGCAGATCATTTTCAGCGGAGCCCATCCCAAATTCCTGCATCCCACCCGCCTTGATAGATTGTAACTGGCCTATAGTCAGGTGACTTAATCTTATAATTGTTCACATCTTTCCAGAATCACCATTTTTGGACCAGCGTTAGATATGGCCATGACATTTCATTTTTCCATGGGAGCCAAGCTGGGCTCCCTTTGTGACGGTCATATTGGACAAAACCAAGATGGCTGCTGTCCGGAGTACGGTTGTGCAATAACTCGAGAACCAAAAGTGGTAGAACCATAAATGAGACCACTTTTAGGCGTTTTCCGCAACAACTGTTTTTTTCCAGTTGTTGCAGAGTACCAATTAAGGTGAACTCAGTCTTGGAGTTGTTCGTTTTAAGTTTCATGCTTTGCATCCAGCTATTGATGTATCTAATGCACCGTTCCATAGACTCGCGATTACAGTCCATAGAATTGGCGTTAAAACCACAGTAAACCTGATGGTCATCAGCATACGCATGCCCCAGCTTACCTTGCTGATCAATGATATGAAAAACAGTTCTAAAATACTCTGTGAATTCCACAGGACCGAGGCATGATCTTTCTGTACTCCCTGCTTTGCATCAAGCTATTGATGTATCTAATGCACCGTTCCATAGACTCGCGATTACAGTCCATAGAATTGGCGTTAAAACCACAGTAAACCTGATGGTCATCAGCATACGCAAGCCCCAGCTTACCTTGCTGATCAATGATATGAAAAAACAGTTCTAAAATACTCTGTGAATTCCACAGGACCGAGGCATGATCCTTGCGGTACTCCCTGATAAAGTCTAGACTGCTCAGACACCGTACCATCAATAATAATTGATTGAATTTGAAGATAAGATGAAAACCAAATTAGAGCTATGCCTGATACACCAAAAGAACTATTCATAATATTCAACAAAATCTTATGGCCCCATTACGAAAAGCCGACAACAAGTAAATTAAAATCAGTTGTGTGACCTTCTGTCGGTCCATGTTTAAAAGAATGTCAGACTGGACCTTAACTAGTGCAGTTTCAGTAGAATGTCCAGCTCTATACGCAGACTGACAAGATGGCAAAGGAAATCCACATTCTGAATGAAAGCAAAGTTGGTCTACAACAGCCCGTTGTGTTAATTTATAGATATACTGGAGATTCGATGCAGGGCAATAGTTTTTTGGAATAGGATCCAAGCGCAATCTTCCATTCATGTGGAAATTCCCTAGCAGCAATGGAGTAATTGATGATGTATGTAAGGAATGGCACACATTCCTCAATATACTACTTGACCAATTTGGTTGGCATGGGGTCCGAAGTATAGCCAACTTGTGCACATCATCATCAGAGACCACAGCAAATGTATCTAAATTATCACACACACACCTTCTCAGTTTTCTGATGATTTGACGGGAGGTTTTGCTAGGCAACATATCACATGCTGGATAGGTTAATTGTTGCGTGTTCGGCCAGTATTGCCAGAGGATTGACATTGGTTGTTATGCTTCAGGCGGCATGCCTAACCTGGATGGCATGACATTTGGTCAGCACGAGAAGATGCTAGAGGGTTGTGTCAGCAACCTGTACATCCAGGGCAAGGGACCCCTGGACCTCACAGCTGACGCTGTCGGGGTATGTCGTGGCGCCCTGACACCCCTTATTGCTGCGGCCATCCAGTTGCTAAAGTGTTCGTGTTTCTTTATGTTTTGGGGCCAGCTTTTAAAACAAAATGTGTTATTTTGTCAGCTTTATTAGTTTTATTAACATAAATGTAACTGATTAAAATTAAATATCTCGGCTGGTTGATACTTGATTTGAAACTTATTAATAGAATAAGAACATGAAGAACAAGAGCAAGAACGTTTATTCGGCTGGTTGATATTTTAAACAAAAGCACAGTTTTGTTGTCATCTTGCTGGAAAATGTCTATGATAAAAAGATCTATTATATGACTGACACAATTATTAAGTATTGGAAATTGTGAGAAGTGGCAAACAAAATGTAATGAAGGTGGATGCCTATGCAGCGCTGGAAGGGAGATGTTAGAGTATTGGTTGGTTGGTTCTGCTGGGCCTGATGCTGTAATAGGACATGCTGAAGAGTAAATATTGGAAACATTCGATGTATTTTCAA
Source organism: Paraescarpia echinospica (assembly GCA_020002185.1). Lineage (NCBI taxonomy): Eukaryota > Metazoa > Annelida > Polychaeta > Sabellida > Siboglinidae > Paraescarpia > Paraescarpia echinospica. Next base: position 52,419,096 of record CM034540.1, read on the forward strand.
AGTCGCTGTAGATGTGATTTTTTTGTAATTTTACTTGATGTGTACACATTTTCTAGCAGTAAAATTTTGTCCTTGAATGGTGAAGGGCAAATTCACAAAGCAATGTTAATATGATGGAGAGATAAGGTAATTATGTGCAATCATATTACTAGATCATGCCAACAGAAGTGATGGTCTGATGCAAAGTATTTATTGAGCGCAAATGCCAAATATGCCAAATACGTATTGAATATTTTTCTACACAGAAACAGAGTTGTAGGGGAAAGAAATCTTGTGATGTATTTTATTAGAATGTGCAACATTTCACATGTCCCATGCCTGCTTTTGTAGTTTTATAGAGTTGGATGAACCATGTGTGGTTTAATGATATCTATGTTCAAAATATTGCATTGTTGCCTTATATTTTAAATGCCAGTACGTTATAATGAAAATGTCAAAAGCACATGGTAAAGAAACGTTAGGTTTTCGTAGTAAATTATTTAAAGATTTATCAACATGCTCGTCTAGCTGTGGATATCTGACCTGGTGAAAACTAGATGCTCATTGGTTCCAAGGTGAACACAGTTGATGGTGTGTAGATCTACATTTAGCTGGGTAATGTTGGGTTTTGGGCCATATTGGTGGTACTAGGCAAAGTTCACTCGATTCAGGTATGTATTCTATCAATAGTAACGTGTGTATTATTTATTTTTATATCAAAAAACATGTTTCCTCAAGAAGAGCATTCCTTTGTTATTCCCTAACTTGAACGTGTTTGAAACATTTGACATTCAGTAACACTGTCTCTTAAAACTTGTATTTAAAATAAATCTTAAGGTGGCAATAACATTACAGATGTTATTAGCCACGTATTGTTGAATATAATACACCTTTATGGTAAACACATCAAGAACTGGCATTATGTTAATTAAACAAAAAGCAAGCCAATTTGTAGTTAAATCTAGAGAAGTGAAAACAAAAAGCCTAGTTACTGATTACCTCTGATCATGGGATGAAATAAAAGAGAATTGCCTGTTTTAATACACATGTTTGTCTGAAAATATTGTTGTCATAGCAATTGCCAATGCCTAGTACAGGCACCTGTATTAGTCAGCATGTGTGTACATGGTTATAGATGTGTCAATAGATTTGTTACAAAAAAATTAACTTGTTATGACAAGTTTTCATATGATAGTGAAACCCTGATAATCTAGAAACCAAAACATACGGACATAACATACCTTGCAATATACCTGATTAATTTCTTTTAAAATCCAGACAAATACATTAGTGATTAACATCCATACTGCTAATTTGCTGTGCTATTTCCTATAGTTGTTTAAGTGGAATTAACTTAGTTTAGATGGAGTTATTGTAAACGGCTGAAGTTACTGAATGCCATAAGTGTGTGTGTGTGCACAACCAGTAATGTATGACTGACACTAGCAGGGATCGAACCTGCCACACACAACACTGAAACACTGTTGCCATATACAACACAGTCCAACATTTTAAAATAAACAAATGACATAGTGCGACTGCATTTACAACACAATACTCTAATACTATTCAGTCACAAATATATTGTTGCAAAAGTCATATGGTACATACACATATCTGCTTTCTGAACAAACATATAAACCCACTTTTTATGTGTTAGGCTCCCAACTGGATATATCCCCAGTAATCCCCTTCGGCAACACGATGAATCCTTGGGAGGAAACTTAGTGTGAGGATAGACACGTCACCAAAAGTGTGTTTGCAGTGTGACGAATGTATATGCAGAACACTTTCAATTGCTTTACTACATGTATCATTATATTTATTAAATATTCACAATCATGAACATGTCTTGTTGCTTTATTAGTTTTACAAAACTTGTATTTTATGTGTAAATAACGAGTCGATACAGCTATGCTACGAATATAATAATGTTATAGATGTATCCATTTTCAAAATGTCCTATATCAAACACACTGACCTCGAGCCATTTCAAACAGGCCAAAGGATAGCTCTCATAATCCCATTACTACTCAACCATATGTTCTGAAATGACACCGTGTATGTGTGTGCGTGTACGTGTGCGTGACATGTGTCCCTATACACTGTGTATAATAGTCAACTTTCTACATCCCCAGGAGAGGAATACATAAGGCAATCTTATCAGACCACCCTTTATGTTATCTGCTAAGGGAGAAGAACGATGTCACATTGTGCAGGTGACTTGTGAAAGACCATGCATTGTTATCTATTCTCTAGGGGTGAAAAGTGCCTTCCTGTGAAAGAGAGCCAAGTCACTTGTTAATGTCAGCAAGAGAGTTAAGCACAGTAAACATGCCTCTGCAATCAAGTATAGAAATAGGACCAGAGCAGGTCTAGAGACAACAAATAAGGAAGAAATCATTCTAAGCATACTGCTGGACAACAACTTGGGTAATGTATAGGGAGGGGATATCCATGCCATAATAGTTTGCCTAACTGGACAACATCTCAGGATTTTAATTAGGTTGGAAGTAAATTATTACTTTAACAGACACTCCGGATTTCGACATACGCATTTTCGAAATGGTGTACATAATGTTAGTGATCGGTAGCTACAATGGTAAAATATAGCCTAAACGAATTAGTATCTACATCCACACGTGTCATATAGTTACAGTTGAACCTCGGTTTACGGTCACCTTATTAATACAGCCACATTGCAATTAAGGTCACCCCAGGACTGTCCCAAATTAGTTCCATATATTGTAAAGAATAGGAAATTAGTCCCACTGATATGGTCACTTCGCTATTCAGATTACTATTGCCCAGTCCCAGTGGTGACCTTAATAGTGAAGTTCCATATATATATATATATATATATATATATATATATACAGCATACGGGGATCGTTTATGCGTATTTCACTACGTACAACGGACTGCTGTTTTAAGGAGACCGGCTTCGGTCTCCTTAAAGTTTTGATATGTTATTGCGCAACTAATGCTTTTTATGTTACCATTATCCTTGTTAGTGTAAACAGGTTACATATAAAGGAAATAACTTGTGCCATTATTAAGAATTTTAATTTATATTTTGGGTGGTTTTGAGCATGTTTATTCCAGAGCTTTATATATATTGAAGAAGATATGACGCTCCGTACGGGACCCCAGCGAAAAGTGCTTATACTTTAATATTTCTGCTATATATTGAATGAAGAGTTAGCATTTCATGTTCAGTGTACAGTATGCTCTATGGATAAACATACTTCTTAATAAGTATGTATACATTAATAAAATGTGTATTTGACAGACCTCATAGCCGTACTTTGCTGAATGCGGCGCTGTCAAATTTGGGACATTCTATAAATACATTATATACTCAGTATATATAATTTAAGTGATATATCTGTTATTATGAGCTACGAAAATGTATTTAGTATATTTGGATATGTTTACTTATTTAATGACATCTAATTTAATAACGTTTACATTATATGTACAAGTAATTAAGAAGACAAGGGAGTTCTCTAAGGCCCTCTTTATAGAAACCCTAATAGCACCACTGAGAACAATGACAACCTTAAGAAATTACTAGATAAAATAAGTGAGAAATGTTTTTCACATGTTCTGCTATACTTGGAGATTTCAACTACCCGTAGATTGATTAGTAAATAATCTCAACTACAGCAGCAAGTACTGAAGATAAATAATTTAAATTAATTTAAAAAAATCGAGACTGTTACTTGGTGCAACATATTACAGAGCCCATTAGAGGTAAAGGTACAACCGAACCATCAAAACTAAAAAACTAAAGACATTTAAGCCATCAGGATTTGATGGCCTCCATCCCCGTGTCTTAAACGAATTAGCAAAGAGCATCAGCATTCCATTATCAAACATATTTAACACATCACTCACTTGTACTATTCACAAATGATTTACCTGATGTTATAAAGGCGTCCCATATTTTCTTGTTTGCGGATGATCTGATGCTTTTTAATCCTATTTATACCGAAGGGTACTGCACAAAACTGCTGTAAAATCTTATCTCTGTCGAACGCTGGACAAATACGTCGGTTTTGAAATTCTATCCAGATAAATGTATTCATATCAGAATTGGATCATAATTCACAAGGAATAAAGGCTATTCACTGGGATGCAACCAGACAACACTTACAAGTACGGACAATGTGAAAGTTAATGGAGTCACTTTCGATCCATTGCTTACTTTTGATGCATACATGTCAGAAAAAATTAATAAAGCCAATTCGATGATGGGGATAATCCGACGTACTTTCGATCACATTAATGAAAAGTGTTTTTCTACAACTTTTAAGAGTCTCGTCCGTCTACACATTGAATACATTAATCAGGTATGGAGTCTTTCTTAATGAAACATATTACAGCTCTTGAAAATGGTCAGCGCAGAGCAACCAAACTAATTCCTGGTTTCAACGACCTTGAATACAAACAACGTTTACAGATACTGAAATTACCAACTCTATCATACGGTCGCCTCACGGGAGATATGATTGAAATGTATAAGATACTAACAGGGAAATATGATCTGTGGTAGAATCTTCGCCGATGCAGTCGTTTGACACAAAAATAGATAAGTTATGGCAAAATCACCCTATGAAAACTTAATACACTGTCCCACTCCTATCTTGGATTGTGCCAGACTCAGACACATGCGCACAGTCCGAGCAGATGTCAAAAGCTGGAACTGGCATGTAAGAGGCAGAGGCAGTATTGCCTAGTCAAGCCAAAAGAGGACCTGTAAGAACCTGAAAGATGTTTTTCAATTTACTTTTCAGGTCTTGAAAATGGCCCAGCAACATTGAAGTTCATTTTTGCAAGACAAAAGAGAGAATCAGGAAGTGGGAGACACTGGAGCCGTTACTGCCTATGATACAGAGCTAACTGCACCAATGATCGGCTCGGGACATCTCATCGGGAGCTCCTCATAACGCAACTCTGGAAAGTAGTGTCACAATCCTGATCTCTCACAGCTGACCCACCCCGTGTGGCTGTACTCTGCAAGGGAGGGATATATCGACCCCTAAGCCATACGTCGTTCCCATAGACGTTGTGGTCATCCATGCCACGTGATATAACCCTATATATTGAGCACGTCAAGCTGCAATTAACATATAAAATTTACCTGCCTTTATACCCTTCCAAACACAGGCAGCCGGAATTGTGGTGTGAACTTCAACATGAATTAATCTTGCATATCTACAACTAGTGAAGTTATTTATTGGTTAGAATGGTATTAAAACTTCGGTCATATGTTATGTTATATGATATGATGCAGTAAACGTGTCTATACGCGACATAAATAATATTTATAATCTATTATAAGTATTTTGATGTATGCAAGTTCATGGATAGTGTTGGTTGACGACGATAGGGGGCGAATCCAATATGGCCGCACACAGTGGGGAAATTCCAAAAGTCAAATCATATTTATTGTCTATGTATTATACCAACAACGGTTGTTCAAGTATAATACACAGTGCGGTATTAATGGTGAATTAATAACGAACAGAGATGGTGTTCGAACTTGTGTTTACTCCGCCGTGGTGCCTTGCATTAAACAATTTTTAACTAGTGCATTAATTGTGTGTGCCTTAGGTGACGATACATTTGTTTCTAGTACTTTGATCACTGTCAAATAATATAACTATAATCAGCCAAGCACAAGCTTGTGTGTATTTGCATTATAATTGGCAAGATGTTCTATGAACACATTACGCCAGTATGTCTATATATGTGTCTACCTTATGGTACGATACAAAAGTTAAGTTTATAAACACAATAACTATTTTCTTTTCTTGCGCGAGCGTGCCTGCCGCCGTGAAGACTATCAACAATAACGAATTTTCTTGTTGTACCCAAAGGCAATATATAGAACAGACTACAACTACTTGATATTCTGAACAAATGAAGTCCCTACCTTCCTTCCTGTTGCAGCCATCTTGCAATGGCTACCCTGTCACGCTGTCTTTTCCGGAATTTGTTTTCATATCCTATAGTGTGTTTCACTGTTGAAATCACCTGATAAACGAAGCACCATATCGAGCGTCAAGCGAACATTGTTTGTTACATACATATAATGTGTGCTGGACCCACGCAAGTCAACCATCCACCAGTTAAGTCGGTGTTGTACTGAAACCCGTCGTGTGACCTATATTTCAACCACTGTTTTCCTATTGGTCGTTTTACGCTTAACAAATACACGTTTACAACAACTGTCAGGTGAAACTCGACAGCAGTAGTCATACTAAATTCAAGCTCAAGTCAAATTAAATTCTCTTGGCATGTAATTAGGAAAGAACCATTGTTGGGCTCGCACGTAATGCCTAAAATGTTCACCGGTAGGTGAATCAATGCTTTGTCTCTGAGGTAATGCACCATGACATTGCTTGTGGACGAAGAACAGTTGGCATGCCTATATAAAGAGTGTCGTCATTCGTGTTAAATGTGCAACGATCCATGACCGTACCCAATTACGAGTGAATATAAGAGAGAGAGAGAGAGAGAGAGAGAGAGAGAGAGAGAGAGAGAGAGAGAGAGAGAGAGAGAGAGAGAGAGAGAGAGAGAGAGAGAGAGAGAGAGAGAGAAAGCGAGAACGAGAGAGAACGAGAGAGAACGAGAGAGAGAACGAGAGAGAGAACGAGAGAGAGAACGAGAGAGAGAACGAGAGAGAGAACGAGAGAGAGAGAGAGAGAGAGAGAGAGAGAGAGAGAGAGAGAGAGAGAGAGAGAGAGAGAGAGAGAGTGAGAGGGGGAAGATGGCGAGAGGTACGTAGAGAAATAGAGGTGGGAATGAGGGACTTAAAATGAGACAGACAGACTGGGGAAACACGGAGAGCGACGGGGAAGAGAAGGATGGAGGGGTAAAGTGGGGAGAGAGACGGAAAGGGAGAGGAGGGGAGGAGGCTGGAGGGAACGAGAGAGGAAGGAGGTGAGAAAGGAGATGAAGGGGAAGACACGCTAATGGAGAATGACAATGAGTTTTATTTCCCTACGACCCCTTGTGGAGTATGAAAAAAGTGTTCTCTCTAAAGTACATTTTCATAGAACACATTGTATTCTTAAGAACATCTAGACTTCTATTATATAAATCATATTTGCTTGATGTAAAACATAACACACAATACATAAAACATTCAGTGACCTTACGTGTTTTAAATAATTTTATAATCAGTAGTGCCAACCGAATAATGTAAAATAATATATATTGCACAATTTAAACACATTTACATGTATTTATATGACTACTAAATTAACTATAAGCTACAATGTTTCTTCTATGCAATTCAGTTTTGCCAGGGAATGTGTTAGATAGATAAACTTTGTCATGATTACATTAATAAATCTGGAAAGATCTGTCAACTGTTTCACATTATGTACTTTAAACAACTGGTTTATTTTCAAAGTATTAGGTCTGTTTCTAAAGTATTCCTGTATGTATTGAGAGAGAGAGAGAGAGAGAGAGAGAGAGAGAGAGAGAGAGAGAGAGAGAGAGAGAGAGAGAGAGAGAGAGAGAGAGAGAGAGAGAGAGAGAGAGAGAGAGAGAGAGAGAGAGAGAGACAGACAGACAGACAGACAGACAGACAGACAGACAGACAGACAGACAGACAGACATACAGAGAGGGGGCAGTGACACAGACAGGGGCAAAGACTGAGGCATAGATAGGCAGATCAACACACAGGCAGCAGGCAAGCAGGCAAGCAGGCAGGCAGCAGATATACAGACATACTGGCAGGCACACAGACAGGCAGACATACTGGCAGGCACACAGACGGGCATACAGGCGGGCATACAGGCGGGCATACAGGCGGGCATACAGGCGGGCATACAGGCGGGCAGGCGAGCAGGCGGGCAGGCGGGCAGGCGGGCCCGCAGACAGGCAGGCAGGCAGGCAGGCAGGCAGGCAGGCAGGCAGGCAGGCAGGCAGGCAGGCAGGCAGGCAGGCAGGCAGGCAGGCAGGCAGGCAGGCAGGCAGGCAGGCAGGCAGGCAGGCAGGCAGGCAGGCAGGCAGGCAGGCAGGCAGGCAGGCAGGCAGGCAGGCAGGCAGGCAGGCAGGCAGGCAGGCAGGCAGGCAGGCAGGCAGGCAGGCAGGCAGGCAGGCAGGCAGGCAGACAAACATACAGGCAGATAAGGAGGCGTACGTGTTAAACCGCATGTAATAATCAGTCGGGGCAGGAGCAAAGACTGAGGCAGAGATCGGCAGATCAACATACAGGCAGCAGGCAAGCAGCAGATATACAGACATACTGGCAGGCACACAGACAGGCAGACAGACAAGCATACAGGCAGACAGGCAGACAGACAGACAGGCAGACAGGCAGACAGGCAGACAGGCAGACAGGCAGGCAGGTAGAGAAGGAGGCGTACGTGTTAAACCGCATGTAATAATCAGTCACCCAATAGATACTTGTCTGAACTTGTACAGACAACGAATCGGAGAAACTTGTTTTAGCTAAGTACTTCTTTTATCTAGTAACCATCACATTATCCAAAGTCAAACGTATGCACACGACATACCTATACATCACAGTAATTAGTTAAAATGCATGCTAGGTATGTAAGTAGTTTGTAAACACAATTTAACATTATACGACACAACTCCTACACTCGTCATACTATAGCTGGCATGCCCGAAGTGACGGGTAATGGGGCAACAAGAAACAATTTAAGTTACGCATTATTCTAATAATATCACTATTATATATAAAACATATAAACATGAAAAAATAACTCACCAGGCCGTGAATATTGATACTCGTAATACAGAGCCGAGAGAACTGTACGTATATCTTTGTGGATACGTCCATGATCCCTAGCAAACTGCGACTGGGTGTGGCTCCAGCTATACACTACCCGCGTCTGGCGCATGGCATAACAATAGCCTATGCAACCGCTCGCACGAAACAATTCCACCAGGGTTACATAATATATTATACTTCCTGTGTTACATATTCTCTGTGGGGTCGTACATGTCAACCGGCCCAAAACACGAACGGATTATATGCCCATGAACATATTATATTTGAAAGTTAACACCTTCATATTCACTCCTTTCCAAACATGTTTTGTTCGTTTTATTATGCCATTACATTACACCTTCCCACAATTACCACCTTCGTGAATTGCACGCATGACTTGATTTTGACTAATGATTTGTTTTGATTTGTTTGCTCTATGTGTTTCAACCAACATGCACTAAAAATTAAATTAAATTACTGCTGAATATTCCAAAAATCTCAGATGTCATCAGACATAGAATACTCCGGTAACTTGGGCATGTGTGTCGTCTACCAAACGAAAACCCTCTGATCGTAGCTTTCATACAAGCTTTTTGTGTATTAGAAGATTTGTTTTGTGAAGCGCAGTATCCTGTCCTAATAACCTCTGTATGCGCTTTACATTTTACCCCTGGCGCACCTATTTCTTCTTACACCTTTGTGAGAATTAATTATTACTTTTATGACACAAATATCAAATAAATTTTCGAGCGCGCGTACAGGGAAGCGTCATGCAACGAGGCCATAAACATTGTGTTACCTGTAAACTCGCTGTTAAGGATGAAAGCACAGCTCATAAAATACCAAAAGTGTTTATTGATGATGTATGCATTATAACATCGTAATATTTTGTATATTCATAACATCATAGTTGTTAACTCTAACCAAATTGCATATCGCCGGACATGGAATCGGAAGACGGGGAATGTTCATTTTTTGCGGACTCTGTTTTAGCGGAGGGTGTCTCGCTACCTGTGCACAGTTCTAATAGAATATATCAGCTCTACATGTTAACAGGCCTGAAGTATCCACACTGGCACCGCAAGATATGAGCATAGTATGTCGATAGTTGATGTAGACCGTCAGACTCTTAATTGCGATTACATGTCCGACGACTGGGCGACTGCAAAATAAAACAACTTGACATTGATCGTGTATCCAAGTGGAAGGTATGCTATTAAGATATATAGTTTAGAAAAAGAAGATATTTTGTTTTAAGATGACCATGAAATGTGATTATGTTTCAAAAACCAGTTTGGCCGTGCCTGGCAGATATATATAACCTCAATTATACGCACGCAATCACGCACGAACGCTAGATGTGTGACATAACTTTTACTTTAATAAGGTACGTATAACGCATTATAGCTGGTGATGAACCATTTCTGCTAAAAGGATTTGGTGTTGATAATTAATTTATATGTTAACAAGTTCAAATGTCGCAGTCACTATGGTCAAGCTTACCAAAAGAGTATGGGAAAACAATTTAAGATGCTCACTGAGAACACCAGGATGACAGTCTACCATGCCTGTGTGCTGAGCACCCTCCTCTACGACAGCGAATCGTACTTGGACCGCCTACATGCGCTTAGTGCCGCTCAACACCTTAATTCACATGCGGTGCCTCAATCGCATCTTCGATATCACCTGTCAGGACCGTGTCCCTTACAGCGACATGCTGGACCGTGCTAGGATCCCCAGCACGTAGGACTACTCACTGCTGAGCTAGAAACGTCTCCGCTCGCTGGACATGGCATGGACGATGGCCGCGCTTGCTGAACGTCATCCTCTATGGACAACTCGTCAGTAAGCGAAAACAATGGGACGCACAGCCTTCAGATTCAAGGACGTCTGTAAATTAAGCGCGACCTGTAGACCTGCCAAAAAGTTGTTTTTGAGGCCAAATACGTAAATTATCCGACTTAATTTGTTTTAAAAAATGTTTCATGATAAACAGTCACTGCACAACATTTTGTAAAACATGTAATACCTGTATAAATCATAAATGCCTTGATCAGATGTAGCATCATTCGTTTAATTGTGTGACAACACGCAATACAGTAAACACCACATCTCAAGTATCACAATTATTATGAATTTACGTGTGACATCTAACATAATGCATTATTGTAGAATTTCACACGGTTGTCTTGAGTAACAGTGGCAGGGATATGAAAATTATTTCACAAGATGTGCATGCTGACCTTTTTATTTCAGATATTGTTCGCAATTACATGCAGTGACACTGATCTTACTCTGATCTGTGTCTGACTGTGAAGGTACCGAGCCACATAGTTGTCTGAGTATGACACCCATCACAATAGAATAGTCATGTGATCCTTAAGCTATTACCTTTAATTTAAGCCCATTCTCAATGTTCTAGCATGATATTTATTTTTTGTTGAAGTGCCTACACAAGTGCCCACTAGTCTTATTCAACTAATGTTCTATGCCGTTTTTAGCAAAAAATAAGGAGTGCTATTCGTAAGATATAGTTGTGCAAACAAACTTTTGGAAAAGTTGATTTGCATGAGTGAAATACTTTACGAATATAAACCACCGAAGTTCATATCTCGTAAAAGACGCCTATTGTCCAAAACCGTGTATACTAACGGATTATCAATACCTAGACTAGGCAATCATATGGTTACACAGAATGTGCTTATACAACATACAAACAACATACTTCTTTATAAAAACGGACACAATTTGAGACTGTTTTCAGGCGGTTTAGATTTTATGTCGCCATGCTAAATTATTTATTAATAATAATTTTGTTTTAAATAGTTTTCTTGGGTTTGCTTATCACTTCCGGACGTTGCAGCCTTGATGGATTGTCTATAGACAGCTCTTTTCGTTTGCCAGTCTCCCCAGTCGCCAGACGTCTGCTCCCATCCATTCCTCTTTGTCCTTCCCCCATTGTCTCCTAGGTCTTCCTCTGCTTCTGCTGCCTTCCAATTTTCCTTCCATTATTAGTCTCTCTAGAGACTGATGCCGTTTCACATGGCCGAAATAACTTACTTTCCGTTTCTTTACAAAGTTAAATAAAGTCCCGGGTTTAACACCAAACTCATCTGCGAAGGATTCGTTATTTCTGCGTCCAGTCCACGAAACTCGTAATATATTTCTATAACACTTGTTTTCAAATGCATTTATACGTTTAGTAATTTTCTTATTAAGAGTCCAGGTTTCGCATCCATACGTAGCCGTTGAAAATATGCAGACTCGGATAATTCGTAGTTTTATATCTTTGTTCGTTGCTTTCCACAGCTTCTTCATCTCCGTCAACTTTTTACTCGAGATTGTCAACCTCTGCTTGATCTCTTTCGTCCCATCTCCACCCGCGTCTATCAGTGACCCCAGATATTCAAATCTTTCCACTCGTTCTATTTCCTCGTCATTTACTGTGACTTCTGATGGTTCTCGACATCCCTTCACATCCATAATATTAGTCTTCTTTACGTTTAGTTTCAATCCTTTCATCTCACTGTGCTCTTTAACAATAGTTATCAGTTTATCCATTCATTCTATTGTATCGGATATTAACGCTGTGTCATCGACATATCTCAATTAATATATCTCCTGTCCATCCACTTTCAGTCCATTAAAAAACTTGCTTCTCGTGTCAGTCTCGACTTCTCTCATGATATTCTCTGTGTATAGACTGAATAGATGGGAGGACAAAATGCACCCATGTTTCACTCCCTTGCCGACTGGGAACCATTCTGTGGTACCACACTCTAATCTCACTGCAGACTGCTGTCCAACATATAAATTTTGGATAAGTGATGTAATTTTATGGTCAAATCCCATATGTATCAAGGTTTTCCAGAGTTGTTGATGACTAACATTATCAAAAGCTTTTGAATAATCAATGAAACAGATCCTAAGGTCATGGTTGAATTCTCTGCATTTCTGAATTGACAGCTTCAGGTTGAAAATGTGATCTCTTGTTCCTCTTCCAGTCCGGAAACCAGCTTGTGTTCTGTTGACTTCACATTCTAAAATGAATTTTGTTTAGTTATTTATTTTATTTTTTATTATGTTTTTAACTTTAACTTGATTACATGTATGTACATACTTTTAAACTGTCAGCTTAGTTTTTATATCGTCAGCTAATTTATTTATTAATTTATTTATTATTTATTTAACTACGTGTATACTTTTAACTTTTTAGGTAATGTTCAGACGGTATTAATATTATGTTACCAAGTTCACTTTATGTTAATAGATGTACGACTGTCTTAAAATATGTTTAAATTTATACTAGTTTTAGCATAATTTCATAATGTTTCTGATTGTATATTTTGCGTGTGCAGGGGAGACAAGCGTGTATGTATGTTGACGCCACAACGCCAAGAATTCCTCGTATATTTTAAATGCTACTTGGTAATAAACAGTCTGAATCTGAATTATACCATTCCAGAAATGACTGTTTAAGTAATTGCATGGCATGCTAGCAACAAATAAAGAATAATCTTTGGAACAGAAGCCACCAATTTAATCTCATAATATTATGAAACGATAATAATTTAAAGATGATGATGGGGAAAAGAGTCTTCAGATGATACTGCTGTCACTGACTCTGTCAGCGGGGTAACAAAGCCTAGGGTTAGGGCAAGAAAAACATCACCATGATTGCTACTTTTATCAATCATGATTACACCGTATTACATTTACAAGTAGTACGTGTTTACATGCTATCTTGTTGTTGTATACCTTCCACTCTATTTTCAAGAGTGAAGGTTAAAACATACCTCAGAATGTACCATTTTATTTCAAAGCTATTTTTTTTTTAAATCGACGGAGAGAATGCCCCCGTGTCCTTTGAAATTTTACCCAGGGGAAACACTGTGATGCGACGCGACGCGACACAACGCAACGCGCCTCGACGCGACGGCGACGCGACTCGTCTCGACCGTCAACCCGTCGGCGATCGTCGTAAGCCAAATGTAGGCTACGTAAACTTTTGACAGTCATGTGACTTGAAAACCCACCTCTTTAAAATATACTTCGAATAAGACAGTATGTGGACATGTGGACATTTCCTGGGCATTGTTTAATACTGACCTTATACTATGTATGAATATACTTTTATTGTATTTATTACATTACTTATAATATCGAACATTTATTGTGTATACCAGATATAGATTTTTAGAAAGGTTGTATTAACGAGTCTACATTACATTGATAACTATATTTTCTATTGATTTTATTATGTATAACTTATAATTAGTGACACTAATTTTATAATTTCTAGAACATTGCTCTTATTATATTTTAGAACAGTGCTTTTACAATTCTTAAAATTACTACTTTAAAGTCACCAATGGTGAAATACTGTGCAAGCGCCATGAGCGCCTCTACGGCTGATACCGGCGCTATATAAGTCTTCATTATTATTATTATTACTTACCCTTATAATTCTCTGGGCAACATGTTCCACGAATTCCCCAAACAGACCCGGGTGCATTGCGATAAAAATGTGCGCAGCTGTGCTTATCTTCGCTCGTTTAATTTAAACACTGTCACTGTTCCTCATCATCGCAATCCAGAGGTGGTGGTTTACTACACTACCTCTTGCAGAACGTTCTCTCAATCAGCTACAGCCCTACTTCGTCTTAGTTCGTCTCTGCGTGCGTGTCTGGGCGTGTCTGTGCGTGTATCTGTGTGTGTGTGTGTGTGTGTGTGTGAGTGTGTGTGTGTGTGTGTGTGTGTGTGTGTGTGTGTGCTTGTGCGTGTTTAACTGCTAGTCCACAGAATGCATGTTGTAAGTTATTAATAATTTTGATGTTGTGAGAATGTATTCGTAGATTTCGTTTAGTAAATCCAACTGTACGATTAGCTTTCGATGTGCATGATTTTTCTGATGTGTGTATTCCATGATAAATCGCTGCAGACGGTTAGTCCTATATAGTTTACGTTATTCATCACCTCTTGCTGTTGACTTTTTAGAGTATAACGAGTTTTTAATTTATTTTTGGTTCTCCGATCATATAGTTTGATATTTTCCTGGATGGAATTCCATCTGTCACTCTTGTTCCCATACTTCTAGTTTTTAAAGTAATTATGTTGCACATGGGTTCCATTGCCGGATTGTTTTTTTCTATAAATGATAGTAAAGGTCATTAAAATAATTATAATATGTATAAACCAGAAAAAAAATCCGACCAGGGTATTATATTCAAACTAATTAAACATGGGATACTTGCTGCTGACATAAAAATTGTACATGTTGCTGGACATGAGTTTAAAAGGTAAGTCGTGGACTTATTGACTACTGAAAATAATCATTGACGGAACCTCGATATGCTTATGTCAAACTAGAAACAATTATACAGCGTGTAACATTATTACAATGCGGAAATGAAAGCAAAACTTTGGCTTTGCAATGTGGGGAAGAAATAAAAATCATGGAAGATGAGACGGGAAAGGAAATCATATTCGAGGTGACGTTTCGCGCTTTAATGGCTGTAGCAAAAGGACAACAAGCGAGTCGCGTTGAACCTGTTTATTGCGGTACCCGTTTATTGGCCTGTCGCGCTGTTGTTATGATGTTCGTTGAGCGATAATGTCAGATCAGTGTTATAACTTATTGTTAACTTGTACTGGATGTCTCGAATTTCGCCATAGACGATAGGAAAACATCATTTAACAACAAAAATGTGAACAAACTTTTCTATAACATAGTCATATTCCAAATCTCTACCGTATATATAATCACTTTTGTGCAAAGAAATTGTTTGAAAAGTTGTTTTAAGTTAACTACTTACAATTTTAAAACGGCATAGGCGGTAGACATTGAATACGCTAGCGCAAATAGTCATGTTACGTACGGTAATACCTTTACCTTAGGATACCTTAGGACTGTTCTGATCGCAGGATCATCTCAGTTCCTCAATGATCATAACTTCTTCGGGATCTAATACTAAAAGTTTATGGTTTCTGGTTCCAGTGTTTAATATTAATGGGGGCTTCATAGACATAGTCGTATAGTATATCCTGGGTTGACCAGAATTTATCAAGACGTTTTTTTAAATAATTTATTGACGTAGCTTGTATTAACGAATCAGGTAAACTGTTCCATGGTTCAGCCACTCTACAAATAGAAATGTAATGGAATTTGTTAGATCTGGGAGACCTCATTAATAAGGAGTCTGATGTTTCGGCCCCCGACGGGTTCGGCCTATGGGGCCGAACAATCCATTTGCGCAACCGATTAACCATGACCTGCTTGCGTTCGTGTGGGCTGAATCAACCGTTTCTGTAACCGGTGTCGACGGGATCAATGGGCCGAACCAACCGTCCTGCTTCTGTTTAGAAATCTGATTTTTGCGACCTTAGTTGCTGCGGAAATCAAAGTATTTGATTTGATAAATGTTTAAGTAATTCTTATATTGCATGCCACTATTTTGGCTTACGTATTTTCGGTAAATATTATATATTTACACATAATGTTTCAATGTATAGCTTGCAATAATAATTATATTTATTCTGGAAAGGAGACCCATTTGGCATCATCGTACAGCCCTTGAAAAATCGTTACAATAGAGCTGTGGAATGTAGAATAACACCTCCATCAATGCATGTTTGAAAAGTGTGGTCACGCATTTTATCTGTTCAATCGACATCAACTACATAAAGGGAGCACATTGCATGTGCTCACATCGTGTGCTCTGTTACCGTGTTTGTTTAACTTACTGCTAGGATACTTTGCAACAAACAAACAAACAAACAAATATCACACATACAAGCAATCCAGGTAAGACTGCGAGTTCAAACAAACAAACCAACAAACAAGAAAGCTGTGGCAGGTAATTTATTGAGAAACATCAAAAACAATCTTCAAATGCAGCAGGCCGAATCAAATGCAGTGGGCTGAGGCAGGACTGAGGCAACCGCTGCTTTGATAATTATCAATGGGCCGAAACATCCGACACCGCACGTCAAATTTTCGGTGAATGGGCCGAAACATCCGTCGGTGCCGGATCGGCGTGGGCCGAAACATCCGACCCTGCATAGCGGATTTTTTTTACGTGGGCCGAACCATCTGTCGGCGTGGGCCGAACACGTTGGGGGCTGAAGCATCCGGGACCCCATTAATATATATAGAACAAAAAGTGAGGGTCCTAGGACGGAACCCTGGGTATCCCTGATATTGCCTCTTTCCAGCTAGACCCATAATGATAATAATATTAGGTACGTAGCGTTGGTTTTTATTTAACTCATCATGCACATTTTCCATATTGTAGTATTAATCACATATATTTTTATCAACCACATTATTCATAGTTTGTTTGGCAACGTCTTCACCACTGAGCGCTCACTTCACTGCACCTTGGTTTCACTGTTTTAATGCTAAATGTAGGCTGCTACCGCAAGGTGTCAATACGGTGACTTTTGACATATGGCAAAATTTACGTACTTAACTGTATATATATATATATATATATATACATGTATATATATATATAGTGTGTTAATTCAATCATTCCACGTCATCCCAAGCATATATTTATCATTTTTTATTTATCTTGTAAAAATATTGTTGTGTCTTAGTGCATTTTGAAGACCAAATAGTGCTCCGGTCTGTGCCAGTCTGCTCCACTGCAGCCACATGTTAGTGTGCCACAGGCTTGAAATGAGCAATAAACAGCACATGTTCATGCAGATTGGACCGTCTTCTAAGCCTCAAAAGTGTGTTAAAGATGCAACTTTTTACAACATAGACATTCCTTGGGAGATGTGAAATGATGGAATTAATGCACTGAGGTTTCTACACGAGTGCCAGAGTACATACACTAGAGACTGAAGGGATGGTTTGTCCCCACAAGCGTTACAAAGTCCACAAAGTTAGGTATCATGTGCGACTAGACATATGACACCAACAGTGCTTAACTACTGCCCAACATACATCCCAATGACATCAGCTGAGAGCATTTATCCATGCTGCAATTAATGCACCAAATATTCCCCACTGTCTACATACAGCCAGGAAGGGAGTTGGTCCATAAAACTATTGACTCTGTTTAGTGATGGAATATTGACAGATGTGTAACAACTAACAATACATTGGTCAAACTATCGATGCGTCATGATAGTCGATGTGGCAATAGTGTACCAGGTAAGTATTGTTGATAGTAAATATGATTGTCAATACATACCATTAATAGTATGTACAAATACTACGTCACTGACCTATCGATAGTAATGATAGCTGGCAAACAGGTCAGGATAATTGTACCATACAAAAACAGTGTTCCTAAACATTTTATAATTTCATTTTGAAATTTTACTTCGCATGTTCTCTAGGACAGCCATGTTTAGAATCACCATTTAACATGTTAAAGCACAAACACCACCGCACAATGTTTATAAATGAATTGTGACTCTTATTTTGTTCATTATCTCTTATCATTCATATTGTATTTACCACATGTTTTAGTTCGAGAAGGACATATCATCTCATAAGTCGCACGACTTCAGCTACGTCCCTTCAGCATCATTATGAGCAGTTGTATTATGTTGTTGTTGTCGAATAAACGTTACATTCATTCACCATCTATAACAGCATTATTCTCTCAATCGAGAGAACCCAGGTTCGAAATGGCAGCACAGGATTCGAACCTGGGTTCTCTCGATTGAGAGAATAATGCTGTTATAGATGGTGAATGAATGTAACGTTTATTCGACGACAACAACAACAACATAATACAACTTTTTTTGGGCAAGTTCGTTCACTCTACATTGCTCCAGTTTACTCAGCTGTGTGAATTAATATCTGACTATAGAGAGAGGTAGATATTTGTTTGCAAATAGTCTTCGTACATTGATTGCAGCATGGCTGAATGCTTTCCAGAGACGTTGAGGTGGTGTTCGATTGGGAGTAAAGTGTAAAGCACTTTGAGCAGTCCTAAGGACTGGATACTGCGCTAAAAGAACTTACCTTTTACTTTCGCAGTTGTAAATACTGCTATAGTAAAACAACTATCGCAGTTCTGCTGCGATAGTAAGAGATTCGCCCCCGAAACAGGTAGGAGATGGAAGGTTTGGCCTGTCATGTCCCATCACTAATTCATTTCTGGCTGTTGCCGTTGTGCCTTGCAGAGTTGGCTGTACAAGTTATCCGGGACACACAAGCCTCGAATGTCCCTGAGCAGCACGGGTGTCTGGAACAGACGATACTTCATCCTAGAGCGTGATGGACAAATTCCCACCCTGCTCTACTTCACGAAGAAACCAAAGCAGAACAAGGCTGTTCCTAAAGGTGAAACTACATTTCACTAAGTATTTTCACATCCCAAAGGTCTAGTCATGTATTTAATAGAGTTGTGTTGGGTTTTGATCTGCACTATGCCTTGAGTTATGAGAATAATGGTCATACCTGGATATGCACACACATTCCTAAACGTGACACCACATTTCACCAAGTGTTTTCATATCCCAAGGATCTAGCCATGTTTTAATAGAGCTGTGTTGGGTTTTGATCTCCACTATGACTTGAGTTATGAGAATTATGGCCATACATACCTTGATATTTACACTTTCATTTTCTAATTTTTTTAGTGTTTCTATTCAGTTATTAAATGAATATCCCATTTTCTATTTTTGTAGGTCTAAAACTTGGTCTTATCTGTCAGGAAAGACAACTTTAGCTATTTGAAAACCTAAAAATGGGGTATTTTTGTGTAAAAAAGTATAATTATTCGACGACGGCGTTTCAGTGCTAAAACAAAAATTACAAGAATATCTGGAAGCTTAAGGTATATTTGGGTGAAAAAATTAACTGTACTTGCATCCAATGCTGAGTTACTGAGGTGAGAATGTGTTTTTTGTTTACAAGAAGTTAATAGTTTTGGCTGGTAGTTGTACTAGTCTATCTAAAAAAGTGAAAGTACCTAAATGAACATTAAAAAAGTCTTCTGACAAACTGTGCAGTTGACCAACTGTAGGCACTTCACAATTGTAGTTCAAAGGGCATACAGTGACTGGCCAGTGGGCAGTGAGATACCAATAAAAGTAAATTGCAATTAGCCATGGACCATGTGCTGGGATTACTCACCAGTGCACCAGAGTTTCTGTGATTATTGACTTACAAATGGTTTCTATTCATGAATGGTTGCATGTATATGTGTGTATATATATTTATATATATATATTTATATATATATATTTATATTTATATATATATATATATATATTTATATATATATATTTATATATATATATATTTATATATATATATATATACCGGAATCAAAAGTATTATGACATGTTTAATTACTGTTTGAAAAAATTATAATAGGTGTAATCGAGTTTGATTTTATACGATTACAGGATCGACCGATATTTTCAATATATTTATATCATCATATCAGTGTTTACAAACGTTCATCTGCGGGGTGGGGGGGGGCTGAGGCGAGATAAAAGTTATTTAATCTATGGTAGGACATCGATATTCTGAGATGACCCCTTAATAATATTTCAGTGTGGATGTAGTAGCCCCACGTGGTTACTTGTGGCATCTGCAAATGATGCACATAGACACCAGGGTGCGCCACCATATCGTCATAACACTGGCAGGTTCCTTTGCCCCAAGTGAAGACAGACCAGTGGTTTACTTCTCTCTTCCTCCTCTCTCTCTGCGTGGGGTGCAGTGGTGTAGTGGATAGAGCATCAGACTCTCAATAGAGAGATTCCGTAGGTATCCTAGTATTTCATGAATACTGGCAATGCATTTGTGACATTTTTATATACATAAAAGTTCATGTGATAGACCTAATTTAACCAGATCAAATGTTGGAATATCAGGTTTCATGTTCACCGTTTGCTTATCTTACCTAGATCGTCTTTGGGCCTAGTGATTCATAAGGCTGATGTACCACTTCTCCATCTTGTTATGTCTCTGGCTACACATTTTGCATCCCATCTCTTTCTTTCTCATCAGTTATCCACTTTTCCTCTGGCATCCATGTTAATGCTGTCTGGCAGTGGCTGTTTTTGTTTTTCCTGAGCTCATGCCAATCCATTTCCATCGTCTTTTATTGACTTCTGCACTTATCTTCTCTTGCTACTGTTGTTGTCTGAATGTACTTGTTTGAGATCACCACCGGCCATCTGATTTTCAGTATCTTCCTTAAACACTTGAAGTGGATTGTGTCCAGTACTCAGTTGTCACTTTTATTAGTTCGCAGTATTTTAATATCAGCCATACACATTTCAGGTAACTTGAAGCTGAGCTCGCTGTACAGGGTGGAGAAAAGACCAGCTATGAAAGGGAAGCCGTATGTGTGTAGGATACTGACAGGAAGCAAGCAGCTGGTGTTGGCGACAGAAGATGAGAAGATCTTCCATCTGCTCGTGTTCTTCATGCAGACTCAGATCAAGATCAAGGAGGAACTCGAAGGTATTGAATATGTTTCCTCTTAAAGGTGCTTCCTGAATTAAATTTCTTGCTCATCTCATTTCAAATTCATTTTGTAGACACCAAACCTATCCGGTATCCGCTAAAATACGCTAGCTCGATTGCAGCATTTGTTTAACATAGTTTTGGTAAAATCACCAAACTATTAACTTGTTTAATTCTGCATGTAGAATTAATTAACTATCACAAATTGGAATCTTCATGTGAACACGCGATACACATTGTGTTCTTCTTTCTGTGTTGGCACTGTTGATGTTTTTTGCTCTCAAAAAACACGTGACAGACAAATTCAGTGGATTGAAAGTTGGATGTTGGCCTGGCAAATAGTATTGGCAAATTACCACATAATTATTATAATCACCAGAGTCAGTTCTTCGAACCATTTAAACAAACACATGAGGGGATGTAAACCAGTTGAGTATGATCCATATTGTCAAAATGAGACGCATCTTGAAAAAATATATGTTGTTTTTTATTGCATATTGAATAGAACATATTCAGAGGGAAAAATAATACCACAGTGTTACTTATACTAACACTCAGTTAGCCAAATTAGAAGGAGAAAGTGAAACTAGACAGGTCATACACTCAGGAAACTTACAAATCCATGCATCACATTACAAGGCAGGCACTCACATGCAGGGATATAAATTAAGAAATTGAACCCACTGGCCCGGGGGACTAGTAACCTTAACATGTTACCCATCCTCTTCTGAAAAATCTCTAGTCCCCCATTCTTGGTGGACATTGCAGAAATGCGATCTTTTTATGCAAATTCATCTGTTGACCTGCAGTGCTCCTTAAACAGAAAATGAACAAATAATTTAAAATAACTGCTTAATAATTGATGATACAACATAGTTCTTTTATTCAGTTATAACACATTTAGGCAGTCATTATATGTTGTACTGCAATAATATGTACAGTTCACTGTCTAACATGACTTCATGACAAAAATTATCAGATTGCCTTCCTTTAAATGTGAACACTACAGATTGTTTGATGTTAGGTATATACTTATATTGCTGTTGATGTGGTATTTATTCGTCAGTTCAGCAGACAAGGGGTCAAATACATTTGTATTTGAAAGTATTTAAATACTTTTTTTTTAAAGTATTTTATTTGTATTTGACGTTTATGAAATTAAAGTATTTGTATTAAATACTTTCCTAAAGTATTTGACATTTTCAAATACTTCTTCAAATACATTGATCATGGCCCACGCCTGCCTTGTTTAAATTATTGAGATTTTACTTGGTCATTTGTCAATTCACCACTTTTTTCATTCATAAATAATGGTATGATAAGGCCATCATGTGAGAAGTCATTGAGATCTTTGTGTGAGAAGCCATCACATTACTTGTCAGTTGTCACCATGATGCAATTAGCAGCAACATGAGAAACCATCACCTTACTTGTCAGTTGTCATTATGATGCAATTAGCAGCAACATGAGAAGCCATCACCCTACTTGTCAGTTGTCACCATGATGCAATTAGCAACAACACGAGAAGCCATCACCTTACTTGTCAGTTGTCACCATGATGCAATTAGCAGCAACATGAGAAGCCATCACCCTACTTGTCAGTTGTCACCATGATGCAATTAGCAGCAACAAGAGAAGCCATCACCTTACTTGTCAGTTGTCACCATGGTGCAATTAGCAGCAACATGAGAAGCCATCACCCTACTTGTCAGTTGTCACCATGATGCAATTAGCAGCAACAAGAGAAGCCATCACCTTACTTGTTAGTTGTCACCATGATGCAATTAGCAGCAACATGGGAAGCCATCACCTTACTTGTTAGTTGTCACCATGATGCAATTAGCAGCAACATGAGAAGCCATCACCTTACTTGTTAGTTGTCACCATGATGCAATTAGCAGCAACATGAGAAGCCATCACCTTACTTGTCAGTTGTCACCATGATGCAATTAGCAGCAACATGAGAAGCCATCACCTTACTTGTTAGTTGTCACCATGATGCAATTAGCAGCAACATGAGAAGCCATCACCTTACTTGTTAGTTGTCACCATGATGCAATTAGCAACAACACGAGAAGCCATCACCTTACTTGTCAGTTGTCACCATGATGCAATTAGCAGCAACATGAGAAGCCATCACCCTACTTGTCAGTTGTCACCATGATGCAATTAGCAGCAACAAGAGAAGCCATCACCTTACTTGTCAGTTGTCACCATGGTGCAATTAGCAGCAACATGAGAAGCCATCACCCTACTTGTCAGTTGTCACCATGATGCAATTAGCAGCAACAAGAGAAGCCATCACCTTACTTGTTAGTTGTCACCATGATGCAATTAGCAGCAACATGGGAAGC
This sequence comes from Paraescarpia echinospica, assembly GCA_020002185.1. Lineage (NCBI taxonomy): Eukaryota > Metazoa > Annelida > Polychaeta > Sabellida > Siboglinidae > Paraescarpia > Paraescarpia echinospica. Next base: position 52,442,639 of record CM034540.1, read on the forward strand.
CATCACCTTACTTGTTAGTTGTCACCATGATGCAATTAGCAGCAACATGAGAAGCCATCACCTTACTTGTTAGTTGTCACCATGATGCAATTAGCAGCAACATGAGAAGCCATCACCTTACTTGTCAGTTGTCACCATGATGCAATTAGCAGCAACATGAGAAGCCATCACCTTACTTGTTAGTTGTCACCATGATGCAATTAGCAGCAACATGAGAAGCCATCACCTTACTTGTCAGTTGTCACCATGATGCAATTAGGCAGCAACAAGAGAAGCCATCACCTTACTTGTCAGTTGTCACCATGATGCAATTAGCAGCAACATGGGAAGCCATCACCTTACTTGTCAGTTGTCACTGTGATGCAATTAGCAGCAACATGAGAAGCCATCACCTTACTTGTCAATTGTCACTGTGATGCAATTAGCAGCAACATGAGAAGCCATCACCTTACTTGTCAGTTGTCACCATGATGCAATTAGCAGCAACAAGAGAAGCCATCACCTTACTTGTCAGTTGTCACCATGGTGCAATTAGCAGCAACAAGACAGCTGCACTGTCTGTCTTTTGATCATCGTTTCCAAGCCCCAGTTAACCAACCTACCTACATAGTACCTAACCAGTGTGGCTACTAAGGCTTGTTATTGTTTAGTGTGGATTGAGAGAAAGGTGATTGCTTCTCAAATCAGGTGGTATCATCATCATAAAAAGGCAGGTTTGTTGTATCTGCTAGTTAGTTGTGAATGAGCCTACAAACCATGGCTGGCAAGCCTCAGTCCATGGTGTTCAAGTATTTCAACGGGGGTCCGTCGATCTCGGCCCATGTTGATCTCGGCCCATGTCGATATCGGCCCACATATTCCTACTTTCTTGCACAATGTATGTCATCGATCTTGGCCTCGGACTGGGAGAGTGTGACTGTTGCATGGCTAAAGGGATTCAATGGTGCTTTGAAGTTGTTGTCATATCAATTACCCTTGTCACAGGTGTGAAAAACACAATTAACACCAAGCAGCAGTAGAGCAGTATTCAATTACACATAATCCACAAAATTTAAATTGTCCGGTATTTTCTTTCCGATTGTTTTCTGTCCATTAATTTCTATCCTACAACCGTATATTATATGTGGCATCTATATTATACAATAAATACTTCCGATGATAAATGTCATAGACATAGTAATAGCAATAGCTTCAAATGTAGTAGTAATAGGAAGGAAGCAGTGATATATAGTAAACTGAAGGAAACAAAGTAATAGTAACAGAGTACATTGAAATGTAATTGTAATGCGACACTGCATTTATTACTATGCATCACATATAAATAAACTGGTCAGTAAACTGCAACAATTAACAACGATGCTGCTGACAGGATGGCGGTATTCTTCCAACTGCTCCGGAACTGCAACAGTAAATACAAAAATGAAAGTATTTCTATTCCAGGATTCCACCATTAACATAGATAATAGTTGAAATATGTAGAGGTGCTCAGATATAAATGTTTGACTTGGATGTAGATTTACTCCATATGGTCATGGTCATGGTCATGGTCAATATCAGCTTCACAATAAATGGTCATCTGGTAGATTTAAATATTCCAGGGTCAACAGGAATAGTTATGTAAATGGTCACTGTCTCGCTGGTTAAACCACAAACATTATGTTTTTACTGCATTCCAGATATCATAAAAAAAGTAATACAAAATATCTGATGCACCATACTGGCAGGGTAGACAGGAAATATATGTCAGATATCAAAAATATAATATTAGTTATTAAAATTACTTGAATGCAATCAGCTGCTTAAAATTTGTTCAAAACTAACTAATCTGAGCTGAGCTGAGTATTTCAGCTTACAACCACAACTTAAACTATATATTGCAAACAGTACCAGAATTTAGAAATTTTACACCCTCTATGATCGCCAGATTAACATCAATTCTAAATTTCACATTTTCCCGCCATTGTGTAAGGTATGCCTGTGATACTAGATCCTGTCTATGTCAAATTTTATGAAAATTTTTGCTGATTTTTTATTCTGTAGTGATTTATCACTGATATATTTATATAATTATAAGTATATATTTATTTATATATATATATATGTAATTGCTTTTTTGTCGCAATGCGTAGCTAATTACAGCATTGCCTGCACATCGAAAAAATCAACATCACCTTCTGCCATCAGTTGGTATGTGGTGACATCTATGCTGGTTCCACATCGTATGTGGCACCACTTCTCGCATGATTCGCACTGCACGGCTTTAGAATTTGTTTGTACTCTTCTGTGGCATTCTACGCAAGGGTGTAACTGCGGAATTGCTAATGAGTTGTGAATAGCCTTTCTACTACAGTAACGCACTATTTATAGAAACATAACACCCGCCTCATGCTGTGATTAGCTACATTAATCATCTACTCAAACATTCACACCCCGTTCAATGCCCTGATTGGCTATCATGAACACCTAGAAAAGTTTAAGCTCACATCTGGAAATTCCAGTGTCAGTATTGGCTGATTCTATAAACGCTGTTCACATTCCAAGAAAATGCAGTTAGGTCACTAAATCGATCCATAGACAAAAAAACAATGCATCAAACACCATATCGACTTCTCTGGGAAGCACAATATAGTCTAAACTGGTTTGATCTATGATTGCAGTATGTGTTGTGATACCGACTGTGTCGATATGGGAACGCGAATGACTACTATTGGTTATAGAACGTATGATACAGGAGATATTGGTCATAGAACATATGTTACAGGAGATGTTGGTCATAGAATATATGATACAGGAGATATTGGTCATAGAACATATGATACAGGAGATATTGGTCATAGAACATATGATACAGGATATATTGGCCATAGAACATATGATACAGGAGATATTGGCCATAGAACATACGATACAGGAGATATTGGCCATAGAACATACGATACAGGAGATATTGGTTATAGAACATATAATATAGGAGATATTGGTCATAGAACATATGATACAGGAGATATTGATCATAGAACGTATGATACAGGAAATATTGGTCATAGAACGTATGATACAGGAGATATTGGTCATAGAACGTATGATACAGGAGATATTGATCATAGAACGTATGATACAGGAGATATTGGTCATAAAACGTATGATACAGGAGATATTGGTCATAGAACATATGATACAGGAGATATTGGTTATAGAACGTATGATACAGGAGATATTGGTCATAGAACATATGATACAGGAGATATTGGTTATAGAACATATGATATAGGAGATATTGGTCATAGAACATATTATAATAATAATAAGGTCTTATATAGTGCTGTATCGAGTCCTTAGTTCTGTTCAAAGCGCTTTACAAAAAAGTTCACAATTATATGTCACTCATTTAGGTAGTGAAAGCGATTTTAAAAACGTGTGTCTTCAGCGCTGTCTTAAACGACGCAATAGTGTCACACTGTCTGATTGACTGTGGGAGATTGTTCCAAAATACAGGGGCCGCTTTGGAGAACGCATGGTCTCCGAATTACTTGAGGCGTGTGGTTGATACTGTCAGCAGACCAGCAGAATTTGATTGGAGGGAGCGTGTGGGCTGATATTCAACAAGAAGCTCGGAAATGTATTGCGGTGCAAGTCCGTGGAGTGCCTTGAAGGTGATCAGGAGAATTTTAAAAGTAATTGTTTCTTGGATGGGAAGCCAATGGAGAGATTTCAGGACTGGTGTTACGTGCTCGTGTTTCCTTGTTCGTGTGATTAAACAAGCAGTCGTGTCTGAATGCACTGCAGTCTACGTAGCTAACACTTGCTAGTTCCGAACAGCAGCGAATTACAACCATCCAGTCTAGACGTTATAAATGAATGGATGATTTGTTCGGCAGTTCCTGGCGTAAGAAATTGGATGATTATACCCACATATGATACAGGAGATATTGGTCATAGAACATACGATACAGGAGATACATATCTAACAGCAATAGTATGAGTGTATTTTTGCAGTTGTTTTTATCAAATTGCATAATTTCTCAATACTCTGGCAGGCTGCTACCATACAAGTGATGATTTGTAGTAGAAGGCATCACTAGAACGATGTTGTTTATTTCTGTTTCTTGCTTGTGCTTTTAGTAGTCATACATGATTTTTCATTCTCTATCATTAAAGCAATTCTTTCTAAGCTAAACATTCAAGATGAACAGTATCGAAACGTGATAATTTCCCATAAATACGTTCTCAGCTTTGTTCCAATGCGCTTTGTGCAATGGACAGGTGTGAATGAGACACACAGCTTCAGCTTCACAACTGCGGTCGCAACGATTCATGATTCAACAACAGTAGACATCAAAGATCAAATGCATTGGGGTTCTTTGATATGTTAAACAATAATGATCAGTTATCGTGTTTTTTCTGTATTTTTGTGTGCCTGAGTATAAACTGTATTTTTATTTATTTTTACAATCATTATTATTTTTATTATTATTTATTAAGGTGAAGTAAACTACAGTGTATATAGTTTAAACTTTACGTAACACAAACTGTATTACTGGAAATTCGTATTATTTACTAAACATCACCTATGGAATAGTCTTTTTGTATTACGTGAAACTTGTTTAAAGTGGAACCAGTCTCCGAGTGTAAAATATTTCACTTTTATATATGTTGATGTACAAAAGTGCAGGTTTTAAATACAGCGTCTGTGCAGTAAACAAGCAGGTACATATAACGGCTTTCCCGTTATACAAACAAAGACATGCTCAATGGAATAATGCTTGAATAGCACGCCGATTACTACGGCCTCCACATTTTGTTATCAGACACAAATAAAAAATAAGAAATGATCTGCTCATTCATTGAAACAATGCAAGAACACCAAGCCGATTACTAGTGCCTCCGCTGACTACATACGTTGTTACCACACACAAATCAAAGACATACAACATTATACATCCGCTCAATGTAACAATGCTACACAGCTAGCCGATTAATATGGCCTCCACAGTTTCTTTAGAGACACCAATCAAAGACAAATAACATGAAAGGATCTGCTCAATGAAACAATGCATGAGCACTGAGCTGATTACTAAAGCCTCAACCAACTACATAGGTTGTTACCACACACAAATCAAAGACAAACAACAAACACATCTGCTTGCTGAAACAATGTTAGAGCAGCTAGCCGATTACTATGGCCTCCACACTATGATACACCAATCAAAGACAAATAACATGAAAGAATCTGCTCAATGAAACATGCAAGAGCACCAAGCCGATTACCCCCCAATACAACTACCTATTTTAATAACTAATCTGATGGGCCGAGTTCGACGTGGGCCGAGATCGACGAGGGCCGAGATCGATGTGAGTCCTTCAACATTCCTGAAAATGTGGAAGGAAACTTTAAGGCCAAGTGTAAGCTGTGTCCTACACAGATATCTGCTTCCACGAAAGCGTAATGAAACTTGCTGCTGCATCTTAGGGTAAGTAATAAATATTTTCGTTGTAATGTTGGTATTAAAACATGTTTATGAATGTATTGTATTTAGTAGGCCTTCACATTTAGTATACAGTCTTTGAATAACATTACTGTGTGACTTTATTCCTACCCAAAATTGTGACTTTATTTCTGTGATATTTTTCCTGTCACTGTATTTCCGCCCTCCCATTCAAAATCTCCATGGTGGTGTTTAGATCGATGTCCCCATGTTTAGATAGGGTAGTCAGTAAATACATATCCACTATAACATTGATCAAATAAAAGATTGTCCCAAATAACAAATAATGGGAATGTCATGTAACAGTATTTGGGAGTCACATTATTAGTGTCCATTTAGGTTAAGAGTCCATCAAAGTTCAAGATATGAGTATGGAACTGTTTTATGTACTACCATAAAAGAAAAGGACTTGGGAGTACAACTAACGAAGGCCAACAATTAATGCTGTTATGGTTTTGGAACAGTGCAGGATTGCAGTTTCAAAGGGAAATCAAATGATTGGATTACTTAGCTCGGGATGGCAGTCTTGTTATGTCTGGCTAAATCACTAAATCAATCTTTCTAATTAGTTTTTACGAGTTACACCTTTCGCGATTATTGGTTGGTTTTAACGAAATGTATTATTACCAAAATTAATATTCTTGAAAACATGATGTTCAGTGCACTCAGAAATAACTAGTTACAGTGTGTTAGTGTCTTTAAGGGGGTCACCCATCAGTAAACACCAGTAAAACACCTCAAAGTTTGTGTGTTTACCCAGAACAAGCTCCCATATATGAGAGAGAGAATGTGACCATTGTCTTCTAGAAAGACTTAACACAGACTTATTGAAATAACCTTGTGTTAATTAGTGTTTCTGTTTTGTTTGAATAATTAAATCAATTCTTTCTCCCATTAAGTTCAACTAAGTTTCTGCTAACAAACAGTACAGCCAGAGTGAGACCAGTCAGGGCATATTTACACATATCGGCACATAAAGACTATTTTTGTTCAAGCCAGCTATCCCATGTTAAATAGGTCACCTTACAGTGTAATTAGTTGTGCTGGGATCCACTTGTTACTAGGCTTTCAAGGCTTTGCCCTTTGTTGTAATTCAAATTTCCCCATGGCGGATACATATTGGTGATTATTGTGTTAGAAACCTAAAGTTTACAGAATATTTTATTAAATATCTATAGCATCACAACTGCTACGCACTATTGTAAAATGAACTGTCCAAAACTGTTCAGGATATGTTGCCAATGACCTCTTGCAGCTGAAATGCTTCCTTTTGGAGATATTTAGTATGCATTTAAATTGTATTTGATTTACCTATATAACTGATATAATTACACCAGTGACTATATTTTCTGACGACACAAATTTATCTACAAACTTTTAAAACAAGCTGTCTCACATATATTTTTCTCAATCATAAAGACAGGTAAAATGGTTGTATCCCATATCCCAATGGCACCAGGTCTATGTTGTGACCCTAATGTGAATGTGTCATTCACCCAACAGTGCCAAAGGGGAGTAATTAATGAAGTGGCAGGAACTGGCCACAACTACTGGTTGCTGACAGGATGGATTAGCACCTGCCAGTGTCCATGGGTCAATATCCCCTTTGTTCTTTAACCAGACTGGTGCAGGTTGTCTCACATGAGTTAGCCTGTGCACTGTAGGTTCAATGGCATTAATATGTAGAAACTGGGTTTTATTATATTAAATGCTCTCCACCTCATTTAATGACTTTAATGCCAATTAATTTTGGCTTAACATTATGATTATTATCAATTTCATTCAAATTAACATTTTGTTATTCAATTAAACTTCACAATTGACCCTATATCTGTGTGGATAGCCATAGATTTTTGTATATTTAAAGGACATTTTGGTAACAGGAAATCTTAGTAAAACATGTACCCAGTTATTCATATAACAGTTCCAATGATGTTGATGACTGCTGGAGTGAATCCAAGTCCTCTGTCTGGAAAAGTGACCAGCCTAATTTCTAAATGGTTTAAGTGATTGACATCCTGACAGATGACTTCCTGACATGACAGTGCATGGCAGACTTAACAGATTTTAACTCACTCAAACTGATCAATTTTTATTAGTTTAACAATATATTTGATCGTAAGTTAAAAAAGACCTTACAAACATGGCACGTAAATAATAATAAATTGCCAAAATTGTCCTATCTATTACAGAAATGTACACAGACACTTTGTACAGCACTACAAATAAAAACAAACAGTTCTGATTATTTTTAATAGTTTTACCGAAATGTTCTATTACTAAAATGTCTGTTGCCAAACTGTCCATAACAAGTGTCCTTTATCAAAATGTCATGGTCGTCTGCATGCCATATTACAGTTAATAAATGTCTTGGTTGGTCCTATTAATGAATTCGAAATTGTAAATAAACAATTGATTTTTTAATATTGGAAATGTAAATTAACTGTAATTACAAATGAAAAGTAATTGTAATTAATTGATTTGTTAAAATTGTTTAACTAGGCCCAACTCTGCCAATCATTTTAGTTTCACAGATAGTGAAATCAGCCAGTAGCAGTTGTGTAATTATTACTGATTGATATTACAAGTGTAAATTATATTTTTATGACTGCAGAATTGTTAATTACTTAGGCTTTCTTACTTTTATTTAAACAATGCTTTGCATTTCCAGAGGAAACACTACGCAGCATATGCTGAAATTCAGGCTTGACCACAGAAACAGCTGGTCAATAGGACAAAGAAAACACTGACATTACACGTTGTACCGACAAAATACAACAAGTCAGATAGCCGCGAGACTGGGATTACAGATGCATTGGTCACTTTCATTGCTGGTCACTTGTTACCTCTGTCTACAGTGGCGAGTTCACGCTTCCGAGCTATGATGGACAAAGTTGACCCTCACTACCAAGTACCCAGCAGGATACACTTGACAAGGAAATTACTTCCCCTGAAAATCAACAGTGTCAAGAAGGATCTGATATCCCGTCTCGAACAAGCCAACAAGATATGTGCAACTATAGATCTATGGTCCAGCAGACAGGTGCGCAGCTATTATGGAGTCACTGGTCACTTTATCATCGACTGGACACTGCACTCTGTCATGCTAGCTTGCTCTCGGTTCCAGGGAACTCACACAGCTGAAGCCATAGCAGAACAATTTGAGAATACAACTGCCATCTTTGGTGTTTCCGACAAGATTTCCCACATCGTCACTGACAATGCCTCCAATATGATCAAGGCTTTCTCACTCCCTGGCTTCGAGAGAGTCTCTCTGTCTGGCAGCCCCAACTCCAGCGATGATGAGTTTGATGATGATTCTGATGTCTCAACGCCTGTAACTGATGAGGGACTGTTTGAGAATGTGAATGAACATGTCTCCATATGTGCTCATACATTGCAGCTTGTGATAAAGGATGGGTTCAAGCAAGCAGCTGGCATAAACAAAGTACTGGCCAAACCTGCAGCAATTGTGACACACATGCGGAAATCCATTCATGCCTCTGAGCTGCTGGAGAAACGCCTGCAGACCGCCAACGCCACCCGATGGAACTCGCAACTGGCCATGATCCGCTCGATTCTACGCGTTCCCGAAGAAACTCCGCTTTGCTGACAACCAACATCAGCTGACAGTGTATGGTCGAAATGTTTTGAAAGATTTGGTCGAAATGCTGACTCCATTTGAAAGTGCAACACATTGTGTTCAGGGGGACAGTGTTGTACCAGGGAGTATGGTAGTGCCATGCATTCGAATTCTAAAGCAGGAAATTGCAGCACTGAGTGAGGAATTCTACAGTAATTTTGTCACTTGCTTAAAGCTTTCTGTGCAGAAAAGGTTGTCACCTGATGAGAAACATGATGCATTTCTGACTGAATCTGCCTTGGATCCCATGTTTCAACTGCAGGGGTGTACCCAAGCGGAACATATGACATGCAAAGCTGACCTAACGGTGAAGGTCACAGCAGCACCATCTCCAGACCCAGCAACAGTGATGGCTCACATAGACACAGATGAACCCGCAACAAAGAAACGTCTTCAGTTCACTGATCAACACTGCAGAGAATCCTCCTAGGTCTTGCACTGACATCGAGTCACAGGTAGAGGAGTATCTGATAGCACTTGCCTGGCAGAAGACTCGGATCGTCTGAGCTTCTGGAAGATGAACGAAACCAAATTTCCCGCACTAGCAAAGTTAGCGCCCAACTTTCTGTGTATACCGGCATCATCAGCTCCTGTTGAGAGACGCTTCAGCAAGGTGTTTCGTCCCGAGAGATGCCGTCTCACTGACAACACCTTCCAGCAGCTGATGTTCCTCAGATGTAACTACAAGTGAACACTGAACAGTAGTCATGGATGCTAAACGTGTATACCATAGCAATACAGGTCTTTATAGAATTGTTTTCCAATGTTGCAGTTTTACAACAAACCAGTCAACTTTAATAAGCAATATATCATGCCATAGTTGACTATGTTGTACATAACATCATAACAATTATGCAAATAAACAATATATTTCAATATAAGACTGGCTTTTGTTTTAGTTATACAGTTATATGTGTCTGTAATGTCATATATTAAGAAAGCATTTGAAATACTTTCCAATGTATTTGTATTTAAAAGGCCAAAGTATTTGTATTTGTAATTGTATTTGAACCCCGCAAGAGTATTTGTATTTAAATACATTTAAATGTATTTGATCTCATGCCTGGTCAGTTGCCTCATTAAACACTTATCCGGAAATAACTTGTCCATTCGTCACACTGTTTATCTTGCCCTCTTTCCTACATATGTTATACCACACCACCCTCTCTCTAGCGAAATAGCATAGCTATGGAGTTAATACCAGCCACCGGTTCTGAAACATTTTGAGAACCGATGCAGATGGTTGTATCTTGTCACCGACATCGCAGACAATGTCCTCAGACACATTGCCGGGTGTGGGTTCTGTCATACTCATGTCGTCACAATGGCATCAGTGTCAATGTTGGTAATGTCACTGCACACTGCAGTCTTCGACTAGTTGTTATAGACAGTTTGTTCAGCAACTAGTCACGGCTCAGCCAGTAGTTTGCGTTTTTGGCACATCTAAGTAATGTTTTTTGTGAGGAATTTGTGATGGGAATCGGAATCTTTGGTGGTAATGTTACTCCGCGAGAATCGATTGACAATAAATAGGCACTGTATGCGCGTTCTAGCTGAAAACCAATATACTATACACCATAGCGGTAAAGTGATAACATCACAGCAATGGTATTCCCCACGGCGAATCTGGAAAACACCAAATCAAGCAGGATATCAGGAAGTGAAGATTTGAGATTTTATTTTCAGAAATATCTTACGACTATTTATGTACTTGTAAATCAAACGACTTGCATTTAGATTGTTAAAAAACATGTGGCAAATTGCTACTCGCCCGGGGGACTAGTGCTAGCCAGACGTTACTCAACCCCAGGAGTGTAGTTCTATCTGTGCACATAGAACCCACAGGACAGAATGAAAACGGGGGAAGGCTTAGAAATATCTTGTGCAGAGAAGTAGAGAGAGATGGTACAAACAGGATGTAAATGGAAACAATTAGAAATGAATGCCCAAAACAGTATCTAGTGGAGGGTGAACAGTGAAAAGTCCTTAATGGTCTATGCTCTGTCAGAGAGTGAAAAGGCTTAAGTCACGTAAGTCAAGTGAATCAGTTCCCCTTATCTCAATTGATCACACCAAGGGAACAATATATGTGGAGAGAAAAAGAAAGATCAGTGTCCACCGTCATTCAGTGAGCTCTCATAGATTTCATGCAACCACAGAGAACCATATTATTGACTGTTTGTGAATGAACAAAGTGGTGGTAAGGTAGCAAGGGAGACCATCAGATGGAAAAGACAACGATAGAGATACAAAAACACAAGCAGCTTGTACTTTGAACATTACTTTCATTATCACCTTGTGTGAGTGAGTGTGACGGTATATGATGTTTCACCAAGGTTTCTTAGAAAATACAACACAAACAATTCCAGTAAATCATGCTAGTTTTAGTTAGCAAGAAGCCCTGTGTGCGTGCTTGTAAGCCTGCATGGTTGCATTTGTCGGTATTGGTATTTATTACACACATATGCAGTATGCTCTATGCAATACGGGAGGTAGCTATGCCTTTGTAATCAGAATGTGCAGTATGCTCTATGCAATACGGGAGGTAGCTATGTCTTTGTAATCAGAATGTGCAGTGTGCTCTGTGCAATGCGGGAGGTAGGTATGTCTTTATAATTGGAATGTGAGGTTACTTCAGAAATAATTTTGTTGACATTATGATGTAGACCTCATACAGTCATCATGTGTTTGTCACTATATGATATTTCGAAAAATTGGCAGGCAATCATAAATTTAATCAAGTTTTGAACAATCTTATATTTATGCAGTTTGTGGTATACCTTTGACTTTATCGACTACTCTGAGGAAGTGTATGTGACGTAAGTATAAAATGATACCTTTGCAATGTGCGTACAACTGTAATCGTACTCAATGGCTGGTGGAATAGCCTCAATAATTAGATGCTGCCTGTGGTCCCGACCAATTATTTGTTCTACTCTGCCACTGTTTCATGTAATTCCAACTCTTGCTTTTACTGAAAACGATCCATTTAAATGAAGGTAAAATATGAATGTTATCATGTAACAACCGTTTCCAGTTTTGTCACCAACTTCATATTAAGCCCATGAAAAGGCAGACCCTTTGTTAAGAGAAACCAGTCTTAAATCCTGCTGTTTTGAGGCTTGGGCGATCTCATTCATTCCATGTTGCTTCAGTTTACTCAGTTGAATAAATGAGTACCTGGCTGTAGATGTTGGTGGTTATATTTATACAAATAGCCTTTATACAATAATTACAGCATGGCTGAATCCTTCCAAGAGATGTCAAGATGGTGTTTAAAGCGATTCTTTGTAAGCTAATATACATTTGAGATGTACTGTATCAAAACATGATAATTTCCCATAACTACTTTCTCTGCTACTTATGTCTTGCATGTTTATGCATAATTGGGGTATTATCTGTGCAAAAAGTTGATAATTAATTGTGTTTACGCGAATAATTTTGAGACTGGTGATGTCACACACATGGTCAGCATGTCAGATTCGAGGTGAGTTGTTGCAAGCAATGGCTTTTTAAATGTGCAATTCGTAGACATAATGTACGTTGACAGCTACTTTTAACAATGCAGGAAGCTTATGCATTGTTTATATATTCTGCTTCTAATGTCGTCCACTGGGTAACTTTTCGATTAAGTATAATTATAACATCCGACCCATCAATCCGACTGCCCGTGCGGGGACGACGGCGACGGCAGCAGTCAGTGCGGGTTGGGTCTGTGTGTCTACGGGTCTTGCCTTTCCAGTCAGCCGGTTTTGAAAAGTCCCTGTTTCCCCATTTATTTGAACCGAAACATGAAAATGTGAGATTCGTAGGTTCACAGATTGTTTTTAATGCTACAGCTACGCTTGTTAGTAAACTTGACTGGCTTGTCATCATTCCATGTAAAAGTTTTAGGTTTGTTAAAAAGTTCACAATACCATGTTGCCATGGAATTTTGCGATGTATACACAAACTTTGGACACTAGAAGATCTGCACTCTAGTATACATAACTTTTTATCCATGAATATATAAACAAATCTAATAATAGATCAGATCAAGCTGTGTTGCTTCATGTGAGTAGCACATTTGATATTAATAGTACTCACTAAAAACATACAAATTAAACATTTGTTTTTTATAACAACATTAATTATTAGAGCAAGAACAAAGGAAACCTTACAGTGTACTCTGGATAAGGTAAAACCTTCAGGGACCCATAACAATACTGATATGTGGAACTTCTGATAAATAGAAACTTATCAGAAGATCCCCTTATTGCGACCTATGCCCAGGACTGAGGGAAAAGATTGACTTAACTTAGTGAAAATCAACTTATGTGAGTTATCTGGAGTGCACTGTATATGACCAATGCATACAGATAATTATGTAGAAGCAAATTAAAAGTTGGCCAAAGTAACGGATTGGGATTTTAGTCTGACTGAATCAGCATAACAAGGCCCTCTTATATTTCTTTCCAATTAGCCAGCTGTACACTCCATAATCTAATATAAAAACTGAATTAATCTGCACATGGTTGAGTTAGTTAACTCATATTTATGCTCCCTCACTTCACTTTCCCATAACCTGTAATTTTTACCACCAACAGTTTTAAAATAGCCAAGCTGATGGAAAGAGGAAATTGAAGAGCTCTACTCAACAGTGCCATTAATTGGATAATGGGTCACCTGACATAAGATGGTGCCTGACTTTGTTCTGCCCGTTTCTGTTCTGTGTGACATCTACTGGGAAGTTGTACATCACTTTGTGTTTCAAATGGATGTGTGCATCTGATAGCTTTGTATATCAAAATTTATAGCAGTGCTATTAATTGGACAATGTGTTAACTGACACAGTAGTGAAGAAGATGTCTGACTTTGTTCTGCCACATTAGTTGCATGTGGCTTCTGCTGGGAATGTGTACATCATTACATGTTTCAAATGGATTTGTGTAATCGATTGATTTGTGCATCCAAATGGACAACATCCCGTCATTATGTTGCAAAATAGGAGTACATAATAAAATGTATGCTTTCTTATGCTCGTCATGTTTGGATTGTGTTCTATAGCATACTCTTCAAAATTTGTTGAAACAAGTTTGTGTTAAGTGAACTATACTGGGAGTAGTGTATAAAAAGGTGTCGATAAAGTTGCTTTTACAATAATTAAAAAAATTCATAAAATCTAAATGTTCCACAACATTCAAAATGTTTTAGGGATCTTCTTGAGTTAAATACACCAATGATGACTGAAAACAGTGTTTTAAAATATGTGTTACTTTTAAAGTTTTGTAATTTTATAACTATTTCCATCATACAATGGCCATTTTATTTGTCATCGATACGGGAGTTCGACAGAAACAAATTAAATATCTTTTACTCTAAATGATGGGCAGAACAAATAATTATTGCACTCCCAGTACAAAATAAAATATGTTGTTACACTGATGCAATATATTTTAATTTTGTCAACAATAATGTTATGCTCATTATATATTTACTTTTTTCAAACTAAAAGTAAGCCTTATGTAGATAGGAAAGTACATAACCACCTGTGTTAGTTTAATATCATGCAGCATTTCATGTGATGTATAATGTTGCATTTATACTGCTTATGGAAATAGCAGCTGAATTTATGGTGCAAACAAAATGGTTTCATTATTTGACGTTTCTCGGCTTCAATAAGTTTGTGTTACCTAAACATTTCATTAAAACTAAACTTTAAAATGTATAGCCAGATGTACCTAGTGAAAATGGAACATGATAATATCATAAGTGAGATTTTGTATGTTTTTGTATTCCAATAAAAACAATGCCAATCATTCAATAATACAATATGTCATCGGCGGCTTCGACATTCGTGCGTGGAGATTCTTTTAAATCAATCCGTCTGTCTTGAACTGTCGCTATGTTCATTCTCCGTTTATACCATATAGTTTCTTTGCTGAATCTGTGACATAAACAGCAGCTAGTCCGCGTTTCCTTTTGATCATTTTATCGGTCACGACTCATTCGCATGGCGGTGGCTAATCCAAATACACACATGTTGATGACATTTTCTTGCATCTATTAGATTTAACAAGATTTAACAAGATTTAACAAGATTGCCACCCAGAGAATTAACTCTAGGTGGCAGGTGGACAAGGAAGCCCTTTGGCTTATCGAGAGTCCGACCCTTTTATCTATGTGTATCCCGCCCGTCTGAGGTATGTGTCGATTTTATTTTTAAACATATTCACGCTACTAGCACCCACACAATCAGCAGGTAATCTATTCCATTCATTTACAGTCCTTTGTGAAAAAGAAAACTTTCTTATATCCAATCTACTCTGCTCCTTTGCCAATGTAAGTTCATGTCCTCTAGTCCTTCTATCTTTCTTAACTGAGAAAAAAATATTTCTATCAATATTTTCATAACCATTCAATATTTTAAACACTTCTATCTGATCTCCTCTCAATCTCCTGGTCTCTAGTGTTGTTAAACTGCATTTTTTTAGGCGTATTTCGTAACTAAGATCCCTCAGTTTTGGTATCATTTTAGTTGCTCTCCTCTGTACTCTTTCTAGCATATCTATGTCCTTCCTGCGATATGGCCTCCACGCTTGAATACAATATTCTAAATGAGGCCTAACTATTGTTTTGTACAGCGGTATTATTAGCTCTTTTTCCTTATACGTTATGTTTCGCCTAATTAATCCAAGGATTTGATTTCCCTTTGAAGTTGCAATTCCGCACTGCTCTGAAACCTTCATATCAGCACTAATGGTTAACCCTAAGTCCTTTTCTTTTACAGTAGTACTTAGTACAGTACCCCCCATTGTATATTCTACCTCTTCGTTCCCATGTCCTGTGTGGAGGCATTTACATTTCCTAAAATTGAACAGCATTTGCCACTTTTCAGACCATTTGATCAACCTGTCAAGATCATCTTGTAAATGCTGTCTATCTCCATCACTCTTAATCCTTCTAAACACTTTTGTATCATCCGCAAATTTCAACACCTTGCTTGTTATTTCATCATCCAAATCGTTTATATATATTAAGAATAATATAGGTCCTAATACTGATCCCTGTGGTACCCCACTCAATACCGATTTCCAGTTTGAAGCCTCCCCATCAACTACTACACGTTGTCTTCTGTCAAACAGCCATTGTTCTATCCAGTTTATGATACCATTTCCTATGCCATTGGCCTTTAGTTTAAGCAGTAATCTTTGATGTGGTACTTTGTCGAAAGCTTTTTGAAAATCTAAGTAGACGATATCTACTGGTGATCCCTCATCTACCCACTTAGTGATGTCTTCCAAAAAACATAACATATTTGTTAAGCATGACCTCGCTTTAAAAAAACCATGTTGAGATGGGTTAATCAAGTTGTGTTTAATAAAAAAATCCACCATGTGATCTTTAATTAGTCTTTCTAATAATTTACAAATCACTGATGTTAAACTCACTGGTCTATAGTTCTCTGACTTGTTTCTCGAACCTTTTTTGAATAACGGTATAATGTTTGCTTCTTTCCATTCTAAAGGAACCACTCCCTCTTCTAATGACAAGTTGAAAACTGTTGCAAGCGGTATGCTAATTTGTTCTACAATTTCCAATAGTAGTTTGGGTGGAATACCATCCACTCCAGGTGATTAATTCGGCATAGCTAATTGAAGTCTGATGGACAGTTCCGAATATTCATGAGCATGCCTTATACGGATCATGAAGGTGGGGCGAAAGTGGAAACTGCGTGTACGTTCAGTTATTTTTTCGATATATTGTCAGGGTCATTAGTGATTAATAAAACATAATTCTAATGAAATAAAGGCATAGAATTACATGAAATAGTCATATTAACAGGATTATTTAATAATTGCGTACATTACAAAGAGATTAAAATTCTCAAAGAATCGCTTTAAATTAATAGGCGTTCCAGGGGCAGGGTGAACAACTTTTGAGCAGTCCTAAGGCCTGTGTGTGTGTGTGTGTGTGTGTGTGTGTGTGTGTGTGTGTGTGTGTGTGTGTGTGTGTGTGTGTGTGTGTGTGTGTGTGTGTGTGTGTGTGTGTATATGTGTACACCTTTCTAAAAATTTGCTTCAATTTTAGAAGTAAATGAAATACTACTGGAGATATTTAAACACGTTTTATATCATTTTAAAGCTTCTGATCTCTGGAATCCAAAAGGATGAAAACCCAATTTCACAATTTGAGTCTCTGGCTAAGCCCTTGCCACAGTGACTGCTTTGGTTGAGATCTCACAAAGTGACTAACATGCTCTGGCTTTAACACATACAACAATAATTAGTGCACGCACAACTTCCGTACTGCACGCGTGAGGTAAAAACAATTATAAAGCCACATTCACCGAATGCTTCAACAGTGGCTGTTTCTGAGAATGTCGCTTTGGAACCTGCAGTCAACTAGTGTAATACGTAGGATATATTTTTCTGGATCAGTGCCAGGAAATGGGTTGGTGAGCGAGTGTTCTCATCTGCTGAAGGTATGTTGTACACAAGGGGATGTTTGTGCAAGGTTTCCGAGAACATGTCATGAGATGGTAGAGTGTTAACCTGACGTCATGAGATGGTAGAGTGTTAACCTGATGTCATGAGATGGTAGAGTGTTAACCTGACGTCATGAGATGGTAGAGTGTTAACCTGACGTCATGAGATGGTAGAGTGTTAACCTGACGTCATGAGATGGTAGAGTGTTAACCTGATGTCATGAGATGGTAGAGTGTTAACCTGACGTCATGAGATGGTAGAGTGTTAACCTGACGTCATGAGATGGTAGAGTGTTAACCTGACGTCATGAGATGGTAGAGTGTTAACCTGACGTCATGAGATGGTAGAGTGTTAACCTGACGTCATGAGATGGTAGAGTGTTAACCTGATGTCATGAGATGGTAGAGTGTTAACCTGACGTCATGAGATGGTAGAGTGTTAACCTGATGTCATGAGATGGTAGAGTGTTAACCTGATGTCATGAGATGGTAGAGTGTTAACCTGACGTCATGAGATGGTAGAGTGTTAACCTGACGTCATGAGATGGTAGAGTGTTAACCTGACGTCATGAGATGGTAGAGTGTTAACCTGATGTCATGAGATGGTAGAGTGTTAACCTGACGTCATGAGATGGTAGAGTGTTAACCTGACGTCATGAGATGGTAGAGTGTTAACCTGACGTCATGAGATGGTAGAGTGTTAACCTGACGTCATGAGATGGTAGAGTGTTAACCTGACGTCATGGGATGGTAGAGTGTTAACCTGACGTCATGAGATGGTAGAGTGTTAACCTGACGTCATGAGATGGTAGAGTGTTAACCTGATGTCATGAGATGGTAGGGTGTTAACCTGACGTCATGAGATGGTAGGGTGTTAACCTGACGTCATGAGATGGTAGAGTGTTAAACTGACGTCATGAGATGGTAGAGTGTTAACCTGATGTCATGAGATGGTAGAGTGTTAACCTGACGTCATGAGATGGTAGAGTGTTAACCTGACGTCATGAGATGGTAGAGTGTTAACCTGACGTCATGAGATGGTAGAGTGTTAAACTGACGTCATGAGATGGTAGAGTGTTAACCTGATGTCATGAGATGGTAGAGTGTTAACCTGATGTCATGAGATGGTAGAGTGTTAACCTGATGTCATGAGATGGTAGAGTGTTAACCTGATGTCATGAGATGATAGAGTATTAACCTGATGTCATGATATGGTAGAGAGTTAACCTGATGTCATGAGATGATAGAGTATTAACCTGATGTCATGAGATGGTAGAGTGTTAACCTGATGTCATGAGATGGTAGAGTGTTAACCTGATGTCATGAGATGGTAGAGTGTTAACCTGATGTCCGCAGTTTCCATTTCTGGAACAGTGATTGGAAATAGGTCGGCCACCAGATGTTGCAACTGACACAAGGACTAATGACAAGAGGATTGCCGACAGTGGACTTTTTTTAATGATATTTCGATGTAGTCTCTTGGCTAGTATTATTATCACAAACAGTTGTATAACGAGCGCATATATCCGGAACTAGCTCATTCATAGGTACATACATACATACATTATATACAGTAACATAATAGAAACATACTAATAAATATTAAATTAAGATTAATAGTAATATATAATAATGATAATATTCGGGAATAATAATAAATTATTAAGATACATTATATAGTTTTTAAGATATTAAAGTAACTAGCTATTATATTTAAAAAAAATCATATATATAGGTCATATATATCATAGATAAATATGATATGTTAATAAAAATTGTATCCTAAATTCACATTTCATCAGTGGAAGTAAGCATTTTAAGAGAGCCTTGAACTTAGTCAGTGTAGGTTATCTATTAGTTTTATGTATTCTGGAAGAGTTTCAACGTGACGGATCGGACATTAGAGACTTTTTGCAACCCTTCCTGATCATGTCACATGATCATTGTTGAACAATCGAACCGATCGCTCGGCGGGCCGGCGTGATAAGGATTGGGAAGAGAATCAAGACCAGGATGCTTGCAGACACTCTACTGAGGCCCATCTGCCATTGCCATATGATGATTAGATATATGGTTACAGGGCTTTGTTGGTATTATTTGAACTGTTGTTGTAACATTGTCAGGAGACTGCTTTGTGGTGCGACCAGACAACACAGATGACCAGAGATGTATCGGTGCTCGAGGAAACATGTCGCTTCTTCACATATCCAAGTCGGGGATCACTCTAGCCTTACAGGTAACAGCAGTTCTCTTCTTTTGACCATTCTATGCCTTAATTGGTATTGATCTGTCCATCAAGTGACCTGTTGCTAACAAAAGCTCTGTCAAGCCATCAAAAAATGGATGCTGAATATGTGGTGCAATCATGCATTCCATCGTGTGTATATTTGTTGAAATTCTGGCCACAAAAATGTTTCTTTATAAAGGCAAAGTTTCAAATGAAATGTCATGCAGCGACTGTGATGTAATTCACGTATTATCAACATTGGTGGCAAAGTAATTTATTATCAGATGGTTTATGGTATTACTAAGACACCCACAAAATTGAAGAATTTTTTTTTTTTTGTTCCTTTCATAGTATGTTTTCAGACAGTTTATTATTTTTAAGTATCTAAATACATAGTCATTGTGGTTTTAAACGGTGTGATATTTGTACTTTTGTTGCAGTTGTCCAAATGTGTACTAGTGCAGTGGCCCCTGAAATGTATCAAGTTCTACGAGAGTACAGGGATGGGACAGTTTGGATTTGAGACTGGGCGACAGTCATCCTCGGGGGAGGGGAAATATTTCTTCAACACGAGACGTGGTCAGGACAACCAGATCTATGACCTCCTTGACAGATACGTCATGGAGGCAGACGCCCACAGACAGGTGTGTTCAGAAATAATTCACATCCGTTTTTCATTTTATTTTACCCGTAATTTTACTACGTATTATTTTTATTACATGTAAATTATGTAGAATTTAGGTTTGCCTACTTTTATTGTATTTTGTAAACATCAGTGAACGGGGCATTAGCCCCAGACTTAACCACAGTGAACCAGGTATTAAATTGCACATGCTTATTCTGCGTACAGTCCAAAAATAGCTAGATCTAGTTCATATCCCATCAATTTTGTGATTTAGCAGAAATGCATACCTCATAATCTCACCTTTCAATGTACAGTTTTTTTCCTCTACAAGTAATCAAAAACTAATAGACTCACATATTAAATAAAAAAATTCAACAAATGGGGTATCACTTTAAAGGTTATGATCTGTGAAATAACAAAAATCCTTCACAACTTCATTTCACACTGACCGGACATTTGTTGTGCTGATTCAGATCGCTGCGGCATGCCTCACTAACTCGGCTGAACGAGCCAGCGTCATGGCGGATTTGGACCAACTCCAGGATGTAACATGGGTCTGCTCTGATGCTAGATTTATGGTGCATCTGAAGCGAATATCACGAGACATCTACGATAATCTTGCAGTTCATCTGGGAGGTATGTCAAACTGTAAAAGTAAATTACTGAACATTCTTTAGAATAGTTCATTTTTATTTAAAGGGGCACTGTATAAATTGCGCTATTCCATGGCAGAAGTTTTTTGTCTGCCGACGCTTGACGTCTGCAGTTATTTATAGAACAGTCTGGTGCAGGTGATATATTTGCCGTCGTTAGTTTGCAGGAAGACAAGCGTGCGCTGCATCTAGTGATTGTGTTGTTGATAAGGATTTATTTATTTAGTTATTTTGTTAGTTTGCAACAATATATGTCTAGTATTTCCAGGAACAACACAATATATATATATAATTTATACTATGTCATGATTTTATGATAAAACACTCAGACATTCTGCTTTAAGGATAAAAAGACATGTGATAGAGATTTCACCCATGAATGTCATCGGTGTTTAGGTAGTAGATCTGCGATATCAAGGAATCAGTCAGACCCGGATCTCCTCAGTGACACAGTGTCTCGTGGGCAGGCTGCAGCTCAGCACGGCAGGTAATATAGCTCATTGGTGTAACAGAATACCATTTCCATCATGGGAAAGACAACACAAGTCTCACATTTACCACGCACTTCCAACAGTCTTTGCTCAGCACGCATTGCACTTTTCCCGTGGTAGAATTGTTCATGCAGACACCATACCATCCTCTATGGACGCATCCAGTCTTTATGCTATTTCTGTACAAAAACTGTTTGTTCTTGTAATTCCAATTAAATGATGTCATACAGAATGATGCAATCACACAGATTAAAATAATCAGGCCACAAAATTTGAAAATTAATGAAAACTTGTTGGAAGTTAAGAAGGATTTTTAAAATATTGCCAACTTGAATTCCATCGCTGTCTATAGTCAGATAGTTATTTATACAGCTGAGTGAAATGAAGCGTAGTTATGAAACATTGCTGCTTAAAGTTGCTACGTTTGTTTGATGTAAACTGGGGATCTTTTTTTTATATATGCGTAACATATTACGTAAGATTAACATTAAACATAATTGGATTGAAATAACTTCAATAAAGTGATGTGGTTGAGTGACTTACAAAAAGCAGTGAGTGAAATACGTTAATAACATCAGATTAATACATGCATGACGTAAACCGTTTGCCCATGCAGTTTTTCATAGAAAACACTTTCAAAATATTTGTTGTAATAATCGCTGCTCCCTATTGCAGGTCGTGCAGTGCCCTGGATGTCAGCTGTGCATCGAGTCATATCCGCGAGCAGAGTGACCTTTCGGTGCATGTACTACCACCATCAATGCCACCTAGTGAGCACTACGTCACAGGTGGAGCCACCAGTCGTCCGCCGCTGATGAAGAAGGTCTCGATAGATTCGCAGTACCTTCACATGGCCGATAGCAGTAATAACACTAGTTTTGGTTCGGTATCGCCAGATCGCTACGTCAACGCAAACATAGCAGCACCTCCTACATTTTATGAAGTGATGAAGTCATGTGATGCATCAGTAGACATCAAGACAGCGCCACCTAGTGGTGCCCAGTTGCATCATGGGATACTGGCACGGCAGCAATCTCGCAGCTGTGAAGATCTGGGGTCGTATCAGAAAATGGACGCCGACGCCACACCAATGAGCTACGAGAATCAGACGTTCGCAAAAAGTGATGAATCGGCACAGTTTGTTGACTGCGTTTACTCCTACGCATCGCCACTGGGCACCCGAGGCAGCTGTCTGCCGTCTCTAACGAACCGATCCACCGTGACTTCGAGAGTCCACCACCAGAGGGAGTTCCTGAAGTCATCGCGAAAGTCGCTGTCGAACCCGAATTTGGTTGAAGGTGTCGATCCGAGTCGATCTGCTTTCACTTCACCACAAAGGGATGTTCACCATCGACCTTCGCCGTTCAACTTTGAACTGATAAAATCCCACCAGAGGGTTGCTGGAAAGCATGATGTGCACAGGAACAATATTACTGCATCACCAATGACAGCAGCAATGCCCTCACCAAAATCTGCTCTGTCTTCTGTAATTTCTCCAGGATTCTTGAAAGGCAGTGGATTCACCGACAAGTCACGATCATTTGTGAAGCGCCCAACAGAGGTTACAGTGCCCCCTATCGAGGCCGCTAGTGACAGCCAGGAGGGTGCAGCAGCATTTAGAAACATGGAGGGCCGCCAGCTTCCAACCATACCCGACGACATTGTCAAAGAAACCTCATGTTAACATAACATTAATGCAAACTGTTTATCGTCATCATTTTTGTGTTTTCAGCAAGTGTTTTTGTACTAAACCAATAAGGAAGCAGCATTACTAACTTACCTTTTTATGCAAGATGACGGATTACTGTAGTGACTTCAGATTTATCTTTGACAAGCGGTGTAAGGTTAGCAAAAACGCCTTAAGAATATTCAATCTAATTAATGCTTTGTTGTTGAAAAATGCCATGGCCAACCTGTGTTAACTATAATTGTCTATACTGTGCATGACTTTTATTATTATTTTATAGTTTACTGAAAATACAACTATCGTAAAAATAATTAGTGAGCAAGATTTTGAAACGTGTGATTGGTTGACTTTGACAAAGTTCAATTACACGTTTATGTGTGGATCAGTGAGAGATGAAACAATATCACCACTGGTTATTATTGATCAGGTAGTTAAAATGAGGTTGTCTGTTATGTTACCGAGAAACAGCCAAGGATGCTAATTATAAGAAGGAAGTTCACTTTTTAACTAGTTGTACATGGTCCTTCGTCATTAAAATAAACTAGTAAAATCACTATTTTTGTATCATCAAGAAAGATTTTGTCATGGAAAGTTTGTATTATGAATTATGTTAGATGTAAACAACCATTGATTGGAATAAACTATTATGTTGATATTCTGCTAAAAGAAAGACCGCTATAGACATACAGTGTGACCCATTTGACCAACTTATAATACCTCTGTATTTGTTTGATAGTGAATTTAGGGAATTGTATATAAATTTAATCAAATAACAATGTTATTTAAAAACAGGACTGCTAGTTGGTATGTGGTGAAGTTGGTAGGTTTAGTGTTGCTATCTGCTTGATAGATTTCTAGGTGAGAATAATTCAAGGGAAGTAATTGAAATTGTCATATATGATGTTTCAATTGTTAACACAGTTACATGATGACAATTGTCATACATTGAAATGGATTGTAAATATCAAAAGTACTGTAAATAACTGTGGTGTGTCCAATGTTTGCTTGATCAAGACGCAATAAAAGGAACAAGGTTAAATTTTATATTAAGTGTAATATATTTTGTTATATATTTTGAAGTTAACAATACAAAATGTCGGAGTGGCATCTACAGGCTATGTAAAGATAATGTGACATTTATGTTAATTAACTTAGAGTGTTATTTGATGAAGTGATGCAGATTTATAAAAACATTTGCAAATGTAAGTGTGCAACATGGTTGGTTGCAGATGCGTATTATACGACATGCTATATTCTTTGTGACACTCGGAAAGCTAGACTTCATTACACGTAAGTGTGTTTTCAACAATAATAAATATTTACTGTATGTGCGTCGATATTACGGAGTAAAACCAAATGTACTAAAAATGAGTCAATTATTTTCTAATTGTGTCCGTTGTCAAAGTTTGCCAAATTTATGACAATTTTAAAGTCATTGTTAATTTTTTTTAGTTTTGATATATCTAAAATAGTATTGTTTGGATTATGCATACATTGTGTTGATATTACTAAGTGTTACATTTACCAAAGATGTCGGTTGATGACAATAAATAACATTTTAAAATGTTTCATTGTGTCATTTTACCTAAGGAAGTCGTTATTAACATGATCCATTATTCCCTAGGATAATGATTGTTATAACGTTCCATCGTTACCACTACAATGCGACTTGCATCACATTATATAAATGTAACGCTGATCCAACTCGTTCTTTGCCAAGGATGTTCCACGTCTCGGTCAATGTACGGTGACGGCGTATCTTTTTTTATTCCAAAAGGTGAATATGGTCTGATGCCTGGATTGTTGACATGCCTCTTTCGCCCGCAACGTTGTCCGTGCTTGATTGCAATTGATCCTGGCATCTCGCGTCCGTCTCCTCTCTCAGTAGTCATGTAGAGAACACGACTTCCGGACAATAAACCGCGTATCACTTCCGGCAATGTCCAGAATGTATTATCATGGTGTCTACACAGAGCAACAAGGTTGACATTAATTGATAATCAATCGAGCAGACCCAATCAAGTCAACGATATTGAAAAGACGATGGCAACATACGGACGGTGTCCCCAGAATGCTACCAACAAGAACACCAAACAAGCATGATACTGGAAACCATCTGGAATTTGAAGAGAGACGGAACGACAAAAAGAACGACGAACAGACACGCAGGACAAATGACCTAGAAAGAATGGTTGCAGACAGGGGAGATACATGCTGTCGACTGCTGTTTGTTTTGCGTGTCTGACGGTGTAGGGTATATCTAAGATACACACCATTTATTTACCAAAATAACATGCACTACGGCGCCCACATGACGTGCTGTGGTACCTTCAACAATTGTCAAAATTCCCTCCGCAATTCAAATGCTTTGCAAACGCACAATTTTACTAGTAATTCATTATACCACTAAACGTGTTAATAGGCCTGCTGAATTGCACTCAGTTCACACACAAAAGTAACCTATTTCTTTCAATTTCGATTACATCACAATTTCCTAGCTCGTGATAAATTTCAGAAATACAAGGAAGACTAGCCGTGCTCTGACCTCACAACGTTTACGGTCCGTGTACCTTCTGGACTCTCATCGGTCCATATTTTATTCGCGTGTTCGTAACGACCACGCAGATAGAGATTTCCCTTCCGCCAGTAAAACATACACTGACCGACTTGGACGATATCTGGCTGTTTTCCGTGCCAGTTGATTTGAAACGACGTGTTCGTGTCAGACCCCAAACACTCCACCATTTCTCAGTTGCCTAACATGATGAGGTCAAATGTAGGATGTATGTCTCGTGTATAGATGGTAGCCTCTGAAACATTGTTAGGCAGGCTTGAAGACATCCCAATGAGAGCTGGGGGTGCGACGGATTTGTATGCCCCCAGCTGAGGTAAAGAGTCATAATTAAGGAAACAGTGTTCCACATGAACAGATTATTAATTGTGTTTTGGGAGCGTGACAGGGGTATAGTTGATGTCTCAACGGGGTGCTATTGGAGCAGGGGCGGTTCCAGAGATGGTAGTCTGGGGGGGGGGCAAACCTCCAATTGCACCCCCGTTGAAGCTCGCCAAAAACTGTGGTGTCCGAGCCAAATTCATATTGGGTAGATTGAGCCGGGGCTTCAGCACGACTCCGCTGTCGTCGGATCCTGACATTGGAGAAGGGGGGCGGGGTGCTGTTGAAAATGATTCGCCAAACTCCAAAGGTCTAGGGCACGTGCCCCAATGCCCCCTGGAACCGCCTATGTGGAGGTACCAAATGGGTGCAGTTGGAGTGTTTTGGGGAAACCAATCGCAGGTTGAAAACGTACCCCCATGTAATCTACGCTACGGGTTTGAACCGGCTATAGATCCATTCAATAGCATGATGCTTCCTGTTCCACTTATGGAGACACATCCCACCACACAGCCTCCAAAGCAATTCCCTATCAAACACAGCTGGTAACAAAAGGTAATTCCGTCCGACCGCCAATCATAGCTGTCTCTGGAACGAACACGCAGATGCAGTGATTACAATCAGGAGAAGATATCATTGCCAGAGAGAAGCCAACGCCCTTCCTGGCAGAAGGTGCCAGCTCCCACCCCCAGAGTGGAGAGGGACAACGGCTAAGCGCAGAGAGAAACCCACGTAGAAAATATACGTGTTTAGGTATAATTTACATGACAACGTGCAAACGATGCCAGTCTAAAAACTGATGACAGGAACAACCATTATGATGTAGGTGGATATAGTTTGCTACAGATGAGCGGATCCCACTACATGTGCGGACCCAGGAGGTGTTGGTGCCTACTCCACCATCTTGCTTGAACGAGTAGCGTCAATGGGTGGTTTAGTTGGGTGTATTCTTTGGACTCAGGGGATGGGATGCTATCCGCTCCCTTTTGGCCTCAAAGGGGGTGCAGTTGGAGGTTTTGGTTAGCCTCAAGGGGGGATGCAGTTGGAGGTGTTTGGTGATCCTCAAAGAGGGTGGAGTTGGGGAATTTTGGTGAACCACAAAGCGGGTGCGTTGGAGGGTTTTGGTGAGCGTCAAGGGAGTGATGGGTGGATGCACCTCATTGATAAAATTGTAGATCCGCCCCTGAACTGCGTTATCAAATTACCCTCAGACCCTTTCATTTAATCTGCGTTGGAACTGTGTTATAAGAAAAATCAATTTTAAATATATACATGTTATCTGATGGTTTCCATTGACGAGTTCACATTGACAAAATGTGATAAAAAAATTCATGATTTTATACGAGGATCAATGCAAAAATAGTTTAGCTTAAAATACTTCATGATAAGTGGGAGTTGAATCAAGTGCTTGGTTCTCTCGTTTGCCTGGTAAACACGTCAGTTCGTCTACTTCCAAATATAGACCTACGTCCGTGACGCAATCGAGCGTAGGCTCGCCGACAACACATTGTGTTCGCACTATCTCTGGCTGGGTCCATCTGTCAAAGCTAACGTCACCCAATGCGTCATTAAAGGGATAGGCCCCAACTCCAGCCCAAACGAGGCTAGATATGTATGTAATATATGTGTTGTGTATTCATTCAACGACAGTACTTAATGGGAATTTGGCATAAACATCTGTTATTTCTGCAAGAACATAGTCTAAGAGAAAGAAATGTTCACTCGAAAGACGTATCAATCTGAATGAGGGGTCCCCCGGGTTTGAATGCCGCCTGGCATAAAAAAGCGTCTCTTTAGTTTGTAATAGATGACAATCGGTCAGTTGTAGTTTACTATGATATGGTGACATGCGTTCGATGAGGACTTGCGTGTCAGTTCTGAAATGGAAACGAAATAAACTTGCGGAATCATGATCAGATGAAGAGGAATCGGAACGGATTCTGGGTGGAATTCGTACTCTTCAGAATCGGTGTCACGTGGCACAACCGGAGTAACCACTGTTCAAAATACCACAAAACTCTTCGAAAATTTACGAACAAGACAAGTTTGCAGAATGACAACCAGTGAACGCGGTGAATTGGTCCACCACGAAACCTGTGCGGTATCGGCAAGGCTAGTTGTAAGTCCAGTCGTGGTCATTTTCCTCACGTTGTGCCATCACAACCACAAACAGCGGGAAACACGTCGCATAAATCCGGATTGATGACTGGGGACAGTTTCATGCTCTTTCCGGATCACTTTCAAGACCATTCGAAGTCATCAGAGGTGTCTTCGGTTCTCTTTAATAACCTTTGTCACGTCTTTCCCTACGGACGTGTTACTAAACCAGACAAACAGCACACCAACAGGCTACCAGACATACGAGAGCATGAAACAAATTGCCTTTTGTGGAAAACGGAAGGTTTTGGTCAAGTGCCACATATCGTGCACATGTGATATTGACGTATTACTTATTGTGACGCGTGATTATTATTAATTGCAAACGTTCATTGTAGCAAAAATGCCCGTCACCTGGTGGAATGCCTTGGTAGTTGACAGTCGTAATAGTAATATTAACCACATGTTAGAAAATACACAGCATCGTTACATAAACACCATAACACGTTCGTAGCTATTTGTTGTTTGTTCAAAATGACGAAGTTCGGAGAGAATGTGAACTTCACGTCCATCGATAGGTCCTAGTCGTTATAGTGTAGAATGGTCGAATAATATTCGTATTGCTATGCTATTGACATGGGGGTAGACATAAGCATTATTGTGTCAGCGCCTACTTCATGTTACCAAGTCTATGACGTAGGGACCGTTTTCCCAAAGTATTTGCCGCGCGAGCGTGGTTCTTACGATTGTTAAATTACGTATTACGCGCACATTAAGTTTTACGTTCCGAACAACTGATTTACCCCATAAAAGATTCTCACGAATCTTACCGTATATGTGGGGTACTTTTAAAGGATATAGGTCTTACGTCCTGTTCTAAAGGTTGCAGAGTAATCCCTGAAAGTTTGACGCTCGACGACTTAGCGCTAAGAGGAAAACGTTAACCTACCCGCATACGCAAACTCGATTATGAGTTTGTTGATTATTCCCCAAAAGACGTGTAATGCGTCAATATCCGGTTGCTTAGGATATATATTAGGCTTTGTGCAGAATCGTCAGTTAAGATAACTAGTGCTTCCAGACAAGTCATTACGGTGGCTGGGAGAGGACATAACAAAATAATTTTTTTATCTCGAGATCTCGACTTTTTATTATTTATCTGGAGATCTCGACTTTTTATCTGGAGATCTCGACTTTTTATCACGAGATCTCGAGTTACGAAAGCGAGGCGGGTGAGAAGGACGTCGTTTGATTGGTAGTCAGACGATATGGAACACATGTTGGTCATAACATATCCGTTTAATTATATTTATTTACACAATCGTTGTGTGTATGTGTGTGTGTGCGCGCGCGTGTGCGTGCGTGTATCTTAGTGTGTGTTTGTGTGTGCGTGTACGTGAGCGTGTGAATGTGCGTGTTTGCGTGTGTGTGTGTGTGTGTGTGTGTGTGTGTGTGTGTGTGTGTGTGCGTGCGTGCGTGCGTGCGTGCACGGCGAGTGACGTCATCGGATAACTCTAAACATTACTACAGGTTCGTTGTTTCAGCCACGAAAACGTGGACATACAGAGCCTTAAATACTTCAGTACAATATATGTGAATGTCGCAACAAGGTCATTATCAGATTGCGACACCCATTCAAGAGTTTTAGTTATTTCTTTTACTACCCCGGATACAAATCGCTCCGCTTATCAGCTTAGTGATTGCATCCGAGATGTAAGCTGCAGACAAACAAATAAATGACATTAGACATACATTTGTTTCTGGAATGAAACTCTTGAAAGCGTACCGCCATCTGATAATGACCTTGTTGCGACATACACATAATACTGAACTATTTTAAGGCTGTGTATGTCCACGTTTTCGTGGCTGAAACAACGACCCTATGGTAATATTTAGAGTTATCCGATCCGATGGGGATACAGAGACGGCGCCTAGCGAACCACTTTCAGAGATGTGACGACACGCACACACAAGCACGCGCGCGCGCGCACACACACACACACACACACACACACACACACACAAACACTCACATTCACACACACACGCTCACGTACATGCACGCACACACAATAAGATACAAGCACACGCACGCGCGCACACATTCGCACACAACGATTATGTAAATAAATATAATTAAATGTGTTCCATACCGTCTGACTACCAATCAAACGAAGTCCTTCTCATCCGCTTCATTTTCGTAACTCGAGATACAAAATATTAAATCGGATTTCAAATAAAAATGTTGCGATATCCTTTCCCGTAAAAATAAAAAGTCCAGATATCGAGATAGAAAATAAAAGTCGAGATCTCGAGATAACAAATAAAACGTCGAGATCTCGAGATAACAAAATTACATTTTTGCTATTTCCTCTCCCAGCCACCATAAGTTATAGTGAGCTTCATATTAATTGAAGTTCCTGTAAACGTGAAATGCGCCAGTGTCGAGTAGGTATATATAAATGACAACAAACAGTAAATGGACTGTGGGGTAACTTATAACATGACTTCGTTTTACATAACTGACATTTTTGTAATATCGTCGATGAATATTTTGCTCAGGCAGAGTAGTAATATACAACATGAAGGTATTTTACAAAATTAATATATTATATCTTAATTTCAAGTAGGCCCTATGATGAATAACTCGCAGCACTCATTAATAAAATGTAAGATGTTGTTATGACTCAAAAGACTCCACATGGTGGCTCAAGGTACTCAACGGTTGGGGTCCTTTGAGCCGAGCCACGTAACGTGCTTACACTATCCCAGCCTCACAAATGTCACGACCCTCTTAGAGGACAAACATAATTGATTTCACGATATACAATTCTAAGATTGACCTTCCATTACTATAGTAATATAGTGGGGCACTAAGATTACTATTTTTAATGTGTTGCTTACTTGATCTGCACTATCATATACACACATCGATGCGCACACAGCGTGAAGCATGGCATTAGCAGCCTAATAGGCCTACATTGTCGTCGGTAAACAAGGAAGTGTCACGTTTGTGTTCGGTGTACTAATAACTCTCGGTCTTGTAATCTCGGATTGTAATACACCGCCATGTCTTTGATGTAGGGTGGTCTTTCGTTGTGAATCGCCTTATGAGTCAATGTTACTAGCTTAAATACACCGTACTTCACTAGAGTAGAGGCATAGCAGCCACCGCAGTGTGCGAAGGACAGGTATGATGTGAGACCGCATAGGGACACAGAAAACAATGCAGGCGGCAGTATTCTGCAATCGTTGTAAATTGGCCAGCTGGCATGCGGGAAGGCCATGCATCAATCCACTGAAATAGTCCAGTTTTTATGTGACGAGTGCGTGGGTGGCTATCTAGGCCGTATTCACATCCAGGTGTATTCGTATCTTCTTGAAGCTTCGCAGAGGGTAGTAAGTTGACCGACACATCATGGTGACATGTGCCTGTAGTCTATAGTTCGAGTCAATCACTACACCAATATTCCTAGCTTTCAATATTACCGGGATGACGTTCTCCCAAATGTTTGTCACGACTGCTTTACCTTTGGTGAGCTGCCCTTTTCTGGCTTTAGCTGTAATCACAACAAACTCCGTTTTGTTGTCATTAAGTTTTAGGAATTTGCAAGCCATCCAGATCCTGATCTCGCCGAAGTGTGTCTTCCTAACGTTTCATAGAAGTTGTATATGATATGTTTGTTATGTCGATAACACGGGAATATCACAAACAACACCAGACTATCGTAACGTTGAACAGGTTGTAATACAGCATCATAGCGGAGCCACGTTTCACCCCAGAACGAGGCTGATGTCAGCTGATCAAGTACATTAAAGACACACTGTTAAAGTAATAGAACACAATGTTCATTAGTACAGTTTTCGCTTTATTAGCATTGAGATGAAGCTCTACCAACACTGAAGTCTCTTCCACGCTTTGAATCAGCTTTTCTGTGGCATCAGTTGGAGTGATCAACAGAGCAATGGCATCAGAAAAGTCCAGATCAACACTACCGTCTTGTTTGTTCGAGTACGATACGTGCGTCAGTTGCGATGTGCCGACGGACGCAGTGTAGACAGTTGTCTAATATTGGGGGGTCATGGTCACATGAGAAATGTCACCTTATTCATATATAGGACAATATAATAAAGTGTACCAATAATGACTTAAGTACCTTTCACTGGAAGATCATTAATATTGAGATGGGATCGTTGAGGCAGTTTCCGAGATGATTTAAGATATAATTATATATCCATTTATAGCGGCCCTGTTCTTGCTTATAACCAGATATCATGTGGAGGAGAGTTTGGGTGTTGCCACGTAAGTCTAGGTGGACAAGACTAAGTAGATCACCTTGAACACAGTAATTGCATCTACAACACGTTGTGCTATTCATTGTCAATAGGCCCTACTGTCGCAAACAAGAGATCTGGTGGATCGAGATCGAGTCGAACGCTTTGGTGAAGTCTATAAAATGATTATGACTCATTTGTTTTACAGAACGCGGGTAGTTGTTTTAGGCTGACTGTGGTGCATACGGATATGTCGATCAACAGCGCCAATGTAATCACGTGATTGAACATACCGGATGCAACAATGTTATCCTCCGTTAGAACAATTTTTTTGCAAATCTAAAAAACACATGCGTTATGTGTTACTCGGTGCTGTGTAGAACAGCCTACACACCACACAGCTCGACATAATTCATTGTACTTAGCTGCGCCGCGGCGCCGCGGCGCCAAATGCTGAGTCGCCAGTGCACATCTCCGTGATGCCTTAGTGCAGTGTTGGTGCATTATCCTGACGCAGGCATCCATCGGATTTTGTAGTTGCAGAAGTTCCGCCAAGTAAGGCGGCACCAAACCATGAAGACATCCATAGACCATCACTAATACCTTGAAAATGATGCGACTTGCTACCGGCAGTCAATGCAATCCCTATAGCCCAGGTGTGTTGTCGTCGTGCCTAGTGGCGCGTGTCATTAGTCTGGCGGCATTGTTCTGCACTCGTCTGAGCAAGAGTTGAGTTGCAATAATCCAGACGAGCGGTAGCAAATACGTTGACAGCATTTTTGGTGGCTTCAGTTGTAAGGTTGTGGCGTATTGATGATAGTCTGTACAGAAGATAGCTACACTCAAAACACGCAACAGTCATGTGATACATATCATCGTGAGTTCCATGCGAACTACCACATTCCATATTCGACCTACTGATGCAATGGTTTCACCTCCAATGGCTACATATTTCGTTACTTTGAGATGATGTTTCTATATGAATATGATAATCTCAGTTTTGCCATCATTAATCTTCAGCATGTGAAGCAACATACATCGCCTGACTTCCCCAATGCAGTCACTAATCACTTCGCCGTTTCCGCCTTGTCCTCCGGTAGGCCTACAACTGGGTTGTGAGACCCGTATACATTGTATAAAAAATCTCATTGGAATATTTGATTTAGGGCATACCCTGTCGTCGAAATACGTGCTGCATTGGAGTGGTGTACAATGTAAAACTAACTGAATCTAGGATCGAGCCGTACATGTGGTACACCCGCACTGCAGCTGAATGTTATGGACAGAATGGGTGCTGCCTTCCACAGGTACGTCCGGAACCACAATAATGCCGTTTCGAGTAATACTACCACATTCTTCACTCAGGAGTGTCAGAAAGTGTACATGGTCAATTGTGTCGATACATCAAGCATAACAAACAACATTGCACGCTTCTTGTCGACATAATTAGACATAGCGGTACACGCGTCTTTAGACGCATGAGGCAGTCAATGCACTCCATCCAGATCTGATTTCCGCTAGCACCCTCACGTCGCTCCATGTTTTAGTGACCAGCTGTAGGTCACGGTCGACGGTCTGACGCCAGTTCATTCTTGGTCGTCCTCTCCTTCTCTCACATGCAGCTGCTGTCCACCACACTTATTTGTTGGGCAGGTCTAGTAGATGGGAACCTGGCATGGCTGAGCCAGCTAACACATGTGTATTCTATTCTGCGTGTAGTTGATGATGCCAGAAGTTGTCCCAATCGTATGTAGACCTCTTTAGTCGTCACGTTGTCGCTCCACTCTTGTCGAACTTATCAGCAATGTCATGCTAGACTCGTAATATGGCAGTCTCGGTACTGCGCAGCATGGTTTATATGTATGTATATATATATATATATATATATGTATATATATATATATTATATATATACATATATAAACATATGTATATATATATATATAATATATATTCGCTGTTTAATATTCTTTAATTCTTCGCGAAGTTCGTTCACTGTGAGGTTGCCAATCAGACAACGGTCACTTTGTCAGCGCAGGGCGTTTCGGGAAACATCCGGATCGGCGAGAAACGGCAACCTCGCAAGCCAGGGGTGGTTGTTAGTTACATCACACGTGACTGATATCGTACGCAATATGTGGAAGTTCGCTTAATTGTTTTACGGCTGTACTTGCACCAAGGACTGTCAGTGCGCCGTACCGTTCTATGGGGACCACGACTAACCAACTCCCGCACCGTAGATAAAAGGGACACTGGGAATCAAAATCTAAGTAACCGTTCGACCTTTCTCACGAGCGGTTGAGGTGTAATGTGTGTTCAAATAATTATATAAACATGTAATATCATCCGCGATTGGCCGAAACGAAAACAACCGAATCTTGGAAGGAAATTATATTATTGGCTCATTATGTGGTGAGTGTTATGTTAGCAAACAGTACTTCCGAATCCACGCAACACCACTACCCTGGCGCTTCACGTCATTCACCACAAGACATCACGGTTGGTAGCTGACGTGGTGCTGGGTGCTGGGTGCCTTTATTGCGACTGCTGATAAAAAGACGTCTATCCACTTCGACGTCGTACGTATAACTGATTGTCAGGAAAGACAATGAATGTCACGAGATCAAGGTACCGCGCCGTCTCAGAGGTTACTAAGTAAAATGTAATTGTAACATAACAACCACGAAATTAGGCAGACACTTTTGACATACGCGACAAGAATTATTTCGAGGAATGAGGCCTATAAAGGCACCTAAAATAAAAAAAATAGATCAAGACAACCATCTCAATGATGTCACTACTATCAGTGGTTGGCAGCGACCAGTGATTCAAGTTATATTGTTTCTGTTATAACATTGTATACCCATATCTACTGGTAATAGCCTTGGCTCTGCTGCCAACCAGGAATTGTATAGATTGTATACGTTTTTTCTTTTATTTATCTTCTGTATTATACAATTCCGAAATAAAACACCGCACCTTACCATATCTTACCTTACCTTACTTCACCTCACCTCACCTCACCTCACCTCACCTCACCTCACCTCACCTCACCTTACCTTACTTTCACATCAGTAAATACATGCCAACGCAGATTCTGCTGCGTCATCTTGTCAACTACATGTATGCTTCAATTCCAATCTGCTACGAATACTAATTTAAGTAATTATTATATCCCCGCAATCCATGAGTTTTTGGATAAATCACTACCCCCTGGCGATTGACCTGCCCAAACATGGATTTGCCCGACGACCAAATGGCATAACTCAGACAGTAGAAAACAAGTAATAGAATCGGCTAACGCGAATGCATAAAATCGAATCGCTCCATGCATCGACTCCAATCATATCCGCATAGGAATCGAAAAAGAAACCCCGGAAGTGACGTCTCTACAGGTG
The DNA here is from genome assembly GCA_020002185.1 of Paraescarpia echinospica. NCBI lineage: Eukaryota > Metazoa > Annelida > Polychaeta > Sabellida > Siboglinidae > Paraescarpia > Paraescarpia echinospica. The sequence goes on from CM034540.1 coordinate 52,478,581, forward strand.
ACGTATTTCGCATTCTGTATGAAGTTAACGTACATGTGGAATCCTGACTTTACTTACTTACTTGCTGCTCCCGTAACCCACCTGGGTCATAGGGGTGCTGCATTGCTGAATGTTTCACCAGTCGACGCCAATCTTCGCTGTTGTGTGCTAATATCTGAGTTTCTGCGAAGGTCTTCCCAGTCCATTCTGCAATATTCTGACCGTAATGTCTCACACGTTGAGTGATGATTTTTTTCTGATTTCATCGTTGGTGATGTGGTTAGTGTAGGAAATACCGAGGATTCTTCGGTAGCATTTCATTTCCACTGCAGCAATTCTTCTTTGCAGTTCTGCTGTGAGAGTCCATGATTCGCATGCATACAGACATATGGAAAGGACCAGTGTACGTACTAGTACTAGTATGCTGAGAGTCATCTTGACCAGATTGAAACCACAAGTAGAAGAGATCATCGCTGAAGAACAGGCGGGCTTTCGCAGTGGAAGAAGCACCAATATTCAATCTTCGTTTTGTGGGTGAGAAATACCTGCGACATCAACAGGAACTATTCCATGTCTTCATTGATTTCAAGAAGGCATTTGACAGGGTGTGGCATGCCGCACTATGGGCGACAATGAAGAACTACAATGGACGAAAACTAGTACACACCATCGAGCAGCTATACACTAAAGCTAACAGCGCAGTTCTGGTACAAGGCGCTGTAGGTGAATGGTTGGAGCCCGTCAAGGCTGCCTCTTGTCACCTACATTATTCAACATATTCCTGGAACGAATAATGACAGATGCCCTGGAAGATCACACTGGCACAGTCAACATTGGAGAACGCATCGTCACAAACCTACGATTCGCTGATGACATCGACGGGTTGGCTGGAAGTGAAGAGGAACTTGCTAACCTTGTGAACCGACTGGACGAAACATCAGCCAGATATGGAATGGAAATTAGCACAGAAAAAAACTAAGGTCATGACAAACAGCAAAAATGAAATGAGGTCCCGAATAACTGCCAACGGACGCGAACTGGAAACAGTAAGTCAGTTCAAGTACCTCGGAGCTATCACCAATGACGAGGGTTCCAGGAACGAAATCCTTGCAAGATCTGCGCAAACATTAGCAGCACTGGCAAAATTGAAACCAGTTTGGAGAGACAAGAACATCGCACTGAAATCCTGACTTTACACGTTGTTTAATACAGTGTGGGTCGCAAATATATGGTGTATGTTGGGTGTATGTTGGGTGTATGTTGGGTGTATGTTGGGTGTATGGCCTTTCAATAACACAATAATTTTTTCGCGCGGTACTGTCAGGAAAGTAGCCCACGTGTTTAGACATAAATATATGTAGATATAACAAGGATTGGTCCACGAGCTAGCACCGCTGCTCCGAATGATTTTTGTACGCATCATTTCATTCACTGACGCGGACATTCTATACTAATGCTAATTTTTGGTTTCACTTAGTCAATTGACGTGGTAATAATACAACCCGACTGGTTGACAAACATAAAGTACTAAATAATTCAATGACCATGTTTTGAAAGCCGCCTCTTAAATGCATGTAGAAAAGGCGTCATCGAAATCGTACAGAAGAAAGCATAAAAACGTTTGTTGTGGTGCATATACATGTGTGTGTGTATGTGTGCGTGTGTGCTTGCGTGCGTGCGTGCGTGTATGTGTTTATGTGTGTGCATGCGTTCGTACGCTCGAGTGTGTCCGTGCGTGTATGCGAGCGAGCGTGCGTGGATACGTGGTGTGTGCGCCCGTGTTTACTTGTGTGCGTGAATGCGTGTGTGTGATGGAGAGACGTGGAGACGTAGATACGTAGAGAGACAACAAACACAGCGACATACATAGACATTCGCGTGAGAAGAATATGTTATGTTATCAAACAACACTTCCGAATCCACGCAACACCACTACCGTGGCGCTTCACGTCGTTCGCCACAAGACATCACGGTTGGTTGCTGACGTGTTGCTGGGTGCACACCGTGTCTCGCACCTAATTAATGCCTAAATTTCCTGTTCAGATTCAGGCCTCTGCCCTGCAAACGGGCTCTGGAGATCCACACTACCGATATTAAACATGACTATTGTTGTTGTTCGTGTTGTGTGTGTGTGTGCGTGTGCGTGTGCGTGTGCGTATGGATGTGTGAGTGGGTGTATGCATCAAAAACGCACACACGCACACATGAACGCCTGTACGCATTCATGCACTCTCACGCACGCACACGCACGTACGCACGCACACACAAACAACACACACAAACACCCACACACCCACACACACACACACACACACACACACACACACACACACACACACACACACACACACACACACACACACACACACACACACACACAGACGTCCAGTAGACACATTCAATATAGCAACATTACGTCCGACAGAAGGTATCTGTCGTCGTCAAACTATCACTTCGCATAGAATAGCGATTTCTGCTTCGTCCACCAGATTACTCATCCACTTATTACTGCAGCATATCGATGGCATCGTGTTTTCATGCCAGGTGGAATCTTGATAAACCCACGCATCATGTCTCGTCTTCCTCGTTGCAATTAACCTTAGTTGCCAGTTGTTTATCCGGTACACCATCAATTAGTTCCATCTGATACATTTCGTTTTGATTCATGTTTGCACGATTCACTTTGTAATATCAAGCAGAAAAGCGGAGAATACCGCAATTGGCAATGACCTTCAAAGTGAAAACTAACTGTTGTAGAACCAGTTGTAATGATATTGTCAGTGACTGGATATGCATTTTTTTATTTACGAGGATGCGCAGATTGCGAGGGACAAGCCAATGTGTTTTCAAATGCGACAACGTGTCGTAAATTCGTTTCAGTTGCGGCTAATCAGAAGAGCGGTGGTATGTAGCGATTGGCTCGCCGCCTTGGGGTGTGTCGAGCCCACTATGCGTGGGGAGGCGCGGATGTGGATGTGTCTGTTAAATAGCTTCGCATTGATTAGGCCCGCGTGTACTCCCGACAAACGAACGACAAAGCAAGACGTCTCCATTAGCCGAACGACTGATTAACGAAACCGCGTCGTTTGTTGCGGAATAGGGTAAGCGAAACGTTGTGCTGCGCTGTTCTGTTAGGTCGTGACATTTATGTATCAAGAGTCTATCTATTTTGCATGCGTTTGCAGTGCGTTCTGCAGTGGTGTTCGATGGCTCCGATTTCAGGTTAATCAAGAAAGCATGCATCGTATATACACGCGGTGCAGTAAAACGACGTCAAACCAACACCTACTTCAAAAACATACTCTAACTCTACAGTTGTTGTTCATGTCTAACCGGACGTTGATCAAAGAAATCGATCATGTTATTTGGAACCGTTCTTGGTTTGTGATGTCATTTTTGTTTGACGAAAAACTGTCGATTATAGCCTAAGTAGTTTATCAGTTTAAAAATCATTATAAAAGAATTCTCCTACAAAAGTATGAAAGTTTACATTAAAGTTTGTATGAATAACAATAATCAGTCTATTTATTACTTATAATGTTCTAAATATTGAGTGAAGTATACGTGGGCAGCCAATATACATAGCAATTTGTATGTAAAGGTTGCATCACTATAATTCTAGTCAATTGTGTTTATATAATGTATGAAATTAGATTAGAAATTAGTAATAGGAATGCAAATCATAAGTTCTTAACTTCTTGCATTTCCGTTCAATACCTTGATGCTGTGTACAGGTTCAATTTGATGTGTTATGTATGAGCCAAAAACGTGAAAAAACGTCAGCTAACCTCGGCTCAAAAGTTAAAATATCACTATATACACTTTAATTCACATGCATACCAGTTACCTAACCAGTGTGCAACATGTGTTCCTAGTACATAACCCACGGTGACGTATTACATCATCAACCATTATATTTTTTTACAAACGTTAAACATGCCTGTTTTCACTGACATTTATTTTATTTGGTTTAACTTTATATAATGTTGTAAGCGACCCAAACCTTTGCAAATGTACACATATGTTTATAACCAGAAGGATAAATTAATTGCTATCAATAATTTACATATTTTTTGAGTAATTATAATAGTAAACGAATGATTGTAGTCACTTGCATTGCTAATGTAATCACGTAATGATTATTTTCATGATTGCTTCAACATTTAAGTTCATTCTTTTTTATTGTTCTGTGTCCCCCGGAGAAATAATGTTGCAAGATAAACATGAGCATCTCTTGTATAAGCAGTTGGTGGAATTTAAATGACTGGTGGTGTTTATATTCGTGTCGTTGCAATTCAGCTTTTCTTACCATGGTAAAAGACTTGTTGTGTCCTTGTTTCTTTTTAAAATATATATTAGCAGATATACGAAGACATGATGGTATAACATATGTTTGTATAGATTGGATAAATATTGTTATTTAATCGGCGGTATTCAGTAACGTTTATATAATTGTTTTTGAGTACTATTGATGTGGTAATAGTAGTATAATACATACGAACATACATACGTACATACATACATACGTACATGCATGCATACATATATACATACATACAAACATACACACACACCTACACACATACACACCTACTCACCTACACACCTACACACATACACACATACACACATCGTGAGTCCAAAAGTAATATTGGTGGTGCATGTGAAATTTTGTGAATACAACATAACTAATTTCATGCCAAGATGTAAACTGGATATCACATTATATGGATAAAACACCGTATCATGTATAAGTTGGCGCATAAAATAGTGTTTTTTTCTCTTCAATTTTCAGCATTCTCCCTGACCAATCATACGTGTTCTGCGTATCCGCTGCCGTCTGCCTGTCGAAGTAACATAATCAATCAAAGGTAAGGTACAGCGATTGTCGTTGGCATATTTATTTGTTTGCTAACATAGTTCAGACAGCGATCTTTATATGGCGCGGTGGTAAATCCTTCGTCGTGTACTTTGACTCTAGAATTGCAAACATTGCTAGGGAAATGACTATAGGAGGAATGTCTTTTCACTTCGCCAACTCAGGACACGTTATTTATGATGACCTATCGGATGAGGCTGACATTCGAAACAACGTTAGACTTATGTATTCTAAGAGTAACGTGTTGCGTCAACGATCTTACTTTTGTTCTACTGCCGTAAAGAATGAGCTATGCACTGTCTATTTTAGTAATATTTACATGTGGGTGCTTTATGGGTAAATTGTAGAAAAGCAAATTTTCAGCAATATGTTGTTGCTTATAATAACTCCTACAATATATTGAACATACTACCTACACGTTCGCTTCGGGTAATTCCAACACATGTAAATATGTCACCGGAAAGACTATATTTATATGCGATTGACTACTCTCAGCCATGTGTCTTATTTGTACGGAGAAATATCCCGCGATGACATATTAGTGTCTGACTCACTGACGAAATTTTGTTTTGTGGATCTCTTGCAGCGCCATCAGGAGGGAAACTATGTTACTACCGGTCGCCTGTCTGCTCGCGGTGTTGCAGTACGTCGAAGCCTTGCCATATCGACCAGGTTTCAACGCACCGGACCTAATAGAAAGGTGGCCATCCGACGACAACGACGCCAGAGCAGTGTCCAAAATGTATACATTGGTTCGTCGTGCGCATGCACCGGCGTCTCGCCTCGTTATTGTGCAGCGCCCAATCATTGACGAAACACCAAGATGGCGGCGCTTGTTCGCTCCGTCGGTTTCGAAGCGTTATAATATCTGGCGGTCAGTCGGGGGGCCGTTGCCGACAAAACTACGTCGGATTATGGACGGGCCATTCCGCGGTCCTGTCGCTCCCAGAGTGACGGAGACTCCCCAGTCGCAAAACCGGGCAATGCGCTACGGTTGAAAAACATTACCAGCTGACCTTCACTCAATGTCGACAATCCATCCCAGTTCGTGTATAAGGAATCGAGACACTTCCACGTTCCTCGGTAGACGATAATTATAATAGTAATCTTTATTGATACATAATGTTCAGTACAGTACAGATGTAGTAGTACATAATAGGAAACATGTAAAAGCAACACATTGCTTGTGTTCCTTATTCATTGTCATAAATAATTGAAATGTAAACTATAATTCGTGGCAAAACATAATACTTTCATGATAAACTAACTAAGTATTTAATAGTGCATTATAACGAATACCGGGTGCATCTTGACGTGGAAAAAATACATTAATGCAGAAAATACTATGTGTGAGATGTACAATATTGTAGGTAGTTATTTGTAATAAATGTATTCCAGATTTTAGGACCAACATAAGCCAAATACAGTTGTCTGCAATTAGTCATGCAGTATAGTAATTTATATGTTGTATGTTTATATGTTATATTGTATTATGTTTATGTGTGAATATTTGCAGGACAAATACATCATTAGATACATCTGGCAACGTACCCCTATTATACTTGAACATTAGAATACAGCATAAGTATTTATTTATGTCATAAATATTCATTATTTGATAAGATGTCAATAAAGGCTGCGTATGATCAATAAATCCTACAAGACTTATTACACGAAGAAGTCTTTTTTGGAATAAATGAATTTTAGCTAGGTATATATTCGGGGCCCTTCCCCAGACGACATTACAGTAAGTATATAGACATGTAATACATATTTAACAATGATTTATTATCAAACTTGTTTGTCACCTTTTAATAATACCAATATTCTTAGACATTTTATTTGATATATATTAAATGTGTGCGCACGAGTTCAATTTATTATTTATAAGCAGACCCAAAAACTATCTCAAGTACAGTGTTAATTTGTATGCCGTCTATGCACATATTACTACTCCTCTCTCTTATAGTTATACAGATCGTATTACCAAAGGTCATCGTATGAGTTTTCTGTATATTCAAAGAAAGTTTATTACTTTTAGGCCATAAAGATGTTTTTTTTTCATTTCAGAGTTCAGAGCATTTTACATTTAATCTATATTGTTGCCTTGACTAGTGATGCTCATGTCGTCCGCATCCATAATGGTAAACGTTGTGTCAGATAAAGTAAATAAATAATTTATGTAGACGAGAAAGAGTAAACGTCCCAGAATTGAACCCTGCGGAACACCACATGTTATGTTTTTAAGGGAAGATTTTTTTCATAAAATATTTTACTCGTCTGTTACTTAAAAAGTTACGAATCCATTGTAGTGTATTCCCTCTGATTCCATAATATGTTAATTTTCTCAAAAATACATTTTATATATTTGTTATCAATTGCTTTACTTATTTTATTAATTAGCAGTGAAATAGCCATATCACTGGAATATCCTTTCGTAAATCCAAATTGAGAATTAGACAGGATGTTATGTTTCATTATGTAATGTATTAATCTATTGTATATTAATCTTTCAAACACCTTTCAAAATACATTCAAGCCAGAAATAGGACTGTAATTAGTGATGTATCGCCATTTAAAAAAACGGGAAATATATCGGCTATTTTTAGTTGATAAGGAACATATCCTTCATCAAATGATAAGTTTACAATGTATCTTGAATGTTCAAGTAAGTTGGAGAAGGTCTGCGTGACAATAATAGGTGTTATGCCATCCAACCTAGGAATAGGGTTTTTAAAATTCCGAATAATTCCTTTTATCTTATCTGGTGTGGCTGGCGACAGATACATTGAATTTCTATAGACTCCATCAGGACTCTCTGATATGACTAGTATCATATCAGCCAGTTCTGGACCTATACTTGTAAAATATTCATTAGATTTATCAGCTATGCATTTATTATAAATTTACCGTCAAATAGTAATTGGTAATTATATAACAAAACTTCCTTACTTCCTATAATACTCTTTAAAACTATCCAAGTTTATTTGGAAGTCATAGCGCGTGGTGTTCTATTGGAAGACTTCCGATTTCGACAGCTTGCTACAGATGCTTAGTATTCTGCAACAACTGATAGTTTACACTGTTACATTAAAACAGGAATTCCACCAATTCCTAACATGTAAAATATGTGTGTCGCGATGAACATTAAGTTATAAATGCATTAAGCAATTGCAAGTAAACTTATGAAATACTGCAGCCGAGTTACACACTTGCTATTCATGACCGGAAACGATCATGCACACCACGCTAAACGGAAAGCGTCCAAAGAAAAAGTCGTATCAACAATGTTGATAAAACTATGATGTCGTTTCGACTTGGTGTGTCATTGCGTCGGTAGTTAAAACTTTGACCTAAGGATATGACTGTGTTGATGGCATATATAGGCCTATGTATAGTTAATTGGTTTTGAACTAGACATACTCTACGGTGGTACTGTTACAAAACAGTACGTGACATTCGTCAGTTAAAACTGGATCTAACAATGCTTTGTGGCGTCTGGTATACGAACATAAACTTTTGTATGAAGATGAGCATGCGTTCAAAAACTTAATGGAACCAGTGCGAACATAAATCCTAGGATTAATTGTTCAGAAGTATGTTTCGTTCAGATGGGAATTATGAGTATCATTGTTTACGAAAGTTCATCAAAAAATAAACGTGTTAAACGAAACTGTAGTGAACGAGACGACGAATGTCATTCTTGAAAACAAGAAAACCACCGAAGGAGATGATTTGGTTTATGCTTCGGAAACACGACGACAACTTTCTTAGCAATGAACGAAGATCATGGCCGTAGTCAGTACTGAAGGGACTGCAGTCAGTTGGATTCCAGCATGTTGTTCTACTTAATTAAATAGCTCAGAATGTCTAAAAGCCGGGACACATTGGCACGTTTCGCCCGTCAGACCAAACTAGACCACGTCAGACTGCAGTGTATCCACAACACCGACCGACACCGACTGCGCTGTGCTGGATGCCGACGTGACGTCATAATGACGTAAACTTGAACACTTTCGAGTACGTCAGGCCGACACCGACCCGCCCCGACTACAATCCGATTACAAAATTTACATGATTATGACGTTTCCAGTATATCGCAGTCGGTGACGATCGGTCGGTGTAGTGGATACACAGCAGTCTGATGTGGTCTGCTCTGGTCTTGCCTGGTCGGGCGTAAATTGCCAGTGAATGCCAGAGAGGCCGAACAATAAACAACAGGTTACCTTTGCAACCGCTGTCTACAATGCCGGCTACGGCCTTTATAAAGGACTTCTCAACGGGAATGTACAACGAGCGTCGTTGGACAATTTGTTTGTTTGTTAATATTGGCATAAAGCGATCTTCACATACATCACACAACTGACTCGTTTTGTTTCAATCGATAGAAAAAGCATTTTGAAAACATTTAATGATTAAAAATGTGATAACAACATTAGTATTACTGTTCTTTATAACTAACCTAGGGGTGTAAAATACTTCCACATTGATTGAGTTCTTATGTAGCATGCGATTGCTAAAAGCGTTTTAATTTTCATCCCTGGCAAGCTTGTTCATTAATAGTAATAATAGTAAAAGATCCCTGTACGGCCTTCATCCTCGAAACGCGAGATCACCACTACTCTAAAACTATCTACACTTCTCTGGGAAGCATTCAGACACGCTTTGCTATAATATCTGCATGAAGATAACTTTTTCACACCTATCCATTATCAACTGTTTGTACTCAAGAACTCATATGTACAGCTGAGCCAACATGAGCGGTGTGGAATGATCGCAACTGCCCCAAAACTTCGAAATGTCAGCAAGATCATTCGAAATCGGCTCCCTCGATTATGTTCTAAACTATGCACTGCCGTGCTCCACCTACTGACCAGTTAGATACCTACCGCTCGTACGAAAAACAAATATTTCGTCATTCGGCTAGTTTTGCTAGATCGGTTTCGAATTTACGTTTGATAAATTTCTGACAGTAAATATACTACAACAGTTGGTCAAATGGACAATACCTGACATGTTACTAGTAGCCGTCATGGAACAGTTGGTCACACAGACATGAAATGATAACTAAATTGTTGGTCGTGCCGATATGGAACAATAGCTTACCTATTGGTCACACCGACATGGAACACTAGCTGACCTGTTGGTCACACAATATGGACAGATAGCTAACCTGCTCGCCGCACCAAACAGCCATCAACAGGTTCAGGTTTAAAATTCGAGCGGAGTCCATCACGTCGAGGTGGCAAGTTTCAGTCTTATCTGCAACATTTTAGTTCCATACCAATTGAATACGTCTAGCGTATCTCATTGAAAGAATAATGTTAAAGTTCGAAGATCGCGTTCGAATAAATATTCTGTCTTAGACTGAGCTCTACATCTCTGCCGTCCAGTTGAAGAATTTAGCATGTAACATTTCAAGAACTTAATGATAACTTTATTTTACTTTTGGATTTAATAGATGTTTTCTGTCTATGTGGAGTAACGTTATACTAACACATTTGCAATGTCAGAACATTGAAAATAAAAAATTCGAAAAATGTTGTAGGTCAATAAAAATATGTTGACTCCTCCTTTAAATTATTTATCATGTAAATTCTCTCTCAGCAACTCAGGGAGACTGCGTACCATTAGCAGTAGTTGAAAAGCTGAGTTGTTGTCGATAGGGCATAAATAACGTATTATCCCCTGACAACCGTCACGTTTTCATGTTGGTTAACAACGTACTTTTCTTCTTCCCCTTGCTCCCTTGCCGGATGGGGTCCACATAACTCGGTAGTCTTGTTTACTAATGCTGTTCATCTCTCTCGATCTTCAGCGACAATGATCCCCCATTCCCTGCCGTTCATATAGTTGCCCTTTCAAGATATCGCTTAACACTGTCTTCCCGTCTTGCCTTTGGTCTTTCTCGTCTTCTTCTACCATCCTCTTCTATTATCCATTCTGTTTTTGTCAGTCATTCTCACATTTTCTGCACACCTGTCCTGCCCATATAAGTCATTTTCTGGAGTTTCTTCATGCCAATCTCTTCTCTCGATTCTTTTTTCTTGTTTCCATCTTCCCGGATCACTGTAGTTCAGTGACAGTGTAACAACCCAAATCTTATCCAGAGTTTTGTCTTTTCCGAGTAACTACGCGTTTTTCTTCTAAAATAATAGTGGATTTATATAGGGAAAAATAAAGTCAAAGTAATTAAAAACCCGGCTTCTGAAGTGCATATAAATGTATCTAGTCTATGGCTATCAGTTTAGAAAATGGAATGTACGGAGATTTGCATTATCTAACGTAGTTATTTAAGGGTTTTGCATAATTAAAATGTTCGAATACTTTGATTTAAATAAATAGCGTTATGACTCACTAACTTATAACATCTTGTTTTGATAATATGTATACTGTTGGAGTTATGATCTGCACTGTTATATTTCGTTTTAAACGACAAATATTTGTGGTCATTTTAATGTCGTAAACCAGGGGTCGGCAACCTTTTTAAATGGAGGGCCAAATAAGTGACTTGGGCTAGGTCAGCAGGCCACACACTATTCTTAATATTGGTTATCACTAGCCCTGTTCGTGGAAACTGGTACATTATGTTATGATGCGTATACAGTACAGGTATATACTGTACATATATGTTGATAATATATATATATATATATACATATATGTATATATATATTATATATAACTCTGCCAACGCCTGTCCCAAGTCCGAATATGAAAAGAGGAGGGTTGGACAAAGGGGGCTAACAACCCTTTCCCGTAAAAAAACTGATTATTATGAAAACATCGACCAAATCTGTACTGAACTTGGAGAATATGACGGTATGCAGTGAAAGTCGAAAAAATTATACATCGCCGATGCCCTTTTTATCTTCCAAGACAAATTAAAAAATCGGAACATGGAACGTGGGAATCATGTACGAAGCAAACAAAGCAGCCCAAATAGCAAGGGAACGCCGTGCTAACAACATCACAGTATTAGAACTATGCGAAACAAGGTGGACATAGTCAGGACAAGTCAGACTGAACACAGGATATATGTATGTATATATATATATATACATATGTATATATATATATATATGCATATATATATATGCATATATATATATACATACATATATATATATATATATATATATATGCATTCTAGCTTATAGGCGTTGAAGCTGAACTTACCCCTGACACATTTTTGCATTGTATAAATACAGAGTTGTTATTATTGTGGAACATCAATGGCTAATTGTGAACAATTTACTAATAAAAATACACACTACCTTATTCAAGGTCCGCGTTGTCGTCTTGCAATTGACATTTTGCCAACGTGCTCCGTGCACGTCCACATGAAGTTGGCGTGTGATAGTTTTATAAACTGTTCCTTCGACAGGTGCATTTGGTTGAAAGGTACACCTCATTGAATGTCACTTCGAGTCACACAAAACTACATTACATTTTGGTGAACTTCATCTACATTGTTTCCGGAGCGTCGTCGACTATAAGGGGCTATAAAATAAGTTAATATACAAGCTCCGAGATCTTTAAAACACAAATGTTTCGTACATTTCCAGCCATTCTAGTTCGTTTTCAGAAGTGTTGAGAAATGCAATAATTGTGTCTCGCACAATCGCACCTTGATGAAGAAAGCGGAAACGAACTGGAAGAAACGAAACAGAAGAGTTCTTTTGTTAGAAGTTCTCGTCCCTTGAGTTGAAAATTCGACAGATTGAGATGCGCCACGATGTAAACAAGAAACGAAACCTCGCAGATACACCTGGGGGTCAGCGATGTCCGGTAGGCCTCACCTCTGGAAACGTCTGCTCCGCGAACACGCTAATTGCATGTATCAGCTCGTGCACGCGACACCGCATTGAACAACGTCTCAACCAGCGCACTTTGCAGTAGAATAATACATTTTGATTTTGCGCATTCAACTCTGCCTGAGGCGCTTGGAATGCTGGAGGTTTAGGTTTTTAAACATAGTGCACTGTTTTCACAACAGCGCTCAGTACCTTTTGCATTTTCATTTATTTGCTATTCGTGCAGAGTGTCTTGTGGGACAGATGATGCAGTGGGCCTGAAGAGATTCGCAGTGGCACCTGCTTCGTGTCAAAACTTTCCAATCAGTGAAACTACTCATTTTGTTCGTCCTCTCACGGAAGGTGCACCATGCAAAAGTAATGTAGTCCTACTTATTATCATCCCGCGGATTGCATTGCATGCATCTCGCTTTTATTCCGCGGGCCGCATGAAATAGCTTCGCGAGTCGCAGATGGCCCGCGGTCCACGTGTTCCCACCCCTGCCGTAAACGGTCATCACATATGTCGTAAAACTATCATATTTCAAATAATCTCCAAACATTTGTTTTCGACTATATTACGAGGTGAAAGGTCATGCGAATAACACTATTGGCAGATATACAATTTTTAGCCAACCAAGAGCTAACACATACTAATAAATTTACTTTTATACTGTCACTTTTATACGCTCCAGGAGCCTAAATTAAAAAAATCAATGTTGCAATATTTGCGAGTTCCATCACTTACGTTGGCAGTTATATATACAACCAAGAATCATCGATCACGTACTAAATTGCCAAGTGGAGAAAGCATCAACAACCTTTATAAAGGTTACCCCTCTCAACCGCCGAGGACAATCTGGAACAATAAATTTACACTGATGTTTTAAAACTGCACATATATAATTCAAACGTTCTACCAATCCTACTATATCTAAGGCGCCGGAACTGGGGGTGGGGGCGTAATGGGACTGACCTCTCCAATACTTAATGAGATATGATCATCCCCCAATATTTAGGGAAGGGTTGTGCATTTTCTGGTTCTAATTTGTGTTGGTGGTGCGGGGGTGCTGATGATAATAAGAGTCGCCCCCCCCTTAATATTTGTTGGTACTGCTGTTCGCGAATCTCACGGGGAGTGCAAATCGACGTTTTCACATGAAGAAAATGTCTGAAGAGATTAAAATCGTCAACGTCGAAGCGAAACATGTTTACCAGCACCCCCTTTCTTGCAATGCCATCAGTCGAGCCGATAGCAGAGTAGAGCGGAGTGGTACCATCAAGCTCCGGTTAGGTTCAACCTCCCCATTTATTTCGTTCCGGCGCCTATGTATAAGGATATGCGAATCAAGGCACGTAAAAACAAGTCAAGAAAACAAAATACAGGCATTCAACAACAAACGTCTGCGCAAGATCTTGGGTATTCACTGGAGCGACCGTATGACAAATAAACAGGTCCAAATATGATCAGAACAATCTCTGGCAGCTTCAATTGTTTTCAGAAGACGTGTGAGCTGATTCGGCCATGTCACGAGGATCCCACCTACCAGACATGTCCAACAAACACTCTGGTGGACACCAACTGGTAAGAAAAGGAGAGGTCGACCAAGAATGATCTGGCGGCAGCTAGTCAACAGCGACTTACAGCTGGTCAACAAAAGATGGAGCGATGTCAGAATTCTAGCGAAAACAGATCTGGGTAGAATGCTTTGACTGATTCATACGGCTATAGACGCGGGAGCAGCTAAGTGAAAAAGTGAAGGCCAACCAAGACGTTACAGAGGCCTAAATACTAATTAATTCAATGCCGCAATGTCTGCGATTTCCCGTAAACAGTCGGTCAGTTAACCCATACAAATCAATGTGCATTCCTGTTAATCATAGCTCTATATCCGAATAAATATGTCAAGCAGACCGCACATTACAAAAACAATCTAATAGCACCTTTGGCTTTAAAAGTGCCATTACCGAGCTCTTAGATAGGTCTCTTATGCTATTTAATGGACATCTTACGCCTTCTCCGATATAATTGCTTCCGTCGAACTGGATAACGACACCCTCGTGTCCAAATACTGGTAGTGTAGATCACTTGCACGCAATCATTGCCGTTAATGGACAGTCTGCGTTTAGTCGTTTCCGCCGGATTGGTCTGGACTTTCGAATGGGTGTATTTGGTACCGATTACTTTATTTCACTTGTCGTTACGGAGTTGGACTGTATCGTGTTTTATTTGCCACAAAATAACAGTTTCGTATTTTTGTGTGCCTTTAATCAACGTTTGCCCGCGTACCGTAAACATTTCAATGTGACTTTGTTCGTGCTTATGCAAGAGAACTCCGCGTGTGCGTGCCTTCAAGAGTTATATATCTGTATTTGCTCCTGCTAGAAAGGATCGCTGTCTCGTGGTTTTCTTGTCTTAGGAATGACAGTCTTGTTTTTGACAAAATTGATTTATTCGACCAGCTCACAGAAATGTAGTCTTTAGTTCTACCTCGCCCACGATGTTGTTGGCGAAAAATGTATCATTATGCACTTCGTGATACCCCACATATGGAAACAAACACGTGAAAAGATGTAGTGGGCACAAAGTAAACACTAGTAATGCCTTAAATAGATTCCGAATGATTAGAGATGACTCTTCCTTGTATCAGCGAGTGGGAGCAGATCGATCGATCAACTGCGTAGATTGACGGAATAAACAAACACACACGCACACACGTCACAAGCGAGCGCACACCACGCATATGCACCCATGCACGTACGCACCATACACACACGCACGAATGCACGCACTCACGCACGCACACACAGACAGACAGATAGACACACGCGCGCGCACGCACACGCACACGCACACGCACACGCACACGCACACGCACACGCACACGCACACGCACACGCACACATACACACACACGCCCATGAAATCAATCACCATCACAATACTTTATTGTCCCTTGGGAGGGAAATTCATTTGGAGAGTAGAGCAGCATATTAAGACAACTAAAACAAATGTAAATGCAATATAAACAATGTAAAAATAAAAAGAATAAAAGTAATAAAAGTTATATCGGTTAAATAAATAAATAAGTTAAATATGTTACAACAGTTTTAAAAAGTCAAATCATCTCAGGCTCATTCAGTGTCAGACTGGCAGGGAAGACTGCCAGAGATGGAGGGGAACGAATATTGTTTGTATTGTTTTTACGTCACACACACGCACGTACGCACGCACACACATGCGCGCGCACACACACGCACTTGCACACACATGCACACACACACACACGCATGCATACACACGCGCGCACTCACACGCGCGCGCGCACACACACACATACACACACACACACACACGAAATATTGTTTACGTTACATCTAGAGAACCGGAACAAAATTAAATGTGGCTTCTGCTTGACACCATGATACTCTTGGCTTGGTCGTATCAGTGACACCGCGACACGCACGACCAATACGAGTGATCTGTGGGAGATCAGTACCGATCCGCAGGCGTCTGAATCCACATTAAATCAATGTTAACATCACCAGGAATTATACTAAGTGTTCTGCAAATTAACTAATGACCCGCATCGACAAAAATTAATTAGTTGTAATGGTAGCACGGCCGGCTTATCCAAGTAAGCGAATGTCATAAACCGATTGAACGCTAGCGATAGTGGCAAACATAATTTGATTTGCACCTTGTGATAATGGTTCGGAAAATGTGTGTGAGCAGGTGTCTGAAACTACTACGACAGAACGAAGACAACATCCAGCCGCTGACATTTACTCCTTAGAACGTGACTCAGGATGCGTCAGGTAAACGTGCAATCACAAGAGGAGACACATGCGGGAAATAGAAATAGTTGATGTTAGTAACAGCTTTTGCAGTTGTGTGTTAGCAAAACAGTTTTTTTTTACCAATATTTGGTTACCTCATTTGTTTCTATAATTCAGTAATCTGTCTCCTTTTAATATCTGAATATCAACGAGTAACTGTTTTCACGGTCCATAATGAACCGGTAGCGATTAACGTTGGGCTAGTTTCGTGATTCACATGTGTAGGTATTCTCGTTAAGAAAAGTTTGATTTGTACCTCCTAGTGAGCACGAATGGTATATTTTGACTCTGAAAGACGTCTTTTGAGGTCTGAAAACGGTTAAATTTGGTTGTCGGTGATCGTCTTTAGAAAGGACGTCTTGTTTTGAGATGTCTTCTAGTCGTTAAAATGTATAACAAATACAGTAAACATCGGATATAACGAATCGCTCGGGACCGGCCAATTCTGTGCCGTAGTGACCCGGTGGCAGGGGGATGCACGCGCACCCGGGAGGCGAATTCTGTTTTCTCAAACAGTATATCCATCGGTCCGCCCACCTTGCATATAGCTCCGCCCACTTTGTCAGTCGTCTCGCAAGAATATTATATCTGCGCATGCGTGAAAACCAGCGTTTTGGCTATTGATAGACTATCGTAGTATTACTGTTTTAGAAGAAATAAAACACTGAAAGAAAAGTGTGTACATTGCTTTAGGAAATGAAAACTCTGAATGAAGTTTACATACTGCTGTAAGAAATACTTCACTCAAAACAACTTTTCTAACAGTTTGTTTGCAGAAATATTTTGTAACTTATACAAAAACGCAATCAGCACCGCCGTGCCGCATATGCAGCTACGCGGAGTGACGGCGCTCGCTGTATGAATACACAGCGTTTCGATAACAAAATCATTTAAAATCACGTTTTGCGTAACAAATGTGCAACAAATATTTCAGAGTTTGCCAACATTCTCTATGACTTTGGATTCTAAATACATATCAACTTAATTTACAAGTTGTTATTTAAACTTTGAGGATGAAACACAGAAGCGACTTACACATAATTATACGATTTTGGCTAAGCTAACTTGAACACATTATTACAATATATAATATATTCTGCTCGCATTGCAATAGTTCTTTAATTTCTATAAGTATACTCAGCGAATTGTTGTACCATAAGTGGGAGGTATAGAAGCATGCACAGCAACTTAAGTTTTATGTACAATGAGCCTTATGACTGCTACAATGTTTTAATTGCCTACATAAAATCATTCCTCTTACATGAAGTACTTTCATCTGTCTGTTTGCATCATCATCATTGTCATATATTGTTCTATAGCTGGAAACCATTATAACGGGTTGGTTATACCTTGCCATGCTACCATGGTATTTTACCATTTCTTAATAAACATTCATGACTTCCTGTCGAAGTTAGAACATGTTTTGTTAAACACGAACATAATATGGAGTCAGAAGTGGCATTTATCATCTGATAATGAATATTAGAATAATAAAGTGGGACAGGTGATTGTCTACAAATATATTGATATATAGTTAAGGCTGTGTGACTGGAAAAATTGAATTTTTCAAAACGCCCTGTCACATTGCATTAGATGCAACCAACCTAGATGAAGCGTCGATGAGCTGGGAACAGCAGTGTAGAACATTCTTCACTGCCTGTGAATTAAACGCGAGGTTTAGGTGGCCATACTGCTCCATTCTGCGGGTCCTGAAGCACAAGAAATGTTTAACTAGTTCGTATTCAGGCCAACAAGATCTGACAATAATCCATCAGCAGAACAAAATAATGACTGGAAGACTCTTCTTGAACAATTCCGTCCAGAAAATGTCCAGGCACGTTTGGCAGGCAAGAAAATGTCCTTAGTTATCAACATGTCGATGACATATTGGAATGTGAAACTGACTGAGGAGTCTAGTTATCTGTGCACGTTTCACACACCATTCGGCATCAGTTCGGCAAGCGAAGTCCTACAGAAGCGTATGCAATAAACATTCGGCGACATCGATGGGGGCTATACGATCGCAGATGACATCATAATCGCTGTGATGATGAACGAGATCATGATGCTATCATCCTCAGGGTACTGAGAAGGGTCAAAGAGAGGAATGTAAAGTTCAACGCTTCCAAGGTACAACTGAAAGTGAACAAGGTGCTCTACGTGGGACATTTAGTGTCTGAAGTAGGCATGCCACTTCCTACTGACAAGCGTTCACTGCTCAGGTTCTTGAACATGATCAAGTACCATGGAAAGTTTATTCCTGGAGAGTCGCACATTGCCGCACCGATGCGAGCATTGCTGGAGGAAGATGCAGCGTGGTGTTGGCAGCCAGAGCACACATATGCTGTGAACGTATTGAAAGAACTGCTCAGCAGCATGCCGGTGCTAAAGTTCTACGATGTATGCAAACCAGTGACACTGTAGTCACATGCTTCGCAAAGTGGCCTGGGAGCATGTCTGCTGCAGGAAGAGCATGTGATTGGTTATGCGTCACGGGCCCTCGTGGGCCTAGAGCTACACTATGCTCAGCTAGAGAAGGAACGTCTCGCTGCAGTGTTTGCAACGAGCAAGTTCCACCGATACATCTACGGCAATGACGTTGAGGCTCAAACAGACCACAAGCTACTTGAAATAATCATGAAGAAACCGATCAGAAGTGCAATAGCTCGAGTGCAAAGAATGATGTGCGCTACTTGTGGTGTATGTGCCTGGGAGACATCTACATTTTGCCGATGCTCTCTCACGAGAATGCGTAGAGGGTGAGCCAGACAAGGAGCTGATCGACGACGTGGAAGTCATGGTCCACGGTTTGATACGAAGCTCTCCGGCAAGACAAGGGAGACTGGAACATATCAGAACAGCAACAGCTGATGACGCAACGCTCCAGCGGCTACAGCGAGTCGTTAGGATGGTTGGCCTGATTCACGGAAATCAGTACCAGCAGACCTGAAAGGATACTGGAATATGAGAGACCAGTCGAGTACAAATGAAGGCTTAGACTGTCGCAGGTGACAGAGTCATCACACCCGAGGCATTGAGGCATGAAATGTTGCAAGTTCTTCACGAGCTAGACGTGGGCATGGAGAAGACAAAATCAAGAGCTAGGACAGTGATATTCTGGACAAGGATGCCTAAGGACATCGGGGACACATTTGCGAAATGTCACACATGTCTACGTTTCCAGAGAAGTCATCAGAAGGAGCCACGATTGCACACGAGATACTGGACGGACCATTCCAGAAAGTCGCAAAGGATATCATGATATTCAAGGGTCAGGATTATCTGGTAGTTGTGGACTATTATTCGAAATATCCCGAGATTGCCAGGCTGGAGAATAAGACGACCGTATATATGGTAGCTCATGTCATGGGTATCAGTGCACGACACGGCATACCAGACGAGATAGTCGTAGACAATCAACCAATTGGTAGTTACGAGTTTCGCAAGTTTACACAAAGTTGGGGGATCAAAGTGTCCACGTCCAGCCCCAACTTATCCTCAGTCAAATGGAAAAGCCGAACGAGTAGTCCATGCACTCAAGTCGTTGCTGAAGAAAGCCAATGAAGAAGGTCGGGACCCCTATATTGCTCTGCTAGAGTACAGAAATACTCCGATCAGTGGACTGGACAACTGATGGTGGGTAGGATGCTGCGGTCGAACCTCCCCGCAACCAAATCCGCACTCAAGCCAAGGGTAGTAAATGCCCAAACTGATCTGCAAACCAGGCAGGCACGGTTCAAAAGGGACTACGATCGTGGTGCCAAGCCGATGAAACCCCTCATGCCAGGATGAGCCAGGAAGAGCCTAACACTCCCAACGCACGCAAGCCAGTAGACCCACCACACCAGTTACCGATCCAGCAGGACGACTGATCGGTCACGCCATCGTCACCAACTACACCGCTACAGCTGGCAGAGATGGAAGAGTTCCCGCATAATTTTATTATGTATATTTTATACCGCTTCCACGCAGAGTGGTAGCGCAAGGGCAAGACCAAGTCAGTGTCACAAACGCACGCGCACAAAAAATACAAATCACTGATCAGCGTAATAATAATTATAAATTATCTTATACAGGGTGTTGTATTAAACATGTAACATTAGCGCATCTAATGCAATGCAATCTATTGATTTACGTACTTTTCTTCAACTCCTCAACAATTCTGTCAAACTGTAGCATTCGAGAATAGTAACGACAGCAAAACAGCCGATTTGATAGCGTCACGCGGTATCCGTCACGCATGCGCGATTATAACCTAACCAGTTGATTGACAGCTAAGGTGAAAAGTGGGTCAAAGTGGGCGACTTGCACCCCCTCAATAGGAGTGGTGCAATTCGGGGTTTCAGTGAGTCACAAGGGTGTGGCACTTGGACATTTTCGGTGAGCTTCAAAAGAGGGATGCAGTTGGGTTTTTTATTAACCTCAAGGGGGTGATGGGTAGCTCCTACTGGTCAAATCTCAAGTTCGTCCCTGACAGATAGGGAAACGGCGTGCAAAACGGGCCCCTTAAGCGAGATTTGTCATCAAGTTACATTTTCATTCTAATAAATCGTTTTGTACGGAATCATCTACTCCACTTATCTGACTACGTATGTGCTAAAATTGAGCGTATTTCTGTTAAAATTACTGTATCTACGGTATTTTTCAGAACACCACCCGATTTTGACAAGCTAAAAAGGTGCGCCCAAAACGAGCCCCTTGCACATCCATTTGTATTGTTTAGACATGACGACACATTTCGCAAACACATTGTACATATTCAGACTCTGGCCAGTCATGGTGTGCCAATGGCGCACATCAGTCACATTTTATCCTTCTTCCTCGTCCATACTGTCCGAAAACCGTTGGTGCATTATTGTTTCTGCATCCAATTGTCTCCCTTGTTTTCGAAGCTACGATACATCGCAGTGGCACGGCGAACGACCTCTTCCTTTCCCGTGTAGTTCCACTCGTGTTGGTTTGAGGCTCCTTCCGAGTTCTACGATTTTAGTGATTGTCTGGCTAAACAAATCAACTTAACTACATGTGTCACGGTAATATTTTTCGTAAAAGTGTTTTTTCGACGTTATTTTGTAATTTTACTGATGTATCGACCTAACATCAACAAACGCCGACCACAACTTGGTCATTCGCGGATTCAATAAGGTCACGCAATGGCGCCATTAATAAATTATGGTGTGTAACTGCTTTCGCGGGTGGCGGTTACTGCATTGTGATGCGATCTCATATGATGCCACGTCAAATAGTACGACTTATGATGACATCAAAAATGTAATGTCGTTTCATGTAGTACGACTTCTGGTGACATCCATGACGCGCAACGTCCAATCTATTGATCGTACGGCAATAGTATTATAGCTACTGCAGTACTATGGTATTAGTAAAGCTATCCCCAATTATCAACCCTATATTATGTTTCCCTAAAGAAATGAAGCTATGAAGAACGTATATTAAAGCATCTTCACATATATATACATATATATACATATATGTATATATATATGTGTGTATGTGTATATATATATAATATATAAAATATATATATATATATATGTATAATATAAATTTATATATATATGTATAATATATATACATTTATATATATATATATATACATATATATATATATTTATATATGTATATATATGTATAATATATATATATATATATATGTATGTGTGTGTGTGTGTGCATGTGTGTGTGTTTGTGTGTGTGTGTGTGTGTGTGTGTGTGTGTGTGTGTGTGTGTGTGTGTGTGTGTGTGTGTGTGTGTGTGTGTGTGTGTGTGTGTGTGTGTGTGTGTGTGTATGTGTGTGTGTGTGTGTGTGTGTGTGTGTGTGTGTGTGTGTGTGTGTATGTGGTTTTGGGTGACGTATCCCGATTTGTGATGGTTTACATGCAATTTATCCACACAAGATCAAACGCAAACCTCATATGGGATTCGAACCTGTGATTTGAGCGACAGTCTCCGAACAGCAAACGTAATCTTTAATGGCAGCTGCATGAATAGCAAAATGAACACAGTGCCTAAAAATAACTGAGCTTATCTTATCAACGTCCACCAGCAACATGTAGACAAAACAAGGAATATCAAAAATATGACTACGTGAACCGTGAGTTAAATTAAACCCCTGCAACAGCATATGTCAGTTTGGAAAATGACTTTGATCAAGCGAACATTGTATGAGGGTGATTGAAAGATTACATCAACTGTTAAAGTGCTCGCTTAACAAGGACGAGATACTGCGATCGATCCAAGGACGGCACAAAACGTTTCGTTTTATTGGTGACGCATCGCAGCATCTAAATGGTGATCTTCCGCGTTGGCAAAACAAGAGGGAATTTAGTGAAGCAAGGTTCTTTAGCCTAACGTACGTCACAAGACTACAGAGCCGTTTTGCTCCGTAAATGTTATTTAATGTACATTCTAAAAGCAACACAACCCTTGTCTCTACTTGGTGGAAACTCAATCTGCGCCCCACTGGTTTGATTCAAATGTATTAACAGTTATTTGACCACGAATAGTAACTCTTAGAGAACAATATTATAGCGAAAATTGTTTTAAAATAAATTATTATGTTACATACTGTAACAGCCTATCAAATGCGAAAATAAAAGAAACAAGGTTATCGTCCGGAAAATTAAAATTTCCTCAATCAGTACAAAGTTTTTCACGTGACTGGATATTATGAATTTTCGCATACGCCAATAAAATGTATGTTCTTCAAACTTAACATTCTTGCAGCTGATCATTGTTAATTGCTTAATGTATTTTGCCGTATTGAGAACACTGATGCGAGTATGGTTTAACAAAATTTAACAATAATGTTACAATATTTCAACAAGATTGAACAAGACTATCACACAGAACAAAACTCCACACGGTAAGTGGCCATGGAAACATTTGGCCGACTGACACGCCCTATTACGTTGTATTTGAATGTAGATCATTTTTGTTAGTTACAAAAATAGGGCGTATGGGTTATTAGAATTGTCAACATAGGCCTAATTGGTAGCGGACGTAAAACAAATGTCTCAGTCGAGACAATAAAAACTGTCATATTTTATCTTATCTTATTGTATTTTCTCTTATGGAACCCCTGGAAGCATAAATGGTTAATGTGTCGGTGTATCTATGATTAGCCTTAACTGGAGTGGAGGTGCAACTGGAAATTTGAATGGGTGTGTAGTTGGGGGCTATTGGTGAGCTTCAATGCGGTATATAGTCGGAATTTTAGGGTGACTGCAGTCAGTCAGTGCTTGTTCAAGTAATGTGACAATATGCCAGTTTCCATAAGATGCTGAACCACTCCATTTTTAAAGTATAAGGACGGGCTTAGTCTTCGTATGCATCCAGCCAACAACATCAGCCTCCTATATTCACTAGCTTCCGACGTACTAAAGTTGAAGAAAATAATATATATTTGTGAGTCCCTAAACATGTATAACATTTCGTATAGAAGACTTGGTCGTCACCACGTATTGTATGGGGTCGTTATACTGGCGCCACACATGGAGAAGAACATACACTAATGCACATTGGACATTTTGGATGCCTGGAAATTTTACGTCCTACGTCACATTTCGGTGGGTTGGACCGAGGGAGGATGTTATAATCAATACTAAACACTTTAATTTTTTTATTTGCGAACGAGAACACACATTCGCCTTCTCTTGGTCTCTGCTGTTGTCAAACATCTCGAAACATACCAAACTGCGCCGAGAACGTTGAACACACGCCCCAGTGCAGTGATATACGAACTGCGAACTGTAGTAAACGCGGAGTGTCCCAACAACAATTTTTTGTAATTTCCGCACGCTTTGTATTCATGAGTTGTCGCGCCGACTCGGCAAACCCAGTCTGTCAAAATTATACTCAATGTTCCTGTCAATTATCCTCCACGGCGTTCGTGACTTCAACGGAGAGCGGATTGACAGACACAGAGATTGCTCTCCATTCTGATTGACCGGTAAACTGGGAAGCCTAGTGGTTAAAACGCCGTGACCGTATTTTTCTTCATCCATGAAGTAGCACCGGTACATTGTTGCACTGTGGTGATTATATACAACATGGATGAAGTTGGTGATTATATACAACATGGATGAAGTTGGTGATTATATACAACATGGATGAAGTTGGTGATTACACGCAGCAGCGGTTCTAAACTTTGTTTGCGGCGACGCAAGTTCCGACCGCGGGGCTTGCTTGGCGACCCATGCCTTTAAAAAGTTTACTTGTGATAACTGATTTTCTTAAATGATAAAATCAATTGGTATAACATAAATCAATGATAAGTAACAATTATTTAAAAAATCAGTGCAATTCATTGTTTCATCGACGTGGAAAGACCACACATCATGCAAATCGAAAGCAAATATATGGAGTCGTTATGATCGAACAATTTCGATAATTTTTGAAGAATACTTGACGCATTTTTGGCTGCACCGAGAATATGATTTGCCAGTATGGTCTACCAGATTATGAGATACACACGAAACGAACAATCGACATCAACTGTCGTGTGAAGTTGAAATGTTCTGTGGTATTACGCCGACTAGTAAAAATGTCTATATGACGGGGGCGCTCCATACAAACAGAGGCATTGGGTGTTTTCTATCGGGCCCCAACTGCCGCGAATCACGCGGCCGGTTGGCTTGTTTGTTTTTTGGATATGTCTGTCAATTTTAGCATAATGGCGGAATATAAACAGGAATTACAAAAAAGCGCTGCTTCTAGCAGCAGGAGTATCATCCTAGTGGCTTTGTGTACATTGACGGAATGGTTATCGTTGGTAACCGTCTGTAGGTACAAGTGCGGCGAAGGATGTACACACTAGTAGATGCCAGCTTCTGTCTCGAGAGACATTGCTTGTTGTAGTTGCAATCATGTTGGTTGACTTGGATTTCTGGCATGAATTCTCGCACGCTTGGTTTCTTGGTTCGTCCGATATGCTGCGATGTCTTTAGTTGAACCACCAGTATGACAGGCTAGTCAGTTGGCTCGGTCCTCGGCAACAGTATGCCAGGTCGATGCGGTAGTCTTTCAGATCGCTCATGGCCACACTTTAAAATCGCCACTTGGGTCTGCTTACTGGACGTTTGCCCTTAATCAACATAGAGGATGATATATTTACCAGTCCTTTTTTATTTTCGCTAAGCCGAACAATGACGTCACTAGATGTCATTTTACGACATCTCCATTATATATGTGAAAACTGTGCCTTCGCTGTCTTTAACAGCATAAAAAAAATGGGTGATTCGATTGTCCTTTTTAAATACACCGAAAACATACGACAGTTTGCCACAATTTTGAGTAATTAAAAAACAGAAAATTAAGACTACATTTACCCCCCCCCCTCTCTCTCTCTCTCCTCTCTATTTGCGAAGCTGTTTAAGATTAACTGTAGCTATTCTTCGGAAGGGGAGCAGAAGGCGGCATCACCGTAATGCAAGCTTTTCTGGCCGACTGCCGGACTACGCCGCACGTTTCAACATCGAATGGCACAGCTTTGCTTTACCCAGCTGTTCTGACCCTTTTTGGATGCGACCCAAATTTCGGTCGCGGGACTTGCATGGCGACCTATGCCTTTAATCAGTTAACTTGTGACAAATTAAAACAATTCTTACCACGAATGAGCAACAATTACCAGACCATGTGTCAAAATCCTCATACTTCAATTTAACAAATCTCACAAAGAAATTAGTTCATCATACTAATCATGCAACTCCCAATCTCTTACACTAGGTTTAAGGAACCTAATCGAACAAAACACTATATAATTCTTGCTCAAGTAATTGCAACTTAGCCACCAGATGGCAACACTAACCGTACAATTATCTTTCCTGCCGACGTTTGATGACTGCACTATCGCGTAGACATAAGCAAGTAATACTGATTCATAGGTGATTCCTCTAATTTAGAGTCGCGCATGGTGTGAAATAAAGTAGGGTGTTTTCATCGATTCTGATTAATGTTCAAGTGCTGAGTCCAGATATGGTGTCAGCCAGAGGACATAGGCCTGTACATTGAGCATTTATTTATAAAATTAAAAATAAAAATTATCTATCCATACAACACAAAATGCTCGCTTTGAACTAGTTTGGTTTGATAAAGCCAGTTTTTTTGCTGAATCGTTACTTGCAGGATAAAAGATGAAAACTGTCAATTGTTATGAATTTTCTATTTTCAGTACCACCAAGGTCATGAATGTTTTATGTAAGCAATCACATTGGATACAATTCAGACAGTGTGTTACTGACCTTTGAATGTTACGATCAAATTTAATTATTTGTGAAGTTTCAAGGCCAGGTTTGAACGATAATGAAAGGCATATGTTTCAGTAGCATCGCTGTTTTTGTAGGCATGTGTCAAATTCAAATCTGATGTTCTGTTCTTGACCGCGAATGTCAAGGTCAAATATCAATAACATGGAAATGTCAATGTAGAATGGCAGTGATGGGGACATTTGTATTCTTCAGCAGGGAGAAACTTGTGGTCTTATTTGGGGAACATCCTACAATGATCGTGATTGACTGATTTCCTGGCAGACGGTGGTGTAGCGTCTAGGGGCACGGCTGTGACCTTCAATTGTAGTTGAGCACATCACTAGAATGTGACATGCTCACCATGTCACCGCATCTGCTTTGGCCGTGCTACAGAAATAATTCAGCAGTAGGCCACACAACCTTGCAGTAGGATCCGAACAAAGTTTTTTTGCAGTTTCTATATCACTATGATGTCCTTATAAGGAATCCGAATGATGATACCCAGGCATTCTTGAAATGTTTTTCAAAATATGCAAATTAGTGCCGCCATTACCAAATATTATATTTGTCAGTATCTCAGTAACTACTGACAACTACACAACAAAATTATGTGGCTATGCCTATGTCTTGAAGGTATGTGGTACAGCTCAGGCTGTTTCCAAAAGGATATAACCCTCCAATACCCAAAATGTGCAAATTAGGTGACGCCATTTGCAAAATATTGAATTTGGCCTATGTCGCAGTATGTATGCATGATAGCAAAAAAGTTGAAGTGTCTATACCTGCGTTGTGAGAGTATATGATATCGACGAGGACATTCAATAATAGTCTTGCGAATCACTTTCCACTTAATATGCTATTGAGACAAATCGAAGTTTTGTTAATATCTTCGAAATTGTTTATGACAGCGTTTCAAATGAGGTCTGTACCCATGTTCACAGGCTTCGGAAATATGATGGTGCCATTAAAAAGAGACTTTTATACTGATATTTAAGCACTCTTAAATATTACATAAATTTATCAACGCCATTAGCGAAACATTGTTTAAAAAAATATTTGGAATATACATGATAACATCTCAAATGAGATGTACACACCTTTATTTTGGTCAACACTGGCAAAATTCCTGCACAGACTTTACAAATCAAGTTAATCGCTATCTATCTGGTGGCAACAACTATTGTTGATAGATAGTCATCCCCTCCTCGACAGACACAGCATAACGAATATGATAAATGAGCTATACAACCCCGACACAGTGCAGAACGACTCCGGTTTGTGGGATGAATATCTACATCTGAGTAATTCCAGAATTTGAGACAGCGCGAGATAGGCGTCAACGATTTCGTTGTGTCATCACGTGTCCATCCATACTTCACAACAAACCCTTACCCAGAGACCAGTCGTCCCGTTATTGGAAAGGTTTTTTGAGAATTGCAACAAGTTTTTCTTTTTCAAATAACCGGTCTTTTGATATTTTGAAAAAGATAATTTTATTTTTCAGATATAATGATCTTGCGTTAAACCATAACGTGGTTTTATTTTCTCATAAATAAACAGAATATGCACTGTCATAAAATGGGCCCTGCACTAAGTGTGAAAGCGAGTGCAAGAGTAGAGTTTGGAGTTTGAATATTTTACGAGTCTCAGGGGGAGATGCAGTTGGATGTTTTTGGAGAGCCCTTGGTTTGCAGTTGGATGTTTTTGGAGAGACCTCACGGTGGTGAAGTTGGAGGTTTTCGGAGTGTTCCCAAAGGCGGTGCAGCTGGACTTTTGGGAGAGCCTGAGCCGCCTGAATATTCACCACGTTCCGACGCCAATGACCAATGCATGTGTAACATGGTTTTTCAAAGAGCATAACGGGTAAATAAAAAAGAGAACGGGTAAATTGGAAAATTTCACAATCCTGGCTAAGGGCTTGCTTCTTGGCATCCAGTAATGAACTTATGAACAAATTGCAGATGGTACAGAACTCGGCAGCAAGACTAATTTCAAGACACCGAAAGCACCAGCACATAACACCTGTGCTGGTCGAACTGCATTGGCTTCCAGTTCGCTGGCGTATCCAGTACAAACTGCTGGTCCTTGTTTCCACGGCTTTACATGGTCTTGCTCCAGCGTATATCCAAGATCTCATAATACCGTATACGCCCACCCGCAACCTCCGATCTGCTGATCTACATCTGCTTGTAGTCCCGCGCTACAACTTAGAGGGCTACGGCAGACGAGCTTTCTCCGTGTCTGGACTACGCTCTGGAACGCTCTACCAATAAACGTTCGTCAAATAGAGACTTTGGATAAATTCAAAACTTGCCTTAAAACGTATCTATTTAAGCAGGCGTACATCGACTGAGGAACTGTGCTGTAGGACACTTTTTTATGAATATGTATTTAATCAATTAATTTATTTCTATTATATAATGTATTCTAATTAATTTATTATTATTTATCTTTTAATACAATTTTATATATCATAATGTATATTCTCTTACTTAATTATATTAATATTTGTGCAAATATGTCATGTATGTTGGTCACATTATATATATACAATCTTGTAAATCTTAATAATTATTACATTTACCGGCATCTTTATACATATATATTTTTACATTTGTTTCCATGTACGTCTTACAATGTGTATACGCGCCTATGAACGGGCTGGTCCCGGAGATATGGCGCTATAGAAATGCTAGTAATAATAATAATAATAATGGAGGTGAGAAATCAAGGGCTGACTTCTAAATGGCTGTCTGGAAGTGAGCCCGGCGAGGTGGTGTAGGGGTGGTGCACTCCATCGTAAGTCTATAGGTAAGGCCGAGTTCTGCGTTGTAACGAAGGAGCAGGACGAACAAGTCTTTGGCAATGCATATGATGTTGATGTTGTTTGCCACAGAATGGGATAGTTGTGTCGTTTGTTGAATTTTATCTCGTCCGTCTCCTCATGAGTAGTTTGAAGAACATTTCGGTTTATTAGAACATAATGATATAGTTCTTCGGAGACAGGATCACGACCAGTTATGACAAACTTGTGTGTGGTTGGTAGATTTTGTGTGGTTGGCAGCATTTCAGTTTGTTCCTTTTCAACAAGCTGCTGACAAATTGTCTGGAGCTATTCTGCCGATGACAAAGTTTATGGTGCCGATTGGGTGATCAGCGGAATCAGGAGGAACGAAGCGTGCCCGAAGTTGTTCCCTATCAGAATGAGTGCGTGACGGCTTCTCTTTACGTGTAGTCACATCCTTCTGCTTGTACCCATCTGCCATATCAGCGACGTCTTGAACAACGTTGCCGCACATGTGCGCGTTCAATGGCCTCCGTTTCAGTTGGGATAGCTTGAGAGTTATTCCGTTTGGACCATTTCCATACCTCATGCATGTGGTTTTTGTGACCATATCAGACCACATGCCATTTCACAATCCTGAGTTTTGGCGCATCACATGTTCACCCTTCATGAACCTATGAAGAATATCCGATGGTAGAGCCTTCATTGACCTTATGTTTCTATACCATATCTGGCGTGGTTGTGGTGGCCAGCAGCAAAGAAATAGGCCAACATCTCGTTCCCTCTTTATATATGCAAGAGCCATAATTTAATTACTAAAACATTTAAACCATTTTATAGTACTGTCGTACTTGCTACATTGAATGCGCCCACAACATTTGGAATGACACTATCGAAACTCCAAACCCTGTGAACACGGGGTTAGACACCTCATTTGAAACGCTGTCATAAATAATTCTGAAGATACTGACAAAACATCGATTTTGTTCAATCGCTGTTGCTAATTTGCATATCAAGTGGAACTTAGTTTGCAGGACAGCTATTTAAATATCATCATCGATATTGTATATTGTCAAAACACAGGTAGATACATTTTGTTTGTTCTACTATCAAGCATACTTACTGCGATAGTAATATTTTGACCTTCCAGACATGGAAATAGACACCTCATTTCTTGTGCTGGTGTCTATATAATATTTGATAATGGCGACACTAATTTGCATACTTTTAAAAATGCTCAAGGGTGCCAGCGTGGCTCCATTCAGATTCCTTACAAGGACACATAAAAGATATTGAAACTGCAAAAAACCTACTGCAAGGTTCACCCTAAAAATTACATTTCACTGCCGGACTAAAAGTTGCATTTGGTGCAGAAAAGTGTGAAACTGGAGAGGGAGAGAGATGCCTGGAGGGAGAAAATTACACCAAATCTCCCAACATTCGCTTTCTACGACTTCATCTTGCGAATGGAAAAACTTGTTTTTATCTTCGTCAGGGCGCATCGCGAGGAGATTTTTTTATACCTAATTCAAATTCATACTGGGTGAGCTGAGCCGGAGCTTAAGCACGACTCCGCTGTCGGATCTGGACACCGGAAGACGTTGCTTGAGAACAGCAGCCTGGTTGTGCTACACATCTAAACACCATTCAGCATCCCGATCTAGAGAAGCGGTTTCTAGATGACAAGAAACGAATCTATGTTATTCTCGCACAAGAACCAGCCTTTCCCGCCCTTCCAATTCGGGGAAGTGTACAACGTCAGAGTTGTTGTCTTGCTTTGATGTTCCCAACGAAGCTCCACCATTTGTAGACGCAAAGGCCTTTGACGGACTTGCCCTTACTCACACTCTCACGGCGTTTAGGAATAGTCCAAGCAAGTGTTCATACCATGCACCAGGAGGCAACTTGAATCGACATCGAGGTTGGGCATTTTGTGGGGCATATACGTCAACATCAGCTTGAAACCAACAGCTAATGAGAAGCGTGGACACAATGGAAGAGTGCAATTGACAAGACAAACAAAGGTTCAAAAGAAACGGCCATAAAACGAGATGGTATACATGAGAATTGGTGACAGTGTAGCTACTCACGTTACAATGAGGAGCACGCGTGTAGCGTACCTCTCACGACACGCTCCCCGGCAAGGGGCGAAGCCAGTGGTTATGCGTATTGTAAACATGGATGTTGTCATCATCTTCGTACGGTTGTTTTTCTGCTTGAAAACACTCGTCGGGAAATTCAAACTGTGCGTGGCATTCGGAAGAGGGCGAGGCTTCAGAAACATGCATGTCAACAGCGTGTGTGTCAGCCTTGGAGAATGGAAGACTGAAGTGGGCTGTGATGAAGATTCAGAGTCCCGCGGGGATATGGTCGGCTTGGAAGGCTTGGTAGGAAGTTCCTAGAGTGACAAATACATTTGTAACCATTGCGAGGTCACCGTTTGCTGAGTTACACACGGCTAGTTCAGAACTAAAATTGATGGAGAAGTTCGTCATCACAATGTATGACAAGTCAAGTGCAGCATTATAAGTTAATGAAACAAGACGAGAACTCTTCATGAAGAAAACCTGCACATTTGATCGTGTGCCACAAATAGAGGATGCATTGCTGCAACATGTCAGGCACATCAGCAACAGGCAAGGATGTGATGTTTGCGTTCTGTTGCTCAACCGGAGGTGCCGTCCTTAAAGGCCGTTAGATGGAAGTTCAACGCTTCCGAAGTCAACGCTTCCTGAAGCGACGAAGACGTGCATGGCGGGAGCTTCTGCGGTGTCGACGAAAAAGCGGGAGGCCTTGTGCAAGTGATCTAAAGATGGCCTGCCGTTCACGAAGTTGTTGTACGTGCTCCTGTCAATAAATGACGTGTGTGATCATATTTTAGTATGGGCGACAAAATAAAAATGTAAACAAATAATAAAATACTTATATATTTACTTACATTTTGATAATATACACAATCACGATCGCACGAACAAACACCCGCCATACCGAATATTGACGAAACACTCTGCGCTTTCTCTCTGTGTGTAATATGGCCTAGTCTGTGTAGAAAAAAATAGATACACAACCATTGTATTTGTATAACTTTTTGCGGAATGGCGCAGTTTTGAATATTCGTCGCTTGATGGTGACCCTGTTTGACCTTCACTCCACACCACGTGATAGTTCCCCTTCGTAACTCGTTTTTACGCCTTTCTAAGGATAAACAGTATGGCCATGTGTATATAGGTAACGTAGATATGCGCAACGATAATGTATAACGTTTGTGGGATGGAGCAGTTTCGAATTGTTATCACTGGACGGTGACTGTTTGATCGTTGCCCACACATCCTCCATCAACGGACAGCTCCCTGTCATATCTCATTTTGACGATATGAAAATGTTCTTTCACAACATACATGGTAAACATATATGGTAAACATACATGGTAAACATATATGGTAAACATACACGGTAAACATATATGGTAAACATACATGGTAAACATATATGGTTAACATATATGGTAAACATATAGGGTAAACATATATGGTAAAAATATATGGTAAACATACATGGTAAACATATATGGTAAACATATATGGTAAACATATATGGTAAACATATATGGTAAACATACATGGTAAACATATATGGTAAACATATATGGTAAACATATATGGTAAACATATATGGTAAACATATATAGTAAACATATAAGTTAAATAATTACAAAATCATTGTAACTTTATGACTTTTGTTATTGCAGAACATTCGAATATTCATCAGTTCACCCTAACCTTGTCTGACCTTAGCTCCACAATTACCATAACACGTAACTGCTGCAAATCGTAACTCATTTTCACAGGGAGACGGTCTCTTTCCACAAATATATGGTGTGACCATTTTGAAATTACGTAAAGTATACATACAACCACTGTAATGTTAAGACGTTTGCGGAAGCGCACAATATAAAAAACCCATAATTAGACGGTGGCCTTGCTTTACCTTGAATGTACGCTTACTGCACCACTTGGCAACTCTACGACATATCTCTTTGGAACTGGGAGATGTACGGCTTTCAAATGGTATAATATTTTGGTGTGTATTGTACAGTTTTACGGTGATACAGGACAACACTAAATGCCGCGGTTACTACTTCAGTTACAGTTTTTAATGTTAAGCCTCTCAAGATCCTCAACCCACCATCCCGCGGAATATAATGTAAAAAACTAAAATCTGCAAACTACCTAAAAGGTATTCTAATATACCAACAAAATGTCGACACATTTGTTACAATAGTCGGCTGTTTCAGCGAGGTGCAACCAACCGGAACGTGTCGCTGCAGTAAATCAAACATAGCGTCTATCCATGATTCAACACACACACACACACACACACACACACACACACACACACACACACACACACACACACACACACACACACACACACACACACACACACACACACACAAACAGTGTCGCTAGCAGATCACACCACGTGTACACATCTAGGACTGCGGTAATCCGTTCAATCTTCCGCTGGTAGGTGAGCACTTGTATAACGTATTATGCTATGACTTGTACTATAGTTAACATTTTAACTCATTTAATTCGTTTTAACTAAAACAATATACATATTTCACTTACTTTATAGCCGATGCTGCTGAATGACATTTAGTGATTATTTATTATTAACTTATTTAGTTGTCCTACTGTATTTTAGCCTATTGTATTTGTTTTTTAACTTAATCTATATCCATTTATCATGACCAATATTTTACATATTCTGTAGCGCCTTTGAGCAAGTATTTTACACGGCTTAAATTATTATTATTTATTAAGTTACATAAAGGTCACTGACTTCAAGTTTACCCCCTGCAAACCTTTTATACCGCCACGAGAGATGAACAAAGAAATACGCATAGTGCCAGCACGATTCTTTTGATATATCACTATCCCATTTCATTTGGCTATCCTATCGCTATTCAGGTTTTTGTCCAGTCCCGAAGGTGACCTTAATAGCGAAGCTCCACTGTGCGTGAACAATCGAAACGCGCTCTGCTGAAAGATACGGACAGTCAAAATTCATCACAACCAGAATCTTCTGCAGGATACCGATTAGAGTTTTTGAAGGAGTGAACAATCTGCCTATGGTGGAGTCTTCCCAACTGTCTGTCACTGATTCCGGCGAGAACTTTTTCCGCCACTTTCTGAGCTTTTATAGCGCCTATATCCTCAGGAATCTGAGCTCATTGGCGCAACATACAAGAATCATTATCGTGAACAGGGACGCACAATAATTTGTTGAGACCTTTGGCTTACGCAATTAAGCGCCGTAACCGTACGCTAAAACACCATTAGCTAAATGTTCAGTAAGTACGTTCGACTGCGATAAAAAATAAATGTAAGTCCACTGTAATTAAAAAAATGATGTGCATATACATATATGATATTTAGAACATTCACAGCAAAGAAAAAATATACAGACCTGAGACAAAGGTAAAAGAGTCTAATAAACTAATTTTATTTCACCGCGACAGCCTCGGCACAGTGCCCGACAGCAACAATGTAGTTGTCAACAAGCGACTAGTAGGTTTTGCAAGAACTCGTCAAATGTGCTGACTGGTAATTCAAACTCAACTTTCTGCATATGGGTGTGTTCCTAAGATGTCGAACTATCACACTGCGTAGTTGTTTTTTTCAATTAGTGTGATTATTTACGTATGAAATAATGCGGCGTTTATGCATACGCAGAATTTACATACGCGTGCGCCGCGTCGTACGGCAGACCTGCGGTTATCCTCTGATTGCTCCGCAAAAGGTGTGACGTAGCACTCGATAATTTGGCGTAACTTATGCATAGGAACGTGGTAAATATCCAAAGAAATAAATGTTAATCAATAATTTAATGGGATTAATTAAACTCATCTGGCTGAACAAAATAAATGATACAGCTTGTTCCAACTGTTGATGATTCAAGTGTATTATCACACTTCAAAAATCATGATTAAAAGGTATATTGTGGTAAACGCAGCATACGGCAACATAATAACGGTATGCCATATGTCACCTACTTTATGTTTCTCCTGAACAGTGTCTATCAAATCTTACAATCCTTTTCTCTTTCTCTCTGTAAAAATAACGGGAGTTGGATTACCAGGAAAGACAAAGTACTGTTTGTCTGCGTATTAGTATTGAACGTTCTCTTAATTGTGTCGTATTTTCATCAAAAATATACATCGATCAGAAGATTGCAGTTTGCATCACAAAGCGAAACATTATTCGTTTCATCATTCACTGTCTGACACGGTTCCACAGAATTGTGACTCGGTTGGAGAAGACGATCTGTACGCATACGGCGACGAAATCATCGATGACATCGGAAAAACTGAATTACAACAATATGATCGTTTCATGAAATACAACTAGAATTTTACATTTATTATGACCAAAACCTTGAATATCGTGCATCCGCCAGTTGGATATAACTACCACGTGGCAGTTATGTCGTCAACAGATATCATCATCGAAGAACGCGATGGGAATGTGCCGACAGGGGGCGGTAGCAGCATCCTCGTTCGTAGTGACTCGGCGTCGACACAAATATGTCATTACGATGATTTCTTTAATGGCACGTATGCAGCGCACTGCCCTCTACCGGAATGCACGTGCCGAATCATAAGTGTGTGGCTCATGTACTTCAACTTCACGGCGTACACGGGTAGCAACCGTCCATTAGATCAATTACTTTGGCAACACCGTATATGTAACAATGGCGGAGGAGTAGACGTTTTGACGGTCCCTCGTCGTAAAATGATCACTACAACTAACGTGAACGCTATTGTTACATGATATCATAAAAATAATGAGTGGGTACCAAGATTGGTGAACGGTAAAACATACACAGAGATGAGCAAGTCATCACTGTGCGGTTGTGTCAATAAAATCAGAAAATTATTCTGCTTCGGAGCGTCACACATGAGATACAAAACTGACTACATCATCTCGTCAAGCTATGAAATTCCCTCGTATGTAAAACAGAAGTACGAATCCCTGACGGTGGAGAACGTTCGTTTTTTTTTCTTCTGTAACAAAGGTTTTTGAATATGAAAAGTTGTGGGAGACAACTTTAAAAACGAAGCGTTAGATCATCGTGATGTTGTGATAATTCAAATAGGGGCTCATGGCATGGCCCAGATCGGCATATAGCACATCGTGGACGTATCTACGGTGAGTCTTGCCGATGTGCTCAGTGACCTCCAGTCGAAAAGCATCAAGTACGGTTTTAAACTTCTCTTTGTGACAACGACACCTTTTCCTGAGGCGCTCGAATCTGTGACAAAATGCAGCAGGAACAATTTTGCTCTGGCCGCATTGAATCGAAGACTGAAAGCAGAATTATCGTTGAGAAAGGTGAACGTGTTTAATGAGTTCAGCATTCTTCTGGCTCAGCAAGACAATGCTGTTTGTGGCTGCCATTATTTATGTCGGCAAATAAAAAACAATGAGACGCATATTTCCGGTAGGGTGGGCGTGCTTGCGGCATCCATGATGATGTATATCCATATATGTTGATTTCAGTGTGTTACCTTCTAATTAATAAATCTCAATGTATGTCTATCTGTTGTTATCTATAAACCGCAGGATTTCTTGGGCGATCCGATCGAAACTTCTCACGATTATCCGGGGGCATAACAACGGATATGGATTGGTTGGGAGTGGAGTCACTATTTTTTGCCCTTTGTACAACTGGCCTTTCCAACAGGTGACCTGTTACTTAGCAAAAGTCAGTGATACTATCAAAAAATGAATGTCATACACGGGGCGCTTTCGGACTCTCGAGCGCATAGGAAGACCGGGGCTGGTTGAAACAGTTTTTATATAAACCTACATATTTTGAAATTCGTTTTATACGTCACAAAATATTTCAAGCGACGTTAGCGTACATGCACTTGCTATAATAAAAGCGAATTACGAATGTTTGAGGTATTACTCCTTTAATAAGCACCTCTCGACTCGTCTCCCATCTGGTTAGTTGAAACAGATAACGGGTTTTATTGAAATAATGTTATTACATCATTAAATTATTCCTTTTATGTCGACCTATACATTTATTTTATATGCATGTACCCTTTGATATATATTTCTTTTTCATTATGTATGCATAAGATCATTTCTAAATGTACGAAAATAGAATATCTACCTAGGCCACACATACGTTTAAACATTTACTAACGTTACGTAATTGCCTTCCATTTAACTAACTAGCTAGCTAGCTAATAAACTAATAAGTTAAAGGCAATGTAATACGTAGTTATGACACACGAAATGTGTGTCACAGCAACTACTCTCTAAGAAATTGGGGTTCACATATGCACCATATAAGGTGTATAGAGTTGTCGCACCAGGAGCACCCGTAAGGGGTTCAAATCCGCACCCCAGATGTGGGGTGCAGATTTGCACCCAAACATAGGGATGCAGATCTGCACCCCAATGTGCATTCGATAGGGTGCATGCTAGGTGTTAAAGATTACTTATATGGATACATACTGCTGTTTTGTCTCCACTGTTGCTCTTGGGTCGATTTGGGACGTTATTTCTATTTTTTTTTAAAGGACTACCAAATGTAAAATTGCACCCCTCATTTTGTGCTTCAAATTGGTGCACCCTTCTTCTTAGCATCCTAATTGCCTTTTTATTGCATCCACGCTGCACCCTAAATTGTCATGTCCCGTGATTAGGGGGTTGCAAATTTGCACCCTAAAATCTATGGACGCCATATGCACCCCGTATGGTGCAATTTTTGCACTAAAGGTGGCATATAGGGTGCAAATACTTTTTGCAACACCCCAGTTGAACCATACTTTCTTAGTATTATTCAGTGCATGTACAACGTTACGCGTTTCCTATTGTACATGCATTGAGTGCCCACTTGGAGTATAGGCTGCGTGTGTAGTCCATAGGCCTGGTGTAAACACCTGCTCCCCTGTAGATAATTAAAGTCAATGTGTTTCTAGGAAGCTTATAACGTACACCTATGAAATCCAGCTGTTTGCTGCATACGATTGGTTGCCATCGTGTAAGTTATTGATGGTTTATTACTACCAGCGTGATTGGTAAAGTTTTTTGGGAGGGGTAGATAGTATTCCACTTCATCAGCACAAATTATATATTTCAGTATTGAGATAAAACATTGTATACGGATAACCCAGTATATAAAAGTTATACACGTGAATGTGATTGTTCACGAGACTTGTTTAGTGGAAACATGTTTCAAGCATCCTCGTTGAAGACGTTCTCCGCAAGGGTCGCGGCTGTTCACATTTTTGTCAAGCCAAATTATGGTGCTTTCCAATTCGGCTACCCTGCTCTTATGCCGACAGGCAATTGCTAGTTTTATTGAGCTGGTTTCAGCATTGTATAAACTTTGTTATTAATGAAAACATATTGTTTACATCGCGAATTATTTATAAAAATAACGACGAAGCAACAGAATCTCCAGTTTTCCTTTCGCGTTTTACACATGCTATTTTGATGCGAACCATTTGGGACATAATTCTTGATTAAAAAACATCGAATGGCGACATGATATGATAGCGTTGCATTTCATACAAAAATCACAGTATTTTGAAAATGAGTGAACTAATGTATTATGTATTAACTTTAATTTTGTCTACCCCTACCATGATGACGTTTTACTCCAATTTGTGGATGCGTCATTATAAGCTTTCACTTTGCAATGATAGCTGTACGTATCATTGACGCCGAGAGCTGCAATGAACTAGATATACCGGAGAATAAACAAACTCAAATTAGAAGTAGTTGTAATGACACAAGAGAGTCATGCTATATATCCCATGTTTGAGACTCTGCCGTCGGGCCGCCGTTTTAGGTGCCCCTCGTGCTAAACAAACCGTAAGAAGTTATCTTTTATTCCTGCTGCCATCGTTAACGATGTGAATGGATGTAGTGTGTGTGTGTGTGTGTGTGTGTGTGTGTGTGCGTGCGTGCGTGCGTGCGTGCGTGCGTGTGTGTGTGTGTGTGTGGTTTTGGGTGACGTATCCCGATTTGTGATGGTTTACACGCAATCCACACAAGATCAACCGCAAACCTCATATGGGATTCGAACCTGTGACCTGTGTGACAGTCTCCGAACAGCAAACGTAGTCTTTAAGAAAATGTAGATAAAGCTAGTAATACATATATATATATATATATTCATCCCTGTAAGAGCAATTACATTGTGGGCGGGCACAGTGTATAAAAATGTACACACTGTATATGTACATTTTTATACACTGTGCCCGCCCACAATGTAATTGCTCTTACAGGGATGAATAAAGTGGTATTGTATTGTATTGTATTGATTGCAAAGAATAAATGTAATATGTTATACACCACCAATACTTTTTTATTTATTCAGGCACATGTAGGACGTAAAGTTTGATGTTCCTCTGTTTCCTCTCCTGCAGTTCAGCAAACACTTATCTGGGTATATAGTATGTTGCACAACATCTTTCATGCGGATGCCACCGATATGTCAGCCTCCGCAACTGTACTGTCGTATGCCTTTGTGAAGGATCGGCCGAGATGGTACTACTTTCAAAGTGTGGCCAACGCGTCACCACACGATATTCAATATTAATGACCACATTCAGGTATAAAATTACACCAAGATTAAACGCATACAAGATGACTAACCTATTAAATTAAATGACCAATTGCAAAAAACAACCTCATGAAATATAGTAAATGTTCTTACGTGAACATTACTGTTGTAGATTATCTTTACATTATATTATATATTACCGTATGTGTGTCTTACTATGTTTTCTTCCTTTCTGCATTTCCATATCAATTGTATGTATCCTGCTTAAAAAGGAAACTTACATGTAAGCGGTGTTGCCTTCGTACGGGTTACTTATTCTTTAAGCGCAACATTCCTAATTGAGTGTTCTGCTGCAACCAATACATATCGGACGTGTTTTCATGATCACATTATTTTGATCTTCCTAAATAATAATGTATTTTAGCTTCTAAACTAAATGGTAATCGTCAGTTTGATGTTCATCCGGACTGAAATTACCATCCAATGTCTCCAGGAATGTGGGATTTGTGGTGTTGCTGCAAACTGGCAGTAGATGGAAAGTGGGCACTTGGACGTCCCACGTGTGATGGTGTTGGGTTGTTACTGGTTGTCACGGGGGTACAATGAAGCAAGGTCTTAACGACGTCGGACAGTTGAAATATATTTTGAAGTAACTGAATTCGATATGTACCCGAAGCCAGTGCAAATGTTTATCGTTATGTCAATCCTATTCTACATGGCTCCGAGACCTGGCTACTGACCGTTCAACAGTCCAATAGAATTTACCCTTTTGCCATGAAGATTGAGCACTTACTGGCCATGCGACGTACAACAGATGCGCCACGTGTCATATTTTTAGTAAAGCAAAACACAATCTTTACATCTATCTCCTGGATAATTTATGACGCTGGACATATTTCCTTGAATTTAGGTTTTTCCACAATATTTGTTTCAGAATTCCTTCTACGACTCCGTACGAAGTTATTAGAAATATAAATCTCCGTTAGTAATACATATTAATTAATATAGGGGATCTAGACGAAGCGGTGGCGATGCATGACATGTAAGAAATACACATTATTGTATTCTTAGTTTTTAAGTATATATTTTGGTACGGTACAACCCTAAAACATATCTCAATTGCACAGTAAACTCAGAAATAAAATAATTTTGTTTGTTTATGTGGTAGTGATTCCAAATTTGGAGACTTCAATCAAACATTACACTCTGCCATTTTGTCTTCATTTATTAATTTGTAACCAATTAAACCATCCAAAACTCTGTTCCAAAAGCTCTTAGTGTAAACAGATCATAACGAAATACTTTAATAATCACGTCTTGACTGAGAAAAGATAATAACATTATTTTAATCAATTAAGTATTTGTTGAGACATTGATCCACAAAGATCAGTATCCTACCACAGTACTGATGACGTCACAAACGCGTAAGCACATGCATTCACAGGAATAAAATGCCTATGTAAAGGGTGTAACGTTGTACAAGTGCCTCTAGTCGCTCACATCTTGCAAATGTTGCAGTACTTGATTCTAGGGCTGTGCTTCATCGTAGATAGAAATGGTAAGTGTTCAGACGTGTTTTATTATGTTTTACCGTGGTGTTTTACAAAATGTATGCACATGAGTTTATCGTAATGTGAATATGAGTTCGTGACCCTGCATAAGCCAATTTATTAGTGGTGAAGGGGAGCTGCCTCTGAACTGTCTGGTTCACTACATCATATTCACCATAAACAAGAGGCGACTGGAACGTAGCATTACGTCTACAATGATTTTAATTGGTTTAGACCTTACTAATAATATACTGCTAGTTGGAGGGTATTCTTCCATCTGAAAGTGCGTATTAATTAACGGTGTTATACGTCGTGTTTTAATCGTTATTGCTAAAACATATTTACCGAAAGACAGACAATGTTGCAAAAGGTTGCAAGCACACATTCACGCACGCACGCATGCTCACGCACGCACATACGCACACACACACGCACGCACGCACACACACATACACGCACACACACACACACGCACACACACACACACACACACACACGCACACACACACACACACACACGCACACACACACTTTGTTGATGGATTTTACACACTGTGTGAGCAAACCTATGTGTACTCTGTACAGCTGTCACCGACTCCGGCAAAACTTCGGAACACGGAAGGTGGTGCTGTTGAAGGTATTTCGCGGTGTCGATGTGGTACTGTTCCTGTAGGTTTTCGCGGTGTCTAGTTGGATAATAATAATAATAAAGTCTTATATAGCGCTGTATCCAGTCCTTTGTTCTGTTCAAAGCGCTTTACAGAAACGTATATGTCACTCATTTAGGTAGTGAAAGCGATTTTAAAAAGGTGTGTCTTCAGCGCCGTCTTAAATGAGCAATAGTGTCACACTGTCTGATTGTTTCGAAGTACAGGGGCCGCTTTGGAGAACGCACGGTCTCCAAAAAACTTGGCGTGTGGTTGGTATTGTCAGCACACCAGCATAATTTGATCGGTGGGAGCGTGTGGGCTGATATTCAACAAGAAGCTCGGAAATGTATTGCGGTGCAGTTCCGTGGAGTGCCTTGAAGGTGATCAGAAGAATTTTAAACGTAATTCTTTCTTGAATGGGAAGCTAATGGAGATATTTCAGGACTGGTGTTACGTGCTCGTGTTTCCTTGTTCGTGTGATTAGACGAGCAGTCGTGTTCTGAATACACTGCAGTCTGCGTAGCCTGACACTTGTTAATTTCGAACAGCAGCGAATTACAACCATCCAGTGTGGACGTTATAAATGAATGGATGATTTGTTCGGCAGCTCCTGGCGTAAGAAATTTAATGATTTTATCCACATTTCGGATTTGCGCACCAGAAGATCTACATATGGCACTGACTTGTTGATCGATTGTAAGTCCAGCGTCGAACATGACCCCAAGATATCTGACACATGTACTGGGGGTCACTTGGGTGTCTCCAACGTCGATCTTTGTTGTTTTTGGTATCTTTCTGCGCAGCGCCTCTGATCCTGTGAACAGAACTTCAGTTCTGTCACCATTTAATTAAAATTTGTTTGCTGTCATCCAACCGTTGATGTCAGCAATGCATGTTTCTAGCTGAGACATGGCAACAGATGTGTCGGGGATCTTGAATGTTGTGTAGAGCTGCGTATCGTCAGCGTACATATAAAAATCCAAGCCATGTTGTCGGATTTTACAACCCAGTCCACCAGCCGTGAATATGGTGAACAATGACGGTCCCAAGACTGACCCTTGGGGGACACCGCATGTCAGCACGGACACGTTCGAGATGGCTTCTCCAATCTTAATAGCTTGTTTTCTGTTTTCGAGATACGAGGTAAACCAGTTTAATGCTGTGCCCGAAAAGCCGATCTTCTTAGACAGACGTGACACAAGCACCTGGTGGTCAATCGCGTCAAAGGCAGCAGACAAGTCAAGGTGGATTACACACGAGACACATCGATTATCCGCAGATAAGAGTAAATCGTTCTGGATTCTCAGTAGTGCAGTCTCTGTATTGTGGCCCTTTCTGTATGCTGACTGATTCACTTCAAATAGGTTACGGTGTCGAGACAGGCTAGTTTTGGACATTTGTTGTTGGGTCGAC
The DNA here is from genome assembly GCA_020002185.1 of Paraescarpia echinospica. Lineage (NCBI taxonomy): Eukaryota > Metazoa > Annelida > Polychaeta > Sabellida > Siboglinidae > Paraescarpia > Paraescarpia echinospica. The sequence continues at coordinate 52,522,331 of CM034540.1, forward strand.
GGGGTAGTTTTGAAGATATTTTGCAATGCTGTTAAAAATGTTTGCCACAGTCTATTTTTTAGTATTTTTTAGTTAATTCAAACCGGAACTATATCCCCAAGCGGATTTTATTGCGTAAACAGGGGTACGTAAGAACCTATCGCATCGCACCCCAGCCTACTGGCCTGAGATGACTGATGTGTTATTCGCAATTCTGTTCAGCGGCGCAAAAGAGCATACTTTGCCAGTTGGGAGACGACATCCACGCCACGTGTACGTCTCTGGGTGCTATCACGTTCTGGAAAGGGGAGGCAGCCACGAAGTCGGTGATCGGTGTCTCCAACACATCGACAGGAGGACCTCCCATGGAACCAGAGCGTTACCAGGTAGGTGTAGAAAATATCAGCGTCGTAAACAGTAGCGTTGCTTCGTTGTTACCAAGTCGAACCTTCCGTCCTTGCGTCAGTGTCAAACGAATATAATTATGCGCTTAATGTCTTTTCTCGTTTTGATTTTTTGGTTCTACCAGTTAAAAAATGTAACGTTCTTGATAATCAATTTACCAACCCGATCCACAATCGGTTTGGTTTACGCACTGTTCTTTACGACCACCATTTCTCCCTCCATTTGTCATTTTACAATTGTCCGTCTTGTCGGTAACTTGACGGGTCTGACAATTGGTGTCCGTCTCGTAAAACGGACGTAATCTGTCAACAGACACATTGTCATCCTTGTGTTCGAAGCGTGTTCGAAAACACTTTCCCCACCGGCGCACAACACGAAAGGGACCCATATATTTCGGTTCGAGTGAAGGCTGGACTTTATTCACACGAACGAGCACTTTCTTTGCGGTCCAAAGGTCCTGCGGCACATGGGTGCGCACTTTAGGCCTCCCGACGCCAACTCTCTGCCGAACACTGAGGCATTGCCGATGTTGACTCGCTGAACGACTAACTGGCCCGGCAACGCAGGCTGTTGGCCAGTTACTATTATGGATGGCGAGACACCCGTGTCCAGGCTTGTCGCCGCATGCAGTCCGAGCATCACCCATGATAACTCGGCAAGCCAGTTTGCCCTGCCAAGCAGACGGACGCGGAGCGAGTTTTTCAAACAGCGATGCACCCGCTCGACTTTTCCATTGTGTTGCGGATGATAACTGGTAGTTGGGTCGCGGGTAATTCCCATCAAGCGGCAAACCTCCCGCCACAAATCAGAGACGAACTTCGATCCCCGGTCTGACGTAATGATGTCGGGGACGTCCCATCTGGCGATCCATTGACGTACCAACACTTTAACACAAGCTTTTGCGTTCGCCACTTCTCCGTGCATTGTCATTGGAAACGCTTCCGGCCAGGCCGTCCATCTGTCGATCACAGTGAGCAAGGAGTTCTTCCCTTCACACGCTGGGTTCAGTGGGCCTACGAGATCGACGTGGATATGACTGAATCGCCTGGTCGGTGCTGGTAACCGTCCAAACGGCGTTTTCGTATGCACTTGGACATTAGCTTTCTGACATGCCTCGCATGATTTTGTCAATTTAGTGACATCTTTCCCCATGCCTTGACACCAATATGAATGTTTGACGAGCGCCAAACCGGCCTTTATCCCTGGATTTGCCAAGCCGTGGAGACTGTCGAACACGACACGCTGCAAAGCCGTCGGAACCAGGACGCGCTGGTGTCTGCCCAAACCTGTGTGTTTTCCGCACACTCAATCAAGCCTGGCTTGAACCTTGATGACGAGGCGCTGTGATGCTAGATCCAATGCTGTAATGCCATGTAGTTCTCCTGAGCAGCGCAAACCTCTTTCGGCGTCCGCGGCGTAATCATCAGCTTCGATGGCTGTACTCGAAGTGCAAGTGGCCACTGTCAGTTCGTGATGAGGCTTTTTAGGACTGGCTACTGTAGTTGCTACAGGAGAAGTCGCAGGAACAAACACCGGCGCCCGGAGTTGCCTGCACAGTAGGTCTCGCTGTCGCTGTAGTTGTAACAGAAACATGTCATCAACCAGCTCCTCGTCGTTCACTGCATCCTCAGGAAACGAATCCTCTGGAAGGAATTCATCATGTAACACAGAGAAGGAAGAGACATTCGAAAGTATAAGCTCTTTCGGCTGCAGCTTACTGCGCAACAATCTGCAACAGTATTTCTCTTGCCCTTCATGTAGTGGAGTTGGTCTACAAATTATGCTATTTTGAGCAAATGGCGTCGTGGGACTGGAAGAGCCGTATCTGCCTTTTTGGTCAAGGCACCAACGAGAGGCTGGTGATCCGTCCTAACGATGATCGGCTGCCCTTCTAGGTAGGAGCGGAATTTGTCTACTGCATAGGACACCGCGAGTAGTTATCTGTCAGTAGCCGAGTAGTTGCGTTGTGCTTTGTTCAGCTGCTTACTCCAGAAGCTTAACGGCTTCCACATTCCCCGTTGGAATTGTACCAGGACGGCCCCAACCGCGACATTAGACCAACTTTCTGTACGTGCTTTTGGAAGTGGATGTACCAGAAAGGTTGCGTTTGCGATCGCTTCTTTGGTAACCGCAAAAGCATAGTCGTGTACTGGAAGCCAAGCCTACTCAAATTCCTTTTGTCTGGAGATGTTCTTGAGTTGGGTAAGAGGCGCCATCTTCCCAGACGAAAGGAATTTGAGGAGGCTTGTCTTCCGGTACTGCGTTTAATGGCTAATACTGCATCGCTTCATATTTAGGCCCCTATAGCTGAAAAAGAATCAGGCTACGTATGAGATAAGTTAAACTTATTGTCTATGCGTTATGAGTTGCAATGCGGTCGTAGTTTTGAACTGAAAACCTCTCTGTTATGAGACTGTGAACTTACAGGAACGCCAATTAGCACCATTCACATTAGACGTGTATGTTCTTAACTATGTACAAAGTTGCACAAACCTCTGTCTGCAGGTTAGTACCACCTTAAACAGCACGGACACAAATGTGTCGCTCAGTGCCACTTTGACGTTGAACCGCGTCACGATAAATGATGCCGGAACTTTTGAATGTGACAAAGTGACGCCAGCGACTCGCTACAGTAACATCTTCCGCGTGATAATTTTAGGTAAGCATGAACGCGGTCTGGTGTTGTTCGAAAAGTTCAATCGTTCCCGCTTATGTGTAGCCTAACAGTTCAATCGTTCCCGTTTATGTGTAGCCTAACAGTTCAATCGTTCCCGTTTATGTGTAGCCTAACAGTTCAATCGTTCCCCTTTATGTGTAGCCTAACAGTTCAATCGTTCCCGCTTATGTGTAGCCTAACAGTTCAATCGCTCCTGCTTATGTGTAGCCTAACAGTTCAATCGTTCCCGTTTATGTATAGCCTAACAGTTCAATCGTTCCCGCTTATGTGTAGCCTAACAGTTCAATCTTTCCCGTTTATCTTTCCCATTTTGTTAAATGTGTATCCTAATGTAAAACTAATGGTTTAACATATATTATTGGTGTATAAGACAATTGTTCAAGTTGCATTTGCGCTTAATTTTATTTTGCAACTGATGCATGATCATGCAAATAACTTTAATAATTAAAACGAACAGATGTGTCTGATCTTGAATTGATCTTTCCATCACCTGACCTGTTACTTGGCGAAAAGTCCGTCAAACAATAAACCGACCACTTGGATCGTTTGGACATTTCGGCGCGTATTTTGTTGAAATTCTGGCCTCAAACGTGTTTGTTTAAATCAAAAATATAAGACGTTATTAAAACGTCAACTGTATGTGGGAATGTTTGATCTAGCAGATGACATTCCGCCCTAGTTTGTTTTTAAAACATATTTTTTGTATAAACATTGATGGCAAAGCCGAAGCTTGACGGAGGTCATACGCATGATTTTGATTTTGACGTTGGAAAACCGCGACGTAGCTGATCTATCACTTGGTGGTTCCGCTATGGCGCGATTGTCCTATGTCACAATCAACATTACTCTCGCGGCCCCCCGTCAAGGTTTGCCTTTGTCAACAATGTTGACAACAGTTATATATGTTAACTGCATTACTGTTGTGGCATGACCTCTCCTGGCACAAACATGTTCGTATCTAGTTATCACTTTTTTAATGTGTCTTATGTTTTTGTCATAAAGAAACACATTTCGAGCCAGAATGTCAACAACATATGCAATGGAATGTGTTCGGCATGCATTTTTGAAGGCACGACGAACGTTTTCCATGGCATCAGACACTGTGATGGATATATCAATTGTCTATTATAATTTAATGGTCTATAAAAAATAGTATTTTTGCGAATTGTTTTCAGACCCTTCGCATTTTTCTCTACTTGGTTATAAATTACTTAATTTAAAAACCGACTGTTTGTATATATGGGCATATACACTCTGTATACATTTATCTTATAGTGATGATAATTTTACTAGGGATTTTCTTATTTTTATATAATTTAAATAATCGCTGAAATTAATTCATAGGATCGTTCCTACGACTACGACTATAATTAGTCTTATTAGGAGTCTCCCGTCTCCTTACGTCACATAATCGTCTATTTTCATACCACACGTGATATTCTTATCATTTTGTGAATGTTTTCATGTTGACACGATTGCAATAGATTATATGTTTTTTGGTTTTTCTAACGATTATTCTGTTGCATTGTATATTCGGGACATATACATATTTCTTGTTCCTGTTCCTGTTGCAGAGGGAAAGCCGATATGTCACGACAACATGACCGATGGACAGGTGATGAATGGCTCTCAAATCGAAATTGCCTGTAGGCTGGTTTACTACGGAGCGTACTACCCAAAGTTGCTGATTAAAAATCCCGCCGGAGTGGAACTGGCAACGACAATTGCGAAGACTCTGTGGAGTAAGCTTCAACGTGGTACTGTGACGGTGACTGCGACGGTGACGGCAATGTCCATCGACCATCAAAACACGTTCGAGGTCAGCGTGTCGTTCGATACCGGCGAAGTACTAAAAATCGGCGGAAAATTCAAACCACCAGAAACCGGCTATACTAAGTTCACGACCCACACCCGCCGTTTGTTTGTCTGTTGTAAGTGTCGATGTTTAACTGGCAGGTTTACGCCTTTTACCCCGATTTGTCGGAGGGTTAACCGGATTTCCACGACGGAGTCACACGACTATGAATCGACCGATTAAATGGGCCTTTATGCTCTAGAATCTGACTGCACTACCATAATTAAGCGCGTGACTTCCATCAAACGTCGACCTAGCAATCATGTTAATATGCATAGATTTCTATTACTAGAGTTGTACACTTATGCCATACCAGTATTCTCATATTCCCCCGTACTGTTCCGCTAAATAACGTTGCCGTTAGTTTTTCTTGCAAAAAGAAATTGATCCAGAACTCAAAAAGTCCAAGAGAGTCCAAGAGATGTACTAGCGGCGGCCATTTTAGTAAGTTGTCGAACCTGTTTGCTAAGCAAATAGTGGCGTAGTAGATCCGTTAATGGAAAATAATTTTAGGTGGTCACTTTCGGTAACTGATTGGCCACTGTGACAACATCCGGGTCAAATGCATGTAAGAATGGAACCAGTCCAAATTCTCCCAGACAGAGCCGTTCACAAAGGTGGCGTCGTTACTGGGCCGTTTACACGACCGACTATTCACGCGTTACGTCTGCTGACATGTCGAGGAAAAATCGTTGGTGTACACCGCCTTTAACTGCGTTTTAACAATCGATCCCTTGCCGTCGTTTGAAAACAAAAATGGGGAAAAGAATAAGCCTATGATTGTTATTTTATGGCACTTTATTCTTAACATCCAGACGGATTTAGCTCTCTTTTCAAACAGCTGTTCAATTTATCTAGGAAATAATAATTCAGCCACGGTATAGTGTCTGCGCGAAACGTATTCAAGCACATCATGAACTCTATCTGTTGTGAGGTACTCAGTTTGGTCTAGCAACCTATGCTATATCAACAAAGATTAGTTAGCTAGGATGTAATAGAAATGCTTTAAAAAGTGTAAACGTAAGTTCTTATAATACAGCGTAGTATCCAGTCCTCGGGATTGTTTAATGCGCTTTATTCTTTAATCCCAGGCAGACCTGTTCAATCGAACACCATCTCGATTTCTCTTGGAAGAATCGAAGTACCAGGTTAATTCGAAAAGACATAACACGGCAGGCATATAAAACATATAACCTGCGTAATATAAAATGGCAAATATGAAATTGAAAATTGCCACATTTGTCGAAAATGTACGGTAAATGTTAACCCGAATAATAACGTTTAGCTATACGTATGAAAGTTATTATTATTTTACGAGTACATGTATAATTATCTTAAATAATACGTAAAGTGTATTATTAAATAATTTAATAATACAATTTATGTATTATTTTAGATAAATTTATTATACACCGCCTGGGTAGTAGGGGCGCTGCATCGATGAATGTTGCACCAGTCGATTCCAGTCTTAACGGTTTGTGATATTGCCTGGGTTTCAGCGAAGTTCTTCCCAGTCCATTCTTCTATGTTATCTGACCATTTATTCCTGTCTTCCCTGTTCCTTGAAGTATTGTTTTTGTGAGCCCGCTTGATCGTGTTACATCTCAGCCTCCTCTTATTCACTGTGGTCAAAAGATTAACCTGTAACGCTAAGTTAACCCAACGCCATTTGCTTAACACTCTGTGTTTGTTAAAATATATGTTAAAATATAAGTGATAACTGTATTATGTGTCTTGATGCATAACATATGTCTTTGTATGATTCTGTTCCGCCGCAGCACGGCCCGTTATTGCGAAGCCGAACGTCACGGAGTATCACGTGGGTGCGTACATGCGTCTGAGCGCAGAAGCAACGCCGCCGATTCACCGATACGAATGTCACGACCTGAACAGCAGTGCCATTCACGACACTGTTCCGCTGTATCTCGGCCGTCACAACACCACCTTCAAATTCCGGTGCTTCGCATTCAGCACGTGTGCCGGAGTCGAATACAACGCGTCGGTGGAGTTCAACGTCACGATCACTGGTGCGTGTCCGTGCGAGCATGCACGCATGTCTGCACAAAAGCATTCGCATGCTTACGCGTTCAACACGTCAAGAAAACGCACGACCACCAAATACAAATTCGCATGCATATTATGCTATCACATTTATCTGTAATATTCGTTATCACGAGTTCAGTGATGCTAGATCAGTTTCAGGAAATTGATTTGCCGTGAAGAAATTATTTGCCAACAGTCAGACATGTTTGACATAATTATCTTGACAAAATATACGAATTCTAGACTAATCTAAGAAGAACAACCGTACTTGTATTTGAGAAAGAACCTGTTTTATTCAAGAACATACTATAATTATGCCATGCTAATAACAACCTTTCTTGATATAAAAATTACACCATGCTTGCAAACACCGACAGTTATTACCATTACAAGATGACGAAATAATGAATATTACCAAAATGGTGATTTTTTTTTATTTCATCTTCTAGGAGAAAAGGCACACGAGAAATCCAAAGTGTTTCGGAACGGTAAATATTCCTATTCTATTTACTGTACTAGTTATGTTCAAAACATTGTGTGTGTGTGTGTGTGTGTGTGTGTGTGTGTGTGTGTGTGTGTGTGTGTGTGTGTGTGTGTGTGTGTGTGTGTGTGTGTGTGTTTACATGCTTTGTTCAAAAACCACGACAACAAAATCCAAACACCACCACATCCACCACCACAACCATCACCAACAGCGCCACAACAACCACCATCGCAGCCACAATAACCACCGCCATAACCATCACCACCACCATCACAACCACAATCACCACCACAACCATCACCACCACCACCTCCACAACCACCACAACAACCATCACCTCCACAACCACCACAACAACCACCACCACCAAAACCACTACCAACATAACCACCACACCACAACCACCACCACCACCATAACCAACATCACCACAACCACCACCACCACCACCATAACCACCATAACACCACCACAATCACACCATAACCACCATCACCACCATCACCACTATCGCCACCATCACCACCATCACCACCATCACCACAATCACCACCATCACCACAATCACCACCATCACCACCATCACCACCATCACCACCATCACCACTATTACCACCATCACCACCATCATCACCATCACCACAATCACCACCATCACCACAATCACCACCATCACCACCATCACCACCATCACCACCATCACCACCATCATCATCACAACCACCACCACCACCACAACCACCACCACCACCACCACCAACACCACGACAACACAAATCCAAACACCACCACTTCCACCACCACAACCATCACCAACAGCGCCACCACAACCACCATCACAGCCAAAATAACCACCGACATAAGCATGACCACCACCATCACAACCACAATCACCACCACAACCATCACCACAACCACCTCCACAACCACCACAACAACCATCACCTCCACGACCACCACGACAACCACCACCACCAAAACCACCACCACCACAACCACCACCACCACCACCATAACCACCATAACCACCACCACCACAACCACAACAACAACTATAACCAACATCACCACAACCACCACCACCACCACGACGACCATAACCACCACCTCAACCACAACCACCACCACCACCACCACAACCACCACAACCACCACCACCACCACAACCACCACCACCACCAGCACAACAACACAAATCCAAACACCACCACATCCACCACCACAACCATCACCATCAGCGTCACCACAACCACCATCACAGCCAAAATAACCACCGACATAACCTTGACCACCGCCATCTCAACCACAATCACCACCACAACCATCATCACAACCACCTCCACAACCACCACAACAACCATCACCTCCACAACCACCACGACAACCACCACCACCAAAACCACCACCACCATAATCACCACAACCACCACCATAACCAACAGCACCACGACCACCATAACCACCACCACCACCACCACCACAACCACCACATCCACAACGACAACCACCACCACCACCACCACCACCACCACCACCACCACCACCACCACCTCCACCACCGCCACCACCAACACTGATAACAACTGTCTTTCAGTGGCGGTCACGCTCCTCGGAGTTATGTGTGCCTGGCTGTTCCTTGGTGTGATGGCTGTTGGCATTTCAATCCTTGTCATGGGAACCACGCCAGGGGCCAAATGTAAGACGCCGTACTATAAGATCAGACATCAAGATAAACTCTATCTTCGTTTGCACGCGCCTATGTTCGAAATGACACGCCGCCCGCAAGCACGCACGCACGGACGCACCAACTAGTGAAACAACAGTGGAATTTTAGTACTTCCATAATGTTTCTTGGAATTCATGCGTGGTGTTCTGCGAGTATATAAAAGTTTATCAGATATGAATAAATGACCTCTACGCTAAGAACAATGGATGTTCAAAAACATAAGACAGGTTGTAAAGTGACAACTGTATGCGGGAATGTTTGATTTATGATGTCAGCAATAGTAATGTAATTCAAGTATATGACCGTTATTAACATTGTTGGTTAAGGCAAAACTTGCCGGAGGTCACGCGCAACAATTCGATTGTGACGTAGGCAAACTGCGACGTACAGGATGCAACAATTGATGGATCCGCTACGTCGCTGTTTGCCTACGTCACAGTCAAAATTATGTGCTTGACCTCCGTCGAGCTTTCCCTTGTCAATGGTACTATTATGAGTTACATTACTAAGGCGGCGTGACATCTGACAGATGAAACATGCCCATATACAGCTGATGTTTTAACACCGTTACCTTGCTTTTTTCACAAAGAAACCGCGGTTTGTGCCAGAATGACGGCACACTGTACAACGGAATGTCCAAACATCATAGTTTAACGAACATATTGTTAGGCAACACGTCTCGTGATGTATAGGTCCATTACGTTTTGTGTACGTGTGTGCCTACTCGCTTGGACGTTTCGTTACTGTGGCTCGTCTGTGGCACCGCTAAATGTGAAAATTTCGCTAAATGTGACAGGTCCGCTAAACGTGAAAAAAGTCTACGCTAAATGTGAAAATTCCGCTATATGTGACAAAATTACACTAACTGTGAAAAAAGTACGCCCGGTAAACGTGAAAAAGTATCAACGCTAAATGTGAAACATAGGGAGGCCCGCTAAAGGTGAACAACTTCCTACGCTAAATGCAAAAACAACATTCATATTTAGTTCTGTATAAAATGGTGTGTGTGTGTGTGTGTGTGTGTGTGTGTGTGTGTGTGTGTGTGTGTGTGTATGTGTGTGTGTGTGTGTATGCGTGCGTGCATGCGTGCATGCGTGCGTGCGTGCGCGGAGATTGAAACTGTGACCATGTGACTATACCACTAGGATACACGACCATCCCTGCTGTGGACTGTCTGGGACAATGCCCTCCCTAGGCATGGTAGAGACTACGGAACAAACATAAGTTAATTGTAATTGTTAATTGGTTGATTAAAGTCACGCAATGGAGTTAATTTGAATTTAATTAATTAACTGACCAAACTGATAGCATGGGTTAATTTAATTGTTTGAATAAATCAACTTAAATAAGTTATTTGCAATTTAAGTAATTAACTTTTCTAGCTATAATTACCCATATCTGCTATGCAATTATATGAATCCTTGTTCGTAAAGAGGGTGGGCGAGTCCGTGGGTGTCTCAGTGGGTGGGTGGGTGGGTGGGTGGGTGGGTGGGTGGGTGGGTTAGTAGGTGAATTTGTCGGTGGGTGGGTGAGTGGATGGGTGGGTGCGTGGGTGGGTCAATGGGTAGGTTGGTCTGTGCGTGAGTGAGAGGGTGAGTGGGTCGATGCCCGCTGTTGCGATCCATTCGTAAAGATAACTAACTATAAGAATTATCGCTAATGAAAGTAGGCAATTATTATTATTATAATTAAAATATATCATATGTAACCATGTCATAAACGATTAAACATATCTTCGTTCAAATTCAATATGGTACAGAAAACAAAGTCAGATATTCGAAGAAAATCATCGAAATGCATGTACAAATTAGTGGTCACATATTATTCTAAATATTACTTTTAAATATAATGTGTCGTAGATAAACCCATACTTTGACAATATATTGAAATTGCGTAACTACATAAAAATTATACTCGTACATGAATGTGGCATGTTTCCATATAAGTGCACTATCATGACGTCACAACATCAGAATAACATTTTTATACAAATTGTCACATGTTATTGGGTTTACAAAATAATAATATAACCGGGTTTAATTATGTTTATCATTTAAAAAATCTCCTAGACTACATAAAACGAATTATCAGACATCACAAATCGACATATTGTGATAAAAATCACTCACAAAATACAAATAGAACATTTATTCAAATTAATGTCCATTATGTGACAAACAACTTCATTACCTGTCCAGCAGATAAAATAAACGTAAAACGTTATCTAAGCAAGTTTTGCGAATAAACGTAGGTAAATATTTACTACCCATGTCATAAACGATTCAGTCGTACTTAATATGGCACACAGAGAAAACAATTATTCTAAGTAAACGTCGTCGAAATACACCAAGTTTGAGGTTACAAATTACAGAATGTCCAAATATATCTTGTCATAGGTAAATATAAATTTAGAGAACATGCATAGCTCTAGGTATAGCACTAAGCGTAGACCCCATACGCTTCTAAAGAAATGTTTTTTCATAGAATCACGACATGAGCAAATGTCCCCATAAACTTCTTCTCATTCTGACAAATGACATACACGCACTATCCTATCATTATATGTATACCGTTACTACCACCCTTTTGATGGAATAAAATCACATATTTTGAAGGTACTTGGAAGTTGGGTTGCCATCACAATAATGCTTGCATAGTACCATTTTGGGTAAGCCCAAAACAGTTTATTTAACCGCAATGCAAACCCGCTTCCCTTTCCCACCTGAGAAAGTCCATCAGGTCGAATGAGAGTCGTTCCATGATTCAGAGTAGATACTAAAACTATTTGAAGATTGAACTGAGACATTGCTTGCAAAGTTATTTGATCCCCAAATTCATGTTGTAAGTTCATACGATGTAAATACTGAAGTCTCGATTCGGTGAGATAACTGCTCCAAGGTACACCCTGCTCGGAGCTTCCCAATGCCCTGTGGGTGTCCAGATAGTTCACTACTATCTGCGCTCTATGAATTCCCAGCTTTGCCAAATGATACGCCATTGCAGCGAACTGACAACTGCAGTCACCTGGCGGATAGTAGCTGATATTAAGTTCGAATTCTGACACAAGATTCTGTTGATTACTATCCGTGGTCATAGGTATGTAATACTTGACTTGAGAGTATTGTTCGGTGTCGATGCCAATTCTGTCACGTGACACATTTTTTCTATAGCGTGCTTTGCACGTGGAGGGAAGAACGTCTCTCTGTTTCTCTTTTTGGCATTCTACTATGATATCATGCAGTGCCCATATCTTCGTTGGTATCTTGTGTTTTGCAATTTGTATCGAACTAACACCCGTGCTCCGGGTTCGTATACAAGGGTGTTCAGACTCCGCATCAACGCTTTATTTTTGCGCTCATTGCAATGGCGAGTGGCTTTTTAGGCTACTTTTCGTACTTCGTTGCATATGTTTAATCGACTCTTGACATCACCCTTACGAATTTGAACAGCAGCCACATGGTTATTGAAATTACGCTGTCGTCCAAAATAAACATGGAATGGGCATTGCCATTTCAAACATTCCTTAGGTCTGTCATTTCTTTCTTTCTCATAAGAAGGCAGCTGGCGTACCCAATTGATACCTAGCTGATTGCATTTCACTAAGTCAAATGCAATTTGCTTTTTCAGTATTTGGTTCATTCTTTCAGTGTTGCCCTGACTTTGAGGATGGTACGGTCTGCTGGTTCTGACGGTTACGTGTTGGTTCTTTAGCCATCTTTTCACATGTTTCCGGAATTCAGTACCACAATTGTGCTGAACGAGGCGGGGTGTACCCATACAATTCTAAGATGTCCTTGAGCCTGACCATTACTGTCGACTATTTTTTATTAGGTAAGGGTCGCCAAGTGTATCTACTGAACACGTCAAGAACGCGCAGCACGTAAGAATACGCTGTGTCAGCATAGAGTATTTTGCTCCTTGTCATGTCTACAAGATCTATTTGGAGTACTCATCTGCTTCGAATGCTTGTGTGTGGAGCTTTATTCAGGAAGCGCGCCGTCATTATCTGGTGTCGCGTGTCTTGGGAAAGCACGTGACTTATTGCATGTTCCGACAAACACATCTCATTCTTAAGTGAACGATGCATGCGCCGTGGTCCAATTCCTTTCCGGAAGTACCCACAAGCCAGCAGAAGAGACGAAATTAGTCTTTTTACTGATAATGTAATACCCTTTTCCTGCCCATAATGTAATAACTGTTGACTGATAATGTAATAACAGGGAAATTTCAAGTCCAAATCGTGTAAAAGTCACACTAAGGTTACTTTTAGGGTTTACTATGTTAACAACAAGGTCATACCAGAAAAGAAAAGAAAAGAAACCACGTCAAGGTCAAGTTAAAGACAAAGATATTGCGAAGTTCACACCGCGTTTGTCTAATAATATTGCCTCGACAATATCATACATTTTAAATAGCCCCCCCCTCTCAACCTTCACAATCACGGCCTACTAACCATCCTCTGTCATGCGGGTCACTGCCCTCATTTCATTAGGGCCACCATGCGCCTCATTCGCATTCATGTGTGTGTGGGTGGGGAGTTTCGTGCATGCGTTCTGTGCGTGTGCGTGGCCGAGTACGTGTCACTAGTAGACGCACTTATCTACATGTGTGATTCCTTAAATCACAACAACCTATCGCTAAATTTCAATGATCTTAATTAGTATAACTAATACAGCTCACCAAACACATGCAAGCATCTTTATGACTAGAATGAACAAGTCGGTGCGTTAACGCTCTCTGTTCTATCTCGCACCTCACTTATATTCAATTATCTACCTACAGCTATTAAGCCAAATATTAAAAAAGTCTTTAAAATACATCCTCCAAACAGATAATGAACCAGCCGTGCACTTCGCAGCACAGAATGCTGTGTTACCATGATGCTATTCATATCATATTCTATGTAGGCGTATTAGTTAGCGTCGATTTTGATTATACTCGAATAACCTGTAGTCTATATTTGTGTGCATTGTGTGTAATAATATGTGTCCGTTTGGCATGTATGTTTACACAAGTTAAGATAGTTTAAAATTAACTTAATTAGATAACTTCTGCATTACAAGCTAACTTAACCGAAAAAATCCCAAATTAACGTAACATAACTACTTAACCTTAACGTTAATCGAACAAAATCCACATGTGCTGTCACCTAGCGATCTCGTTTGAACTGGACTTGCACCAGCGTTGTTCTTTATTAATGATATTGGGATGCATAATAAAAAATAAAAAAAAATAAAAAGTTAAATCACTCCTTACATACAACGCACACTTAGGCTTTATTAAGCACCGTGCATCTTGAGCATTTGCCTACGATTCTACAACCAAATTGGGTGTCAATGCAGCACGTTAACACGTTGTTGTGACGGATCGTTTACATTTAACACAGCCACAGTGTGTTACATATTAATTTGTAACAAGAACAGTATAGCCATAATCTTTAATTTAATTAGTTTGTTTGACAATTTAACTAAACAAGTTAACGACCAAAAACATGATTAACTTAAGTTAATCAAAAAATGTTCATAGTCCTTTTAATTGTTAATCGCCTCATTCCAATACAAAATCCCCTGTAATTTACATTATCACTCAAAAGTTATCACATTATCGGGCAGAAGGTTTATTATATTATATTTTGATATTATTGCATTATCTGGTATTCATGAGAGTATCAGTTTGTTTTATTACATTATCGGGCACATATTGGCACGTATCGGGCACATGAAAACAGTCTTGAGTCTCGAGTCTTGCATTAGGCTATTTGGTCTTTTGTATATTTCCTTTTTTTTCTTTTTCTTTTGTTTCCTCCAACAATAAACCAACCGTGGTCTAATGATCAAGATTGATCGGTCAACGTAATATACAGATACAGATACAGTTAATGATCACATAATTTGTATGGCAGTGCACTGTATCCTATTTCATGGGCATGTCTACCAGTTTCGTTCAGGTCATTTCAATGTAGAATGTCCGTTAGTGCAGCCTCAGCGAAATAAGCAAATGAACGGTTATCCTATGTTGACGCTGGCTAGAATAACTCGACTGTGACGTGGCGTAGGCTACAGTCTGCTACACGGACTTCACAGCGACATTATGTTTTACTATGCCGAACACGACTCAGTATTTTAGTGTCGTCTGCCCTGCACTGATTATCGTCCACTAAAAATGTATTACCTTGCGTATGGTACAGTTGCTTCTAATTTAACACAATTAATATATTACCAGCGAAGCGTGACTGTTTGATATTTAGCTCGCTAACACAACGGCAAGCGTAGATTACTACAAACGGCAGTGTGGCTATTTGTTCGCGTGAATGCACATGAACCACATGTTAGAATCGAAGCCGAAACTCCAATAGTATCCACCACTAGATACTATGACATATTGTAAAAATCCTGAATGGACATTTTATTTGTATTTCATATTTTAAAACATTGTTTAATGATAAAGTATAGTCGGTGATGTTGGTGAATACGTCGTTCGTACGTAGTTGGTTAGAATAGTCAGACAAGTACTACTCATCTAGCGAACTGCCGCTGTCCAGTTGACTAAAGTCCGACGCAAAGCGTGATATGTCTAGTTCGTGACATTCAATTAATTTAACACCAATCGTCCACACCATAGCTGCGTTCACACCTACAGAATACCATTAGTCACACTCAGACGAGCATTTAACTGCCGTTGTCCAGTTGATTATTGTCCGACGCGAAACGTGATATGTCCAGTTGATGACAGTCAATTAATACAATACCAGTCGTCGACACCAAAGAGTAGTCAGCCGGATAGGAAACCGTTTAATAGCCAGTTTGTTTTGACAGTGACCGAATACCCAGACCCCAATCTCTCCATCTTTTTTTCAATCTGTCCTGTTGTTACTGTAAGTTCTAACTTCATATTTCTCATTATATGACCTATAAATATTGCTTGTTGTGTTCTAATTTTGTTAGTGATCTTTCTGTTTGATTCGGCTGTCCTAAGGACGACTTAATTGCTATTCCTTTCAGTTCATGTCAAAGTATAGTCGTCAGCTCCTAAATTGGTCAATCCCTTCCCTGCGGATGCAATACTCAGTCAAGCATGTTCCGGTTTGTAAGTCACGAGCCGTACCCATCCATTGACGCTATTCCGTCAATACATCCTGCATAAAAGTTCGTCTTGTCCGAACACTCCTTCCTAGTGTACTAGTTTATAACGATAAGGCTAATCGTTTGTTCCCATTTGCCTTACCCATAATACGTCTTACCTGTGTCTATATCAATATGCTCACTTGGACACTCAGTATGTATATCTCCTCCCAGGCTCCTAGCGCAGCAGGAACGAGGTTAAGAGCAAAGGACTGTAATGGAAAAACTGCTGCCTTTGGTCTGTTGCTGCACGGGTGGGTGATAGCTAGTAGAACATAATGCGTCTTATTTCCCGAATAATTTCGTCATTGCGTATAATGACAACATTATAAATGTGATATGCATAACTTGTATTACCCGAACATCTTCCTAGCGTGTTATGGCAACATTTGACGCTGACCAAATTCCACTTTATTTCAATATATCTATATTGACCCAAGCGTAGGCACAACCCAAGATCATATCTACGGACGGGACTACTTTTTACGATTGTACAAAGTGACGCTCGTTTAACATGAAGCGTTCGGTATGTCGATATTTTGTGGTCGGTTTTAACAAATCGGTTTTTGTTGCAGGGGAGGATAAGAAGAGAGAGCAAGCGAGCGTATCATCCACCTCGTCCTCGAGCTCTGACTTCTAGACACTGTCGTTGGGAAAACAGGATCACAGCCTCGTCCGGTAATTGTGGTCGTCGCTGTGTAGTTTTGTCGTCATGGTCAGCCATGTTGTCGACGGAAGCTGTGTCTTCATAGGAAGTCATGCCATGTCATGGACGGCCGTGTGGTTATGGACGTCGTGTCGTCTTGGGCAGGCGTCTCGTCTTGGGGAACCTTGTCGTTATGGACAACCGTGTAGCCATGGGTAGCCGTGTCGTCACAAGTAGTCGATTCATCACGGGCAATCTTGCCGTAATGGGAAGCCATGTCGTCACGGGTAGCCGTGTCGTCAAGGGTAGCCGTGTCGTCACGGGTAGCCCTGTTGTCACGGGTAGCCGTGGTTTCATGGATAGCTGTGTTGTCTTCGGCAGCCGTGCCATGCTAGAACGGAGAGCCATGTTTGGGTGTCATTTTCATCTTAAAGAATAGAACCAAACAAAAAACAATAGTTAAACCATTAATGAGATGTGATACATATAACCTACGACGTTGTTGTGTAATCGCAGCTCACAAATTATATAAATAAAAACATTTCCCTTTCTGTAATCTGTGTTAAGTAATTCTGTCATTATGCACATCATTACGTCCATGTTACAAAACAATACGTTTCTCTGTCTGTGGACCTATATCTCCGTTAGTTTTGCAAGTATGGGGCTGACATTTTACATGTGATCTAACGGGCCCGTTGTGGTGGTTTGTAGATTACTATTTTTTCTAACTTCGTCCAGGGGGTGTGGATTTTGGGAGGTCACAATATTAAAATGGCACGTATTACCGTCAGTGTTGTACATATGGGGATGCGTGTAGGTCTAGTAGGCCCATTGGTGCGTTTTGTAGATTGAGGTTGTTTCGAAGTTCGTTCGGAGCGATGGGGATCTCGGGATCACATACATATAAGTGCTTTTTACCCAGGGCAACGCTGGGAAACTTAAGCAATCATCTCCAACAAAGGAACGTTGTACACCTGTACCAAGAGCGCCACGTCGCAATCGTTATATGGCTGCACGAGAAGGTAACGGAAAGTAGAAATAGAAAAAAGTACCACGGTATGCTTCTGCCGAGAGGCTGTTGGTCTGTCATTGTTGCACCGTCTCTCAGCAGCTACGCTGCCCTTCAAACCGCCGGTGGAGGCCCTTTTAAAACACCACCGTAATATACCCAACGTACGTTCGGACATTTTCGAATGTTTTCAATCTAGGTTTCGACCACATCGTCACGGTCGAAACACTCATTAAAAATATGGGAGACGACAGAGGTCACTATGTCCCATTTTCCACTTGTTTTGGGGCCAACCTCTCAACCATCTTCTACCCTTTGTTGGGCTAACCCCTTATTCGCTACTACTTCTAAGACACCCCTTCTTACCATTCACCAATCCCTACCCACGATTTTAGGACCATCCTGCATCTATGAAACAGCAAATCTCCCGCTTCCCCCTTTTGGCGATACAGTCTTCATATCTAGTTTTCTTTGTTCATTATTGTTTCGGTACATAGATTGGTAGTTAATATTACGCATGGGGTGCTCTCGCCTGTGGCTCCAAGAAGTTGTTCGCTTGCGACAGCGGCCACACCCCTGGACACCGCTTCGACTGGCGGGATAAACCAGGTAAGTGTAACCGATAGATCTAGAACCATCGGTGATTTGGGGACATGCCCATCCCAAGCATTCAGAGGCAGCTCAGGCGGACTGGGCGGAGAAGATCTCTAGATAGATCCAACGGCCAGGAAAGCAGTTCTGCAAGGCTTTATGGTGAGCCAATGGCATGACAGGGCATGGGAGAAGTCATGGCCATCCAATGCAGCCAAGGCATCCTCCAGCCGTGACAATTATTCGTATCACTGGATCCAGGCTTCCGAGGCCGAGAGAGTGGGATCATCCTTGTGCAAGGCCTTTCCCAGTATAAAGCCTTCTCGCACAGATCTTTGTACATCTCATTTAAATACAAAATCGTCATCAACGGAAACGATGGACTACAAAGAGAGAAGAGTTAATGTTACTACGATCCATATAACAATGTTGTTGTCATGCGTATGTATACATGTGAGTTGTCGTTCATCATTTCACAATAATTCACAACACTACGGGTAGACGCAAAACACTGCTGTGAACCTGGCCATTCTACTGTTCTGATCGGACGTTGGAGACATCACCATGGTGTTTTGCAAGGGCAGTGTTTTGAGCGTTCTACACCGGCGTTGGTGGTTCAAAGGCTCTCCTAGCTGTTAGTGCTTCCGCTCCCTCCTGCAACACCCGTGGGAACAACTCAGTCTCACGTCATGGGTCATTCCATTCTAGTTAGGATTACATGCGGATTTAATTAGCTGTGTGCAGCTTAGTGTATGTGTTACATTGTAATGTTTGATAAATTGAATGTTATCATAATTATCTCTACATTTTGTTTGGGATTATATACGGACGGAATTCGTTCTGTGTAGAAACGTGTAGGTGTTATAATGCCATCACCATCATCATTATGCAGCCATAGTGTCCCGTGGTTGGGCGAAGGCATCAGCATGTCGTTTCGAGATCTGCTTGTCTTGCGCTATCCTCTATGCGAGATGGTGCCTTTCCAGTAATCGTCTAGTAAGAGAGTATGAATCTGTGGTTGTTCTTGACACTGCGGAAATGGTAGATGCTGAGGCTGAAACTGTCTGGAATGTTAAGAGGAATGACCAAGAGCCGTTCCAGGCTTTCACCAAACGAATGCCTGTTGGAAATAACAGAGTCTATTTATGATGCCATTTGTTAAGAGAAGCTAACGATGTTCTGTACTTCCATTTCCAGCAGTGTGAGCAACGGGAAGCATTAGGTGGCCTCTCTCAAGAATGGCATACGACTCTTCTCCTTGTTGTACATCGGTTGTAGACGGGAGATGGAAATCTTGGAGAATTCTTTCGACATGTGCATCAGTCGTGTCCCCTGGCACTCTCTATTGGAAGGAGCCCCCGACTAGTTATGAAGAGTGATCTCCTCACATGCTTGGAAGACGTCTCCGATGCCCAGTTTAAGACTCATGCTACCACCACCGGTGTATCTTTTGGTGTAGCTATCATCCAGATGTCGAAGCCATCTGCAATCAAAACTGTTGGTGAGTATGCCCAAAAGATCTTCAATCCGTACCTGTCCACAAAGCTTCAAACTGCGTCACAATGTGATGACCTACTGAAAGGCAGAACTAGAGCAAACCGTTGAAAGAATGCGAAGACATTTGGTGGCTGCAGCAGCCATACCGGGAAACTGCAAAACTTCCTCCGATTGGTCAACAAGAAGGCAGAACTGTTTATGTTCCTGTCAGAAGCTCTCATTGACTGGATTGACAATGAGGACATGTAGCTTGGCATCACTGATGGAGAAGCAATCATCAACAAGGCACCACTGCCATAACTGGCCCGTTCAGCCGTGAAGAAGCTGACAGTCGCAAGATACTGCATACAGTCCATGGACATCACGTGAACGTTGACACGGTGGTGTTGGCCTTGTCAGTGGTCCAGGGGATTCAAACAGAAAAACTGTGGTAAGCATTCGGAACTGGCAAGTGTTTCTGGTACCTGACAGCCCACGAACTAGCAGCCAACCTGGGACCGGAGAAGGCTCGGGCGTTGGTAACGTTCCACGTTTTGGCTTGGTGTGACTCTTCTTTAGTGTCGTAAGGTATGGTAAGAAGACTACCTGGGCAATCTGGACTGTGTTACCAGAACTCACAGACGCCTGTTGTAACTATCTTCTGCACCAAGTGATATACCGGAAAATGTAAGTAAGTAAGTAAATGTTTGTTTTTCCAACAAAAGATACATATAGTGTTTATGGTATATCAGAATGAGTATGTCAGCAAAAAAATGATTTACTTACAACACATGGAATATGGCAGATATTGCGTAATAGTACAATGTTAGTTATTATTGGCGATTACAATATAAATACACTAAATAACACATTGATGGTAGTACTTAGTTGGCAATTAATCATTTATATTGGCCTGCAGCAAATTACAATACAATCATATTTTTAGTTGCGATATGCTCACTTATTGATAACAGTGTAGTGCAAATTAGAATTAAATGTACAGTGAAATATAAATGTTTTGATCAATGACCTGTTTTTAGTTATATTTGTCGATCATGTTCCTTTTTAATTTGCAAACAAATGCATGAAATGTTGACACCGTTGTAGTACTGGGAGGTAATGAATTCCAGCGTTTTACACCATAGATTGCTAAACACTAATCTTAGATCTTACAGAATGTAAACCATACCATCGAAGCGTTTGTTATCCTGCTGTGTAACAGAACCACCACATGCACGGCCATTGACAAGGCATGAAAGAAACTCTTCACAAAAAAAGAACCATGTGCATCTGCTAACCAAGGCAGCTCTGGGGGAGCATGTCATAGGGGCGGCCTAGTATGCAGGCCATATGTGCATGGGGCCAGACACTGCTACCGCCACCAGAGCTACCTCCACCAACCAGCTGGGGCTGGGCCAAGCTTGAGGACGAGATGTACGAGCCGCACTGAACAAACGTAATTACAATAAAATATATGCATAGAATTACACGAATTAGTCATATCAACAGCATTACTGAATAATTATGTACATTATAAAGAAATTGAAATACCCAAACATTGCTTTGAAATGTATCAATTGAAACGTGACAATTTCTGCATATTAGTACTGTTTTTTTCATCCATTATCTACTAAAACAGCACCACTTGTCCACTGACTTCTTGTCAATCACTTCATACAATGTTGTAGAAGCCTAGATTGTCAACTATCCTCACTTTAAGTCATCTAGTTTGTCTGAAGTTGGTAATTCTGAACACTGATTAAATTGTTTGACCGCCATTTTGACCGCCATTTTGTAAAATGGCCGCTTCCCAGAGAAGTTGAGATGGTGCTCGATTGAACAGGTCTGCCAGGGAGTAAAATGTAAAGCGCTTTGAACAGTCCAGAGCACAGGATACTGCGCTATATAAGAACTTACCTTTTTTACCGTTTACTTTTGCCGTCAGGAACAAAATTTGCGATGGCTCAATATCTGTTTGTTATGTTTCCGTCTACATGTGTACCAAATGTTGTGTTTTTATTACAAAATGCACAATCGGTTTGCTACGCCGTCCCTATTTTTATTTGTGTGTGCAATTTGTAGATGTTTGATAACATACATATAGGTATATAGTTCTTTAAGTCTTTCTTATTTCCCTTCTTGAAAATTATCACCATATTTGCGTTCTCCCGTGCGGTGGGTATTCGGCTTTCTGATAAGCATTTAGCGTACAGCTTAGCTAGTGTCTACGAGATTATATCTTTTCCTGCTTTTAATTTGTCAATGCTTACATGATCGTTGCCTGTTATAATGTAATGTGCGATTAATTACATTTTATCACAGTTATCTCATTCTGTAGAGGGTACGATAGAGAGTTATCTGAATGGAGGCTGGGGAATTTAATTTAAAACAAAATTTCGAATTGGCCTTTCGTGCGTCTATGCACTCATATGCACGAACATGTTAGCACACATATACGAACGGAAGCACGTGTGCACATAGGCACTTCACAATCACACACGTACACGAACACGTACACGCACACGCAGACGCACTCGCACACGCACACGCACACGCACACGCACACACACACCACAGTCACCAGCATTGCCATCATCATCATCAACATCATCATCATCACCACCATGAATTGTGCTGTGCATACCTATTCGACAATAATAGGCAAAGAGGAGTCACATGTACATAATGATTGGGAAGAAATGACCATTGTCATTTTCGCAACCGCCGTAACCAGCGTACAACAAATAACACGTGCCTTCCGCGGCGGCCAACGAACGCCTCTTCAACTTGATGAAATAGACGCACAGTCCGGCGAACGCGGCGCCAAGCAAGAGGGCGAACGAACCGAGCAGAGCCTGCATCCCTGCAACATATAACACTTTCGGTGTGTGCGTGTGTTCGTGCGTGTGTGTGTGTGTGATTGTGCGTGAGCGTGTGTGAGAGAGGGAATGTGAGTATGAGTATGTGTGTGAGATGGAAAGTAGAGGGTAGGAGAAGAGAGTGGGTGGGGGAGAGAGAGAGAGAGAGAGAGAGAGAGAGAGAGAGAGAGAGAGAGAGAGAGAGAGAGAGAGAGAGAGAGGATAGAGAGAGAAGAGAGAGAGAGAGAATACACAGAGAGAAGAGAGAGAGATGAGAGACAGGAGAGGGTAGAGAGGAGAGAGGGTAGAGGAGGGAGAGAGAGGGGAGAGACAGCAAAGGATACAGGACAACTCACATTTTTCTTCTGAGCCATCTGAGATTGTTTTGGCGATTTCATCAGGATTATTGCGATCTGAAGATATAAACATATCTACGGCACATCGCATACATACAAAGTATAATAATTTCCGTCGTAACGCAACAGCATGTACTATATAGTTTACATCGTAACTCATGTTGTATGGTATACGCTACCGTAAACTACACGTGTCGTTGTCGCAGGGTGCTTAATCACTTTGTTGTGTGTCAATGAACCCCATTAGATCTTTCTGTGACAGTTATTTGCTCAATTTGAAGGTCTCGTAGAGAAAATCATGTTTCGTTGGAGGGAACAGTATGTTTCGAGTATTAATGATAACATTTGGTGTTCATTACGTAATACCGTAACATTCGTGTCAACTCACAAGCCCGGTGTTGTTCATTAGAACGGTTTTTGCTCCTTAATCGATGTTTTAAAAGTTCGCAATATACAGAAAAACAAAGTGGCTCGTATTGGTTCAAATCTACACTCACACATATACACATGCACGCAAGCACACATACACACACACACACACACACACACACACACACACACACACACACACACACACACACACACACACCACACACACACACACACACACACACACACACACACACAAATACACACACACTCACATACACACACGCGCGCGCGCGCACACACAGACTCACACACACACACACACATACGCGCGCACGCGCGCAGACTCACACCCATACACACTCACACTCACACACATCCACTAATACACCTACATCCCAACCAAAAATGGCTTCAAAACCACGTAGTTGCTAATACATTAAGCCACCGCGCCGTCCAGTTATGACATCCATTAAAACTTCCATGTGCATTTATACGTGTTCCACTCGATAGATGGTGCCACTGTGTCGATTTATTTTCCACGCGACATGTGGTAACGACCATCCCACCTACTCTCAAACGTAGCACTTAATTTGTGTACGAGGACATTGTAAACGTATGTGTGTGTGTGTGTATGTGTGCGTGCGTGCGTGCGTGTTTGCGTGTGCATGTGCGTGTGCGTGTGCGTGCGTCCTCGTTCCTGCATGCTGCTTACCAGTTACGGTGACATATAGCAGACTAGTCCCGTTGTGATAATCGCCGAGGAAGTAATTCAATCCGACACACTCCATTTCACAAACTCCGGAGCCTCCTGTCATATCTTTCGTCAGCAGAATCTTTGGGCCGTAAAATGTGTAACCGATCAACGCTACTGTGCACTCGACACGTAGAACAGGAGGATTGGCGTCTATCGTCAGCGTCAGGTAGTCACCTTCAATAATCTCCGTATTGTTTGTCGAGGAGTTAAAGATAGGCGGATCTACGACAACGGAGAGAAACGACGTGAGAGCACATTTGATTTTTCCACAGGTGGCCAAGTTGAGGGGAGCCAGTCAGTTCTTCTAAAGAAAAACTACAACGTTGACGATGATATAATTACGATTACGAAGATGTATAATTACGTTGTAGGCATAACAAAACGGTAATGACAACAACAACGACGACGATGACGGTGATGACAAGTATAACCACAACAACAACAACGATGACGATGATGACAAGGATAACCACAACAACAACAACGATGACGATGATGACAAGGATAACAACAACAACAACGATGACGATGATGACAAGGATAACCACAACAACAACAACAATGACGATGATCACAAGGATAACCACAAGAACAACAACAATGACGATGATCACAAGGATAACCACAACAACAACAACGATGACGATGATGACAAGGATAACCACAACAACAATGACGATGATGACAAGGATAACCACAACAACAACAACTATGACGATGATGACAATGATAACCACAACAACAACAACACCAATGACGATGATGACAAGGATAACCACAACAACAACAACAACAACAACAACAACGATGACGATGGTGACAAGGATAACCACAACAACAATGACGATGATGACAAGGATAACCACAACAATAACAACGATGACGATGATGACAAGGATAACCACAACAACAACAACAACAATGACGATGATGACAAGGATAACCACACCAACCACAACAACAACAACGATGACGATGATGACGGCAACTTCAGTTACGAAATCGATCATTATGACTAAGCGTTTGGCATTTGTATCAGAAAAAAATAAACATGTCGGTGTCATTGACTAATCACGGAAACAAACAAGAAACCGCGCAACTAGAATATACTTACAGAGAACTTTCACGGGTTCGGTCTTATGGGTTAGGGTCCTTTTAGGAACATTGTCCGCGCGCACCCAATCCTCAGCGGATGTTTGGACATTCGCCGGAGCCAGACACTCCAACTTCATTGTGAAGACGTTCTCAGCAAGTTGGCGGTCAACCACTACCAACATGGTCGAGTTTACATGTCCGGCAGTACCGGCGTCACTCACCTTGACGGTCTGCAAATATGTGGCATCATCAACTCAAGACATGTCCAACAAGCAAATAGATGTCCATCGAAATTAATAAGAATCATGGGCGATAATTAGAAGATCAGAACAGACCATAGAAACAGCGGAAATATGGTTCCTGAGAAGAATGGTATTGTGAAAAGAAAAGGAAAGTAATGAAGACATCCTTAGATCAGCAAAGCCTAAAAGAAAGAACATGAGCAAATTAGAAAACAAGCAGATGTATAGCTCGTGTAATGAGAAAGCACAATGTAGAACGTCAAGGGGCAACGGAAAAGATCGAGGAGAGCAGATGCAGATGACGTCATCGAGAATAAAAATACTGGATAGTTTGCAACATGGTTTGGAAGGAGCGTGTCAGTGCTATAACAACACATGCACTTACGCACGCAAATGCGCGCGTACACACGCACTCACACACCCATACGCAAATGCACACATGCGCACGCACGCATGAATGCACACGCGAGTGCGCGCGCACACGCACACGCACACGCACACACACACACACACACACACACACACACACACACTCAACCAATGGCTTTAGAGGACCATCGCCAACGCCCACACAACAGACGGGTCACTTAGAAGAAATCAATTGAATGTTTCGTTGTGCCATGTACTTTTCTGCGCTCAAATTCCTATTATGTGTAGTATATGTGACGGATTTAATTTTGTTTAACCAGATTTAAAGAGATTGACATCTAAACACATTTATCATGCACAAATGTATGTACCCTGCTTATGATATCATCGTCTAAATCACGATGACAAATGTATCTGAATCTGAAGGTGCACTGCAGATGTTGCGTGTGGGTACATCAAAGAAGCCCCTCGCGGCTATTAACATGACATTTATTCAAGAAGAGTAAGATGTAAACATGTTCTATTCGGAGCTCTGCTCCCTTTTCTCTGAAGTCTGAGCTTTCTTTTTTGATCCAAGGTAGAAGCAGTTGCCATTTTATCATCAGTAATTTTGATGAAAGAACAACACGTCAGCCTACATCTAGTTAGACGGGTTTCCAATCAACTGAAGAACTACTGATTCACCAGCGACAACGTGAACTAAGGGATTCCCAGTTTACAGATCTGTAGTTATATACTTCATTTTGTTTGTAAATTTTCATACTCTCTCAGTCGATCACTACCATGTCAGGTCAGTTGAATCCGATGGGTATTGGCCGTGGTTTTGAAGCCATTTTGGATCGCTCAAAATCGCAAGACCCACACCAAGTATTGGAGCATGGGGGTGATGATGGTTTGAAAGAAAACGAATGACTACAAGTTTGTCAGGAATTGGGAAACCACCCCTAAGGGTGGTCGAAACATTATACATATATATAATACGTAATATAATATTTAATATTTTTATAATATAAAATATTTCATTTATAAAGCGCCATATATATGGAATGTAGAAATTCTGCTCAGAGGCGCATACAATACAACGTTGTTAAAATATAGTTATACTATTTTTCTTGTTTACAAGTAAACATATTACATATGATATATAAATTATTAGTATAAATATTATATTAAATGTCATTTACTAATATGTAAAATAAAATATAATATAGCGAAATTAAAATAACGTAATACGTAATTATGTATAATATAAATAAACTAAATATGTATGGTTTACAAAACTTGTAATGTGTAAATCTAAACCTATCCATAATATATTAATAATAAAAAGCTATATGACTAACAAATTCAATATATTGTATGTATTATAATGCGGCCTTAAAACATGTGTTTTAAGAATAAG
The DNA here is from genome assembly GCA_020002185.1 of Paraescarpia echinospica. Classification (NCBI taxonomy): domain Eukaryota; kingdom Metazoa; phylum Annelida; class Polychaeta; order Sabellida; family Siboglinidae; genus Paraescarpia; species Paraescarpia echinospica. Next base: position 52,549,791 of record CM034540.1, read on the forward strand.
ATAAAATATGTGTTTTGACATGAACATTATAACCAACGGGCATGTCACTTTGTTATATTTCATCCAAGACAATACGTGCGACTTAGACTTCATTATTTTATTTTTATTGGTGGATAACAACGGTTCTCACCTCCGACCTTGTCATTTCCACGTCCGTGTGGCTATACCAAAGCATCGTCGGGGTGTAGGCTCCTTTGTAGAACACACTACACCTACAAATGGAGTACTCGGCAGTGAGTGTTTGAGCTCGCTAACATTAGGCGCGAGGTATACGAGCGTAATCAAACGTATGCTGACGTTCTTACCTAAATGTACCCGTTCTTGACATATCGCCAACAACTGTGGAATGTTTTAGTATTTCCGAGATCAAACTGACCTCGGTGTACAAACATTATCTTACAAACAAAATGATGCTGCCATTTTTCTTACCAGTTTCTTGTTTGCTCTTACATTTGGCTAATCCATTCCATCATTCGGAAATGGCGCGAGTACCTCGTTTGTCAACAAATACGTATTATTATTAGTATTAATATTAACTCCTTCATCCTGTTACATAGTCTTAGCTGTTTTGTTGAACAGATACACACGGTCCATATATTAATAGGCTTTGGATGATTGTAACGGTATCTTCTTCCATGCGCCCCGGTCAACTCGCCTCATTCCATGTTCATTAGTATTCGTAGACCACTGACCTCCTGTTTACTTATTGGCTATGCATTCCATAATACAACGTTAGTTATTTAGAGTGAACTCTTACGTGTTTGCTATATGTTATACTTTCCTAGAGGACCTTTCTCTATATGGAATAACCGAATGAACTTTTACGTGTTTGCTATATGTTATGCTTTTCTAGAGGACCTTTCTCTATATGGAATAACTGAGTGAACTCTTACGTGTTTGCTATATATTATACTTTCCTAGAGGACCTTTTTTTGTATGGAATAACCGAATGAACTCTTACGTGTTTGCTATATGTTATGCTTTCTTAGAGGATATTTCTCTATATGGAATAACTGAGTGAACTCTTACGTGTTTGCTATATGTTATGCTTTCCTAGAGGACATTTCTCTATATGGAATAACTGAATGAACTCTTACGTGTTTGCTATATGTTATGCTTTCCCAGAGGACATTTCTCTATGTGGAATAACTGAGTGAACTCTTACATGTTTGCTATATGTTATGCTTTCTAGAGGATCTTTCTCTTCTTCTTCTTCTTCACAATCATGCGCGGTTTAAAAGGGTTGATAAAAACAGGGTTGATGAAAACAGTGTTTTTTTTATTCATTTTTTTTAAGAGGGTGTGTCTAGGTAGTATTTTTACCCAGTCCTCAACTGTCGCTTTGAAGACTGTGAGGGTGCTGGCCGAAGACGCTTTGTCGGGGATCTTGTTCCATAAACGGATGGCTGAGGGGAAGAAGGAGTGGAGGTGAGTGTTTTTTCTGGAGTGAGGCAGGAGGAGCTTGTTGGGCCGTCCCCTGGTGATAGGGTTGTTTGTTGTCAGTGTACCCTCAGTTGGCGTGATGTCCACAAGTCCACTAATTATCTTATACATAAAGGTGGCCTTGTTGACAGTTCTTCTTTCTTGGAGGGTCTGTAGTTGTAGTCTGTTTATAAGTTCTTTGGCGCTGGTATAGTGGTTAAAATCATGGTAGATTCTCCTCGCGGCACGGCGCTGGACAGCTTCGATGGTGTTTACCAGGTGTTGCTGGTGGGGATCCCACACGACAGAGGCGTACTCCAACACGGGGCGGACCAGTCCTTTGTAGCAATGTGAGTGCACCTGTGGAGGGCACCCTTTAAGGTTTCTGTATATGAAAGCACTTGTACGGTTTGCCTTGGCAGTGGTGGTCTGTATGTGGTTTCCCCAGTGGAGGTCAGCGGTCAGCTCTACACCTAGGTGTTTGGCGCTGGTGACTCTCTCCGGGGGCTGCTGATGGAGTGAATACGTTGCTATAATGGGCTTGCGCTTCTTTGTGACAGTTAGGACATGACACTTGGATATATTGAAACTCATCTGCCACTTCCTCTCCCATTTCCCCAAGATGTTGAGGTCTTGTTGTAGTTGGTGAGTGTCGGCTGTGCTGTGGATGGTGTGATACAGTATTGTGTCATAAACGAATAGTCTAGCCTTGGTTTTAATGTTATTGCACAGGCCATTGATGTAAATGACAAATAGAGTTGGGCCTAGGACAGATCCTTGTGGCACACCGGAGATCACCTGGCCTGTTGTTGAAGTCTCACCCTCGACAACTACTTGCTGTGTTCGATCACAGAGGAAGCTCCGGATCCAGTCTTGGGTCTTGCCTTGAATGCCGTAGTAGTTCAGTTTTAGAAGCTGTCGTTTATGGGGCACCTTGTCGAAGGCTTTCGAGAAGTCAAGGAGTATGGTGTCTGTTTGGCCTCTGATGTCCATCTCTGAAGCCAGGTCATCAATGGTTTGGATCAGCTGGGTCTCGCAGGATCGTCGCTTACGGAATCCGTGTTGTGCGTCTGTTATGATGTTGTGTTGGTCAAGGTGACGGGTGATCTCGGCTCTTACAATGTGTTCCAGCAGCTTGCAGCAGATGGAGGTGAGTGAAATGGGCCGGTAATTTGTAGCTTGGTTTCGGTCACCTTTTTTGAATACGGGCTGAACCAAGGCGTGCTTCCAAATCCTGGGAACTTGGCTGGTGTGTAGTGACTTAGTGAAGAGAAGGGTGAGTGCTGGAGCAATCTCTTCTGCTATCATCTAAAGGAGGCTGCAGGGAATGTTATCCGGACCAGATGCCTCTGGCATCGCCAGGTGGGGTCTGGGTTCTGGAGCAGGCAAGTCATCGATGTTTTCGGTGGTAAAGACTGAGCAGAACTGGTCGTTCAGTATGTTGGCTTTATTCTTGCTGTCATTTGTGGTCAGTCCATTTTTCCTTAGAGGGGCTACTCCGACAGTGTCGCATTTCTTACTCTTGATCAGACGCCATAAGTTTGTTGTGGTGTCTTCATTGACGATCTTATTTGTGTACTGCTGGTACGCCTGTCTGTTTGCTCTCCTTCTTTCACGTTTCAGGTGGTTATATCGGTCCCAATCTTTTTTTTTCTTGGTGCTCTTCGCCTTCTTCCATGCTCGATATTTTCTTCTGGATGTTCGCTTCAGGTTGTTGTTTATTCAGGGCTGGTGGAACTTTGTGGAGCACACTTTTGTTGGAACATGCTTGTCCATCATGAGGGTGAGGTGTTCCTGTATTGACTGCCCCGTCTGCTCGACAGAGGTTTCTTCGTTGTCTGAGAGGAGTAGACTGAGGATGAAAGACTTGGTGTCTTCTCTGATGGCTTCGCTGTTAGTCTTCTTCCAGATGCTGACAGTTCTCGGGGTTGGCTTCACCTTCGGTGCTTTCAGGCGACTGTCCGTAAGGATGATATCGTGATCGCTTAGGCCTGGGATGACGGTAATCCTGGATAAGGTTTGGTCTGTTGGTCAGGAACAGGTCGAGAATGGCGTCTCCTCTAGTGGGTTCTTGGTTTGCCTGGTGGAGTCCAAGGTCGTTGACCTTATCCAGGAAGAGGTGGTTTACAGTTCGGGGGTAGCTGTTTCCTTGCATGTTGTTTGTTTCCTAGTCAATATCAGGAAGGTTTAGATCTCCTCCGATCCAGACGTTTTTTCGCTTGGGAGAGGCACTGTCTAGGGCCTTCAACAAGTCGGACATCTGGTTTTCGCTGGTTGCTGATGGTGGTCGATACAGGGAGGTCACTATGAGATTGTCATCCCTCTTCTCCATCTGTATCTGGACTGTGACTGACTCAGGCTTGTTGGATTTCATGGGAGATCAGTTTATTTCTGGTAGCCACGAGGACACCTCCGTAGCCATCGTGCCTGTTCTTCCGAAAGACATTGAAGTTCGGTGGGAAGACTTCTGCGTCGGCTATGTCCGGCCTGAGCCACGTTTCTGATCCTAGGATTACATCTGGATTAGTGGTCTGAAGCAGGTTCCAAAATTCTGCCTTCTTTGGCCTCAGGCGCTGAAAGTTGATTACCAGCGTTCTGAGAGTTTGGTTTGACTTTACTGGTGCTGTGTCCTTACTGAAGTTGGACGAGTCGCCTGGGAGGGTATTGAGTGAGGAGTTTGGTTTTTGTTGGGTAGAGCTGCAGTTCACAGGTGAGGACTGAGACAGGGGATATCCTATATGGGCTGTCAGATCGCTTCGGTTCTGGAAGTCAGACAGGGGTGTGTGTTGTGTGCAGTGTCAGCAGAGATGGAGGCAAACAGTTCACTGGAGAAGTTAGGTAGGCCGCAGTTGCAGCACTGCCAAGATATGTCTGACTGTGCGATGTAAGTTTTGTCACGCATGCCTATGCAGGACGCATGGAACCAAGTATTGCAGCGGTCGCATGCGATACCTCTGTCCTTCCATTTCACTGCTCGGGTACAGGTTCCACAGGGAAACTTGGGGGTGCGTGGTCCTGGGTTTTGTTCAATGTCCGATGCAATCAGGAGTAGAAGGCATAATCCGGTATGGGAGATTAAGAAGAATTCATACATACTTGAGCATGGAGATATGGAGCGAAGAAGGAGCTGGTGCCGTCAGTTTGTCGCTGTCCAGGGTTTGAAGCGCGGACAGTGAGTCTACGATGTCTATTCGGTGAAACTCGTCAATCCTTGGCTGTAACGCTCGAGAGATTCCGCAATACGATGAAGGTGTTGGTGTTTTTACAACGTGAGATATAAGTATGAGTGAAAGTAGTAGGATGTCAGCGTTTGACGCGAAGCATCTGGGTTGAATGCATTGTTTACATTTTGCCGGATGTACCGGGTTTGTGTACTCGCGCCCAAGGTTCAGCACCCAAAGTTCACAGAATCAGTTAAAATCCGCTTAATAGCGTAAGATTTTTCACCAGTTGGCATAGAAATGCTTCAAGGGCTAGTCGAGATGCTAAGTACTTGTCAGATCTTGCGTTTAGCTAGCTAATCAGAGATTATAAAATTTCAAATCGTCGCGCGAAAAAAGAAGCGGCCATCTTAACCTACGCATGCGCAATCAATATCTCTATATGGAATACCTGAATGAACTCATACGTGTTTGTTATATGTTATGCTTTCCTAGAGGACCTATCTCTATATGGAATAAATGAATGAACTCTTACGTGCTTGCTATATGTTATGTTTACCTAGAGGACCTTTCTCTATATGGAATAACTGAATGAACTCTTACGTGTTTGCTATATGTTATGCTTTCCTAGAGGACCTATCTCTATATGGAATAAATGAATGAACTCTTACGTGCTTGCTATATGTTATGTTTACCTAGAGGACCTTTCTCTATATGGAATAACTGAATGAACTCTTACGAGTTTGCTAAATGTTATGCTTTCCTAGAAGACATTTCTCTATATGGAATAACTGAATGAACTCTTACGTGTTTGCTATATGTTATGCTTTCCTTGAGGACCTTTCTCTATATGGAATAACTGAATGAACTCTTACTTGTTTGCTATGTTATGGTTTTTCTAGAGGACCTATCTCTATATGGAATAACTGAGTGAACTATTACGTGTTTGCTATATGTTATGCTTTCCTAGGGGACCTTTCTCTATTTGGAATAACTGAGTGGCGAGCCAAACAGTGCCACTGAGGGAACGAGTTTTAAAAGATCAGTATTATTATAACGTAATGGCAGTAACTGTTGTCAGTTGTATGTTACTCCAAGAGAGAGAGTGCGCATTACATTTCCTTGTAACAATGCAATATTCAATGGCAATGTCCGTTATAATGACCGACGTGTCTTACCAGAAGATAATCGTAGAGCCCACCTCCGCTTCGCCCATGGTCAAGTTGCTGCCACAGACCGGAGCACTGTCTGAAGACAACGGCAAAGGTAACATCATTTCACAGCAGATAAAAAAGTAATGGAATATATATATATATATATATATATATATATATACAGTGTCTCCCTTGCCCTCCTTCTCTCGTTTCTTCCTCTCTGTTACTCTGTTCACTGTTCACTATTTACCGACTCATTCGCTATCTGTTTACATATTACCTTCCTATCTCCCTGCGATTACCCGCTTGTTTTGCCGTCCATAACGACATCTCTTCGTCTCTCAGTCCCTCCCTCCCTCCTTTCATTCCAATCTGCCTCCCTCCCCCTCCCTTCCTCCATCTTCGTCCTTCCGTGCCCTTTGCGCTCTCTCTGTCTCTCTGTGTCTCTGTGTATGTCTGTCTGTCTGTCTATCTGTCTGTCTGTCTGTCTGTCTGTCTGTCTGTCTGTCTGTCTGTCTGTACGTCTGTCAGGCTCTCCCTCTCTCTTTATCTTTCTCTCTGTCTCTTTCTCTGTCTCTCTTTCTCTCTCTCTCTCTCTCTCTCTCTCTCTCTCTCTCCATCCTTCTTTCCCACATCCGTCCTATGCTCCATCCGTCCGTCCGTCCGTCCGTCCGTCCGTCCGCCTTTCACACCTTCCATCTCTCGCTCCTTCCATCAATCCATTCCTCTCCCCTTCCCTCATCCTTTTTCTTCCCTTTCCTCTCCCCCGTCTTTCACTCCCCGGCCTCCCTTTCCCTTCACTCACCTAGAACAACGACTTCGAAATACATCGTTGTCTGGTTGTCCCTCTGCTCACACGAATATTGGCCGGCGTCGGACAACTGGACGTGAAGGATGTTCAGCCACGCTGGGTGATAGGACAACGGCCCGTCCTTGAAGTCCGAGTAGTGTGTACCGTACGCATGCTTCTGGTACGGATGGACAATAGTAGAGTGCTCGAATCCGTTCATGATCGCCACTGTGGTACCGTTGGGATTGCTGATGTGTTCGTACCACGTGTACTTTCCATAAGAAGACACGTTGATAAACAAGCACCCGACAGAGATGCGTTCTCCCCGCACCCCAAGCATGTTCTGTGGTTGCTTAATGTCGTCCACTGTTATGGGGCCGGCAACAGCTGCAAACGACGTTCATTGTTTTATGGCACACACATATACGTACGCATGCATTCACACACATATACGCGCGCGCACACACACAAATATTGCATACACGCGCGCGCGCAAACACACACAAACACACATCATTCACACATACACACACATATAAACACACACACACACAAACACACACAAACACACACAAACACGCACATAAACACAAACACACACAAACACACACACAAACACACACACACACACACAAGCACATGCACACGCACACGCACGCGCACGCACACGCACGCACACGCACACGCACGCACGCTCACGTACATACACAAATACATACACATTCACAAACACACACACACACACACACACACAAACACACACATAAACACACACAAACACACACACACAAACATGTACAGGCACACATACATACACAAGCACAAACAAGCGAAACCTCCCAGTCAAATACAATCTAAGTTGTTAAGTATAAACAGTGTACATGTTGTGTTGAAATAATGGACACTTACCAACACCGATAAAGGTCAGTAATAACACATTGACCAACATTTGTTCCCGTGTCCAGTCTCATCAATGTAAAAACGAGAGTAGAATAATATACTACAAACGATGTGGACTACTCTTTTCGCAGTGTTTTCGTGACGTCATCAGGTTTGTAGTCTTTATCTGATGACGTCGCGTCTATTGGACAGTCACAGAACGCATGCAATACAAGGCGCTTTACTTAAAATAATGATAGATTTGCCTACTTCGACGAATTTAAATGCGTTGTTTTGCCAAAGTAGTTCCATTAAACTGTTTCGTCGTGTGACAAGGAACTGTGAAAAGAAGGTCAATGTAGGATCATATATTTCGAGTGTTGTTTAGGCGAAGCAGTGTATTCTTCAATCTGTATTATTATGTTCTTAAGATTACAATGAATATGGTGAAGGTTTAGTGAAATCGAACAATCGACGTTATGCGAGCCAACGCTAGAAGCAAAGGCGTCGCCACTATCTTCCGTGAATCCATCTCAGTAACTGTAATTAAGCATAACAACTACACGTCTATGGAGTAGCTCAACTGCTTAGTCAAAGTCGGCCTTGAACTATTGCGACTTGTAACAGTGTATAGACCTCCACCAAAACCGAAATCACCAAATGTTCCGGTTTTTTCTGAGGGAGTTTGCCGATCTCCTCGATAAAAAGATTCGAGGCTATGTTTGGCGGAGATAGTTCGTAGAAATTGGTGGTGCAGAAAAGTTGATAAACAAGTGGAATTACAGATTGATAAGTATTATGCTTGCCTTAATATCATTCATAAAGTTGCAATAAACATATATTGAGTAGCAGTTGTGCTTAAAGTTAGTTAGTTAAAGTATTTTAGAACACCTTAGTATAGTGAGTGATAATAGGGTAACTCATGTAGCCTTTTGCCTTCGATAAGTTGTAAACAAGATTTAACAAACCTGATTATGCGGTAGAATATATAGGAGATAAAGAAACAACCATCAAACTACTTACATAAGATAATATCTGTGTAAGCCAGTACTTGCTAGATATTTTGATTAGGTAGCATTGTTGTTAAAACTAAGCAAGGGCGATAATCGGGCGGCGTAACCTAAATAAATAAAGCAGCCTAACGTAACGTAATTGATTGTATTTAAATTATGTCACTACTGGTAATGTTAGCGTTCGTGACAGGATAAACAGTCGGCTGTGTAATTGAAATTTGTAACCTAAAGTGTGCTGTAGTACACAGGAAACAGTATTTATAAAGACTAAGTTAGTTAAGTTATTGAATAAATTCTAATCGGGATATGGCGCCTTGCAAGCGGCAAGTCAAGGCAAAGCGACACTTGGTGTGCGATCACTGTCACAGCTGGGTAGATTTTGCATTATCCGGCTGTGGGAAGTCATGGGCAGAAACCATGGAGGAAGTTTGTATGCGTATGTTCGAAGCAAACAGAAAGTTCAAGATACGGTCGGTCCTCTAGAAGATAGTGCTGGAAATATAATATCAGAGGGATTCTTAATGGCAGAAGACCTGAATGAGTACTTTAGTTCAGTGCATTGGGTGTTGGAAGGTGGAGTGTCTGCAGAAGGAGATAGTTAGGTTGACAGATATTGTGAAGGGAATGGAGATTGGAATTAGCAAGGAGGCAGGTCGAATGGAGAGAGACGACAGGGAGAGAGGTGAGAATACTGAAGGAGAATAGCAGTGGCAAGAAAACTGAGGAAAGGAGATTAAGAGGAGGGAAGGTGATTGGAGGGGGAGACATTGGAAAATCGACAACAGAAAACGTGACAAGCGTGAAGGTGACAGGGAAGAAAGTGACCGTAGAGAAGGATGGAGGGAAGATGGGACGGGAGAGGAGAGAGGAAAAGGAGATGGGACGAAAGAAGAAGGGACGAAAGGAAGTAAGAGCAAATGTGATAGAAGAGAAGTCGATAAAAGGGATGCTGACAGGAGGAAAGGTGACAAGAGAAAAAGCGACTGGAAATAATGGACCGGAAGCGAATGTGACAGGAGAGAAGACGACAGGGGGGAAAGACAACAACCAGACATATGCAAACCGGAGGAGCTACTCCGAGGCAGTGATTGAGGGGGCAAGGAGAAAAGAGAGAATGTTTATGGGCGATTCAATTCTGAGAAAAACAGACAAGACTATATGCGAGAGGAAGGACGTTGTTGTATGTCTACCGGGGGTTAGGATAGAGCATGTGACCGAAAGGGTAGAGAAGGTATTGGGGCATGGCAAGGGAGGGTCTATACTAGTACACGTAGGGACAAACAATGCAGACAAGGAGGGAACAACTGGGGTAGTTCAGAAGTACAGACATCTAGTAAGGAAGCTAAAGAAGACAAGAGTGGAACAGGTTGTTCTCTCAGGAATTTTGTCAGTAATGGGAGGAAGGGGGGCAACATACAGAAACTGTAAGAGGATGGCGATCAATGCACTAGTTGAGCAGATGTGTGAAGAAGAGGGCGTGGGATTCACAGATTTATGGGGATACTTTGTTGGGAGGGAAGATATGTACATGAGAGATGGCCTCCATCTTAGTGGAAAGGGGGCAGCAATCTTCTCAGAGAACCTGCTGCGATCGGTTGACAATGGGACAGGTTGCATCTATTTAAACTAGATTCACAGGGGGGACTCACAGAAAAGCCTGAAAATGGAGGCATAGATAAAGACAGCACAAATAAATCAGCAAATATCAGTCTGGAAAACTCTTCTGAAGCTGGATATAAATGTGTTTGTTTAAATGAAAGGAGTATAGTAAACAAAAGAAATGAACTAAACATTATGGTAGAAGATATTGACCCTCATATAATAGGTATAACCGAATCCTGGACCACCACCGATATATCAGATGCTGAATTGGGACTGACAGGATATGTAATGTTTAGAAAATATAAAATAGGAAGAAAGGGAGGTGGAGTTATTTTATATATTAAAGAATCTATCCAGGCTTATGAAATAAAATTAGAAAGAGAAGCAGATTGCGAAGAAGCTGTTTGGTGTAAAATAGTTACAGGAAACTCAACGTTAACAATTGGGTTACTTTATCGAAGTCCAAACATAAGCATAGAAAAAATACAAAACGCTATAAGTGAAGTAAGCAAACGGGACTGTATTATTATTGGGGATTTTAACCACGGACATATACAATGGAAATCTCTTCAGAGTATGGGGAGTGAGGACCACAAGTTTTTAGTTTTAGTTCAAGATACTTTCCTTTCTCAACATGTGCTAGAACCAACCAGGGGTGAGAATGTGTTAGACATAGTTTTGTCCTCACAGAATGAATTAGTTGACAATGTCAAGATATGTGAGCCACTGGGGAGTAGCGATCACAACCAGATACATTTTACCATCAAAGTAAAATCAGAATGGAATAGTAAAAAGCAGTATAGGAGAAATTTCCACAAAGGAAGGTATAAGGACATGAGGAAATATTTAGCAAAGGTAGACTGGAATAACACTCTAAAAAATAAGACAGCAACAGAATGCTGGAATATATTAAAGAGTGAAATTAAGTGCATAGTCGATAAATTTGTACCCTTCAAAAAACAAGGGAAACGGTCCAAAACGAAACACTTATCGAAAGAAGCCATTAGAAAAATTAAGTATAAACAAATGATGTGGAAGTCATATAGATGTACTGGAAATGATGAAGACTACAACAGTTATAAAGAAGCACTTAAACAAGCTACAGCTGAAATTAGAAATTCAAAGAGAAGCTATGAACAACAATTAGCTAGTAATATAAAACATGACAGCAAGAGTTTTTATGCGTATGTTCGAAGCAAACAGAAAGTTCAAGATAAGGTCGGTCCTCTAGAAAATAGTGCTGGAAATATAATATCAGAGGGATTCTCAATGGCAGAAGACCTGAATGAGTACTTTAGTTCAGTGTTTACCAGAGAAGATATTAGTTCACTGCCAGTACCAGAGGCTAAGTTCAAGGAGGCAGATTCAGACTATTTAGGACAATTAATTGTAACCCGGAAATGGTAGCTAAGAAAATAAGGGCTACGAAGGATAATAAATCACCTGGAGTGGATGGGATTCCGGCCAAACTACTATTGGAAATTGTAAAACAAATTAGCGTACCGCTTGCAACAGTTTTCAATTTGTCATTAGAAGAGGGAGTGGTTCCTTTAGAATGGAAAGAGGCAAACATTATACCGTTATTTAAAAAAGGTTCGAGAAACAAGTCAGAGAACTATAGACCAGTGAGTTTAACATCAGTGATTTGCAAATTATTAGAAAGACTAATTAAAGATCACATGGTGGATTTTCTTGTTAAACAAAACTTGATAAACCCATCTCAACATGGTTTTTTTAAAGCGAGGTCATGCTTAACAAATATGTTATGTTTTTTGGAAGACATCACTAAGTGGGTAGATGAGGGATCACCGGTAGATATCGTCTACTTAGATTTTCAAAAAGCTTTCGACAAAGTATCACATCAAAGATTACTGCTGAAACTAAAGGCCCATGGCATATGAAATGTTATAATAAACTGGATAGAACAATGGCTGATTGACAGAAGACAACGTGTAGTAGTTGATGGGGAGGCTTCACACTGGAAATCGGTATTGAGTGGGGTACCACAGGGATCAGTATTAGGACCTATATTATTCTTAATATATATATCAACGATTTGGATGATGAAATAATAAGCAAGATGTTGACATTTGCGGATGATACAAAAGTGTTTAGAAGGATTAAAAGTGATGGAGATAGACAGCATTTACAAGATGATCTTGACAGGTTGATCAAATGGTCTGAAAAGTGGCAAATGCTGTTCAATTTTGGGAAATGTAAATGCCTCCACACAGGACATGGAAACGAAGAGGTAGAATATACTATGGGGGGTACTGTACTAAGTACTACTATAAAATGACTTAGGGTTAACCATTAGTGCTGATATGAAGGTTTCAGAGCAGTGCGGAATTGCAGCTTCAAAGGGAAATCAAATCCTTGGATTAATTAGGCGAAACATAACGTATAAGGAAAAAGAGCTAATAATACCGCTGTACAAAACAATAGTTAGGCCTCATTTAGAATATTGTATTCAAGCGTGGAGGCCATATCGCAGGTAGGACATAGATATGCTAGAAAGAGTGCAGAGGAGAACAACTAAAATGATACCAAAACTGAGGGGTCTTAGTTACGAAATACGCCTAAAAAAATGCGGATTAACAACACTAGAGACCAGGAGATTGAGAGGAGATCAGATAGAAGTGTTTAAAATATTGAATGGTTATGAAAATATTGATAGAAATATTTTTTTTCAGTTAAGAAAGATAGAAGGACTAGAGGACACGAATGTACATTAGCAAAGGAGCAGAGTAGATTATATATAAGAAAGTTTTCATTTTCACAAAGGACTGTAAATGAATGGAACAGATTATCTGCTGATTGTGTGGGTGCTAGTAGCGTGAATATGTTTAAAAATAAAATCGACACATACCTCAGACGGGCGGGATATACATAGATAAAAGGGTCGGACACTCGATAAGCCAAAGGGCTTCATTGTCCACCTGCCACCTACAGTTAATTCTCTGGGTGGCAATCTTGTTAAATCTTGTTAAATCTAAAACTCACACATTACTTGCTCTGATCTGACTGTTCAGCAAGCCAGCGAATCGGCAGCAGCGGCATTTTCTTGCTACAACAAAACATTGTTGTCAATACTCAACCAACCTGCTCCTGCTAGAGAGTGCACCATCACCGTGAAGAACAACGTGCCATGGTACAACGCGGACATCAAAGTTGCAAAAGTTAAACGTAAGCGGCTTGAACATCAATACAGGAGGACACGATTGACAGTGCACCGAGACATGTTTGTGCAGCAAAGAAACAAAGTCAACATAATGTGCGCTGAAGCGAAAAAGATCCATTACGAGGAAAATTGTTGGACGTCCGGAACCAAGCGCAATTCTACAACATCAGTAAGAAGCAGCTACACAGGGGTAACACAGCAACACTACCAACCTACGAATGTGCCGAATCGCTCGCCAACGACTTTGCACACTACTTTGACAATACATTTAAGTGTATTCGCACCACACTACAAGAGCCACATGTCCATGCTGTGAGTACCGACTTTGTGAGCATAGATCACTCTGTCACAGACTGTCATCTCTCTACTTTCATGCCTGTCACACAAGAAGAAACCACGCAACTACTGAGCAAGTCATCATCGAAGACTTGGTAAAATTGATGTAATGACAATGCCTGTTATGAACATCATCAACACGTGTTTGCTGGAAGGAATGCCCGATGAAATGAAAGTTGCTATCATATATATATTGAAAAAGGCAAGTCCTGATAGTGAAATTCTGGAAAGCTATCGGCCTATTTCGAACATGTGCTTTTTATCAAAGTTAGTTGAGAGGATTGTGGTAAATCGGTTGATTGCACACATGCATGAAAACAACCTGTATATGCCGTTGCAATCAGCCTACCGACAGGAATGTACTGCTGAAACTGCTCTTCTTTATGTGTATGACAATGTATGCGGTGCATGGACGAACGCAAAGGTGTGGTGCTGCTGCTAATTGATCTGAGCGCTGCATTTGATACAATTGACCTTGCCATTCTTTTAAACACACTGAGCAACACCATCGGCGTCGACGATCACTGTTTGTCATGGTCCGCTGCCTACTTACAACACAGATAATACACGGTGTTGATTGCCGGTGAGCCGTCTAAACCTCACAAACTGACCTGCGGTGACCTGCAGGGGTCAATTCTTGGTCCATTACTGTTCACTATATATATGACTCCTCTCGCGTCGCTATTCAACCACCATGGAATGGCTTACCATCTATATGCCTATGACATCCAACTTTTCCAAGAATTTAGCCTGAACGGTAATATTTCATCCAACTTTTCCAAGAATTTAGCCTAAACGGTAATATTTCACCCGACATGGCCATCACGAAAATAGAACTCTGTGTCGCCATTATGCGTCAGTTGATGAAAACCAACATGCTGAAACTCAGTGATGATAACACGGAGATCATCATCGTCATCTAACTGAAATCAGCACACCGACACGTTCTTCCTGATGATGTAACTATCGGCAACATTCGCGTGTTACCCAACACACACGCCAGAAACTTGGGGGTGACCTTTGATTCCAATATTTCCCTTGAGCAACACGGAGCAAACATTTCTAGAAAATCGTATTACCACCTCCATGGCATTGGGCGCATTCGTCGGTACTTAGACAAAGAACACACAAAACAATTAACTTGAGCGTGCGTTAGTCATTTCGCGAATTCACTGCTGCAATAGTCTTCCTAATGGATTGCCAGCGACAGTAATTGTGAAACTACAACGTGTCCAAAATGCATGTGCTCGTAGCATAACGATGCGGTCGAAACGAGACCATGTCACGCCCATGCTCTTGGAGCTGCACTGGCTTCCTGTGAAGAGTCGCATTACTTTCAAGACCCTACTTCTCACTTTCAAACTTTCATGGGCTCGAACCTCCATACCTATCAGCACTTCTCTCTCCGTATCGCCCAACACGCTGTCTACTCCCCTCCGATCAACTACTCCTTAAACAACCCACTACCCGAACTAAAATCGGCGACAGGAGCATTCTCTTGTGCAGCTCCAAGAGCATGGAATCAACTACCACTCACAGTGCGCCAGTGCACTAGTGTCAATCTTTTCACAAATTATTTTAAAATTCCATGATCGATGATCATAATTATTGATACCTTTATTTTAATTAATTTAATATTATAATTAATGTTTTTTATTGTTTTAATAGCTTGCATACTTGTGTTTATTTATATATTTTAAGACAGTATAGTTGATTTTACTTAGTAGCGATGGTTGCATAGGTTGCAGCATATTAATATTTTAAAACTATATATCGTATGATGTTATTTATTTATTTGCATTAACCATTGTAAAGCGCCCCAGAAAATTAATTGGATGGGGCGCTATATAAGAAATAAATTATTATTATCATTAATATGAATAGTCATCAATAGGCCTAAAGTTATAATCTGGTGTTCAGCCAACTGTGTGCATTTTTATTGAAATGTCAAACTTAGACAATTAATTTAAAGTTTATTACGCCTATGCATATAAGTGGTAGCTATTTTTTCTTCAAAATACTAAAGAAACGTTTCCACTTCACGGATCTAGGCAACCTGCATGATGATTGTGGCGCCACCTACCGATCAATGTTCACGGTTCTTGTGCAACGTTGGAGTCTTGCCAGCGAAACCATTCTGTATGGCGTTCGTTCTCACGTGTAGATAGGTACTTAACGATGGCTTATTCGTTGGATGAGTGAAGTGCTGACTATGATAAGTTATAGTAGTCTTCTATGTGTTGTATATTATATGTGTGACCAAATAAATTATGTTCAATTGAATTCAAATTGTGTAGATAATGAAAAGTCCTCATTTTCTCAATAAAAAACCTAATAACGGGAGTATGACACACAATAACGTTGTTATAAAATAATATACGACGTCATACAAACATGTAAATTACGGCGTGTATGTATATATATATATATATACATATATATATTACATACACACGCATTGACACCTAAGCGTGCCACTATTAATTAATGGGAAGTTCTTTAGAAATCCTTGCGCGAGAGATGTCTAAATGTATATATATTGCAGTATGTAAACATATTATCATATCTTGCTAGATTATCAATATATGAGTTGCCAAAGACAACTGTAGCATATACATAAATTAAATATTATATTTCAGGGCACCATAGAAACACATATCAGCCGAGTTCAAACACAACTGCATATTAAACGGATCAACAATTAGCAACTGTCGCGACTTCCTTATCTGGAAGCGCCAGGGATCAGCGAGTCAGCGAGGATCAGCGAGTCAGCGATTGATTAATTCTTATTTATTACTGTACAAAATGACATACACGCATTTCTGGTGTGACATGTACGATTTTATTGTGGTCGAAAATTAGTTGTCAAGAGCAAGCAATTGTCATTCCCCGTGAGGTGCTATGTTCGGCTGATTGTAGAGCCATGTATTGCAGCAAACTAGTGAGACGATCACCGGATTTAGTATAGATAAATTGGAAACGCTACAGGAAGGATTATTGATGTTGATTGTACAGGTAAGTCGACGATTACTACAGACGAGTAGGCAAGTAATGTTGCATGAAATTGTTCGTAGAACAAGCATATTGGTATGCCCGAGTAAACATACAAGACTTCACTGTAATGTCAAGCATTCGTAAGCCACACCCGCATGCTTCCAGATAATTATGCACATATAAATCCTGTATTTCCGACGCACACTAAAACCGTTGAGCATAAACAAATTGGCATAACACGAACGAGACGGGGACGACGCGTCGCGTCGCTTCATCATTTACACTGTATGGTGCATTTCTGCCCAAGACGTCTCTGTAGGATATTGTCATAGTATAATAGATGTAGCTATGCTCACGGCCGGCATTATAGCCAGGCGCAGGATCGAAGTATGCTAGTCAGGTGAAGTATCATTGTATCATTGTGCTCTTTAGGTTGATGATGCGCGTTATACTCGTCACGTGGTGGATGCGCATTATTCTCGTCAGGCGAAGGATGCGAATTAGAATCGTCAGGTGGCGCATGCGCATTGTACTCGTCAAGTGGCGCATGAATATTATACTCGTCAGGTGGCGCATGCGCATTATACTCGTTAGGTGGCGCATGCGCATTATGTTCCCTGGAAGAACAAATGACGTATACAGATGTCAAGATAAAGTGTAAACATTTACTTATCAATTCTACGTGTAATTAATAACATTGCATTCCAATAGGCGTGCTTAAATAGAAACCAACACCATCACTTTACGAAATAGATTAATAACATGCTACACGTGTTTTAACGTATACTTTTATGTGATCTTTTCAACCACAAAATGTCAGATGTCCCGTCAATAAACGTACACCACAACTCTACTAGTACAGCGGTTAACTGGTCAAATTTACAGGAATTGTTCAAATCCCGATAGAAGCATGATATTTAGTGAGTATTTACATTCATATATGACGATTCAGAAGTGATTGGTTCAGAGGAATCAACTGGAACTCGACACAAATGGCAGACATATCCAAGACGGCCGCCAAGGCTGCAAGGGCGACCTAAATAAGTGATCGTGTTTGAAATAAAGACGACCGGTTGAATTGTTATGTGGTGCGACAGAACAAACCGGCACAAGAAGGTATTAGAATTACACAAATTATACTTCTTTGTCCATTCCTATATTGATTATGCATACCAGCCAAAATACCCGTCACCCATCCTCGCGAGCCAGGGATCGCTGCTGCTGATTACGTCAGTGCCAGCCAGCAGTACCCCCTGGCTAATCGCTTTGCGAAACTCTGAATTTAAGCTTAGCCTATGAAATCTCTCACTAGATAGGTGGATGGCGGCAGGTCAGGTGGTCATAATAAAACTAATTTCAACCAACCGTGGCTCGTGTTACATGCAATGTCTAGGAAATAGAAGCGATTATTCGAATACACAATACCGCTAAGCTGCCCTTGCTAATGGGCGAACGGGTCATTATATTGGGATTCCCAGAAGTCGTTTATCCGTCTTCAAATTGGGGCGGGTATTTGCGCTGTTCTCACGGGTGATGCAGTCGCGACTGGCGAAGTCAATTACTAGTTTAACTCAGCTAACTTCCGCACTTCGCGTAGGAGATCTGCCAGGGCTAGTTCTGCATGGCAAACAGTCCTGGCTTGGAAGGACGCCGTCACCTGACGGAATGCCTTTGTAGCTGAAAGTCGTGACAGTAATATTTACCAAGGAAAACACTCAACATGGTTACACAAACACCTTAACGCGCTCACAGGTATTCGTTGTTTGTTCAAAATGACGAAACAATGACGTTCACGTCCATGGATAGGTCGTAGTCGTTATTGTGTAGATACTGTGGCAGCGTCTACTTCATGTTGCCAAGTTCATGATACAAGGGCTGATTTCCTATATGAAAGATTTGAATGGCGAGAATCTTGACATATATGGGGTATTTTGAAACGATATAGGTTTTACGTCCTATCCTAAGCGTTGTAGACTAATTCCTGAAAGTTTGGCGCACGAGGTTCAAGCCGTTTAAGAGGAAAACGTTAACCTACTCGCATACGCAAGCTCGATTATAAGTAGATTTGAGAAATAATTGGTTGCCATCTTGCAACTCATATAGCCATCTCGAAATTCGAATACACCATTAGTAACAACTCCATGAATTCATCACGTTTATGTCATTTGACCAGTTCTCACTGCCATACATGGTATGAGTCATACTGACAGGACTTCTAACCTTGAACGGCCGTTCTGGAATCGTGCAAATTAACTACTTAGTCCCAATGGATATCAATTTCAAACGATTCAGAACAAACCGCCTACACGATTAATACATCTCAAAGGTTTCACGCTTCTATCAAACAGTGAACAATGTTGACCTTCACCGCTGTACTACATACCACGTTTCTATAATACAGCACACTAGCGCCTTTCTACGAAGCTGTATTCAGGGCTGTTGGTGGATGACATGCTCTCATACGGCAAGCCAGAGAGCCTCGTAGTTTGCTCCTGTGACAGGCAGACGGTGCGATAAATGTATAAAGTAAGACCGATTTTATTGTGAAACCACGTTATAATAGTTTTTACCCACCCACGGTGCAACACACAAAAGGCGGCATTTATACAAATTACAATAATGTTGTCTTTAACAACTCTGTCCCACAGTGGCGCCTTCTAGGGGAGGTTGGTTCACGACGTCATAAGTTCATGTAGGAGAAACACCCTCAAGAAACGCATGGCATATCAAAACATGAGCGAATCAATCTAAATAGCTATCGTTGTTTTGTTTCTGAATTACATCGCAAATGGTAGATTTGTCACCGCAACACAATTAGTCAAAAAATTAATTGGCCAGGTCAAGTGGTTCACTGCGCACGCGCACGCGCACGCGCACGCGCACTAAACATTAGCCTGCTCCTGGCCCGGGATACCTTTGGCCCGTGCAACGGTCCCTTCCGTATAATGATCATGTTTTTATACCTGCCAACTCTACAGGAATTCGCGAGAGTCTACTGGATTTTTGGTGTATCTCTCGGTCTCCCGGAATACAGGTAAATCTCCCGGATTTTCGCTGAAAATCTCCAACAGCACCCGCCCCCCCGAGTCAGCGCGATACTACGGGAAACCGAATTTCCGGCGAAAAAGCTAACGAACGATCCTTACCCTATCGTCCGGTTGCACGTCAGGTTCTGCTGGCAATTCAGGTTGATCGACTGGGCTTGGTTTCATCGCTTCGACAGTTGGCGTGGTCGCGTCTACGCCTGGTGTGGTGTCAGGGTTGGACTGACCTACTGGCGGCGTCTCACTATCGATATCTGGCTTGGTTTCTGTGTCTGGTTGCCTCTTCTTTGGCTTTCTGGGCCTATCTCTTGAACGATTACTTTTCGACCGCACATAATCTGCCCCTGATGGTTGCTCCTGTGGCGTAGACGTGTCCCGTTGAGGTTCGGAAACAACAGGAGTTTCAGCGTCTGTTTCAATGTTGGCATCAGGGTTATTGTTCGCGCGAGGAAGTTTTTTCTTCGCCTTCTTCCGGCGCTTTTTTGACGTCGGTTCAGGCTCTGTGGGAGGTTGTTCTACGGGTAGCGGAGAAATAGAGTGCTGTTTCGTAGGCGGTTTGTTCTCGCTGCTGGGGGGTTGTTGTTCTACGGCTAGCGGAGAAATCGGGTGCTGTTTTGTAGGCGGTTTCTTCTCGCTGCTGGGAGGTTGTTGTTCTACGGCTAGCGGAGAAATCGAGTGCTGTTTTGAAGGCAAGCTATGTTTGCTGTCGACCTTTTGTTGATTTCCCAACTCTTCGATGGACCGATTTCCTTGAAACGCAAGTGTTGCTGTGGCCATTAGACCCATCAACTTTAAGCCGGACCACCCCTGGCCACTGGCCGTGTAATAAGTGCTCGATGGTGTATCTTCGGTCTTCACTGTGGCCAGATAATTCCCGTGCATATCGTCGAACCAGCTGAGGTCTGTAGAGTCCTCCGCAACGGCTGCAAACGAACAAGACACTGATGAGGAGAGCGCGGAAACGCGCAGAAAAAGAATAAGAATTTTGAATAATTTGTTCGACCATAAAATACATGTTCTATACAGCAAATAAATATAAAAAATGTATGGTCAGGGAGACTCTCAGTAAGCCATTATCCATGCCGTTGAAAATGATTTATTAAAAGTAATAAGCATTAATTGATTAACAATGTTTAACTAACTAACTAATTCATTCACTCACTCACTAACATTAACTAATTACTAACACCAAACAAGCAAAATAATACACTAGAATAATAATATATAAATTGCACTAATATTAAAATAAAACTGACATTTATTCAACAGTTAAACGTTATTAAACCATTTATTTAAAAAAACATCTAAACAGTTAGCCAATAACACAAATTAATACTAATTAACTTGTTTAATAGCCCTACTAATATTAATTTAAAAAAACACAAATACTTATCCTTAAAAATCTTTTAAAAATACTAACAGCATAAACTACAATTTTCTTATGTTACAAAACACTGTAATGGCGATTCGTTCTGTATAGAAGGATTTAGGCGCAATATAAATTATCTTATTATTATTATAGTCATAACTAAACAACACACAAACTTTACAAACCGTTCAAGTTGGAAGGTTTATCTTATTTTTAGTTAGAAAGAAACACTAACTGGGAAGCGATAAGTTAGTGTGTGAAGTTGTCAAATCCGTATGCATGTATGGGTACGTTCGTTGTGATGATCAATCAGGATATCAGGTCATAGCAACCGATCATAAACCCGTGAACACTTTATATGTTGCCAACAATGGATGCCATTTTGAAGTGTTTTATTTATTAACATTGTACGTGTGTGTGCATATGTGCGTGCGTGTGTGTGCATGCGTATGTGCGTATGTGCAAGCAAGGTGTTGCGGATGATACAAAGGTGTTTAGAAGGATTAAAAGTTATGGAGATAGACAACATTTACAAGATGATCTTGACAGGTTGATAAAATGGTCTGAAAAGTGGCAAATGCTGTTCAATTTTGGGAAATGTAAATGCCTCCATGCAGGACATGGGAACGAAGAGGTGGAATATATAATGGGGGGTACTGTACTAAGTACTACTGTAAAAGAAAAAGACTTAGGGTTAACCATCAGTGCTGATGTGAAGTTTTCAGAGCAGTGCGGAATTGCAGCTTCAAAGGGAAATCAAATCCTTGGATTAATTAGGCGAAACATAACGTATAAGGAAAAAGAGCTAATAATATCGTTGTACAAAACAATAGTTAGGCCTCATTTATAATATTGTATTCAAGCGTGGAGGCCTTATCGCAGGAAGGACATATATATATATATATATGCTAGAAAGAGTGCAGAGGAGAGCAACTAAAATGATACCAAAACTGAGGGATCTTAGTTACGAAACACGCCTAAAAGAATGTGGTTTAACAACACTAGAGACCAGGAGATTGAGAGGAGATCAGATAGAAGTGTTTAAAATAATGAATGATTATGAAAATATTTATAGAAATATTTTTTTTTCAGTTAAGAAAGATAGAAGGACTAGAGGACATGAAGTTACATTAGCAAAGGAGCAGTGTAGATTAGATATAAGAAAGTTCTCATTTTCACAAAGGACTGTAAATGAATGGAACATATTATCTGCTGATTGTGTGGGTTCCAGTAGCGTGAATATGTTTAAATATGAAAATGTGACCAGTAGCGTGAATATGTTTAAATATAAAATCGACACATACCTCAGAAGGGCGGGATACACATAGATAAAAGGGTCGGACTCTCGATAAGCCAAAGGGCTTCATTGTCCAACTGCCACCTAGAGTTAATTCTCTGGGAGGCAATCTTGTTAAATCTTGTGTGTGTGTGCAAGTGCGTGCGTGCGTGCGTGAGACAAACAGACAGAAAGACAGACAGACAGAGACACAGACAGACAAACATGTAGACACGTGTGCTTATTTGACCCAAATACATATCTCTAAAGTATGCGAGAATATAAATAGTTATTAAGCTTAAATAAATAAATAAACAAATAAAATAGGAGTCCAGAAGGCTAAGCATGAACCGGCCCCACATGAGCCACCATTGGTGCAGCTACGCCCACATTAACGATTCAATCCAAGCAATATACAATACGATATAGAGACTGACACATTCCAGGCTACACCAAAGACACATTTGACATAATATATCGTTTGCTGTAAGTGGTACATTATTCAAGGATATCACATAATAACGTAATCGCGTGATGGATACGCAACTTGTCGTCAACTGCGTGAACACATTGCCACGTCGATGTGTGCCTTACTTTTGTTTTTGTTTCCCTCTTTTACTCGGCTGACGATACACAAGGCGACGACAGCGATGACGAGAATAAGGAAAAGTAGGGCAGCGAACCCGCCGGCCAGCACGTTCACGAGACTGCCACTCTTCACTGACGATGTAGCAACACAACGGAGTTACACAACACGTGTGTGTGTGTGTGTGTGTGCGTGTGTGCGTGCGTGTGTGTGTGAGTGTGGGTGTGTCTGTGTGCGCGTGTGCGCGTTCGCGTGGCTGTTCGTTTTTGTGTGCGTGTGTATGTATGTGTGTGTGTGTGTGTGCATGCGCGCGTGTGTCCCAAGACTATAGGTTTCACACTATTTTAGTGTTAAATTGAAAACACGCGTTGAACTATTTTACAAAGAAGGAAGCCGACAAACTCCATGCCAACTATAGTACTACATAATGCATTATCCCCTGAAGTAAACTTCCGACCTTGCTTGGCTAGGAGTTCTGGTGCCACTCCCGTCTCGTTCTCTGTCGTAGTATACGGCGTTGTTCCCGTAGTAGGCGCAGTTGTAGTAGCAACAGTAGTTGTTGTAGTAATCGTGGTAGTAGGCGTAGTAGTAGACGTAGTAGTAGCAGCAGCAGGAATGACAGCAAGCCCAGTACAAATTTGTGTAGTTGTCGATGTCGTTGTGATCGTGGTTTCTATTCTAACTGGGTGAGAAATGTCATAGATGTTCGTTTCAAACCAGTAAACCAACGATACACGTATGCAATTAATTATCAAACAAAACACAAATAAAACAAAACAAACGTTATTTATACACCATCAAATTCGGGGCTGATGCCCTGTTCATAGGTGTTTACAAAATAGGCTTTCACACAAACACATATATCATTTTACATACAGAACATAGATAAATTACGGATTGGAGAGTCAAAATTGACAAATAAGAATAAATCATAATTTATTTACGTATTGTAAACTTATGGGTAAATGAAATTATAAAGCAAAAACATATTAGCACAATTGTTGAAAAGCTAAACAAACATACTGGATAAAAGAAATTACAAATACAAACCTAAATTACATTAAATATGCTGAGTACATACTAAGAGAAATAAACCAAACTTTCATTAAAACTGTATGCATAAATAATACGACTGTTAAATTAGGTCTAACTACATTAATTTGAGAAAAAAGTACTTGGTGGAATTGAAACACAAAGTACTTTGTGGAGATAAAACACAAACTATATGTGGTGCAGGTAAATCAAATGGTATTTTATGGTGGCGGTCGAACACACATTGCATGATGGAGTTGAAATAGTACGGACTCGGTGATAATGAGACTCGAAGTACTTGGTGAAGGCAAAACAGAAAGTACTTGATGGCGATGAAACGCTAATTTATGAAGGTGAAGCATAAAGTACATGATGGAGGTGAAACACAAAGTACTTCATGTTGTGAAACGTATTTAATGGTGATGAAACCAATCGATTTTACTGAAACGCAATGTACTTTTTAAAGACAAAACACTGAGTACTTGATGGAGCTGAAACATATTGTACATGGTAGCGTCGAATATCGTAATTTTCCTTCACAAAATATTTGATATACGAAAATTACGATATTGGACGGTTTATACGCAAAACAGTCATAGATGGTTGACAATGGGAGACGACTCGTATTTTCATCCATCTTTCGACACCTTTTTTAAAATTCAATGTACCCATTTTATTCACTGTTTAGCTGGGGATGACAATGCCGCCCCTAAATTTACGATAGATATTTTATTGATTACTGATGGAATCTGTTTTATGATGTATTATGTTGGGTTCACATTGTGAACTCTGTTGTGTTACACTGAACAGTAGATGGCACAGGAAACGACGACCAGCGACTGACAGCATCTCACCCGTAATGACGGTGAAATTGAAGACTACCTCGACTGAAGATTTCTCGCCGGAAATGACGTTGTACGCAGTTACCAAGTAGCTCCAGTTACCACCGATCATCTCAGACGTAACGTCTAGGTGCGCCGATACCCAGCTGTTGTTTGGGGCGATCGTCGTGGCATTGGTGGAATTGGAATAATTTGTGGGAATGTTCGCCTCCTTCACCAGAATCAAGTTTGTCCAGAAGTACTGCGGAGTCGGGTTACCATCAGCTGACGCCGTGATCACGTCTCCCGGAACGTATTCGTTCATAACAGGGTGAATGCTAAAGTTACGCACCGGATCTGTCAGAGAACGACGATAGGTAGAGTTAAGGCCCAAGAAGACAATTATTTTTTGTCTGACGTTTTCCGATTTCATACAGTTATTTTATCCTATCTTTATCCGATTTTATTCGAATTTTATATGGTTTTTATCCGACTTTTTATTAAGATTTTTTTTATCTAATTGCTTTCTGATTTTTATCATATGGCTATCTGATTTTTTTCTGGTTTCAATATTTTTTTATAAGAATTGTATGAACTTTCTAATATCTTTTAACATATCGGTATGAACGAAGATTTGAACTACTCACAGTATACATCCAGCACAGACGTGTACACGTGTTCGTAAGCCGGTTTGTTGGTCGCCTGGCCGCCAACCAAAGTAGAAGGGTCTATGTCTTCGAAGTATGTTTTACAGAACACTTTCCCGCCATGATCCTCTCGGTAGGGTTCAACAATGAAACTGCAGATTTGAACAGGCAAATATAATTTGACTTGTAAAGATGTTTGCTTTCTTTATTATAACAAGATTTAACCAGATTGCCACCCAGGGAATTAACTCTAGATGGCAGGTAGACAAGGAAGCCTTTTGGCTTATCGACAGTCCAACCCTAATCTGCTCCAATTATTTACAGTTCTTTGTGAAAATGAGAACTTTCTTATATCTAATCTACACTGCTCCTTTACTACAGTAACTTCATATCCCCTAGTCGTTTTATCTTTCTTAACTGAGAAAACAATATTTCTATCAATATTTTCACAACCATTCAATATTTTTAATTTTGGTATATGATCTCCTCTCAATCTCCTGGTCTCTAGTGTTGTCAAACCACATTCTTTTAGGCGTATTTCGTAAATAAGATCTGTCAATTTATGTACCATTTTAGTCGCTCTCCTCTGTACTCTTTCTAGCATATCTATGTTTTTCTTGCGATATGGCCTCCACGCTTGTATGCAATATTCTAAATTAGGCTTAACTATTGTTTTGTACAGCAGTATTATTAGTTCTTTTTCCTTATACGCTATATTTCGCCTAATTAATTCAAGGCTTTGAAGCTGCAATTCCGCACTGCTCTGAAATCTTCATATCAGCACTAACATCCTGTTAACCATAAGTCATTTTCTTTTACAGTAGTACTTAGTACAGTACACCCTATTGTATATTGTACATCTTCGTTCCGATGTCCTGTGTGGATGTATTTACAGTTCCCAAAATTGAACATCTGCCATTTTTTTAGACCATTTGCTCAACATGTCAAAATCATGTTGTAAATGCTGTCTATATCCACCACGTTTAATCCTTCTAAACACTTTTGCATCATCCGCAAATTTCAACACTTTATTTGTTATATCATCGTCCAAATCGTTGATATATATTAAGAATAATATAGGTCCCAATACTGATCCCCGTGGTACCCCACTCAAAACTGATTTCCAGTTTGAAGCCTCCCATCAACTACTACCCGTTGTCTTCTGTCAATCAGCCATTTTTTTATCCAGTTAATTATACCATTTCCTGTGACATGGGCCTTTAGTTTAAGCAGTAATCTTTGATTTGCCACTTTGTCGAAAGCTTTCTGAAAATCAAAGTAGATAATATCTACTGGTGATCCTCGTCAACCCACTTAGTGATATCTTCCAACAACATAACATATTTGTTATGCATGACCTCGCTTTTAGAAACCCATGTTGAGATGGGTTTATAAATTTATGTTTAACAAGAAAATCCACCATAATGATCTTTAATTAGTCATTCTAATAATTAATTTCAAGTCACCGATGTTAAACTCTCTGGTCTCTATTGATCTGACTTGTTTCTCGAACCTTTTTTAAATAATGGTATAATGTTTCTTCTTTCCATTCTAAAGGAACAATTCCATCGTTTAATGAGAAGTTGAAAACTGTTACTTATTGATCAATAATTCCACTTGCTTTTCAACTTTTGTGCACCATCAATTCTCAATGATCTAGACCCGCCAATGTTCCCGCCAAAAAGCGATATTAGTGTGTAGATTTAATCAATATAATGTAATTACTGTTATTATTATTATACATACGTTAGGCGACACCAATTGTATTATTCGCCGACGTTGTTTTTAACAAAACGGAAATAAAATAAAATTGCAATTTTGAACTTTTGTTTCTGATCGAAATGCCGAACAAATGATTTTGTATCGATTCATCGAACATATACGCATCACACCGAACATTGTATGTTAAACATCGTTTCATTGGTTGTCGCGCATCTTCTGTCTACGATCCAACGAATCCGCGAAAGTCCAAATTGTCATTAGGGGTCATGTTCTAGTTAAACTTCCTGTCCGTTGCACACGAAGAACAATGCAGTGTATTTTTGAGAAATGATTTTTTACAAAATTCACATGCTGTGCCATTAGTGCATTTGAGTAGGGAGATTTTCATGTGTGATTGTAGAAGATGTTGACTGTAAAATGGTGGATTTCTAGATGATTTGAATAAGCGGAAGGATATTTGGCAGCAATTTGCCTGTGTGACCTGTTTGCGGAGTAATTCTTGGCGGCATTTGTAAATATTGACGGGTGCCACACATACAGGCATTTTAAGAGAGCTGGAAGTGTGCAATTTTTGTTAAAATCTATCAGCATGTCAATGAGATGATGATAACAGCAGGTGAGAAGTTTAAGACATTTTATAGGTCAAGTTTTCTTATAATCACACAAAACGTTAACATGGTCGCCTATGGGAAAACCAACAGTGTGCTGACCCCATTAATTGATCTAAACCATGGCTGAAACAGACACTGCAATGTGGTTTTGTATAAAAAATTGAACTTTGGCGCTGCTTCCCAAAAGGAAGTAAATAAAAATGTTAATTAACCGACACGATCAACAATGCCATTCCTCGTGTATGTAGCGACGCCGCTCTGATATCGAAAGTATGTGTCGGCGTCGAATGCGCGGATTGTTGTCGTAGTGACAGCGAGCGTCCGTGCGGATGCTACGTGAGCAATTCAACATTTAACACATTTATTTTCTTGAACGATGACAACATTAGTACCACCGAAATTAAGCGAAAAGGCAACCCGAAGCACACACACACACACACACACACACACACACACACACACACACACACACACACACACACACACACACACACACACACACACACACACACACACACACACCTGCTTGTTACGGTCTTGTTCCCAGTCGTTGTGTTGTAACTTTGGCTTGTGATATTCGGGTTTGACGTAGACCATTGCATGACTGGAGCCCACGGCCCGATGTAGGTGACGTTGCACACATAGAGCAGAGGACGGCCTTGCGTCGTCACGTCCCCCGTCGAATTGCTCGCGCACACCGGATGCGATTCTACAACGGAAACGGAAACAGTCGCAGCAGGCACCTCGAGGCCGCCATCTTTGAACAGGAAAGTTACCTTGACACAATGCTTTTATCGTACTACACGGTCTTTGTAAATCGAGGATACGATTACTTTTCAATATGTAAGGACCGCAGAAACACTGTAAAATCCTAAATTTTGATCTGCAATATTTGTAGTGCAATGGATTTTAGTAACATCGGGGATATGGAACACTGTTCCCAAGCTTTGTTATTCACCATTTAGCGAGAGCGCACACTATTTACTATATTATTTATGTTTAAATATGTGAGGAAATGTCATTTTTCTTAATGGACTAAGACAAATGTGATTTATGTCTAGAAGGTGATTTCATTCGTACGCGGCAATGTCCACCAAAGTTACAACGGAACATTTATTTTCCCAATATTTACTTTAAGAAACTGTCAGTCATTGCAAATGTTATAGCCATATACATTTCTACGTTTTTAGTGTTAATACAATTGCAAGCTTACTTAAGACAATCAATCTGAAATAGAAGTCTTCCTGAACAGCTACGATGTTGCATCCGTACAAGGCATCGTCTTCATATTCGACCGGGTCAATTGTCAACTCGCTGAGTCGCCATTCGAGGAAGTAGACACTGCGAGAAACCACACCGCAACATCAATGAACGAAGGTTATATTCGCAGTGAACTTTTCAAGTTGACATAATTTAACTAGCTAACTTGCAAAATACAAATGATGTTCAACTTGTAACTAAAAAAATTAATATTAACTTAACGTATAAAATGCGCAATTTTCAATAATAAAAATAATGTAATTGACAACATCCCAGATTAACAATTTTAATGGTGTCTCCTCAATTCGATCTTTTAGAACGTCTCATTTCAAAATCATTTTGACAAGAAGCAAACTTACCTAGTATCCATTACAATATACTATCTCGTTTGTTGACTTGTTTGTTACGTAGTTTTTGCGACATTATCTATCTATCTATTAACATATTGGATGTTGGCTATTTGATTCTCAAAATTAAAATCTCCACGTTATTGCAAGTGTTTTTGTGTTGATAATTATCGAGTGAAAATCCATGTGACGTTGAATTCAAAGGTTAGGGTTTCGTTAAATGTCGGCCTAGAAATTGGATTTGGTCAGATACACGATATAACAACAAAAGACTGTTAGTTTGACAATTTAAAGTAATGTACGTAGTTTGTCATTAAGCCGACTGCGGGTGTCATTTAACAATTCACACACTACATATTTGGAGATAAAAATCGGATTCGCGACGGTAAAACTAGTAGAGGAAGCAACGGTAACGTAACTAAAACTACGAGCAACAAAAATCAAGATTAATATAACCCGACTAGTTCATGTAGTATATTAACCACTCCATGCCTGCTTCCTACGAATTACACACACAAACACTTACACACACGTACACACACGCACACACTCACACACACACACACACACACACACACACACACACAAACACTTACGCACACACACACGCACACGCACGTACACACACACGCGCACACACACAGGCACACGCGCACACGCGCATACGCATACACGCACATATACATGCACACACGCACACACACACACACACATATGCACACACGCACACGCATACACCCACCCACCCACCCACCCACACACACACACACACACACACACCCACACCCCCCACACACACACATACATCATCATCATCATCATCATAATTTACCTGTATCTGAGGTGGTCTTCGTAAAGCGTGCTTCCGATGACGAAGGCACTGCCAACAAACCCCTTGTAGCGATTCCACATGATCGTCCCTGGACCGTTCACATTCAAGTCCGGCTCAGTCGTCAGGTTGATCCGACAGCGGACCGTGAGGCTGTCCCCCACCGCCACCGCGTGGTTCTTTGGAGTCTCCAACATCGGCAGTCCGTATGCAACTGCAACGGCCGCACGCAGTGGGGTAGGAGTAGCAAGTGGAACCTCGCTGCTAGGGTCGTCCTCGCGATTGGACAGCTCGTATTTATAAGTACACCCAAGCATGGCACTAGAGACGGACATGTACATACACACACTCAAACATGCAAGCGCGCGCACACACGTACGCACAAACGCACGCACGCACGCACTCACACACACGCAAGCACGCATGCACACGGACATTAGGGCGTACACACACTTGTTTATACTATAATGGTGCATATATTTAAAAAGTGTTTATAAAATGGCATATACTTTATTTTTATTGTACAATTGGCCTTAACTACTGTTTCAGTAGCAATACTTCTGTCGCGTTATTTAGGAGAAAAATAAACAATAAGACAGCTATTTTAGTAATCAACTTGCTGCGAATTCTGCAATGTTGTGGGCGATAGAGGGTCAACCTTTTCCAAGTGAATCTATGCGGCCGTCATTCAGAAACTTTTTATACTGATGGTGAACGTTTCATACAAGTAACAATATAGCTACATAAGTTATAACATAGAGTTAAGATTATTCGAACAGACCAATGCTGACAGAATGGACCAGATTGGTCATTGGAGAGGGAAAGGCGATCTCTGTTTGTTGTGTTGTTTTTCATCAACAAGGATCGCTTGGGTGTGCCAAGACGTTGAATGATGAACAGTGATCATCACAACGATATATATTTCCATCCACAATAAACATGTCTATGCCTTACAGGGATAACTTATCACACGTTCTAGATGTACACAAACGTCTGCTATACAGTATCATTAATCGCAATGGCAATGCGTCCAGCGTTAATATAAGACAACTGGTTATCATTTGTGACAAGTCAAGTATGGCCTATTCATTACTACTACGACTACGACACGAACGGTAACTACGTACGGTATACAAAGGTCGTGTAACATAATGTTACCGTGAGACATGCCAGCATTTTGCATGTTTATATCCTTGTAGCGTTCGGCTTAACAGCGCTAAGCTGTCAAAGACGCCGAACGCTGTTCCGAAAGTTTACAAGCCGGAAGGGGACGCGCCGTAACCTGGTGCACCTACACGAGTTCTCCAGATCAAAACAAAAGCTTTCTTAACCGCTGTAAGGATATTGTTCGTCTACCATTATATAAACCAAGACGATGTAGCCACAGGGTATGTCATTAATTCGGGTTGCAATCGTTTTGCAACGAAGCAACGAGGGTACTGCCAACAAACATGTTTGACGTCACCACGTTTGACGTCGCCACGTTTAGCGTCACTACAAAACATACATCTGCAATGTCTACGCTCTCTGCAAAAAACATCATGCACGCGCAGGCATCGTCGAGGATTTAGTGAGATTAATTAAGTTACATTTACACGTGCGTGGCAATGGAAACAGGGCAGGTTGTGATTATACTAAACACGGCTAGAATTTAGCCAAGGTTCCAGTAAAACTGATTGAAACGGGAAGGTTTCGTCAAGAACTACCTCACACCCATGATTAAGCAACCGACCAAGTCCAAGAGCACCAAGTGTCATAACTACAGTGATTCTTAATATAAATTTCGTTTACAGGGTCACCATCTGGACAGTTGATCACCTTTCAATTGTGTCAGGTAGGAGATAGACCCTCTAGGAAAGCTTAGTATACAGCACCGGATTTAGGACTGTGAAGGTCCTTGTCCCTACATCGGTATTCACAATGGAGGTCCTGCAGAAATTATGATTAGTTTTTTATGTTATTGACGTTTAAACATCCTGAAGCAGCATTTAGCACTGACCAGTCCAGTGAGGCGTGCATTTCAGAACAATGTATCTTTTAAGTCATGTTTATATAGAGCCCAACGTTGGGCCAGTACAATTCAGTATTCAGAATTAACCCAACAATAATTTTGGGGAAGACATGGAGATTAGATTTGAGTGCAAATAATCTGAGGATGGGTCATATTCCCGTGCACAAGATTGTGGGATCCACTGGCGTAAATGTGGCTTTATCTGGAAAATATGTTATCCCATGCAAAGCCAACTCGACATATATACATGCGTACTACGTATTATTTTAATTACTTTTATTTGCTTATTTTTGAACATCTTAATTTTAATCTGCATCCAAGCACATAATAGTAATATCTAAGCTATAATTATAATGTGTTTGCCTTCAATTTAACACTACGATTTACACCACTCGGGAGACTTGCAAAACTGCTACTAGGGACGCCACCGCTCAGCAGTGGAATAATGCTCTATTGAGTCAATATAGGCGAGCGACAAATCTCCAAAATATGTGCTCTATTTTAGGAGTTTAAATGCTCCCCCCTACACATCCAAATGTTATATCGTTTGAAAGCCCTTCATCTCCCCGTCCCAATTAGGCCTATCATAGAGCTGCCACATGGAACAGTAAGTGTGATTCAAAGGTCTAACAAGGTCATCGTCAAATGATAAATTTTCGAAATTGGGACATTCCGCAAACGTCCTAATATTACAATTGTTGCATATCTACTACACGCAATTAGAAAATGATCATATATCTTTAGAACTTATTATCTCCCCGTCAAAATGGAGTACAACGTGGAGCTGATACCTGATATGGTAAGTGTGGATCTAAGGTCAAACATGGTCATCGTGAAATGAGTACCTCGATTGTTTGCAATACCGCTAAAGTTACAATGACTCTGTAACTACTTCATTGATTTGTACGTAACATATACCGTTTGAGAAAAAAATTCCCCGTTAAAATGAGGTATAACATGGAGCTGTCAGTTGATGGATTATGTGGACCGACGATAAAACAGCGTCACCGTTAAGTGATACATTTTCGAAACTGCGCCATCCCAGCAAACGTTGTACAATATCAATGGTTGCATATATCTACGTTGTTTACCTACTCAAGGCCACGTCGTATACCGTTGGAAAGCCTACGGTCTACCCGAAAACATTGGATACGACGGTGAGCTATCGGGTGGTGCAGTCGGTGGGTGTGGAGTGAAGTTTAAACTAGGTAATCATCAAACGATGAATGCTAAAAACTGCGTCATTCCACAAAAAGTTCTACAATCACAATGGTTGCGTAGCTACTTTGTTTACCTACACTAGGGCATTTTACCTACCGTTAGAAAGTATGTTGTATCCCCATCAAAATGAGGTATGACACGGAGTTGTAACGTGGTTCTGTAACTGTGTAACGAAATTTGAATAAGGTCACCATCAAAAGATGAGTTTTCGACATTGTGCTTTTCCGCAGATAGTAGGTCAGCCATCATGTGATGTTATACTTTTAATGTTGGTGATCTGTTTTGTTAATAGCAGGAAGTTATGCTAAATCCATCACTCAAGGAATAAGAAAATATATGTGGGTGGTTACCACCCTCGATTTTGAAGGTTATTTGAAGGTCACAAACTCAAACGTGTGTCAAAATATTTGTATTAATTAATGGACATGTTCGTATGCCCACCGTTGCATAAAACCAAATGTTTTATGATTTGTACATGTATTACCTGTGTTATCAGGTGTTGAACTTTGAAGTTTATCGTATTAATTTCATTCCACCCCGAAATGTCTGACATATGTGTTTGATATAATGTTATTCTAGTTAGGTATTATACCATTGCTGAAGTTTGGCATAACCACATGTTTATTTTTCGCAAGACCACTTATGTAAACATTTATCATCTAGTATTACTGTTATTATATTTACGTATATTATGTTGTATTAATTATAGCAACGTAGCCAACACACTACACGTGCAATCATTGTTAATAATAGTTATTTTGGGGATGACGTAGACCAGTTTACTTAATCATTATCATCTTATATTGGAATAATTAAAACAAACTGGTTACAGTCTTAAATGGCTCAGCTGTCAACCTGGAATTATATATCATTTTGTCAATTGTTTTACGGATTGTTTATATTTGTATGTATGATTTATACAATTCCAAATAAAACCTACCAACTTACCTACCAAATCTTTGCGTGGTGGTTAATGTGTGCAGTATGAAGTTCTAGGGTAGGAAGGTAGCATCGCCAGACGCGGGTGGTGGTAACATCGCCAGACCCATAGAGTTGGATACTGGCAGGATCGACGGTTAGCTTCCCATGAGTGTATGTCATAAAATAGGTGACACAACATATCAAGCCCGTGCAAGTTCTCCATCGTGACCAGTGGTTGGATCTGGGAATTTTGCAAACTCGACTTCTTCACATTACCACTAAAAACTGGTGTTGCACCATGACCTGTCAGTGCATGGAGCTGAGCAGGTTACTTTTCGCAGATTGTGTAAGTCTTTCAGATTCGGTTTCTGAATGTTCCAAGGGTGTGCGAAGTCGAGCCGTCAAAACACTGGTCAGCTCTGCCCTTGGTGTTGAGTTCCTGTCACCTCCAAGTGTGGCCATGGATAGCGGGACTGGCGATTGCTCATGCTTCAGGGTATTCACCATTTCCACTATACGCCCAGAAATGAGCTACTGCTTCAACAACTTTCTGACAACTTTGGTAGTGTGCTGTACATTTTATGTGGTGGAAATAGTTGCGAAGGTTTATGAGCGTAGTTTCCTCGGTGGGCCATGAAACCATGTAGTTTCTTCAACCACTCGTTGCTTCAAGGTGGTGATGGCATACTATGTTTCTCGGTCTTTAGCTGTTAGATAACTATATCAACCACGTCAATTGGAGCAGAGTCTTTGGCTGCCAAAAGTACTAAAGGTATGTTGTTACTTTGTGGGTCAATCCGGTTTCTGTTATAGACTCTTGTATCTAGTCAGCGACGATATTGCTGACATATATACGCTTGACAGGAAAGCAATTCCGCCTACATGTAGCAAAAACCAGTGGTTCAAGAGAGCCTTGACAGATTACAAGTTTACATCATGTACGCGAGCTTCTTCGTCTTCTAGCAGACGCACCAGATATAAAGGATCAGCTACTTTTAATGTAAATACCGAAATACACAGACAATGTGGAGTGAATAAAATGTCCCCAAGTTTCGAAACAGCAGCAAATGAACAGCTAACCACCGTCCACTGAATTGCCTGATCATCCGGGATGGAATACTATTAAAGCAGTTGAAAGTGGTCTTTTCCTCATCGTCTTGAGAAGAGAGATGATCTTGAGTAATGTGGGATTCGTAATCGGTCTGACCATGTGACGCAAAACATATCAATGGCTTGATCATCTCTTGTAACGCCGATAATGTCATTATGCATTTTCTACAATCTATGCATCCATTCAGTTGGCTGATCAACTGGAACTTGGTTGAAGCACCGTTTGGTTTTTGACAACTAAGTTCCCATCAATGAACGTTGCATGAACCTCTGGCATTCTCCTCTCGCGCAGTTTCATGTCTGCAAAATGGAACGATCCCAATCGGGCATATATCGCATAGCCTTAGATGGTAAATATTTTGACACAAGTTTGAGTTTGTGAACTTCAAATAACCTTCAAAATCGAGGGTGGCATCCATCCACACCCATTTTTATTATCCCTTGAGTGATGGATTTAGCATGAATTCCTATTAAAAACAAAAAATGACATTACAAGTATTACATCATATGTTGGCTGATCCAGCATCTGCGGAAAAGCATGATGTCGAAAATTCATCTTTTGATGGTGACCTTGTTCAACCTTCGCTACACAGTTAGAGCATCATGTTACAACTCCATGTCATACCTTATTTTGACGGGGATACAAGACGCTTTCTAACGGTTTGTAACATGGCCTTGTGTATGTAAACAAAGTAGCTACGCAACCACTGTGATTGTAGAACTTTTGCGGAATGGCGCAGTTTTGAACATTCTTCGTTTGATGGTGACCTTGTTTAGCATTTACTCCACACCGACTGCACAACCGGAAACCGTAGGCTTTTCAACGTTATATGACGTGGCCTTGAGTAGGTAAACAACGTAGATATATGCAACCATTGATATTGTACAGCGTTTGCTTGGTTGGCGCAATTTCGAAAATGTATCAATGAAGCAGTTACAGAGTGATTGTAACTTTATGACTTTCGCGGTATTGCAAAAAATCTAATCATTTCACGTTGACCTTGTTTAACCGTAGCTCATCACTTACCATATCAGGTAACAACTTCACGTCGTAGCTAATTTTGACTGATATATAATAAGCCTTTCAAAAATATATGACATGACATTTCATGTTTAAGTAAAATAGATATACAACCATTGTAATGTTAAACGTTTGCGGAAGCGCACAATTTGGAAAATTGATCATTTGACGGTGACCTCGTTTGACCTTGGATTCACGCTTACTACACCACTTGGCAGCTCTACGACAGGCCTATTGTCGGGGAAGGGGAGATGTAGCAATTTCAAATGATGTAACGTTTGTGTGTGTGGGGGGGGGTCATTTAAGTCGGTCCATTAGGTGGTTCGACCGCTCACCTAATAGGAGAGAGTAGCGACTGACATGTTTTATCCTTAATACGTCTTTGGTTCTATCACCACAATTCTCGTTTAACCGAAGTTCTCGAACGGCTGCGAGAAGTTGGCGGGAGGAGAGTCTGGTCACAGAGACGTAGTTGGACTGTTACCGTCAGATGGGATCACTTCGTTTTAGCAACACAGCCTGCGTTGAATAACGCAACTACGTTTCTGGTGGTTATATCGAAAAAGAGAGGTACCCTAAAATAACAATAAATTGGGAATTGAACCAGCGATCGTAACGTTATCGATTACAATTCTGTTTTATGTTGAGTGGGATTTGTGATAACGTATTCGAAGTTTCAAGTTGTTTCGAATATTTCTTATTAAACTGAAAATAATTTCTACGCCATTAATGCGGCAAACGATGGCGTCACATGACGTAGCCTCAATAAGCTGTTTATGGTGGTTTGTGTCTCTAGAAGTGGCTCCACCTAGCATGATGCAACTGTATGAATTGCCTGTGGCTGTAGGTCGTTGGGAAACAATTAATAATACTTTCTCTGCACTCTTGTTCTGGCTACATAAATCTGATATCACATTACTCTGTACCAGAAATTAAATAATGAAACCATCTCACACACTTGTTCCTTTTAGCTTTCCTGTTCTTATATACGGCACCCACACACACACACACACACACACACACACACACACACACACACACACACACACACACTCCCGCACTCATGCACACACACACACACACACACACACGCACACACACTCACTCACACACACACACACACACATTTATTTAACATTGTTATGCTTTCAGAATTAAGCCTTACTATTAAACTTGTTTAAAAATTATAGTTGCAATGCTTTCAGAATAGTTGTACATAACATGCTCTGGCCGAGTCAACGAGTTGCGGATCACAATGGATATGTAGACTTTGTATAGAAATTGTTTACTTATTTATGTTAAACTTATTAATTTAAAATTGACACATATGAATTAGAAAATAAAAACTGCTCGTAGGAGGTGGTATTCTTTTGTCGTACATCAAACGAGCCACAACTCCAAATAAAAAAATATCTAACACGATTTACAAAGTGACTGACTCACCGAGTTACACGGGTGTGTCCTCGATGTCACCAGAGAACGACAAGCATGACAAACAATCTGTCGCCATACAGGGAAAACCTTTTGTTTAGCGTCATGTTAAACACGGATAAATGGTTGTCTAACGTGATGCAAATTTGATGCAGAGTGCTTTGAGCGAAGAATATTCGTCATGTTTTATTCAGTGCCCCTAACTCGCTCATGTTGTTGAAGATGATGGTGATGATGATAATAAATAATTATGAATCATGGTGGTATAGATGTAACTGTGAGTACACACACACACACCCACGCACGCATGCACGCACGCACGCATACACACACACGCACACACACACACACACATACACACGCACACACACACACACACACACACACACACACACATGCATACCCTTCCATTCCACCACCCTCTTTTGTTTTCTGTGCCTTCTCGGTCCGTCTTCTCATCCTTTTACAACATTTCAGCTTCATACATGCCAAACTGACAGATATGTGTATTTAAAAAATTGTTACAGCCCAGGATCCCCACCCCCGGTGAATTTCCAAAAATCTAAAATTACAAACCACCCCAAATGGACCCGCTAGATCACACACAAAATTTCAGCTTCATGCATGCCAAACTGACGGAGATACGTGTCATTTAAACAGTTACAAAACTAAGCGTATCATTAACGCAAACTATAATATAAATGGGTCACGAATACTTTCGGCAGACACCGTGTTTAAGCTGGCCGAAAGCAAGCGCTAACCTTTGACATGTACGCAAAACGGAACCGGAACTTACTTTCAGACCGGCACTTAAATCCAGTCCAGTACACCGCTGACGCTTCCTAGTCCTCTTGTTGACAGCTTTCAGTATATAACATCACCGCTAGCGAGTGAAAACGGTTGTAAAGAGCAAAATTGGGCTTACGGGTTGATAAGAATCTTAGTGATATGTTAGAGTCTGCTATTACACTTTCATAAATTCGGGTTCCACTAGTTCGTATCAGTGGAGCGTCATGGATATATAACATATCCTGGGTAAAACAGAATTTATCGAGACGAATTGTAAATTTCTTTATCGATCTAGTTTATAATGCTGATTTAGGGAGATTATTATATGTCTGAGCCACTCTATGAGGGAATGCCTCCTTTCTTAGATTTATTGTTGCTATGTGAGTATAAAACTTAAGAGATATAAGATAGCCCTATATTCTTATATAGCACAGCATTCGGTTGTT
Organism: Paraescarpia echinospica; assembly: GCA_020002185.1. Classification (NCBI taxonomy): domain Eukaryota; kingdom Metazoa; phylum Annelida; class Polychaeta; order Sabellida; family Siboglinidae; genus Paraescarpia; species Paraescarpia echinospica. The sequence goes on from CM034540.1 coordinate 52,588,817, forward strand.
TGACTGTTCAAAGCGTTTTACACTTGACCCCCTGGCAAACCTGTTCAATCGAGCATCATCTCGATTTCAGTAGGAAACATTCAGCCACGCTGCAGTGACTGCGTGAGTATTACATGTACACAAATTATCACCACTGTCTATACCCAGGTACTCATTCATAAAGCCGATTGAATTGAATCCGAGCAGCATAGAATGAACGTACCTTTCAAAGAATCGAAACAGCAGCAAGCAGATTGTCGATTGAGCGTCCGATATCCTAACAACTGCACCACCGCTCTACACAGAGTGTGACATCCTAACAACTGCACCACCGCTCTCCACAGAGTGTGACATCCTAGCAACTGCACCACCGCTCTCCACAGAGTGTGACATCCTAACAACTGCACCATCGCTCTCCACAGAGGGTGACATCCTAACAACTGCTCCACCGCTCTCCACAGAGTGTGACATCCTAACAACTGCACCACAGCTCTCCACAGAGTGTGACATCCTAACAGCTGCACCACCGCTCTCCACAGAGTGTGACATCCTAACAACTGCACCACCGCTCTCCACAGAGTGTGACATCCTAACAACTGCACCACCGCTTTCCACAGAGTGTGACATCCTAACAACTGCACCACCGCTCTCCACAGAGTGTGACATCCTAACAACTGCACCATCGCTCTCTACATAGTGTGCTGTATTAGCTGGTCTTAATTTTTTCAAAATTCGTCCGGGGGTGTGGTGGAGATTTGTATGTAGTCTAGCGGGCCATTTTGGGTGGCTCGCTGTTCAGCACCGTAGGGGAGCATATAGGTCAGTGGAGTAACGGTCGCTATGGCAAACAAAAACTTATTAGTTATCTAACTCAATCGCCGCGTGCGTCTAGCAAGGGGTCAAAGTTGATCGGTCACCTGGGGTCACGTTGCTTACCACGGTGTAACTCAATCGCCGCATACTTCTGGCAAGTTGATCGGTCACCCGCGGTTACGTTGCTCACCGCTGTTTGTATTTGGTGTACTGCGCTTGCGCAAGCACGCGCAATATGCAAAAACGGACCCGGAACTTACTTTCAGACCGGAATTTACTTCCACACCGGTACACCGGGACACTGCCGCTGGTGTCACACTGTAATAGTGATACGGCGGCGGCTTTTTTGCATTTTGAAGAACCTTCTATTATTGAACAGACGATTCGGTTTGACTATGGATTTCCCTTATGATGTCTTTATCTTAGTGAAACGGACCCTGATCACTGACGAACCAAATGGAGATCCTGCGATCAGAATCATCCTAAGGTACGCTAAGCAACAAAAATTATAATAGCGACCGAAACACACGGAAGCACTTGAGGTGAACCGGTTTTTATTGGTGATTTCTAGTATTAAGGCACTACACGGCACTGGCCCAACATAGTCTATTTTTCAATATGCGTGTCATGTTACCCATCGCTTCCGCTTCCTGTATTTCGCTCACGACTAACGCATCTCGCATTGCACATGTATGTAGATTTGCATTGATAATTCCGGTGTAACGTGCCTGAAATAAGATCAATGAGACGAGCTCACAATTCCGTCTGAGGAGGTACCTTTAAAAGTCAATGGAACCGGATTTTTTTATAATTGATCATACTTATGATATAAAAACGCATGGGTACTTTTTTGCAGCCGCAGTTCAAAGATGCCAGTTCGTGAATTTCCAGATGTTTCCGTACATCGGCATTTGTTTTCTAGCTCATTGGTCAGAATTTTCATTGTGACATCAATTCGCAAACTTCTGCGTGTTTTCTGCGATTGTACTGAGTTACGCAAATCTACCAGAAGCGTTCTCGTATGAGCGCGTGGCCCAGGGCATGGTCTTTTATGTGCGCCTAGCGTTAATAATTGGCTCGAATTATTTCTCCACTTAAAGTTCTTGTTACGCACTAAACAAACGATTTTTTTAAATATTGTTCATATATTTAACGATGCTTTTTGTCAAACATTGTCGCGTATATTTAGTATATCTGAATATCGGTCAAATGCAACATGAGTGTTAATGTAATACAGCCTTCCAATAACAACGTGAGCACGGCGTGTGAAAACACCTATCCTCACAATTATTCACAAGATAAACGTATCGAACTCCCGTTTGGAATTGTCTTATTTCATACAATAAACTGTGATATACAAGACAGAGAACCGAAGTGTGGTTTTATTTAAAATACACGGGCTAATCATACAACAGTTTGTAGGGCTGTGTGGGCACTTCGCAATACAACTACCTGAAAGAACAATATCGCAATGTTTTCCGTATAATGCGGTACAGTATTTCAGAATGAACAGGACTGTGTCCGTTTTAACACGTATTTGCTTTAAAGTAGAAAATCGTGACAAAGTAGACTACATATGTTCTTGTGTTCATCATACGAATATAAAATTATGTAACAAACTTATATCTCTTATAGCATTAGAAGAAACACATGTTGGATGTATGCAAATTCCCGCCACAGCCTGGCGGATTTGGTTTGAAGTAGGCATATTTCAAAAGCCTGATAGATGGCGACACCATAATAGCTTCCAGTGAAACTTAGCGGATGTTTACTTAGGTAGGTATATTTCGTAGCCTGGGAGATATGATTTATTCGATCGGTTGTGACAAATGCAAAATGTTACACGCAATTATATGGACTTACACGGTATTTAAAGGAAAAAATACGGATTTCAACCCCAAATATGTGGGTTGTCGGTGTAATATCATACGGCGCACTGTGTTGCAAATACCCCGTGTGCTTATGCCAATTTTGCACTGTTCCTTCGGGAAAACGTTCGCAAATCTTAGCAAATATATATTGCTCTCTCCAACAGAATAAATATGTGCGGTTGAGAGTTCAGATAACGCGAATCTCAAAAGGCTTACACTGTTTGGCTGGCGAACAACGATGAATCGGTATAGACGGCCTGTTTCTCTTATATTATGTACACAAACAAACTATATGTAGTGCATTGAAGTGTTCGGCTACACACGATGAACTGACAGCAACATACAGCACGGTATGAGATGTGCACTGAAATCTACGCCCTATACTATACAGTCACGATGGACAGACCGTCCAACTCGCGTGCGCGTTGCTATTTTACATCACAACAACTATATACACTTACCTACATGCATACACACGTGTATACGTACTTGCAGCTACGCAGTACGTTTTGTCACAGGTGCCTATGTAACAATTTACACTTTGCTTAATCTATAATCTATAAACTGATCGTATCATAAAACGATGGTTTGGGCCGTAATAACAATTACGTTTGGCAAAATACAATATATTTGACCATAACAATGACGGAATATGTAATACTATATATGCCCCACCATGGGCGGGGTTCTATACTATCGTTTCCATCCGTGGGATAGAATATACAGAAAACGTTTCAGTAAAATATAGTTCTAGTTGTTCCAGCAGTCAATTAATTATACAATCCTGTGATGCGCTGCGATAACATCAAGAGTTATTACATTATTTTCCAGAATACAAACCCACATCGATGTCAAATTATTAATCGAGCATTCGAAATGCAATCATTTGCAGAATATAGTTCACAGTTCGTATGACATTACGTCAGATTTCCAGTGAGTCTGATCTGGCGTGGATGATCGTGTTCCAAATTCCGGCAGCCAAAGGGCATTTTTGACCTAACCCCTTTTTACCTGATATAGTTTTTATTACTGATTACTCATCTCTAGTATGTATATAATGATATCCAGATGGATGTGGAGTTCTCATATTTGGGCATTTTGAAAATGAGAAAATCCAAAATGGCCGCCAGAAGAAACCTATTATCAAGGGGCTTCTCAAGACATGCCAATTCAGCGTGAGGTTATTGATCGAGTATTCCACATGCAATCATTTGCAGAAATTAGCTTACAGTTCATATGATATTACGTCGGATTTCAAATTAGCCCGATTTGGCGAGGATGATCGTGTTTCAATGGACGTCTCAAGAAACGACATGGCGATGCCACGTAAGGTTTATCGGAGGTGGCGTTAGTTCGCCGCGGTCTACGACGGACTGTTGTTGGTAAAGCAGTTCATGAGATCGATTGGCACGGGAAAGATGATTGTAGAGTTCTTCTCCGACGAGATGGCGCTGAGAGTCTGGAGATAGCGCAGTTGTAGCGCCGATGATGATCCGCTCATGATGTCTGCTGCCTTCTTCAGGGAGAGAGCAGCTCTGTTCTCGCCGTCCGCCACGATAACCTGCGAGATACGCACACAGAGTGAGACACCAAGAAAGCGTCAGAACCGGGGAGGCTGAGACCCCAATAGTTTAGGTGGGGCTGCAGCAGGCAGCATTCCTCCAAATATATATTTAGGAATGAGAGGAATTTTGGGGTGCAACTGGAGTTTTTGGTGAGTCTCATGTGGATGTTTTGGGAGCCTCAAAAGAGGTTTTTGGAAGTACGGAGAGAGCATGAAAATTATTCGTATCACAAACCTCAGATAGGAGGATTGTGTAAAGCGAGATTTGGATGGATTGGGAGAGGAGTGGAGAAGGATACCGAATAACAGGGGGAGTGGAGAAGGAGACCGAATAATAGGGGGAGTGGAGAAGGAGACCTAATAATAGGGGGAGTGGAGAAGGTTGGTGCACGGAAACAGCAATTCAAGAACGGTGAGGGGAATGAAAAAGGAAAAGAAAACCGAAACTGATGACATATACCTAGGCCAACGTCACAGTGCACATTCAGGGAAAGGAAGAGTGAAAGAACAACGCCCAAGATGTGAGATACCAGTACGTAAATGTTCTCTCACATCAAGATGGATTCTTCAGTATCGCCGGGACTTCATCCGTGCTGATGAAGCTGTCTTGTATAATGTTTACATACAACGTTAAAGTGCTTATGGCATGTTTTTTGTTATTTTTGGTCATAATCCAAGTGAAAGATATAAAAGTAATTAATATGATATTTTTGTAAAATATGTATGTAAATAGTTATATTTTAGAACGGTTTACAACGTGCGTCCCAAGAACCATTCCCCCGCTGACGTCATAAAATGGCGAGACCGGATTATACGAACCAACTGCATAATCACAGTGAATTATCACATTTATTGACGAATATGTATCGCCTCGATCAGTTAAGGCGTTTAATTGTAATGCAGCAAATGCATTTTATATAGCTAAAAGTTGGTTTCTCAAAAAATATTAGGACTGGCAGTAACCGTGCCATAGGCACTTTAAAAGACCAGTTGGACACCGTTAATATATCACCAAGGAAATGGCTACTTTGGAAATGTTGATCCAACACAGAGCCACAGCTTACACCAATATGTGGCTATGCATTTGATTAACAAACGTCAAGACAACGCTTAAATGTAATTCACAAATAAAAGGTGGATTCGGAAAGAAATGTCTTTCCCGTGGCATTGACTGACGTGAACAGGATGAGTGTTCTATTCTGAGTTAATAAAGAACATCAGCCCCAGACTCAATATTGACCGCTACATGCAGATGTCGAGGTACCGCCATCACGCCTACCTTAGCTTTCGCCTCCCTCGTTGCTTCCGCTTCGGCTGCCATCGATCGCTGCAGCTGGATCGGCAGACGTACATCCTTGCTGCAAGGCGTAAAGAATAGTACTATGACACTGACTGCTATGATTACTACGATTAGTGTGATTACTATGGTTAGTATGATTACTCATCATCATCAGCGATCGTAGCTTGGATGATGCCATTTGGTGTGTGTTCGTAGATGGATTATCAGTCCAATCTTTGCTCGGCACAGTTTCACGCAATAAGAAGAAGATAACCAAAATTTGATGAGGGTGTTTTTAGTACATTTTAGTCTTTCTAGACTCACGTGAGGCTGCGATTATAGATAGTATTATTATGATTATTATGACTATTAGTATAACAATGATTAGACACTTACATCTCGACTCTCTCCACGCGAATTCCCCAGTTATCCGTTGCTTCGTCCAGCGCGTTCTAAAGGAAATAAAATCGTTAACGTAAGAAGAGCTTTCGTTGACTTGGCAACAATACAGGTAGACGTTTTTAAGACACTTAATGGTTATGAAAACATCGATATAAGTTCAGAAAAGCTACGTTAAGAAAGATAGAAGAACTAGAGAACAAGAAGTAACATTAGTGAAGAAATAATGTAGATTATATATGATAAGAAACTATTTATTAGCACAAAGGATTATACATAAATGGAACTAATTATCGGCTGATTGTTTATGGATGCTGGCAGCGTGAATATGTTTAAACACAAAATCGACAAACACC
>CM034540.1:52597577-52655077 GCA_020002185.1 Paraescarpia echinospica
AGTTACTGGAAAAAAGTTATTAGCCCCTAAAGACACCCGTCCAAACCCACAACGAACTAGCGTTGTAACACTTACCATTTCGATATTTTGCCTTTTTTGCAGCGATAATACCGGTTTGTTTACGGTCGAAAATTAGCAGTATCACAAACATGTCAAAAAGTAATTTCAGCTGTACGTTGATGGTTACAATCTTCTTAAATTGAAAGACTTAGCATATGAGACTGAGGTTCTAGCCAGCAGATGTGTTGTTGCATGTCCTAAGTTTGTGCATCAACCAAACTAAGATGTTTCGGCAATGTTTTGAATCCGGACCACCTCGATTTCGGCATTATAACTACATTTTGCCTAAATGTAATACCTCAGTGCATTAATTAAGTAATTCCACATAATTTCAGGCATATAATATTTAACAATATTTTCGTCTAATAGCACATTTGAGGCCCAAATAGCGCCCCGGTTTGTTCGAAACGCCTCACTGTATTACAATAAACACAACGCATTAAACGTGTAAATGTCATGGGGCTATTTTTTTTTTTTTGATCAATTACATTATGAATTATAATTATTTAATATTAATTGGGATAGATGTTTTATGGTGCTGTTCTTTTAATACATAGGATTTGTGATGCAGACAACTGAGCCGAGATGAGAACCAGTCAGGAAAACGGGTAATTGATGGAGTCGTGTCACTGCAACAGTCAAAGAAAAGACGCGAAGACAAAATTACAGTTGACTACACAAAGTGTGTAATATGCCAAGAACAAATGACCAAAGGACTATTTAATGTGCAGGTAAAAACAACACCAATATTTGTTTTTGCAATGACTGCTAGGCAGAACGAAACCTTCCGCAGGCTGCGCGACGACGTTGCCGTAGAAACATGGGTAGCCGACAAATCACCAAAATGTAAGAATGAGTACCTGAATGAAAATAGTTTTTAACTCACAGGTAAAGAGCATCAACGAGGGGGTACCTCAACCTCAGCAGAGAATGAGTGCAGCACTTCATCCGCAACAGCACACATTTCTACTAGGCAAAGCACACCAACATTTGATGCAAACATGAATGCACCAAAATTCCCCAGTCACTGTTCAATGGAGACGGAACTATGAGGTATGCAGGTTCAAAGGCTTGCCTTGTTAAGACTCTGAAAGAAGAAACCAAGCTGCTCAGTGCTCCTGGTCTACCAAAGGAGATGCGGAAGACGGCAGTTGTGGTGGATGCCATGTATGCTGTTCGCCGTTGGTCATTCCACAAAGACGAACCATTTGGAGCCATTGCAACACGCTACAAGAGGAATCTTACTCATGATGTACCTGCTGCTACAAGTATCATACACTTCTGCTATGACCGGTACAATGCCCAAAGCCTAAAGTCATCCGTGCAGCAACACAGATATATCCGGTCAAGACCAATAAGGCTGTTTGAGGTCAGTGAGCAGTACAGAGCTCCTGATCCACAGGAGTTCTTCTCTGTGTCGGCCAAAAAGGCCGGACTGCTGATCTTTCTATGTGAGACATGGAGAAAGGAAGAGCAGCTAGCACCAACGATGGGCTTGACGCGACTGTACCTGGGTGGCGGTTTCAAGGAAGAAACCAAGAGCGTGTTGGTCACGCAGGGTTCAGTTACATATGTGCCTGACCTGGAGTCAACTCAACAGGAGGCATACACCACTGTAATTCTTCACACCATATAATAGTGTCCGAGATGAATGTGTCGACCGAGTGATTAGCCACGCCAGTGACACAGACATCATTGTCATGTGCGTCTGTTATGCTTGCACGCTGTTAAAAGATCTGCCAGAACTGTGGGTTCGAACTGCACCAGATAGCTATATCTACAGATCCATGCGATGTGTGCTGCTCTTGGACACGCAATGCCATGCACTTCCCTTCCTGCACAGCCTTAGTGGGCGAGACACAATCAGCTATCCATATTTCACTGGTATGAAGATGTGGATGAACCACAGCAAGGCAACGGACATATCTGCACTTGAGAACTTTGCCGAACAAGATGGCGCTCATATCACAGCAGACGTGATCAACCAGGCCAGGGACCGTACGATCGCTGTGTACACCAACAAAGACGATGCGTTCGAAGGATCGGATCTTGGAAAGCTTCGAGTTGACAAGTTCCCGAACAACAAGTCAACGCTGATGAAATTACGTCCACCAACAGAAGATGCATTTCTTCTGCATTTGAAACGTGCAGCTTTGGCGACTTTGATAAACAAGAGTGCTCATGTCAGCAAGCCCGTCTTCCCTCCGTATGAAGAGTACGGGTGGGGTCTGGATACGGCAAGCTTGTTCCAGTGGCATCCACACAAACTGCCTGTGCACTGCAGATGACAAAGAACATATTCTGCGGCTGCACCAAAGGATGCAAAAGAAACTATTCACATGCCAAGGAAAACATTGCCTGCTACATTCGTTGTCGCAGGGATCGGTCAAAAAGTGCAGCCGTGCGATGTAAGCTGCAAGGTTTGACAGCAGCGAAAGCAGCGAATCAGACAGTGACAATTAACGGAAACTGGCAGCCCTTCTAATGCTGAACTGTTAACCTTCCAGCAAGTAGGCTTATGCACAACCTACCGTCAAACATGTGGACATAGATAATTACTGTTCTGTTTGGGTTTGCTAGGCAACGATAAGGACCTTTAAGGGAGAAATCGATCCCTGTTATGGTTACCATGAGAAATGGTTGTTTACGCCCTACCTAACCTAGTGATGACAAGATTGTCTTATGTTCTGTTAATTTGGAGGTAAATGTTTTCAGACTACTCATAAACTAGTGCTACTTATCGCAATGTTATTTAATTAATATGTTAAAGTAAAATAAAAATCAGTTAACATTTGAACACGGCGATTTTCCTTTATTTTGCTCGACGGTTGTTTTTAGGGGGTAGGGGACGGAAATCGCCTACATTTTGGTTTTAAAGTCATGAATTCTACTAGCTAATAAAGTAGATTTATAGTAGATTAACCAACACGTGTGAATTACATTCGAAAAATACCACAAAATAACCTGAAAAGCAATGTATTTTGAACCACTATTTCTTATCTGGCCAAGTCGATTTAATTTTCATTTGGCACAGTTTAGCTGCATTAGTAACACTAACTTAACTGGTACATATACAGATTGTAAGAACGTCACCATATTTTCAAAGGAAGTGTAAATAATACATTTGATGATGACCACAAAAATAACCTTTTAGCGTATAGGGGCATGTTGTTCAAGTGTTCTATACATGTTTCCTCAAAAATAGGACAGATGTTCACGTGATATGAACGTGTTCAATTTCACGTTTTGAAATATTAATGTTCTAATGCGTAGTCTGAGTTGCCAAACGTAAACGATTTTAATTGCATTGAACAACGGACGGAAAACGCATTTTGTTTAATAAGAAATGTCGACCTGCAGTGACGTATGTAGGGGAGCTGTGGTCGAGCTGTAGGGCGCCGGTCTGTCGGTTGAGAGGACCGGGGTTGGAATCCAACTACCGACAACAGTTTCGAATCTTGGGCAATTTTGTTCACTCCAGGTTGCCTGTGACGTTCGGAAGAGACACTCTAAGCCGTTGATCCTTTCTACCTAGTGTCTATGCCAGGGGACGTAAACGATCCCACGCAGGGGGTAAACGGGTAACCTGTAGTGAACCAACCCCAGAGAAAGATACTCTGAACTAAACCTTCAGCCTAATATCCTAGAAAGACTTTGTTGGGTAAGTATCCAGATATGAAGCATTGTGGTCACGCTATCACATTTTAAGAGCCGGAACGATCAAGACTACATCGACTGTGCTGTATATACGGACACTAATCCTGCATTCGTTCTTCACCAATACCCGCATTGGGAGGAGAGCACTTGACGTTCATCGTATTGATTGCAAGACGAATTATCACGACGTTGTCGGTGCTGATCGAGATCAAAGGATCAAGTAGGAATCTCGAATCGCTCATTTACTTCACCGATCGCCGAGTTGATGCGCACAGTCAACGGAGCACGATACTTACACTAATCCAGATGAGAAATCCGTATGCATTACTAGTGTATTTCTGCTAACACTTAATCTTACTCCTCAGCGTTATCTTGCAGTAAGTTTGGTGTTGTTCTAGATATAATGTTATTGCTATATCACAACGTACGGCTCAACAATATGTTCTTTCCTTCTTGTTCTGTCTGCGATCGTTGGGGCACTACTGATGACTTCCTGACAACTCCTGCCATCTAGGAAGCTCAAACTTCATACGCTTCCTTAAGTATTATAGTTTTGTGTCTTTGCTTTCGTATGATTCGTGTTAGTAGAAATTTCTGCTGAATGTGTACGTTCCAGATGGAGTTGTCACACGTTGTGGTCAGGATCTGTTCCAGTTGCCTTGGGTAGACACTAAACTGGTGTAAAATAAGTTCGATCAAAATTGTGCCGACATATCTGCTTATGTATTAATCCCTTACTAACACGGTCACACAACCACTAAATGGCGCACGACAAGCCACATAAAGCGGCAAATAAATGACGTATATAAAACTGACATCGTTGTAGATTGTAGAAACACATCCGTTAATGCATACGTTAATACATATGTTAATATATATATATATATATATATATATGTTAAAACGTACGTTAATGCATACGTTAATACATACGTTAATACATACGTTAATATATATGTTAATACATACGTTAATACATACGTTAATCCATACGTTAATGCATACGTTACTACACAAGTTAATACATACGTTAATACATACGTTAATGCATACGTTAATGCATAAGTTAATGCATAATTTGATAAATACGTTAATACATACGTTAATACATACGTTAAAGCATACGTTACTGCATACGTTAATATATACGTTAATGTATACGTTAATGCATAAGTTAATGCATAATTTGATAAATACGTTAATACATACGTTAATACATACGTTAAAGCATACGTTACTGCATACGTTAATATATACGTTAATGCATACGTTAATGCTCTTTTTGTTGATTATTATTACTACATATTTACATATGTCCTGTTTCCATGGTGAGAACAGCGACATCGTTTATAAGAACGTCCATTAAATCGAGGTTCTCTGTTCCTCATTAGAAAATTAATAATCTTAATACTTACATAAATATGTTGAATGCATAGTGCTTGCCAAATTGCGTTTATTAAGCCCAAAACAGTGTTCGGAATTTGAAACTTTCGCCCGCAAAAAGGATACAAACCATTCAATTAATAAACAAAACTGTTACAAAGAACACGCGACGCAACAGCGGTGTTTTGGATTTCTCTGCTTTCCGCGATTAAACCCACAAGTGGGTCAACAAAAAGTGGGTCAACGTATTACCGATGGAGTGAACTTCCTGCTAATAATTACCACCCCTGGGAACGGAACAGATCACCTCTCTCTAAGTCCAATAATAGATTTGAAAATCACTCGATACCCGTCTCCTTCTGCGGCAGCTGGGTATCGTTAGTTCTTCGCTCAAGTTGAACTCGGCGGCACGGCAAATTGCTCATTAACCGTGAAGTTACAACACAACGGTCGCGTTACGTTAGGCAGTGGCTAACACATCCGAGTTACATGCCAAAGTTCTGGCTTCAAGACCTAGCCCAGGCACGGTAGTCTTGATGTAAACATATGGCTCTCAATATTGTGGGCTGTGATGCCGAAGATTACATCAACGTCGGTCACGTATCGTTAATTAGAGACGTAAGGTAATCAGTGAGAACTGACGACACACTGGCAATGACCGGCTTCGTTGTCAGCGTAGAAAGGTCGCCTTGGAGATAATGTTCTCGAAAAGGTTGACCAGTTTAACAAGACCCCGTGTGGCAGTTATATTGTGGTATACATTGCATACACACGGACAGACACGTATACATCCAGGCACACTCACATGCGTGCGGGCGTGCACGCACCCACTCGCACATGCATGCAGACATCCACGCAAGTTCGTCCGTACACACATAAACGCGCGCACACGCACGCACGCACACACAAGCAAGCAAGCGCACACACACAAGCACAGACAGAGAGAGAGGGGGGAGTAAGGGAGCAAGGGATGGTGGGACCGAGGGAGGGAGAGAGGGAGGAAGGGAGATGGGGACAGACGAGTTGATTAATAAAGCTTAACTAGACAGACGTACAACGCCAAAGCAAAATATCGGTTACATTGACGCGGCATTTAAAGAAGAAACCCATAAAATGAGGCCTACCTCTTGTGGTGGAATATCGAACGAGACAGTTCGTAGGTCAATTTTCGTGTAGCTTTCTATACACGGCAGTACAAAGAATATACCTGCAAATAAAATGGCGAATCTGCATTGAGCAGTAACGTGCTGAAGGAAACGAAAAACGAGTGAGAGTATACAGTATGCTTGCAGTTGTAAGCAGCATTGTAGTTTGACACGAACCATCAGGTTTGGCACTTCATTTCATGGAAAATTTAATGTTCCATTTAAATTCCACAATTAAAGAAAATCGATCGTCTTGCCAACGCGACTGAGTTCGCACATTTAAATGCCGTACGTGAAGCGCTTGTCTTGCCATTTATGTTATGTTTACAACGTACACTTCCATTTTTGTTAATGCTATATGACGTATAGTATCTCCACATAATTAATCTGATGACATCTAGTGACGATTGCAACGCTGAATAAATTGTTAGGACGCTTTTAGTGGGAAGAAGACTGAGGAAAGAAGACTGAGAGGAGGTAATGTGATTGGAGGGGAAGAAATTACAGAATCGACGGCATGAAAGGTGACAGGAGGGAAAGTGACCGTAGAGAAGGAGGAAGGAGGAAAAAATGGGACGGGAGAGGAGGAAAGAAAATGCGATGGGATGAAAGGAAGTGAGAGTAAATGTGACAGACGATAAATCAATAAAAGGGACGATGACAGGAGGAAAGGTAACAAGAAAAAAAAGCGTCATAAATTAATGGACCGGAAGAGAATGTGACGACAGGGGGGAAAAGACAACAACCAGACATATGCAAATCGGAGAAGGAGCTACTCTGAGGCAGTGATTGAGGGGACAATGAGAAAAGAGAGGGTGGTCATGGGCGACTCTATTCTGAGAAAGACAAACAAGACACTAAGCGAAGGGGAGGACGTCGTTGTTTGTTTACCGGGGTAGGGTAGAACATGAGATTCAAAGGGAAGAGAAGGTGTTCTCATGCATGGCAAGGGGGGTCTATACTAGTACATGTAGGGACAAATAACGCAGCTAAGGAGGGAACAACTGGGATAGTATAGAAGTACAGACAGTTAGTGAGGAAGTTAAAGAAGACAAGAGTTGAACAGATTATTCTCTCAGGAATTTTGCCAGTAATGGGAGGAAGGGGGCAACATATAGAAACTGCAAGAGGATGGCGACCAACGCACTAGTTAAGCAGATGTGTGAAGAAGAGGGGGTGGAATTCATAGATATTCATAGATTTCTGGGGAAACTTTGTTGGGAGGGAAGATATGTACATGAGAGATGGCCTCCATCTAAGTGGAAAGGGGACAGAAGTTTTATCAGAGAACCTGCTGCGATCTGTTGACAGTGGGACAGGTTGCATTTATTTAAACTAGATTCGCAGGGGTGATTCACAGAGAAGCCCAAAACTGGAGGCATAGATAATGAAGCACACCTAAATCAGCATAGAACAGTCTGGAAAACTGTTCTGAAGCTGGATATAAATGCGATTGTTTAAATGCAAGGAGCAAAGTAAACAAAAAGAAGTGAACTAAACATTATGGTAGAAAATATTGACCGTCACATAATAGGTATAACCGAATCATGGGCCATCACCGATATATCAGATGCCGAATTGGGACTGACAGGCTATGTAATGTTAGGAAAGATAGAATAGGAAGAAGGGGAGGTGGAGTTATTTTATATATTAAAGAATCTATCCAAGCTTATGAAATAAAATTAGAAAAAGAAGCAGATTGCGAAGAAGCTGTTTGGCGTAACTTAGTTACAGGAAACTCAACGTTAATGGTTGGGTTAGTTTATCAAAGTCCAAACATAAGCATATAGGAGAATGAAAAAGTACAAAACGCTATAAAAGAAGTGAGCAAATGGGACTGTATTTTTATGGGGAATTTTAACCATGGTCATATACAATGGAAATCTCTACAGAGTACAGGGAGTGAGGACCAAAATGTTTTAGTTTTAGTACAACATAGTTTCCTTTCTCAACATGTGCTAGAACCAACCAGGGGTGAGAATGTGTTAGACATAGTTTTGTCCTCACATAATGAATTAGTTGACAATGTAAAGATATGCGGAAGTAGTGATCACAACCAGATAAGTTTTACAATCAAAGTAAAATCAGAAAGGAATAGTAAAAAGCAGTATAGGAGAAATTTCCACAAAGGAAGATATAAGGACATGAGGAAATATTTAGCAAGATAGCCTGGAATAACACACTGAAGAATAAGACAGCAACAGAATGCTGGAATATCTTTAAAAAAAATGAGCTTCAGTGCATCGTCAATACATTTGTTCCCTTGAAAAAAACAAGGGAAGTGGTCCAGAAAGAAACATTTATAAAAAAAAGCCATCAGAAAAATTAAGTACAAACAAATGATGTGAAAGTCATATAGACATACTGGAAATTATGAAGACTACAACATTTTAAAGAAACATTTAAACAAGCTACAACTGAAATAAAAAATTCAAAGAGAACCTATGAAAAAAAAATAGCTTTAATATAAAACATGACAGTAAAGTTTTGTATGCATATGTTCGGAGCAAACAGAAAGTTCAGGATAAGGTCGGTCTATCAGAGGATATCAGAGGGATTCTTAAAGGCAAAAGACCTGAATGAGTATTTTAGTTCGGTGTTTACCAGGGAGGATATTAGTTCAATGCCAGTTCAGAGGCTAAGTTCAAGGGGGCGGAAACAGACTATTTAGGACAGCTAATTGTAACTCCGGAAATGGTAGCTAAGACAATAAGGGCTATGAAGGACATAAATCACCTGGAGTGGATGGGATTCCACCCAAACTACTATTGGAAATTGTAGAACAAATTAGCATACCGTTCACAACAGTTTTCAACTTATCGATAGAAGAGGGAGAATGTAACTAAGCAACCATTATACCGTTATTTAAAAAAAGGTTCGAGAAACAAGTCAGAGAACTACAGCCCAGTGAATTTAACATCGGTGATTTGCAACTTATTAGAAAGACTAATTAAAGATCACATGGTGGATTTTCTTGTTAAACATAACTTGATAAACTCATCTCAACATGTGTTTCTAAAAGCGAGGTCATGCTTAACAAATATATTATGCTATTTGGAAGATATAACTAAGTAGGTAGATGAAGGGTCACCAGTAGTTATATTCTACTTAGATTTTCAGAAAGCTTTCGACAAAGTGCCACATCAAAGATTACTGCTTAAACTAAAGGCCCATGGCATAGGAAATGGTATAATTAACTGGATAGAAAAATGGCTGATTGACAGAAGACAACGGGTAGTTGTTGATGGGGGGGCTTAAAAGTGGAATTCAGTTTAGAGTGGGGTACCACAGGGATCAGTACTGGGACCTATATGTTTCTTAATATATATATATATATATCAACGATTTGGACGATGATATAACAAGCAAGGTGTTGAAATTTGCGGATGATACAAAAGTGTTTTGAAGGATTAAACGTAATGGTGATAGACAGCATTTACAAGATGATGTTGACAGGTTGATCAAATGTTCTGAAAAGTGCAAATGTTGTTCAATTTGGGGAAATGTAAATGCCTCCAAACAGGACATGGGAATGGGGATGCACAATGTACAATGGGGGATACTGTGCTATACGAGATCCATCTTCCCGTCAACAGTTCCCATCTAACTGGGGGCGGATGATCTCTGGCACAGTCGCCCATGACCTAGCCACTGCTGGCATTGATATCACCATCGCCGCCCAGTTGGAGAACGTTCGTCAGGGAACTGCCCACGCTCGAATCCGACCATGGCACTTAAAGTCAAGTAAGTCAAGCGCTGTAACTAAGTACCACTGTAAAAGAAAAGGACTTAAGGTTAACCATTAGTGCTGATATGAAGGTTTCAGAGCAGTGCCGAATTGCAGCTTCAAAGGGAAATCAAATCCTTGGATTAATTAGGCGAAATATAGCATTTAGAATATTGTATACAAGCGTGGAGGCCATGTCGCAAGAAGGACAGATATGTTCAGAGGAGAGCGATTAATATGATACAAAAATTTAGGGATCTCAGTTATGAAATACGCCTAAAAGAATGTGGTTTAACAACAGTAGAGACCAGGAGATTGAGAGGAGATCAGATAGAAGTTCTTAAAATATTGAATGGTTATGAAAATATCGATAGAATTTTTTTTTAAAGAAAGATAGAAGGACTAGAGGACATGAAATTGCATTAGTAAAGGAGCAGTTTAGATTATATATAAGAAAGTTCTCATTCACACAAAGGACTGTAGATGAATGGACCAGATTATCTCCTTTATTATTGTGTTGGTGCTTGTAGCGTGAATATGTTTAAAAATAAAATCGACACATGCCTCAGAAGGGCGGGATACACGTAAATAAAAAGGGTTGGACTTTCGATAAACCAAAAGGCTTCCTTGTCCACCTGCCATCTACAGTTAATTATCTGGGTGGCAATCTTATTAAATCTTGTTAAATCTTTTTGTGATAAAGGTTGACATTTTCATATTTTGAATTGTAACTCAAAATTTTCAAACTCAATCTCAATATTTTTAGCTGTATATGACGCACCTCCTGATAAGTATTCTGGTGACATATGGTTAACAGTTGTGTCGGTTTATTTCAGCAGACGCCAGTGAGACGTAAAGTAAATTTGGTATCGCTCGGCATGTATTTGACCTTATATATCGCGGGCTTGATAAACGATGGAACCAAAGACTGGCGAAGCAAAAGGAAATGTCGTGCTTACCTGGGCCCTTCGCACCATCCGCGTTCAACCTGCCCAGTCGGAAGATGACAGCCCTCTCGTATTCCTGTACGACCTACAAGGAAGACGCAATAAACCTAATTAACAAATGTACTAATTAACACTGTGTTTATTGTTCAGATTGTTTCACATTTACCCTCGCGAACATCAACATTAAAATAACATTAAACGGAACCAGTATCTTCCTCTATCCGGAATTAGCGGGCGTAGTAAGTTGTAAAAGGGAGTATGCCGTGTTGAACGAAATAAAATGGGACAGCCTTGAACATCGAAGTGCACTGCATGCGGTTAACTCACCCCGACTCGGCTGTATTGCCAATAAACAGGGTTTCGAAACTGAATGTTTTGTTTGCTATGTGAACATGCCCCGGGGTCGTACCTTCCAAATGGCGAACGTTGTTACGTGCTTATTAAACACAGTTTGGCGGGCAGTGTACCTTCAACACAGTTAGTATAGTCTTGAGAACATTATATTAATTAATAAATGAAAAACTAGGAACAATCTGCCTTCTTTTAAACCTGTGTTGATTACTCCGTTTGTTTCACATTTAATATTGCAATCCCTACGTTTCCGCAACCCCCCCCCCCATACACACACGTAGATGTATATAGAAGATGTGTGACTGCAGCTCTATCGGATCCAACATAACCTGGACGAGGCAACAACGAACTCACCCACTATCGTATTAATATATGGCAAAGGCGGCATACATTGCCATTGCCAGGTCTTCACCCGCGCATATATACACATACTTTCGGTAATCTTGTACATACCTGGTCCTACTCACAACAGCTATATGTTTCATTCTTACCATCCCAAAGAGGTTCACCCCATCATACTACATCGTCTGAGGTACAAACAGGAAATGTGTGGTTATCATAAATGGTGTTGTATGGCATTTAAGTTGTCCCAATAGCGTTGTTGGCAACAGTGAAACACGACGCAAGGCCTTCTGATTTGGCTATGGCAATCACAAAGGTCGTCTTGCACTTCCAGTGCAAGAGCAGGCGGGGCAGCCTAAACACAAATATTGTCCTTCCATTCGTGTTACGTATACGGCAGAAGACATGCCAGGTTGGCGTAGTCTCTTTGTGGAAATGTTTTCCATGGAAATATCCGTCCCGGTTAAAGAGTTGACGTAAATTATATTTATTGAGTATCCGTACGTGCGCCGACACATCAACATCACCAAGGTCGTTAAAGGGAGGTATTCTGTTTCATGTTTTGTTTTATATAACTACCTGACAGATTTCGGGTAACGGAACAGACACCCTCCACTTAATACACTTCGTTGTTGTTAGATTACTTCAGTAATAAGTGATGGTGTTGGATTACCGCGTAATCCCGCTCGTGCATAATGGCAGCAACGATGTTCCCTTTGCGAATTATTAGCTCAGTCACGTGAACAGCAAGGAAGAGTAATGTGACTTGGTACGGCGGGTTAATTAACATGTCAGCAGGAACGGATGTTACTGATGGCAGTGATGGTACAACCTAGCGTAGATTATGATGTCGGCGACCTTTCCATGTTGAATCCAGCTGCCTTAATCCCAATTGTTGTATTTGTAATTCTTCAAACAATGATTATACGTTATACAGTGCAAATGTATAGCTTATGCATGTATTTGTAAGTGTATTTTCTTTATAATATACGCAACAACGATGTTATATATATATATATATATATACACACACACACGTGTACAATGTACAAATATACGTATAAAGTATAGGTAATATTGTTATAGTATGTGTTCATATAGACGCTCTTTGATTCGTGTGAGATTAACATCAACACATTAATAACTCATGCAAAACTGTTACGCAGTCATGTCGGCAACAGCGGCTGTATTCTGATGGCTCCAACAATCTTTCCCTGGATGCCTCTAAACCTCATTGCTATTTGCAACAATGGGCCTACAGTGTTGAAATGTCATTAACAACAAGATATGTTAGTTACTAGGCTGATTACATTATGTAAATTTGTTATTCTTTATATTTATGGGTGATTCGTTTGCTGGCGACATTACATTAATGAGTCTCCCAGACCTTACATGTGCGAGCGGTATACACATGCAGATGCTGAACATTATTAAAATAAAAAGTTGCTGGTAAAGATTTGTTGAGCCGTTCGCCAAGACAGGATGTAATGTACGGTCTTGCGTGGGATTGTCGTGATTCGCACTACTAACAACTAAACGCGAAAGCATTGGAAGCGTGTATGGTGCCAGCCTGTGATTACGGGTTGGGAACACTGGCACTGATAGGGACAGGAGGAGAAATTACAGGTAGCAGAAGACAACTGGATCAGAAGAATATGTAGAGTAACGTGATAAGATAGACTAAGAAGAAGCAATTGAAAGAAGAGATCGGCATGAAAAAAAACATATAAAGACTAAAGCAGTTGGAAACAGTATGAGATGGGCAGGACAAGTGCAAAGAATGAGCGAAGACACAGAGAAGGTCGAAAAGGATATGGAAAGCAGAAGACGGTGGCAAGTCATGAACGGACGATCATTGCAAACGACAGAGAGATACGGAGAGAGTTAACAAAAAAGCGTAAGAAGCTACCAATTAAGTGGCGTGGAACTCGCCCCGCAAAGGACCAAGGGGTAGAAGAAGTACTATATTTTGAATGTTGAACTCTCAATTCAGAGAACCCGGGTTCGAATTATGTGCTGCTGTGTCGAACCTTGAGCAAGTTCGTTCACTCTACGTTGCTCCAGTTCATTCAGCTGTGTGAATGAGTACTTGGCTATAGACAGTGGTGGTTATTTATGTACAAATAGTTTTCACACATTACTTGCATGCAGCGTGGCGCAATGCTTCCCAGAAAAGTCGAAATGGCGTTCTGTTCAACAGGTATAACAGGGAGTTAAAGTGTAAAACACTTTTAGCAGTCCTTCGTACTCGATACTGTGCTATATAAGAACTTACCTTTATATATATATATATATATATACAAAACGTCCGTGCCCACCCGGTCTGCTGTACCTACCTTCATGCACACACACAGCGACAGAGGGAAGGTGAACATGACGATGATCCACGAGATGATGGTGAGAAGCCAGCCACATAAGCCGAGGCCGTAGTGAGTCGTGTCATCTGCAAGAGACAAGACACATGTCATTACCATCAGGTCATCAGGTTCGAAAGGCTGAACGCTTCATACCTAAGCCCTAGCGTTGTTGATTTTGGGAATGCGTTTTTCGGAGATTTTTGTGGTTGGAGGGGGTTGTGTTGAAGATTTTTCGCGGTTCGAGGGGATATGGCGTTGCCGTTTTCTAAAAATGTTTCAACTTTTATATTTTATTTTACGTGACAATTTCAAGAGACAAAATCAAGCGGAATTCTTTTTCCTCAGCAGCGTTCGCATTCATTGCATCGCCAGTTTTCGGGCCTGATACCAGTAAGTTTATAATCACATAACATAATATGTGTGCGTTATTATTATGTATTTTCTTTATTGAATATTAAATGTATGTAAATATGTGTTTAATTATTATGAACGGTTTTCATTTTGGATTAGGTTTGTTCTTTTCGTCATGCAAAGAAATGAAATATGCGGATTGCAGACAGTGCACCTCTAGATTTCTAAATACCGCATCATGCCATCGTCATCGTCATGTACCCTAATTGACATCCACATTGATAAGTGAAACAACAACTCTGTGTGCACCCGTGCACATCTCATGTTTGCGACTCCTCGTTGCAGAAACATACATAAATTAAAATGTATATATTTATACACGTATGGTAAACTACGTAACGGGGGAGTTTGTGCTCATGGACGGATAAGACTCGTAGACTTTAACAAAAACAACCAACAGCAACTATATGGGTGTTGCGCAAGACTGATGCAACCCGTATTCAATATCCGATGTAACAACATCGAAATAATGTAGAGCAATAGAGATATTTGACAAATTGACAAAAACAATACGGGGAGAAGGCTAATGTTTGCTGGACACTGCTCCGTACACAATGATGAAATTACATCTAAAAACCATCCTAAGGCAGCCAGCAAATGGAAAGCAAGCCAGGGTTTAGCCGCTTTTAACGGTATTCAATCTCTGGCTGTACAAACAGCAGGCCTATTGTTGCAAACGGCAATGTGGTTTAGACGCGTCTTGAAACAGATGGTTGGAGCCACCAAAGCACACGCGCTATTGCCGACATGATTGCGTAAGAGTATACAACCCTGGGTTATTCCAGCGTTGCTGTTAATCTCACGCGAATCAAAGAGCGTTTAGCGAACGCGAAGTCAGACAACAGCTACGACATGGATTTATCAATAATTAAACACTCGTCTAATGACAACGGCGACAAACGTCAACTATGTAGACATGATAGCAACTCCGCGATAATTCTGACAATTAATCGCTCGTACACACACGATCGATTAGTGAGGTTAGTTTTTGGTCACGGGTGTGCCAGGGGAATTGTGGTTTGTTCCAATTTAACCGACAGACAGCCGACAGTTTGAAACAGTGACCTGTCAGCGATCGACGGATGTGATGTCATCAAAGTTCAAGTCAGGATTGGCACGAGTCAATTGATCGCACTCCCTGTGTCTAAGCTTGTCAGTTTATTTAGCTGACAGTACGAGACAGAAACAACATTCACAGTATGGCAGTAAAAATGCAAACCCTAATGCTGAATATTATTTTTGTGTTAATTTATTATAATTAACAAGCTAAAGTGGTCCGTTTACAACGCTTAGTCTAGCATCATAGAAATATATTGAAACACTGATATAACATATCTTAGCGTCAGAATCAACCAACAAGGTATAACAAACATGTTGTCACTGTATTACCAAATTGTGCGTTTCAAAAAAGTATATATATAAGGGTCTAGGCCAAGTTACATTTACTGATAATTCCTCGTTCTGTGATGATGCCTACACGTGATCTCTCCAAGAAAGAACATAACCCTAAGGTGAATTATACAACCAATGCTTGTGTGGGGATTTTACAGACACATTTATAGCAACAGCAACAGCTCCTGGAAAAAAACAACAACTTGGAAATCCACGCTCTGCCCAGGGTTACGTATCCATGGAAATATCTTTAGTATCTGACATATGGAACAGTTTGGCCACGTCCCAACAGGTTCCTTGTATAACAGGCCACTGCATACACATTCCCATTATTCCATTCGCATGTTGGTGTTAAAGGGAGATAGACCGTTCGTTTTCTATCGTAAAACATTTTGCACAGTATAAACGATATCTAGAATAGCATGTTGACCGCCTAAAGTCTTAATAAACCATTTTGTTGTTGCTGAAAGTTGAGTGTTTCGGGGGGAAATAGTTTATTTATATGACAGCGCGTCGCTTCCTGATGCATGGCCTCACATCCAATTACCAATGCAATAGATCCACGTGTGCATTACGTGATACATACTCACGCCCCCGGAATTATCCGAGCTCGCTATTCGGGGATTTGTGTGACAGCTCGGCGTTTTGTATACACATTGAACTGACTAATTCATAGGTTGTTTCTGCGCCTCTAAAACGTACAAGCAAAATTAGAATACATAATTATTGTTTATACTGTGTAGCATCATTTTACAATAAATATGAACGGACTACCTTCCCTTAATTAGTACCGACTGTCTATGGGCAACGGCGATCACCTATCATACAAGACCACCCAGTGTCCACTACCATAATACCTCTGCTGCGGTTTCCCCGCCGGGGTAATTACCTGAAGTCGGTCAGCGGAGATCGATTTTTTCAATACGTGATATATACATATTGCCATTAGCACATTGATGACACGACCGGAAGGCATGTGGGTTTGATTAAATATTGTGTTTGTCACTCGTGGACCGTATTGATCACATTCCTGCGAACATACGCAGCAAATCCGCATGTCCGCCCACGTGCTGTCACGCACGTGCACAAAGATGCGGGCGCGCTCGCAAAACTCCAGAACCCCGGAATCTCAAGCGAGAGAGTCCGTCGTCGAATCCTTTAGATGCAGTTTCGAAGAGTGTCGGCAACTGCGTCCATTCCACGTTGCCTCAGTTCACGCAGCTGTATAAATGAGTATATGGCTGTAGACAACGGAAGATATATATCTTGTTTGCACAACAAATGCTACATCACTGTTTGGATCCTACGTAAGTCAAGATGGTGACAGAATGAACAAGTCTGCATGCCAGGGGTAGCGGGTGAAACGATTTCAGTAATAAAAATATCGGGATACACCGATATATAAAAAACTTATCTTTACTATTATACATAAGGTAAAGGTAAGTTTTTATATAACGCAGTATACAGTCCTCACGACTGCTCAAAGCGCTTTATGTTTTATTCCCTGGAAGCCTTGTTCAATCGAACATCATCTCGACTTCTCTGGGAAACATCCAGCCGGGTAGTGAACTGGAACAACGTAGAGTGAATTAACTTGCCCAAGGTTTGACCCGGCAGCACAGGGTTCGAACCCGGATTATCTCGATTGAGAGTCCGAAGCTCTAGTCACTGCGCTTCTGCGCTCTCGTGTACTGTCAAAGCAACATAATGAGGCTTATAGGAACACGTCAGAGCCTGTTCTATCACAGGCCAAGAGATTGTTGTTGGTATATCTTTAAGACGCACATGTTGGAACCACGTCGTACATCTGGGGCAAACAATTGTGTACAGATTTACTAACGAACTAAATGTCCCTATGATTCAGGCCGTTCATGTTCACAGGCAGCACACGTGAAGAACGACGACAGCCATGTACAGGACAAATCAGTTCTTGTCATTATCTGAATCAATCTCGTCTCATCGCTGGCATCCCGCTGTGCCTTTGATGGAATCTTTCGAGATCAGCATTATGGCCAGCGCTTGGAACAGGTAAAGGTGTGTACATAGATTAATTTGCTTCTTCTCATCCACAGTTGCTCATTATCCATTTCCCGGGCAAACCGACGGGATTTTGCCTTTGGTGAACCTGTCACCGTAAAGGCAAATCACGCCGGTGACACGTTACGACCAGATGGGTTTTCGGATTGGTCTTTTGTGTCAACCGGTTTTAACACAGATTTTACAAGATTGCCGTTCTAAGCAACATTTTCAGGAAGCAAGTGGACAAGGTAGGCATCGTATTATCGATAATCCAAGCATTGTGCGTTTGTGCGTGGCTCGTCTTTCGCAGATATTGGCTGTTTGGCGGCTTCATGGTTAGAACTGAAGGAATTAATTATCTGCTGAATTGTTTCATCATGTGCATGTAGTCAAACTGAGTGAACGTTGTTCTTCTACCGACATGGTTCGGTGTGTGTGTGTGTGTGTGTGTGTGTGTGTGTGTGTGTGTGTGTACGTGCGTGTGTGTGTGTGCGTGCGTGCGTGCCTGTTTACGGTTGTGCATGCGTGCGTGCATGCGTGCGTGCGTGCGCATTACAACAATCCATACATTCTGCTTAGCAGGAACTGCATCTACATCAACCGTTTCTGCTGCACTTAAGCATCGCCACATGGACTAAAACTATTGCATGTGAAATATACGGGTACAGTGACTCCCACAATACATACCGTTCGCTCGCATTGGAAGCACGTAGCAACAAGTGGCGCTATTTCTCAAACCGTGTCGACTGAAAGTAATTCGGTCGAGCCAAACTGAATTCAGTTAGGATACACAGTTTTATACGTGCAATCACATGTTTAGACCGAGGTTGCTGAACCTAAACATGCTAATTTCGTCCAACGCATAATGAATAACGCATCTTGGGACATCACTGCGGCTTCATCTGACGTTTTCTGACAGCGTGCGTCCTCGGCGTGCACGAAAGCCACAAAACCACCCAGAGCATCATAACGTTATACACGCACGCGTTTGATAATATTAATAGCGCTTTTATCAAGACAGACGTGCTCATTTGAACGTGCGTATAAATAATGCATACTACTTTATAGAAATTAAACCATGCACTGTGACGCGCATTACCTCCCATTGGCTTATCGCTGTGGTCTGAATCTCCCGAGTACGTCACGCGGTTATGCGGCGCGTGCTTCATGGCGGCAAACTCGACCACGGGACGTGTACAATAGTGCGTCCCGTCTCCAGCAGCGACGGATTGGTCAACGCCCGTCTCCATCGCCGCTTACCGCAACACATGCCCGTATCGGTGATCTATTGAAACCACCACCGCCGCCGCCGCAGCCTCTGCAGCTGACGTCCCGAGCCGCGATATTTTTGTGGTCGTCACAGCTCGCATCATGAACGAAATTACAGCCGTATAGGAAGTTTAACAGTACAAGATAATGTTCTTTCCAGGCGCGAGCACTTCACAAAAGCCAGCGAGATTGATGTTCTTAAAGGTGACGCCGGCAGTAAATTCTCTCGGGCGATTTTCGGGAAATTGATCGATTACGCAGCGTCTTTGCTTATTTTAGATACAAACAGATCATATATGCGCTGGTGATCCGCGAACAGTCAGACTACTTTAAATCTAAACTGACGTATTGTCCAGACAATGAAGGTAATTTTGTATATCAGGAATCCGGGCTAAGTGCACTCACTCGCTCTCTCTCTCTCTCTCTCTCTCTCTCTCTCTCTCTCTCTCTCTCTCTCTCTCTCTCTCTCTCTCTCTCTCTCTCTCTCTCTCTCTCTCTCTCCCCCCCCTTCTAAGTGCTGTGTCTGTCACAGGCGTTGACGATCAATCGCACGGTCGTTTGTATTTATAGAAGTCATGTTGTGTTCCTTCCAAACAATGTTGACAGTCTGTCTATTAGTGTTACTATGGCGTCCTCTGCATATCTTTCCTTCAATCTTTCCTGTTGCTATTTTATGTTCTTGCCTTCTATTTCTCATTAACATATAAATCGTACTTGTTCTAACTTTTCAGTCCATGGCACTCTCAGAATTCTTCTCAACAACTACACTTCAATGGCTCCTATGGTGCCCACGGACATCAGTATTCCTGGATCTATTATATTTAAAATAGTCGCACGTTTACTTTGTGTTAATAATAGCATATTATAGAGCACTTCTGTAAATACCATCCACAGCAATCTAACCCCCGGGGGCGCAACAAATAAGAATCGTCAGACATTGCATCGTGAACATGGACACGCAGACGTTGCCAAGAAAACAAGGATGTCGACAGTTTCGGGTAGGAATACAATTTCAAGCAAATACATATTGATTTGTTGAACAAAATGTACCAATAGGTGATGTTTTTAAAGTTAATTCAAGATGACGAGTGCAGCTACAGAAAAAGCTCGTGTTCCAATGTCAAACTTAGTTTTAGGAACAAAAGGTTGTTGTGAAACAGACGATCTCAGCTGTAATAGCGTAACAGGCTATATTTGGCGGAGATAGATCGTTGAAATTGGTGGTGTATCAAAGTTCATAAGCAAGTGGAATTACTGATTGATAAGT
This sequence comes from Paraescarpia echinospica, assembly GCA_020002185.1. Lineage (NCBI taxonomy): Eukaryota > Metazoa > Annelida > Polychaeta > Sabellida > Siboglinidae > Paraescarpia > Paraescarpia echinospica. Next base: position 52,617,905 of record CM034540.1, read on the forward strand.
ATTATTCTTGCCTTAATATCATTCATAAAGTAGCAGTAAACATATATTGAGTAGCAGTTGTGCTTAAAGTTAGTTAGATAAAGTATTTTAGGACACTTTAGTCTAGTGAGTGATAATAGGGTACGTTAGCTTACGGCTACGATAAGTTTGTAAACAAGATTTAACAAACCTCGTTATGTGGTAGAATATATAGGTGATAAAGTAACAACCATAAACTACCTACATAAGATAATATCTGTGTAAGTCAGTACCTGCTAGACATTTTGATAAGGTAGCTTTGTTGTTAAAATTAAGCATTTGCGATAATCGGGCGAACTAAGTTTATGTAGCTAGTGTCTCTCTTATTCGCCAGGGCGCTGTATAACCTAAATAAATAAGGCAGTCTAGCGTACGCAATCTTACGTAAAGTGTAACATTTGTGCACAGAAAACAGTCTTCTTAAAGACTACATAGACAGTAAATAGTGTAAACACAGTTGACAAAACTATTTTAAATAGCAAATTAGATTATTATTATTAAATAAATTCTGATATGGCGCCTTGCAAGCGGCAAGTCAAGGCAAAGAGACACTTGGTGTGCGACGACTGCCACAGTTGGGTAGATTTTGCCTTATCCGGCTGTACGAAGTCATGGACAGAAACCAAGGAAGAGGGATTCACCTTTCAGTACGTGGGGTGTTGGAAGGTGAAATGTCTGGAGAAAGAGGTAGCTAGGTTGGTAGATATTGTGAAGGGGATGGAGATGAGAATCAGCAAGGAGACAGATGTAATGGAGAGAGACGACAGGGATAAAGTTGGGAATACTGTGAAACTGAAGGAGCAGAGTAGTGGCAACAAGACCGAGGAAAGGAGACTGAGAGGAGGGAAGGTGATCGGAGGGGAAGAAAGTGGAGGATCGACGGCAGGAAATGTGACAGGTGTGAAGGTGGCAGGAGAGAAAGTGACCGTAGAGAAAGAGGTAGGAGGGAAAAAGAGACGGGAGAGGAGAGAAGGAAATGCAATGGGAGGAAAGATGACGGGAAGAAAGGAAGTGAGAGTACATGTGACAGAAGAGAAGTCGGGAGGGACGATGACAGGAAGAAAGGTGACAAGAGAAACAGCGTCAGGAAAGAATGGAACGGACGAGATTGTGACGGGAGACCAGAAGACAGGGGAACAAGATTACAACCAGTCAGATGCAAACCGTAGAAAGAGCTACACTGAGGCAGTGATTGAGGGGGCAATGAGGAAAGAGAGGGTGTTTATGGGCGATTCGATTATGAGAAAGACAGATAAGACTAAGCGAGGGGGAGGACGTCGTTGTTTGTCTACCGGGGGCTAGGATAGAACATGTAACTGAAAGGGTAGAGAAGGTACTGGGGCATGGCAAGGGAGGGTCTATACTAGTACATGTAGGGAAAAATAACGAAGAGTGGGAGGGAACAACTGGGATAGTTCAGAAGTACAGACAGTTAGTGAAGAAGTTAAAGAAGACAAGAGTAGAACAGATTATCCTCTCAGGAATTTTGCCAGTAATGGGAGGAAGGGGGCCGACATATAGAAACTGCAAGAGGATGGCGATCAACGCACTAGTTGAGCAGATGTGTAAAGAAGAGGGGGTGGGATTCGTAGATTTATGGGGATACTTTGTTGGGAGGGAAGATATGTACATGAGAGATGGCCTACATCTAAGTGGAAAGGGGGCAGCAGTTTTCTCAGAGAACTTGCTGCAATCTGTTGACAGTGGGACAGGCTGCATCTATTTAAACTAGATTCGCAGGGGGGATTCACAGAGAAGCCTGAAACTGGAGGCATAGATAAAGACAGCAGAAATATATCGGCAAAGAACAGCCTGGAAAACTGTTCTGAATCAGGATATAAATGCATTTGTTTAAATGCAAGGAGCATAGTAAACAAAAGAAGTGAACTAAACATTATGGTAGAAGATATTGACCCTCACATAATAGGTATAACCGAATCGTGGGCCACCACTGATATATCAGATGCCGAATTGGGACTAACAGGATATGTAATGTTTAGGAAAGATAGAATAGGAAGAAAGGGAGGTGGAGTTATTTTATATATTAAAGAATCTATCCAGGCTTATGAAATAAAATTAGAAAGAGAAGCAGATTGCGAAGAAGCTGTTTGGTGTAACATAGTTACAGGAAACTCAACGTTAACAGTTGGGTTAGTTTATCGAAGTCCAAACATAAGCATAGAAGAGAATGAAAAAATACAAAACGCTATAAGGGAAGTAAGCAAACGGAACTGTATTATTATGGGGGACTTTAACCATGGGCATATACAATGGAAATCTCTACAGAGTATGGGGAGTGAGGACCACAAGTTTTTAGTTTTAGTACAAGATAGTTTCCTTTCTCAACATGTGCTAGAACCAACCAGGGGAGAGAATGTGTTAGACTTAGTTTTGTCCTCACAGAAAGAATTAGTTGACAATGTCAAGATATGTGAGCCACTGGGGAGTAGTGATCACAACCAGATACATTTTACCATCAAAGTAAAATCAGAAAGGAATAGTAAAAAGCAGTATAGGAGAAATTTCCACAAAGGAAGGTATAAGGACATGAGGAAATATTTAGCAAAGATAGACTGGAATAACACACTGAAGAATAAGACAGCAACTGAATGCTGGAATATCTTAAATAGTGAAATTAAGTGCATAGTCGATAAATTTGTACCTTTCAAAAAACAAGGGAAACGGTCTAAAAAGAAACACTTATCGAAAGAAGCCATTAGAAAAATTAAGTATAAACAAATGATGTGGAAGTCATATAGATGTACTGGAAATGATGAAGACTACAACATTTATAAAGAAGCACTTAATCAAGCTACAGCTGAAATTAGAAATTCAAAGAGAAGCTATGAAAAAAAATTAGCTAGTAATATAAAACATGACAGTAAGAGTTTTTATGCGTATATTCGAAGCAAACAGAAAGTTCAGGATAAGGTCGGTCCTCTAGAAGATAGTGCTGGAAATACAATATCAGAGGGATTCTTAATGGCAGAAGACCTGAATGAGTATTTTAGTTCAGTGTTTACCAGGGAAGATATTAGTTCACTGCCAGTACCAGAGGCTAAGTTCAAGGGGGCAGATTCAGACTATTTAGGACAGTTAGTTGTAACCTCGGAAATGGTAGCTAAGAAAATAAGGGCTATGAAGGATAATAAATCACCTGGAGTGGACGGGATTCCGCCCAAACTACTATTGGAAATTGTAGAACAAATTAGCGTACCGCTTGCAACAGTTTTCAATTTGTCATTAGAAGAGGGAGTGGTTCCTTTAGAATGGAAAGAGGCAAACATTATACCGTTATTTAAAAAGGTTCGAGAAACAAGTCAGAGAACTATAGACCAGTGAGTTTAACATCAGTGATTTGCAAATTATTAGAAAGACTAATTAAAGATCACATGGTGGATTTTCTTGTTAAACATAACTTGATAAACCCATCTCAACATGGGTTTTTAAAAGCGAGGTCATGCTTAACAAATATGTTATGTTTTTTGGAAGACATCACTAGGTGGGTAGATGAGGGATCACCAGTAGATATCATCTATTTAGATTTTCAAAAAGCTTTCGACAAAGTACCACATCAAAGATTACTCCTTAAGCTAAAGGCCCATGGCATAGGAAATGGTATAATAAACTGGATAGAAAAATGGCTGAATGACAGAAGACAACGTGTAGTAGTTGATGGGGAGGCTTCAAACTGGAAATCGGTATTGAGTGGGGTACCACAGGGATCAGTACTAGGACCTATATTATTCTTAATATATATCAACGATTTGGACGATGATATAACAAGCAAGGTGTTAAAATTTGCGGATGATACAAAAGTTTTTAGAAGGATTAAAAGTGATGGAGACAGACAGCATTTACAAGATGATCTTGATAGGTTGATCAAATGGTCTGAAAAGTGGCAAATGCTGTTCAATTTTGGGAAATGTAAATGCCTCCACACAGGTCATGGGAATGAAGAGGTAAAATATAAAATGGGGAGTACTGTTCTAAGTACTACTGTAAAAGAAAAGGACTTGGGGTTAACCATTAGTGCTGATATGAAGGTTTCAGAGCAGTGCGGAATTGCAGCGTCAAAGGGAAATCAAATCCTTGGATTAATTAGGCGAAATATAGCGTATAAGAAAAAAGAATTAATAGTACCGCTGTACAATAGTGAGGCCTCATTTAGAATATTGTATACAAGCATGGAGGCCATATCGCAAGAAGGACATAGATATGCTAGAAAGAGTACAGAGGTGAGCGACTAAAATGATACCAAATCTGAGGGATCTTAGTTACGAAATACGCCTAAAAGAATGTGGTTTAACAACATTAGAGACCAGGAGATTGAGAGGAGATCACATAGAAGTGTTTAAAATATTGAATGGTTATGAAAATATTGATAGAAACATTGTTTTCTCAGTTAAGAAAAATAGAAGGACCAGAGGACATGAAGCTACATTAGTAAAGGAGCAGTGTAGATTAGATATAAGAAAGTTCTCATTCTCACAAAGGACTGTAAATGAATGGAACAGATTATCTCCTGATTGTGTTGGTGCTAGTAGCGTGAATATGTTTAAAAATAAAATCGACACACACCTTAAAAAGGCGGGATACATGTAGATAAAAAGTATTGGACTCTCGATAAGCCAAAAGGCTTCCTTGTCCACCTGCCATCCAGAGTAATTTTCTAGATGGCAATCTTGTTAAATCTTGTTAAATCTTGTATGAGGATATCCAAAAAACGCTGGAGCGTAACCAAATAGAGTGGCTGTTGTGTGGAAAGGGCACGCTGTGTAGCAGTGGCTGGTTTAATTTTGATTCGATAGATAATCAGAAAAGCTAGTGCAATTGGCTAAGTAAGGGTATAGTACTGGTGAGAAACGCGGAGCCCTGGGCTTTGTTGCAAACCTATATTCGATAACATCCACTTTAGTAAACGAGATAACTATACATGATAATAATAATAGTAATTTATTTCTTATATAGCGCCCCATCCAAATAATTGTTCTGGGGCGCTTTGCAATGGTTAATGCAAATAAATAAATAACATCATACGATATATAATTAAAAATACTAATGTACTACAACATATATGCAATCATTACTACTAAGTAAAATCAACTATACTGTCTTAAAATATATAAATAAACACAACTATGCAAGCTATTAAAACAATAAAATAGATTAATTATAATATTAAATTAATTAAAATAAAGGTATCAGTAATTCTGATCATCGAATGCTAAAATAATTTGTGAAAAGGTACGTCTTCAGTGCTGATTGACACTAGTGCACTGGCACATTGTGAGTGGTAGTTGATTCCATGCTCTTGGAGCTGCACAAGTTGATCGGAGGAGCGTAGACAGCGTGTCGGCCGATACGGAGAGAGAAGTGCTGATAGGTCCGGAGGTGCGAGCCCATGACGGCTTTTGAAAGTGAGAAGTTTGGTCTTGAAAGTACTCTTCACAGGAAGCCTGTGCAGCTCCAAGAGCATGGGCGTGACGTGGTCTCGTTTCGACCACATCGTTATGATACGAGCACATGCATTTTGGGAAACGTTGTAGTTTCTCAATTACTGTCGCTGGCAATCCATTAAAAAGACTATTGCAGCAGTCAATTTGCGAAATGACTAGCGCATGCGCAAGTTGCTTTGTGTGTTCTTTGTCTCACTTCCTGTTGTTGTAACATGCCATTCTCTACACGGCAATTGATATGTTGTCGTCATTTCCTGCGCCTCTCACTATAAATGACGTACTTCCCACGCTCTGATAGTATCCATAAGTATTTGTTGTGAACATTTTCATGCAGAGTTTTCTTTCTGATGTATTGCTCACTGAGCTAAGCCTGCATCTCCGGACCTCTGGGTTAGACAGATCAATCACCAATTTGCCACGGGACTCCATCGGGACAAAGTGCTGCACACACATATCTATATCCCCAAAAACGTTGGACATGTTAATACGTATCGCACATTAACCTACAGAGGCACGTTCTATAAATCGTTCATTTCGCAGAAAACGCGATAATAAAGATAAATTCCCAAAAGAAATCTTAATTTGCATAGCAGCAATCGTCATTGTGTGTTTGATCTGCCAGTCTCTAGACATTTCAGGAGGTGCCGACAAAAGTGCAGTACAACATACGGTGCGAAATATGCGTTTTTATCCGCAAGTATACTTGCATATCCTAATAATTTGTTCACATACGAACGTTGAAAGAGAACGATATCGTATTCGGCTGTCGTGGACACTGAACTGTAAAATGTCCCAATGCGCGTCTAGTCAAATAAACATACCCAAAACGAATATTGTTTCAAATGACAATGAAGCAATTACCATGGCCATGATACTGTTTTGTTAGACTGTCCGTAGATGCGAGCAAGTGTCAACAACTTAAACCCTGGCAGAGCTGTTCAATCGAACACCATCTCGACTTCTCCCCGGGAAGCAGAGAAGTCGAGATGCAATTACTGCACGAAGATTATACGTACACAAATATCCACCGCTGTCTATAGCCAGGTACGCATTCATGCAGTTGAGTGAACTGGGTCAACGTATAGAGTGAATGAACTTGCCCAAGGTTTGAAACGATAGCAAGTGGATTCCAACCCGGGTCCGACGGTCTAAACACTGCGCCACTGCGATCCACGCAAATCAGCTCAATACTTAAAATACTGCGGCACAACTACACACTTACGGTTACGTATTCTTGCGGTTGGAGTCCGCATACCTATTGCGACCCTGTAGTCCTTGACTACAGTTTAGAGCGATGGTGTGCCTTTTAGACGTGGCGAGCAGGAATGAGTAATTGGGATGCAATTGCCGTCGTTATTGATACAGAAACACCGAACTTCATTAGAGAGATTGCGTAAGAGATTGGAAGAACCCGTAATTCCCGAGGCGTCTACACTCTGGCTTGCACAGTGTTAAATAATGAATCACGGACAGTAACTCACTGGGCAAATCCTCAACACGGCGCTTGCATTTTTGTCATGAAATCGACAGGCTGAGGCTGAGCAACTGTCTGCTTTTTCGTAAGGGTGAGCAACTGTCAGCTTGTTTATTTCCTTGGTGAGCAATTGTTCGGTGAGCAACTGTCCGAGCACCTAAATGATAGATGCCTTAGGGGAACGGATAGCTTTGCAACTTAATGAAGACATGTGGTCACTCACAATGCCTAAACGCATCTGTTTAGATGTTGTTCTCAGTAGCACGCCGAGCCTTTTCCTCGACTGTTGGTGTAATATGGCGGCAACGTTTTGCATTTTGAAAACGCTACTTAAATTTAGCAACCGATTCTCCTTAATGGTGGATTTACCTTATAAGATCATTATCTTAAAGGTCCTCAACCAATTCGTTTGCCCATCGCCAACCCGGTTCTTTTAGGTCCAGATGTGTAATGTGTGAATAGTTTAACTAGTGCGTAGTCAGTTTAATAAAAAATGCGTATTTGTTTTTTAATCGTCTAAAAGAACAGATTTGTCGTTACACGGGGTATAGCTGACGAATGCCAATTGCGCTGTCGACCTCCTGCGCCATTTCGGTCACGTGCTTTACGCGAGATCGGCATCCCACGCATTCGAAAACAATAACAACATACACGTGCTTTGGTGTATCAAGATGAAGATTCCAAAGTGGTTGTACGAAGGTACGTATTACACTATCGCAGTTAGCAACAAGAACGCGTAGCCGTGTATTAATTCAACGATAATTGCAACTTGCGAACGTCTACACTCGACTCGAGGCTGACTAAGTCTAAGACTAAGTGAATAAGTCTAAGACTAAGCCAGTCACCAGGACCAGGTCCATGACGATATCAGCCAGAGATTCACTCAGAGCCAGAGGCTGTGACAACGAGTATAATATTTGATATGCATTGTATTTGGTTACGTAGGATCTTGTTAATAAACTATGTTATTACGACAATACATATAATTATAGAGAATAGATGACGTGAGGGTGCGAAATGACAAGTAACATTGGTTTGGCAGTAGGCCCATTTTGATCGTGCAAGTAACTTAGACTTAGTCAGGGAGCATCCATAATTTCGTGCAACAGAACGTCAAACACGGGAGTATTATACTGGTGGTCATAATTATTAAAACAGTGTTTTGTAACTCACATTTTGATACTATTACTGCAGAATGTTGTTGATTTGCATTGTAGTTTATACAAAATAATTGAGATTTTTATATGACAACCTTGATTTTATTCAATATAAAAATGTAAACGTGTAAATACATAAAATATAAATACAGCTAGAATAAACCATATATAAGGATTACACAAGATTATGCTCGCACTTGTTTCCGTTGTGGTCCTTGGTGCCTGGCTATAGTTTATGTAAAATTGTTGTGTCCTGTGATACCTTTCAACTGAAATATGCCAGCTATTCTTGTGTATTTACCAATGTGTATATATTCTCACCACAGCAATATATGAATGCATAATATGTAACTTGAATTATGATTTTGCTAGAGGCCACACTGCAACCCAAGAATGGGAATGAGAGGAGGCAGAAGAGGAGCTAAGGCGGTCACCTGGGTCAGGCAGACACAGGGAGGATACATAGTTTGCGGGCGGCCGACATTTGATCAATCCAGGTAATTTCAAATGTATAACAATCAACCATGTATAAGTTGTCAACAAATATTAATGTGCACATTTACATATATATTTGTTTTCATACACATTTTAATAATAACATCTTGGACATGGAAAACTAAGTTGACTTCTGCACTTATATTATACACACAGACATATTAATACACCTTTAAAAGTATTTAGCATATAGCGATGACTCAGAAATAAGTTTATAAAATAAATTATTCATTTTTGAAGAAGGTAAACATACATGTTATGAACCTTTGAATACTTGGCTAGGAAAATATACTGTTAGCATCACAATAACACCTCATTTTGTCATTTCCAACATTCACCTTGACCATTCAACCTCAGGCAGAACGTTAAAATGTCAAACATGAATATGTGTAGTAGTTACACATGGCAGACACTGACATGAATTTGTATACTGAAAACAAAACAAAAATATGAATGCGCTTTACTGATTAGCAAAATTCAAATCAGTCTATAATATTGACAAAGATCAGGCATCACTGTAATGAAATTGAACAATTTTTAATTCATGTAATGACAATGAACACCTTGTAAAGAAAAAATAGTTAAAATTTTCACCGTTTTGAAAAAGAGCATATTCTACTACTGTCTGCATGCTGTATAAACCCGCCCCCTCCCCCCTCCAGAACAACCCTGGTAAACACTGACTGTTCCTAAGATATAAACATGTATAGATGCAGCTGTAGTAGCACATTTCTTGCCGCCGTTTTTCTTGTGAAATGCTGCAGGTCACACATGAAACATTATTTTATATTTACTGATTATGAGAATGAACATTCCATAATTATTTACTCCCAACAATACAATGATATCTATTTTTTTACTGAAAATATGCCTTTCTTTACAGGAGATTGGACTAGTGTGCTTAGTACCACTAGTTCTCCAAGTTAATATGGCATACTAGGCAGTTGTATTTGTCCAGAATCTCGGACAAGATTCTACAGCCATGCAGCATGCTGCATATTAATGGTTTGTCATGTGAATGTCCACTGATTGATCCCAATTGTGTCGTGTGTTGCATCCGTGACAGATTCCCCAGTGCTGATGGGGTGTGCACTGGCTTCCAGGTCAGTCAGTTAGCTTAACTGACTAAAAACCAATGTAGAATGTAGGTTGCTCGACATACGAATATGGTGACGCCTGACTAGCTTGGCAGTTGGTGATGGAATGGTGGGTGCCAGGGTCTGGCAGATATAGCATGAGTCTTCGGGCAACAACTCTTGATGCTATGAGACAGGTTCAGTGTCGAGCATTCTTCGGTGAACTACATCGGTTTGGATATCGATGACATAACTATGTGTTCGCTGTCTTCGATGGTACTGCATACCAGCTTCCTGACATTTTGCTGTACATCCGCATCTACCTATACCGGAGACAAAGTGACAATTAGCATGGCTCTGACATGCATTATATTTTATATGTGATGACACATTTATCAAAAGTCAATAATACACAGTATTTGTATTCAATTAAACTTTAACTTTTAGCAGTGTCCATGAAAAATACACCAATTATCCAACATTGTTACAGTGGTAGGGTTTCATTGTCTTTGTGTTGCTGATAGTCAGTGGCAGCCAGCTGAGTTCTTGCAACATACACCAGGTACTTGTTATGTACAACAACACAAGTTTGTGATGAAGTAATGGTATTGAAAGCCTTTTCACATTTTTCAACAACAATCTGTTGATACGCTGACAGCAGCATTTTACTTGTTTAAGTTCTCTATGTATCATGATGACTGTTGTTATACTTTTCATGCCACGTTTCATATTTCTAAATTATTCTTTTTTATCACTGGTTTATATTTTCACAAATAATGTACATTATATTTTCACTTCGCATGATGATTATACACCTGTACTGATATGGTTTAGTATCCAGTCCTCAGGATTGCTCAAAGCGCTTTACACTTTACTCCCTGGCAGACCTGTTAAATCGAACACCATCTCGACTTATGTGGGAAGCATTCAGCCAATATGCGAAGACTATTCGTACAAAAATATTGCGGTCTGTAGCCGGTACTCTTCATACAGCTGAGTAAACCTGCGCAATGTAGCATGTAGTGATTGTACATGTAATTCTCAGTCACATGGCGATGATCCTGACTAGTCTAGTCACTATTATTTGCGAGTTGTAAACATACATACCAAGCATTGCATAAACTACACAATTTTCGAATTTGATATCATATTGATGTTTTTTTTAAATAAAGAACCATAAATTATTATTCTTTGTTAAAAAATCAATTATGATTGATACTAGTTATTTTTATTTGATATGTACAGCCCCTGTACATATTACATTTGTTCAACTAAACATCTTCCTAAGTAATTTTTTCTCATTGGTTTACATTTTATGGGCATGCGATATTAATTTTTTTTTTTAAATACACATAATTGTTTAGTCATTAAGTTGTAAACATACAAGGCATGTATAAACTACAACTAGCATTTGACATCATGTGTACTATGTTGTTTTTTGTAACAAAGAATCTTGATAAAAGTATTTGTTTGTTTGTTATATATACCTGACATTTTTTCAACCTCTTCCTAATTTTTGTTTCTATTGTTGTTTTGCATTTTATGTGCATGTGATGTGTATATGATATTAAAACTTATTACATTATACACATCAAGTGCAGTGATTGTACCTGCAGTTGTATTGTACTTTTCATTATTTATTTCATCAAATAGTTTCAATAAAATGTTTTTACTTTACAGTGTCTTTACTTTAATTCATATGCATTTCTAACAACAATATGCAATTTAACAAAGACACCCATTACTGCAAAATCCTCATGCAGACAAACAAAACTATCACATACGGGGGTGGATCCAGAAATCGAGTCTGGGGGGCACAAAAACCTCCATTGGCGGCCGAATCAAATGGTGTAGTCTAAATTTTGTCGCTACCACAACTTCACCCGCTCCACTGGAGTGGTGATATTGGAAAACGCCATCACTTTCAGCTTATTATTATCACCTACACTGGGGCACACTTCAAACGGTCTGGGAGGACACAGTCGCGTGGACCCTTATAAAAGATTTGCAGACACGCCAAATTCTTAAGGTCTAGAGGGGCACCTGTCCCCAGGCCCGCCTGGATCTGCCTATGACATACTTGTTTATTGCTTGTATTTATAATTTTGATAACAGGTTTGGTGACTGTGTAACCACATTTGACAACACTCATTTACCTGAAGGTGAAGAGCTTTGAAGCATACATCTGCATGTGGTGTTGACACACCTTGAGTTCTAAAAATATAGTACATGTATTAATAGTCAGCACTGATTGTTTCTAACAATAATCATTTTAATGTACTTGCAAAAGTTACAATGCAATGAACGATCACCTGCCAAATGCAACCAATGCCAACAGTCAAAAGCTATCTATATTTATATACATGTTATGGGCATTAAATTTCACGGTATTGAGGGGAACTGGTTTTCTGAACATAATAAAAACACACAGAAGGGGCAATCAAAAAACCTGGTGAAACTACTGGAATATTCTTTTCCTTGTAAATAATAAAATACCAAGATTACATACAATTACAATTGAATTCAAATAAAAAAATTAAATGTCCAATAATAGTAATTTTTAATATAAAAGTAATATATTAGTTAAATTACTATTACATTACTATTGTTAGTTAATTACGTACATATTGTTTTTGGTCAACCTATTGCTATTGGTTCAATAATTGTAATCGTTACGGATCATTTTTAACGCATTTACACTGTTACTATTATCCCAAGCCTACTTAGGCTACTAGCCTACTACCATATACGACATATACATAATGTAGTCACTATCATTGACATAGGTATATGCCATAGCGTCGTACTGTTAGCTGATATTAGTCTATAGACTATAGTAAACAGGGCCCAGCCAGGCCGCCCATACCGCCATTGGCTATGACTAGAAGGTAAACAATTAAATAAATTTAGTACAAGCAACATTAATATACGTGATTATAGCTTAATAATTCGAAATTACTAACCTGTCTGGAAGAACCTTTGCGAACGCTGCATCTCATCTGTTGCTGTTGTGACTGACCCCACGGCACGGGCAACGGCTCACGGCCACTGGCACAGTCCACTGGCACTGTCGCCAACTCCTGTTTATTTTAAACGAACGGTCTACCTCCCTTTAAGACCAATATGCAAATGGAATAATGGGAAAATGTACAGTGGACTATTATACAAGGAACCTGTTGAGACGTGGCCAAACTGTTCCATATGTCAGATACTAAAGATATTTCCATGGATACGTAACACTAGGCAGAACGTGGATTTCCAATTTGTTTCTTATAAGCGCGTGTTCCTAATTCCACGAGCTCTTGTTGTTGCTATAAATGCGTCTTTTCTTGGGAGTTGATCAACTTTCTACTCACACGGTCGTTTAATGTTTTGTGTATAAAATGAAAGAGGTTTCTCTTGATGCACTTCATTTCAGTGGTTTGTACTCGTCTCTCTGTTTCTGCTGATACCATTTACATTCGCTGTACGGCAGAATGTCGGGAATGTTGAAGTTTTTACATTTCCAAATAATATTTAGATCTGACATTGCAAACACGGATATGACAATCACTGTTGAGATTACTTATATCCATTGACGCTGAAACAGGGGGAGGGGCAAAGGGGGTAGTTGCCCCCAGGAATTTATCTTAGGGGCATACATATGGTACTGCCCCCATTAAATGTGAGCGTGAACGTTTGTTTTTGCAGCGAGCCTCAATGGCGGGTGGAAATATAAAGTTTATGAGACGATTAATGCGTATTTTTGTCGACTGTGAAAGGTGTGTGCAATTGGAGGTTAGAGATATTGTTTTGTGCCCCCCAGTAATAGGCGGCCTGGATGGCGAAACAAGTTTCCAAAGTACCCCTCCCCCCTCTTCGGATGTCATAATTTGAGACGAGACAGCGGAGAGAAGCTGGAGAAGGTAAATTGACAGCAGCGGCGCCACGGAAAAATATTTCTCAACAGCACTGTCCCCCCGTGTTTGTTCGGATGTCATGAGTTCACAGCCAAGACAGCAGCGGAGAAGCTGAAGTTACAGCGGCGCAGTAGTGGAAAAGGTCCTGTTCTGTTCACCAGACAACAAACTAGACCGGAGTAGATAGTACGTAGACATGGTGTCAGGGAGTAAAGCGAAGTACGGTGGAACGTCACTATTAAGGTCACCATCGGGACTGACCGAAAGTGACCTGAACAGCAAGGTGACAATATCAGCGAGACAAGTTTTCTATACCTTAGTGTTATGGAAATAATTTGGGACTGTCGTATGGTGGCCGTAATTGCGAGGCTGCTGTATTACCGAGGTGACTCTAAAGCGAGGTTCGACTGTATTTTTAAGCGCATGCACAAATTAATCACCATAGCGGGAACTGAATCTAAAATGAAAGTGTCTAAACTTTGAAACGGCAGCAAGAATATTCGAACCCGGGTGAGAGTCTGATGATCTAATAGTTATAGTCATATTTAGTTGTGCACGCACACATATCACCTGTTTTACATAAAACGATCTTATAAATACATTAAAGCCCCAACAAAACCATAACAAGGTCGCGCCGGCGCATATGCCATAGCAATGCTTTATTAATTACTTTGCGCAGACCATTAAAGTTGCATCCTGAGTTAATTACCATTTTTAACGCATTTTAGGAAAGTGAATGTATACCATGATCAATATTTGCTTATTAGTATACTTCCTATCATATGTGTCACTTTGTATGATTTGATACATTATTTTTTTATAAATGGTGCATTTGCTAACAAACAACGAAGATGTGGTTTCCCAAGATGTTGATCTATTTTTACCCTCTGATCGAACTCTCCGGCGAACGAGATTATAAACGATGTCTCGCACATGTTGCGAACAGCAAACACGCCGACAGGTAAACAAATGAGGTGTGTGGACAAAAAAGTCTGGTTTTGATTAAATAGAAACATTGACATGTAGCTAAGTGTACTTAATTAGACGTTCCATATACATGCATTGAACATAATTTGCACCGGTTCCAATAGTTATTATTAGTGGCCTTTTAATTGTGTCATTTGTTATCTTCTGGTCGATTGCACCGATTAAGGTTTATGATGAGCCGAGAGTAGCAACGAGTAAAGGTGCTTGGAATGTCATCATTCAATGTAAACGTCTTAAGTTTTAGAAACACAGCGATAACGCCGCCTTACCACGGAATTACACGATGCACGAACTTGGATCACTAGTATAAATGAGTTGATCGACCCAGCAATGCATTGTACAATGATACATGTACCTAAATAAGTACTGACACAGGTAGAGTAGTTATTACTTGGTTCAATCATCCCACGAAGGAATGCATTGTTTTTAAAATTTAGTTTTGCTCTTTCTGTAAATAATTTATATTTCTTCCAACGTATGAAATATATTCAATATTAGGAAAACAGTAATGTTTGGAACAAATCTAATATTTATCAGATGTGTAAACATTTTGTTTCCAGAACATAACTTTATTATATCAGGGGTGAGTGTGGTACGAGAAGAGAAACAGAACAGAACAAGGTGGAAACGTTCACTTAATAACATGCATATATTTTGCATGTTACAGTTGATCAATACAGACATCTTAATAACCAGTTCATTGGCTGAGTAATTGTTTGTAAGAGGTCGACCAAATTAAATGTCCAGGACCAAAGTGTATTGCATAACACAACCATGTATAGAGCCTGTATATATTCGTTGTTGATGGAAATATTGACAATAAGACACTGACACAATGCAGTTAATCTTGTGACATGGAAGACAGGAACTGGTTAGGAGATTAATCATTCCAGACAGAATGATTTCATAGGAACATTCAGCATATATCCACTACACTGGATTTATGACCAGTTGTCTTGCATGAGTTACGAATGTAAACAAATCGCAAACGTCTAAGCTGAAGTAAAGGTGCATATCTGGTAGTGAATATAAATATTACCGGTAGCATGTGTTTAATTGTACGTGGGGTATATACTTCTAACCAGGGTTATTGTGCTTGTGGTCAAATGGCCTAGTGTTATAACACCAGAACACAACAGTATGTGCATTAATGACATAACTTCTCAGAAACAGTATAATAAGTCAACAAGCTACAAATGAATGAGGTATATAAATGCATAATTTGGATGATACCATAATAAAACAGCATTCTAGAAACACAAATATGTGTTTTGTAATCTAAAAATGGATTGTTGTAGGTGTGTACTTACTTCTATATTTATCAATTGAAATATGTAAATGTTATTTTGAGGCATACATCAAAATGTAGCAGTGGAACACTTCCTGCTCACCAGTATATCTGGAAAAGGATACCACTATAAATACTGTTCTGACACTTATTATTATTGTCAGACACTTGTTGTCTTATGGAATGCTGTTTCATACACGTTGTCTACATTGTCAGATATGTGGAGTGCAGTGGCACAGTGGATAGAGCATCGGATTTTCAATTGAGAGAACCCGGATTCGAATCCTGTGCTGCCGTATTGAACCTTGGAGAAGTTTGCTCACTCTGTGATGCTTCAGTTCAATCAGCTGTATAAATAAATGTCGGTAGCCAGTGGTGGATATCTGTGCATTAATTGCAGCATGGCTGAATGCTTCCCAGAGAAGTCCAAATTGTGTTCGATTGAAGTAAAGTGTACAGAGCATCGAGCAGTACTGAGGGATACTGTGCTATATAAAAACTGGTAAATTTATGTTTTATAAATATAACAACTTGGTGGTGTACAATTAACCTGCTATATTTATTTGTATTTTGTGTTCTTTCACATGTAAATAATTTATTTTTAGATGCATTTTGTCATGGCTGTTTTGGTGTATAATATTATTGTTATTTTTGACACTCTCCCTTATTAATAACTGATCTACAACATTTTACACAATATTATTACATTGTATTATAGATTGTTTGTATTTGCAGGAATTGTTGAAATAAATATACATCATAGTAATAATTTAATAAAAAGTCATGTGTCATTGTTTATTTAATTTTGCCCGATTTTCCGTTTTCCCCCCACACGAGAGACATTAAATACACCATATTACACAGGTAGCTCATATGACACAGAATAATAAGTACACATTTTATAAGTGTTATTCTTGGGTCAGATTGTGTTTGTAACATACAGTATATGGAATAATATTTGTCTGTAGTAGTAATCGTGTAATAGTTGGCCTATTTGAAAGTTTCCTAGGTTTCAACTGCAATGCAAGCAGTCAAATATGGGTACACTGATTATGTCAGATTTGTCTGCAGCTGTTGTATGTTATCCATTATATGGCACCAACCAGAAAGTTGTAAAAGATGTAAAGACAATGACTAAGCTATTGATGTAATCATGATTACATGCACAAGTAAATACAATTGGTTACACTACTTTCTCAGTAATCATACATTTTAACAGTAATCCTATTTGACTTCATTTGTGACCAGGCCTGGGGTCAAGTACATTACAACGTAATATATTACTATTACCTAGTTTCCTTACATGCTGAATTTGATATATTACTATTACATTTGTAGCAATTACTATTACTATTACATTTTTCATCAGAACTATATAATACACAGTATACATAACTATGTACAACAAAATATAATTATCTTATTTAGTATTATTTACTAACTACACTGTTTATGGATAAAACATATTTTTCATCTTATATTTCAGTACTATTTAGGAATGAAAGACAAAAGCAATGTCGCTGTCACTTTAACTTTTTGAATTATAATCAATGTATGCTTGGTGGACAGTTGATTATTGGCACAAATAAAAATACACCAGGATGTTTTCCTGTTGTTTAGGCTTAGTAATATGTGGACAGCCACTAAATCCATACAGGCTTGTGTGAAAAGGATAGTTGGCATGAGAGCCAACTTCAAAGAACTATTGAATCCCTTTAGCCATGCAGCTGTCACACTGTCCCAATGTCTGCTAGTGCTATGTAAACTCTCTTAACCTCCAGGGTGAAACTGACTGAGGGCTGTGATTCTCAGAAGAGCAGTCATAAAACCTGCTGAAGCTAGTGGAATATTATTTTCCTTGTAAATAATTAAATAACCATATCAAACATAAGTGTAATTCAAATTTAACTTTGAAATTTAACTTTAATAGTAATTAATATAAAAGTAATAGGTCAATTACTATTACATTGCGTGCTATTACTATTGCATTGTGTTTTTATTCAACATATTACTGTTATTATTGCTTCAATATTTGTAATTGTTACTATTACATATTACTATTACCCCAGGCATGTTTGTGACGACTGCCCTTCTATTCACTGGATTGTTAAATTGATATTTATTTATTTCTGAATTTGATTTCTATAATTACTGAATTTGATATTTATTTTCAAGTTGTGTCTTTCAATAAACACCGGCTGGATACTGCTTAGCTTTGCAGATAATTATGCTGGAAATAGAACTTGAGTTGAGAAGTTATATTTGAAATAAAGGCCAATACCAAGGGTGAGATGATTACACCACAAATATAATCAGTTATGATTGCTATTGAAATGTATGATAACTTAGAATATGAGTGTAATCAATTAAGATTTGTATATTTCTGGCAAATAAACATTGTTACAATTATATGATAATGGTTACATTTAATAATATAAGTAAGTAAATGTTTTTCCAACAAAGGAACAATACATACAGTGTTTATGGTATATTAATTTATGGAAGTCGTTAACCTGAAGCTATTGCAATTGAATGCACTGTATAACCTTTATATACGTAATATTACGTATGTGGGAGTAATCTATATGAGTTTGATTTAATTGGCTACCAGCTCGATAAGTTATACTTCTCTGGTAGCCACCTCATCTGTGTTACATTGCTCTTGAATTGTGTTGTATATTATCTGGATGAGGAAATAAATTTACTTACTTACTTATCAGAATGATTCTGTCAGAAAAATGGGTATACTGACGAAATACTTGTATTTGTATAGCCCTAAGAATGATTTACTTACAACACTTGGAATATGGCAGATATTACATAATAGTACAGGGTTAGTTATTATTGGCTATTACAATATAAATACACAAAAATAACACATTGATAGTAGTAAAATTTATATAATGAAATAAAACTAGTATTTTATTTCCACAAATTGTATTCAAGTAAAATTAGGCCTACATTCATACTGTACAATAAATGCAATATGTGTCAATGCACTAACAGTAAACACCTTCAAAACAAAAAGAAAAAATTGTTCCATCGACGTTCCGTATCATAAAAGTGTAACTTAATCTATATATTATGCCTTCCTATTGTTGGAAAGGGTGTATTACATGAATATTTAACTATGCGTGAAGTATAAGTCTGATTCAAAGCACACACTAAATGCTAGAGAGATGTTACATCGGTGCCGCGTTCCGCCGCCGCATTCCGCAGTTTACAGACGCCCCAAACTGTCGCCAGCGTGATTCCCTTGATTCTCTCGTCCAAGCATTCAGCGAATTAAACAACGCTAGCCCCGTACAAGTATACGTCTTTTGCGCCGTTTTATCTTAAAATGGCATATTATGTGAAAACAAGTTGATAGGGAGTTGAGGAAAGCGATATGTAGTGCATGGGATATGTTGACTCGCTGGAAACTTGTATTTTAAACATGGATAACTTAGAATGCAACTTTAAAACCAACAACTCATATATCTAATGAGAAGTATGCCAGTATGGGACAAACGTAGACAGTGTGCAGCTTGGGGACCAAATTATCAGACCTGTTTACGCGTCATATAATCAGGATAATATAACCATAAAATTAATAGTCGCCTGTAATCAGACAGCGTCCTAGCAGCTGCCAAATCTAATTCCAAACCGCATTTACAGCGGAATAAACACAAAACTCCGACAACGCATCATTCGAACGTGACAGCATGGCCTGGAGTGGGTTGCATCTGACTTCTGATTTTAACCTCCAAAGGACATGCTGGTGATTATAAAAACAGTTACATAACAAAATTCCATTGGAAGCAAATGCATCACGAAAACCGTTATATTAGCGGATTACGATTGCGTGATTCAATGCCAAATGCAATTGCTATTTGTGAACCGGTGTCCACCAATCGTATCCCATGAGGCAACATCGGCTCCTCGTATACGGGAATATATCGCCACGTCTAAACTCGCCCTAACTTATTTTGTTATGTGCATACGCAGGGGCGGATCCAGAAAGGACAGACTGGGGGGGACAAACCTAAAATTACACCTCCCATAAACCACGCCAAAACCTTCCACTGGCGGCAGAACCAAATTCATATTGGGTGGTCTATGCCGGAGCTTCTCGGCACCACTCCGCCGTCGCTACTCCGCAGTCGCCACTCCGCCGAAGCGCTGTTGGATCATCGGAACACGGAGGGGGGGTGAACATTTGTCGCGGCGACGTTCACAATTACGGAAGCTCACCAAAAATCTCCAATTGCACCAGCCCCCTTTTTGAGACTCATTTAAACGGGCGTACATTCGAAAGGTCTAGGAGGCACGCGGGTGCACTGTAGCGCAGGCACAGTGCGGCCAAATGTAAATGGTCTATGGGTGGCACCCCCCGCCAGACACCCTGGATCCGCCTATGTATACGTAAAAAAACGTTTAAGACTATTTGTTAAGAAGCTACAAACGTGACTTGAACAATTCTAGATTAATAAACGGCTTAGTTGACAGGAGACATCGACATAATGCTACATTCTCTCTCTATATGAGCTGTATCACAATAATTATGAAACAGAATTTGAGATAATCTCAAATTGAATATGTCAATAAACCATGCAATGGTATAGCATAAGTCCTACAGTCTAGCTTTCCGCTTGTGCATGTGTATACAAAACAGTCGGTATGCACAATAAACACACAAAAACATGTGCGTGTTAAAGAAAATAAGTATTAAACCTGCAGTGATTGGATCGCGCATATTACAGAAGCTAAAATTGAATCAATTTGCGAGGAAACGATCATACTTAGTCAATTTGTAAAAAAAAACAGTATTGCCTTTCTCATGTTTGATCACACAACTTATTTACTTAACGCATATGCCGTTTATCAATGTTTTTGTGAATTGTTCAGGTGACCTTCAGCGTTAGTCACCTCCTGGGGTCTCCGGTGAAGCGAATCAACGCATTCTCATTTATTGTCTGCGGCAGATTATATCTAATGTGCTTCGAATCGATTTGCCGTCAAAGAGAGTATATATATATATAATATATATATATGTGTGTGTGTGTGTGTGTGTGTGTGTGTGTGTGTGTGTGTGTGTGTGTGTGTGTGTGTGTGTGTGTGTGTGTGTGTGTGTGTGTGTGTGTGTGTGTATTGCACTCTTTCGTGTTAGATTTGGTATTCAAGTACAGGGCTATGAAGAATAATATTATCATTTTGCCAATGCCCTCGGACACCGTTCATCCAATGAATATGTTTACAACTTATCCGGGACGTTGATCAGGTTGAATGGTTGAATTAATACAATATTTAGTTACTAATATTTAGTTACGTACTTGCATCATACACATAACTGTAAAGTTGAACTTGCATATAAATTAGTACAATTCTCTAAAAAACCTATGAATGTTGATGGCGATTATTTGAATGTAAATAAAAAAATTGACATATAAAAATTAGGAAAGAAACTGAAAAAGTTGTGTTCATAATCATTGCGATTGAATAATTGTATAATTGGTAAATATTGTAAACACGTAATGCGTAAGTGTTTAATTGCAACAGACGTCTACAAGTCATACAGCTAAAGCAGAATACTGACAACATAATACGGAACGAAGAGACAAATATTTATATGGAGATAATAGCAATTCTCTCAATTATTTCTTAAATCCGGATGTAACTTATTTTAATTGCTGGGTTGATGCATTCCATAGAGTTAGTCTGAATAGTTCACAAAACCTTACATGAACTTGCTGGACTCGGTCACATAAACGTTTTGTCAAACATTTATATTAAGCCATTTCGGATGCTGGCATATAAAAAGAAATTGATCGGCTGACACTTTTAATAAAAAGATAGCATCGGCAAAAACGACCGAGAGAATTGATGCAGTCAGACTCTGATATGATCTGTTCAAAACAACGCCACCTGGTGGTAAAGCGATCATTACAAGTCATATTTCAAACACGTTGAAAGAGGCCGTCACCTGATATTGAAAGGTTGACAGTTAATCAGTATTGATGGTACCACGGGGACGGCTTGTCCGTGATTTATATACTTAGTTGGTTAACTAGTAACGCTCGTCTGCCGGCCTCATCAATGCTTATCAGCGGCTCTTTATGTAGCTAATCCAACAAGCGGCCCTCGTCGTGAGATCATGCTTAACGATTCTACGCTGTTGTACATCCGGGGCTGAGTCTCTTCGGAATTACGCGCTGTGTAGAAGGTAGTCTAAACGGCATGAACATATCACAGAAGCAATGTAAATGCTGTACTTGAGAAGAATACAAAGAGGATCATGAACAGACAAGTGATGAAGAATTTATTTGACCGGAGCCAGATCCGAGGCCGGAGCCAGAGCCAGTGTCGGAATCGGAGTCGTAGCCGAAGCCGAAGCCGGAGCCTCAGCACTTCGCTGCTGTCGGACACGATATCAGAAATTAAAAGACAGGAGTGGCAGTGTTGGATATTTCCCATGATGGAGGGGGGGGTTAATGTTGGAGATTTTGTCCCGTTCGCAGGGGGGTAGTGTTGGATTTTTTTTGAGCCTCCACTTGCACCACCTTGTACGCTCTCATAAAAAATAAACAATATATTGGGGGCACAACCCCAAGCTCCCCCAGTTCCGGCGCCTGTGAGGTTTATGTGGAAAATGTGATACCAACAAGCACAATTTTGAGGTTAAGAAAGAGATCTACAGAACATCTTGTGACAACAGGATATCTTGAGTGGAAAGTTGGCTAGGAAGGACTCGCAAAAAACACGTACGATCCTGGGAAATAGAGAGTCACGATCACCTACGCCTACAGCAGACAGAAAAAAACTCATGATGACGACGATGATGATGATGACGACGACAATGATGATGTCACAGTATTATAAATAGCACTGACAGTATTGACGGATGACGACGACAATGATGATGAGTAGCTGTCACAGTATTATAAATAGCACTGACAGTATTGACGGATGAGCATTAGAGTGTGTTTAAACATTTGCAATCGCGTGTAGTAGAACAAAGTTAGCGTGAATTTAACAATCAACGTAGAATACATGACGTCTGTTCGTTGTTGATAAGTCGGCCGCTACCCGGTGGACATCGGAAGACTAGCTTCAATTTTCAATTTGCGTGTCTAGACTCAAGTATCTGCTTACTGTGGCATCCTCGCATCGACAACGACTTCAATTGCAAGTTAATATTCCAGAAAATGTGTTTAAGACCTAGACGCGTGCTTCACTTCGTCATTAAGCGGTCGGAGCGCGATGTGTGTATTTATTATTTATCCGCCAGTGCGCTATCCATCGGTGTTTGACGTCGACCATCGCCGTCTGACCCAGTTAGCGACTAGTCTGCGTGCGTTAGTAACGGTTGTTGTGGCTCTCCTTTGTCATTGTCATGTCTTGTCAAAAGGCTATGTCTACGTTCTCAAGAGTCACGCTGAACACTCGTTTGGAAACCAAATAAAGCTATAAACAGACCATTTGGGTCAGCAAAGCCAACGGTTAAAGCTAATTCTGGAAAAAACACAATCCGAGAAAGTAAAGGATAGATTCTTAGATAGCGCGATATGCAGTCTGATTGCTCAGAGCATACTACACGTCACTCCTATGGAGACCTCTTTAATCGAACAATATCTTGACTTTTCTGGGAAGCGTTCACCCACGCTGTAATTAATGCGCGAAGATTATCCGTACACAAAGAACCACCACCGTGTATAGCCAAGTGCCCGTGCAAACAGCTGAGTGAAGTGGAAAAACATGGAGCGAACAAACATGCCAAATTCGAAACGGCAGGAAGGGGACTCGAGCTTGACATATATCGCAATCGAGAGTTCGATCCTGTAAATACTACGCCATAATCCATCATAAGGAAACCTAACAATGGCCCGTTAGATCGATCGACGTGTTGCAATAATTTCCAACAAACATCAGCTCTGTCTGTACTGATATTTCTTATGAATGACAGATGTACCGACGTTTCGTTGTTCAGGTTGATTTGTGACAGACAGCGTCAGGAAAAACTGCTTCAAGAGTGATCATGCGATACACCTAATGCAATGATTTTGACTTGGCCTAAATCGATGTGCTTTATGGGGAAATTGCGAATGGGCTCGCTTACGTAAAATGATGCTGAAAAGGGTCATTGAGCTACCGCATTTCCGGTTTGTGTGGAGTGGACATTAGCGACAATTTGTCACGATTCATAATTGTGTGCGGAAGGTTCCGTGTGTGAGTGCATGCGTGAATGCAAGAATGCATGCGTGTTGATGTGATAGAGCGGTTAGAGCGCAGTACTGTCAATCAATAGGAGCAGAGTTCGAATCCAACTCTGGCAGTTTCAAAATAAAATATCCTATACAGGGAAATGTAGGAAAACTGTCATAGGCTTATGTTACAAAGAAGGAAAACTCTGAAAATAAATCGGTTTGGAGTTAACTGTTATAGGTATGTTAAGTTTGCTACCTGTACCGGAGGATACATACACGTGCACACGCACGCACGCACGCACGCACGCAAGCACGCACGCACGCATGCACACACGCAAGCAAGCAAGTAAGCAGCATACGTTTAAGCATACCATGTAAATTATACGTTTTCCCACATACTCATACATACAGATGCGGTCTGATATACACATGTTCAAAATCGGAGGGATTGAACCAGACATATCAAGATGCTATCAGGCGACAGTCTTATTAAAAACACACCGAATTACGCAAGCATACGTTTTTGCGACGATCGACCGATACTCTAGATGACAGCAACACCTGTTTTTTTGTCAGACGCTATGTTGTACACATATCAATACATAACATATTACAAATACGACACATTTGCGAGCGGAGCAGAGCAACAATAAACGGGGATAAATGTGCATCGGAAGGGCGTAATATAGTTTATATTACTGTTTCTAACTGCTAGTCCTGCTTAGTTGGAGTACTATGTTTTACTGATTTTAACAACCAATTATTCCTTGATCAAATTTATTTTCATTGTAAATAAAATTATAGTATAGACATCCCACGTTATTAATACACCGCTGTGCAATAGACAGTAGTATGCTGCAATGACACTGATTCGTACGCATTCCAGTAAATACACGGAATCTTCCCGTATTGCGAACCTCGCGTTCAATCGAGTTTCCGCTGGTGCGCGTTCCATTTAATTGGATCACGGCTACCGATAGAGACAGGCGTTCTGCCGGCGTTATAACGCGCGGAATTATTCATCGCGAACATCAGAATTAGGCAATGTGTTATCTTCATACGTCCATCACATATATTATATTGAATATTCGGCGGCGAGCGAGTGTCGAATTCGATTCTCGTTCGCGACACTTGGCGACATCGATGGCGCCCGGCAACCTGTCAAACTCTTCACGCTGTGTTGATCCTGTATCGGATCCCGTCGCACCGACGCGACAACATTGCGACAACGCTTGATTAGCGCTGACGAAGATTAATGTCGGTTCAGGCTCTCGCAGTGGGCGTTACATAGTTCTGCGACTGATTCTACGGCAACCTTGGCAACGCAAGCCACACTGAATCGCGCTCTCGGGCCAAGAGAGGTTTCTTGAGGAATCGAATGCATCTGTCAGCCTTGGTTGCAATTCTTCTCAGTCGATTATCGAAGTATCCATAAAAAGCGATCTGTCTCGTGTTGAAGCTAACGTATACACCGATTTAAGGGGTGGTTTAATTTTAAGTCCGCAAAGTGCACAAAAAACGTGCTGGTTAAATCCATTTCCACCAATGCGTGGGTGTGTGTGGAAATTTGTTTAGCTATGCAAAAATGTTGAAGATTTTTCGCGGTAACGTTCCAAGTGCCGGAGACCCACTCGCCACTTCGATGACTGAGCTAAATGAAATAGTGCAGCCAGTCAATGCTGTGAGTAGCAAGGCGCTGTGTTAGAACTCCTCAATTCGTACATTTGTGTTCAGGTTTTGTAAAATCCCCATCTTATGACGACATGCCAAAAGGTTATGCAATCACAATTTCACAATTTTCAATACGTTTGCGTAACACAATATAAACAAATTATCACGAGATTGCGTCCGTGTGACGTCTGACCCGTTTGTTGTTCCGGTGCACGGTTAAAGCTGCATAACAATAAGGATTGGTCAATCTCAAAATCCATAAGCAGTACTCCATTTGTCAACAGATGGGTCAAAACGCTAGGGAGCTACGGTGGATAAGCAAGGTTGTAAAGAAAAGTGTTTAAATGACGACGGAATTTTTTAATATTTTCAATTGATCTAACACTAAGAGGGAGCATATTCCAAAGAGTTGGTGCAGCAACAGAAAAAAACCCTGGTTCCAATGTTGGTGTTGATTCTAGGAACACAAAGTAGGTCAGAAAAAGATGACCGAAGCTGGATAGGTTTTCTTACAGGAGTAAGCAATGAATACAAATAAGATGGTTGCCAACTGGACAGTGCCTGGTATGTAATGGCAAAGATCTTAAATAGTATACGATATCGTACAGGAAGCCAATGCAAATACTTCAAAAGTGGTACAGAGCGAGAAAAACGAGGAGATCTTGTAACTACTCTTGCTAGACAATTTTGGACACGTTGATGTTTTGTAATATCTTTGCTAGCGATATTATAAAGGATGGAATTGCAGTCTGCTGCTAACAAGCGCTGTTGCAATAGTTTTAGCAACAAAATACGGCGTAAATTAAGAATGTGGTAACAGACAGTAACAACACGTCTGGGATATGTGTTGTCGGAATTTGAAGTTACTATCAAAGATCACTCCTAGATTCCGCACCGACGTTGCTGGAGTGATATGCTGATTCAAAATACGCGTAGGAGTACCAATAATGATCAAGTCAGTTGTATTTGATTTTAATGTCAACTTGCTGTCAGTCATCCAGTGGAATATATCACTAAGTTGGTTAAGGAAGCGATTTGTATCCGGGTTAGCCAACGCAATGTAGATCTGAGTATCATCAGCATAAAGATGATGATCCAAGTTACGTCTTTGTATAACATAGATTATTGGCGTGGTGTAAGAGTTAAGCTACTATTTTCAACTGTTTTTAAGAAAGTGAATGGACCACACAATAATATTTTACTTATTTGACCACGCTTGCTGCCATATGTGTAATTTTGGCATTCGGTATGTTATTCGATAGATAATAATGCTTTTGCAAAATTACCTGTCGATATATCCGGACAGTGGAATAAGTAATGTATGATACGAGGATATACGTTTTCGCTTTATTGTACCATTTATTAAAACAATTGCATATTATGCCACAAAAGTTGATATAGTGTTGAGGGAAGTGAAGTATAGTGTACGACACATGTTGACTCATTGGAAATTTGTATTTAAAAGATGGACGATCTCGGAATGCAACTTAAAGACAGGGTTGTTTTAATGAGATTATTATTATTGTATATATATATATATATATATATATAGATAGATAGATAGATAGATAGATAGATAGATAGATAGATAGTTAGATATGAATATAGATAAACGCAAGTACGTGCTGCTAATCAAGACGGATATTTATACACAATGAACTCTGAGTCCAGTCATTGTGAACCTTCAGTGTTCGCAAATGTCGGGTCGATTATTGCTCCGGTCCCCTACGTCCATTTATACGACCTTTAGATACCATCTGTCCCCGGAATATAGGTGTAAGAAGGATTTAGTCGTCAGAATGTAATTTGATCATGGATTCATTCAGGATTTAGTCAGTTTCTTTTGTCCTTTTCAATTGGAGCGACGCAAATCCTTCAATGAGAGAAATCGCATCGTGAGACAAAAACAATGTATTGTGATTACAACAGAAATTACTGACGACCTGCCTTTTCTTGAAATAGAGGCACTGGTAGACTTGCTTTTAGATCTGCACATATGCATTATTCATCTGTGAAGTTCTATTGCACATTTCAACTCTCCGTTTCATTCAGTTGAGCTAACGGATCTTCTGAATCGACAAATGCGTCTGGATAGGTGTTTTGATGATTTCAATCAACGTAGTATGATAAAAAAGAACAGGTAGATCACGCCTAACATATCGTAAACGTGTCTGAAATTCTGAATTATGGATAATAGTTCCCAAAAATGAAACACATACGAAGGACATACGTACTTAGATATTTATTCAATGGAGAACTATCGTGGACGACTTCATTGAGATCCGTCTTCTCAGTGGGCACCTAGATGGCGCTGATGATGATGATGACGTCGACGACTATGATGACGATTATGACGATGACTTAATCATGGTCACACAGTGTAGCGTAATTAGCACAAATAGTATCAACATCACTTCAACTAAGCACGCTTTATTGAGTCTAATTCATTAGCCCACAACTTGTGTATGACGTCGACTGCAGCCAAGATAAGCATCCACCATAGCCACATATGTGGCACACATGTGTTGGTTGGTTAGGATGTCGCTTACACGACGTCTGCATGCGAACTCGGCACAGAAACACCGCAGAAAGGGCAGAGTTTGCATCAAGATAAGCATGCTTCATCCGTCTATCGATCGAAAGCGACTGGCGAAAAACTTAGCAACGTCAGCTGGTTGTATGCGCTGCGAACCAGATGCATTGGCGCCCGGAAATAAACACTAAAACGTAACATGTAGTCGATAGGTTGCAAAATATCACGACATGGGGAAATAAAACACGTTTCCTGAGCGAATTATATCGACTGGACTTTATTCGTAGGCGCAGATGAGTTCAAATGTGTACTCCTGGGTTTGGCGTTGGACTTTGCGCATGCGTGGGTTAAGATGGCCGCTTCTATTTTCGGACGACGATTTGAAATCTTGTAATCTCTGATTAGCTAGCTAAACGCAAGATCTGACAAGTATTTAGCATCTCGATTAGCCCTTAAAGCATTTATTTACCAACCGGTGAAATAACTTATGCTCCAAGCGGATTATTACTGACTTCGAGAACTTTTGGGTGCTGAACCTTGGGTGTGAGTACGCAAACCTGGTACCGACAACATGTAAATAATGCACTCAACTCGGACGCTTCGAAGATACCTGACAGCCCATATAAGATATACCCTGCCTCAGTCCTCACCTGTGAACTGCAACTATACCCAACATAAACCAAACTCATCATTCATTACCCTTTCCAGCGACTCACCCACCTCCAGTGTGGCCACAGCACCGGTATAGGCAAAGCAAACTCTCATAACGTTGGTAATGAACTTCCAGAGCCTGAGGCCAAAGAAGGCAGAATTTTGGAACCTGCTCCAGACCACTAATGCAGATGTAATCCTAGGATTATAAACGTGGCTCAGGCCGGACAAGGTCGATGCAGAAGTCTTCACACCGAACTTAAATGTCTTTCGGAAGGACAGGCACGATGGCTACGGAGGTATCCTCGTGGCTACCATAAATAACTTGATTTGCCATGAAATTCAACAAGCTACCGCCACTGAGACGGAGTTAGACGGAGAAGAGGGATGAGAATCCCATAGTGACCTCCCTGTATCGACCACCATCAGCAATCAGCGAAATTCAGATGTCCGACTTGATGAAGGCCTTAGACAATGCCTCTCCAAAGAGAAACAACGTTGCCTGGATCGGAGGGGATCTAAACCTTCCTGATATTGACTGGGAGACAAACAACATACAAGGAAACCGCTACATCCGGACTGTAAATCGGCTCTTCCTGGATAAGGTAAACGACATTGGATTCCACCAGGCAAACCAAGAACCCACTAGAGGAGACGCCATTGTCGACCTGTTCCTGACGAACAGACCAAACCTCATCACCAGGACCATCGTCATCCCAGGCCTAGGCGATCACGATATCAAGTTTACGGAGTGTTGCCTGAAAGCACCGAAGGCGAAGCCAGCCCCGATGACTGTCAGTATCTGGAAGAAGGCCAACAGCGAAGCCATCAGAGAAGACACCAAATCCTTCACCTCCAGCCTAGCCCTCTCAGACAACGATGAAACCTTTGTCGAGCAGACGTGGCAGTCAATACAAGAACACCTCACCCTCATGATGAACAAGCTTGTTCCAACAAAAGTGTGCTTCACAAAGTTCCACCAGCCCTGGATCAGCAACAACCTGAAGCGAACATCCAGAAGAAAATATCGTGCATAGAAGAAGGCGAAGAGCACTAAGATAAAAAAAGGTTGGGACATATACATCCACATCAAATGTTAAACAAGGAGAGCAAACATACAGGCGTACCAGCAGTACACAAATAAGATCATTAGTGAAGACCACACAACAAACCTATGGCGTCTGTTCAAGAGTAAGGAATGCGACACTGTCGGGGTAGCCACTCTAAAAAAATGGACTTACCACAAGTGACAACAAGAACAAAGCCAACATACTGAACGACTAGTTCTGCTCAGTCTTTACCACTGAAAACATCGATGACTTGCCTGCTCCAGAACCCAGCCCCTACCCGGTGATGCCAGAGATCCAGGTCAGCAACGCCGGGGTATTCAAACTCCTGGAGAAACTCAACCCACGAAAGGCATCTGGTCCGGATAACATCCCCTGCCGCCTCCTTCAGATGGTAGCAGAAGAGATTGCTCCTGCACTCACCCTCCTCTTCACCAAGTCACTACACACCAGCCAAGTTCCCAGGATCTGGAAGCACGCCTTGGTTCAGCCTGCATTCAAAAAAGGTGACCGAAACCAAGCTACAAACTACCGGCCCATTTCACTCGCCTCCATCTGCTGCAAGCTGCTGGAACACATTGTAAGAGCCGAGATCACCCGTCACCTTGACCAACACAACACCATAACAGACGCAGAACACGGATTCCGTAAGCGACGATCCTGCGAGACCCACCTGATCCAAACCATTGATGATCTGGCCCCAGATATGGACAAAAAGAGGTCAAACAGACACCATACTCATTGACTTCTCGAAAGCCTTCGACAAGGTGCCCCAAACGACTGCTCCTAAAACCAAGGCAAACCGTACAAGCGCTTTCATATACAGAAACCTTCAAGGGTGCCCTCCACAGGTGCACTCACATTGCTACAAAGGACTGGTCCGCCCCGTGTTGGAGTACGCCTCTGTCGTGTGGAATTCCCACAAGCAACACCTGGTAAACACCATCGAAGCTGTCCAGCGTCGTGCCGCAAGGAGTATCTACCATGATTTTAACCACTATACCAGCGCCACAGAACCTGTAAATAGACTACAATTACAGGCCCTCCAAGAAAGACGAACTGTCAACAAGGCCACCTTTATGCACAATATAATGAGTGGACTTGTGGACATCACGCCAACTGAGGGTACGCTGACAACAAACAACCGTATCACCAGGGGACAGCCCAACAAGCTCCTCCTGCCTCACTCCAGAACAAACACGTCCCTCCACTCCTTCTTCCCCTCAGCCATCCGTCTGTGGAATAAGATCCCCGACAAAACGTCCTCGGCCAGCACCCTCACAAAGCGGCAGTTGAGGTCTGTGTAAAAAATACCACCTAGACGCACCCTCTTAAAAATCTCCAAAATTAAACAACAACCAAAATACTGTTTTACCAACCCTTTATAAACTGCGCATTTGCGAACTGTGGAACATTTCTCTGCATAGAAGTTTGGGACGAAGATAAGAGCCAAGAAAGCAGTTTATGCCTCTGACAGAACGGAAGTAATGAATGGGGAAAGTAGGATCCAAAGATCATGTTTGGTACACATAATGCTTACTTTCTATTACTTAGTATTCTTCGTGCCCACTAGCATATAAGGCAGAAACAAGGGTCTACCCCTCTTTCTGACTGCAGCCTGCTTTGCAGCCTACCCCCAGCATAAATGTAGTTATTTTCGTTCTTTTTTCGACGTGATGCTTGACTAGGGATATATTTATAACGTAGGGGCAAAGGACGAAGTTAATCCGAGACTTTGCACATACTACCGTAAATACTCGATGAACGTAAATCCGACATCATATGTCATGAGGTGTCATATTAGAAATACGCCAATCTCTAGATCAATTGCTTAGCTTGCAAAGCGTGTTTTCATTCATACAATGTATATGTTTTAAAATAAATTCTGTACAGATTGCAGAAAATAAAACGTGTTATACCAACATTCGTTTTAAGAACATTTTCCTAAACAGATCTAAATACGCAAACCCGATTTCAACTTCTAATGAAGTATTCGGCCACGCTGTGATTGCTGCGCAAAGACACCAAGCAATACCATTTACATATCAAGACTACGAAGGTTTCATGCGCAATGCAGTAAACTAAGTTGCTGCATAGTTTCCCATGTTAAAATGTAATGGCGCAACATGTTGTGAAGTATGAAAAATACATATTGGCAAAGGGGACATGGCCCAATACCACACTCCATCCTAATACGCAACTGACTGCGAACAAAAACTACGACTTTGTGACTCTTCATTGGAATATTCCACACCTTCACTCGCGCATCTTTTGCATTAGGAGTATTTTTGCAACTTTTATATCATTCTACAGGGGCGTACCCAGGATTGACATGTTGGGGGTTTTCCAAACTGGTATTACCAGTGGCTTGGGAAACCGGAGCTTCAGCATCACAGAACAATGTTCGCCGCCTCTCCGCCGCATATCTTCGCACCTTCCGTTACCTTGTGATGGCTCTACTGTGGACTGTGGACTGTGATATCGGAAGACGAGGGTGGGGGTGGGGGAGGGGTGCTGTTGAACATTTGTTTGCAGTTCAGCTTCTCCGCTGTCTCGGCTGTGAACTCATTACACCCGAACACGGGGGACAGTGCTGTTCAAAACCAAGTTATAACCCTAACCCTGTTCCCGCGCCTATGGGTATTACCGTCTTCCTTCCGTATAGTGCATTGCCATAATTGTTGATCAAACAGCAGTGCATACATTTTTAGGGGTTTCCAAGCAACTGATGTACGTTACCGTATTGATCATACAATAGTGAGGACTTTTTGTAACCCCGGGTATGCCACTGTTCTAACAAAACATACCACATGTTAATATCGTCACAACTATTTAACGCACGTTGTTTCCCTTTAAAAGCGATCGATTTGAATACAATACGTTTGCCATATAAAGGTCGCTGCAATAGTTGTTTATGTTCCAGCACATTAAATATGAATAACTTCGAGGAACGACTGACTTAACGTCACCACTGTATTTGCTACGGCGACTATAAATAAACCAACTGGGGCGTCATTGAGTTGTTGGCGAACTTAACTTGGCGTGACATAGCCGGGACAGGTTATCATGCGCATATTCCGCATCAACGGATGCCTACAAAGCAGGCAAACACATCGATTTTTCTTCTCGCTGCTTCGACACTGGGCCGAGAACGTTTTCTCTCATTTGTTCGCCGGCGTGTCAGATTAGTTGCCTGGCGCGAAGTGTTTGACTGAACGACGAAACTGGAATTGAATAAACTTCGCCAAATTCCCTTATCTGGAGGACGACCTTCGAATATGAATGACCTTAACACTTCGACATCAACGGATTCCCTTGAGTAAGGCCAGTTTCCCAGCAGACACGATCAATATATATATATATATATATATATATATATGTATATATATATTGAGTTTATTCGCATAAGAACTTTATATTGATCACCGGAGTACACCAGACAGTGACATGGTGACTGCGTGGTCTTGTCCGTGACTGTAGTCGTGATCGTAATTGTAGTCGTCATAATCATACTCGAAATAGCGTGTGAATATTGTCCACGCAGATTATGAAACTGGTATATTTATGTTCTTTTTCAAACGGTATATCCAAGTCATCAATTTAATGACCCAGAATCGGTTAGCTTTTCGTCATTTCGCAGTGCCATCAACAGTTCAAACGAGGCGAAACAAACGCAATAAACTCGCAGACGTTATTCATTATAATTAAACAATGTCCGTGTATAGAGTGACGAATCAACAAATCCAATACGCATACTTAGCAACTATTGCAAGCCAATTCTGCTTTTGTGACTTACACGGTGCACCTGGGTACTTACTCCAGTTAGTTTGATTTCAAACGCATGCTCAATGTTGACCTAGCTTTTGATCCTTACAAACAATCCTTCAAAACATTTACAAGACGGACATATGCGTCAGTCGTGGTTAATCTAGTTGCATACGTTTCTTTCGAGATGCGTTGCGTGGATGCAAACAAATACTCTGGTTGCGCAAAATCAAGCCCGCCTGCAGTAAAATAAAGATGAAAGCAGGATGGGTGGAGATGTGCTTATGCCAGCAACATGAGCTAGGTCACTACATACTTTATCACTTACTACCGCTCTGTTACAGCACTGAATGGAGCAGGAATGGGGGAATTAACTGCATTAAGACGGCATCGATACGACAACCCCATTACAAAATGTCATCAACGGTAGGTTGATCGCACACTCCGAGTCAATCAACGTAGAATTGCAATGCAACGATACTAAGCCGTCTCGCATTAGACGTAACTATGTTAGCTACGTGAAACACTTGTCTATATTGTGTTAGCAGGAAAGCAACAATGGTGAGGGAGACACCAATTGCATGGTTGTAGTAGTAGTAGTAGTAGTAGTAGTAGTAGTAGTAGTAGTAGTAGCATCTGGCATTGAACGCTCTCCCCTGGCCGGTACTGATTCTTTCATCAAAACACACGCAACTTATTCCTTCTTGAATCTCATCATGTTCTTATGTAATGTAGATTAAAGTCTGCCGGGTTTGGGTTAAGCATGGCAACATTTTTTGTTCAAGAGGCAAAGTTGTTGTCTCCTAGACGGTGCCATGATTCTCAGTTTTCCGTTTATCTTCCCTCTCCCTCTCCCTCTCCCTCTCCCTCTCCCTCTCCCTCTCCCACACCATCTCATTTTGCCTGTGCCTCTGCCTCTGCCTCTGCCTCTGCCTCTGCCTCTGCCTATCCCTATCCCTATCCCTATCCCTCTCCCTCTCCCTCTCCCTCTCCCACTCCCACTCCCTCTCCCTCTCCCTCTCCCTCTCCCTCTCCCTCTCCCTCTCCCTCCCTCCCTCCCTCTCTTCTCTCTCTCTCTCTCTCTCTCTCTCTCCCCCCCCTCTCTCTCTCTCTCTCTCTCTCTCTCTCTCACTTTACTTTTATTATATTCCTTCATACGCGTACTGTCTACCTCAAACATCGATTTTCCTGTTGTTCATTGAATTTTCTCTGTCTCTGGTCTACGTCGAGGATTCGAACCCGCCATCGTATCCCCAGTCTGCATCGTTAGTGTCTGCCGTCAAAGCCACTTAACGTGTCTGCATCTTTTTTATGGTATCCATATTTCTGAGTTACACACAGGAAAAGCCCACAAGCGGCCACAAATACGACTTCAGCGACCCATTTTGATTTTGAGAATTAATATTTAAGTAGCATTTATTTAGTCCCTGTCAAAAATCATGTAGTAGCTTTTAACACCTTTGAATTATATATGAACCTCCAGCAGTAGAATGTAGATCGGTACGGGACGGCAGTCTTGAAGTTAGCCCGCAAATTCCTGGAATTCATTACAAAAAAATTCTCCATTTTGTTATGTTGAATTTTAAACATGTGTTTCTGGCTAATAAATGTAATGAGACTTAAATGTACGATGCATGTAAAAAGTCCAGTGTCGTTTAAGACAGTGGTTTATGTGTGTAAATTATGTTTGTGAAAAACAACACTAATTTCAAAATCAATTTTAAAATCGAAATCTTAAACACATGTACGATGTAATCTTCATCTATACCCTGATTCGACTAGTGCTTACATAACTTTGTTGTCAAATGTTACATGAAGCTGTGCACTATGACATGTTATACAGTCACACTAGAGACAAATCGTGATAAGTCAATCAGTCTTATGTCATTGATACGACAATACGACAACGCATTGCATTGCAAATCCACACCGAACTACCCTTTCAGTGTTCAGTATCAAATTTAAGTAATTACTGTGGTAGCGGCGACAGTGATAAGTGTCCTTCTGATAACCAGAGACGATGACTGACTACATCGCGTGTCCTCACTGGAGCAAGCATTGATTCGAAGGTGCGTAGAAGTGCAATGAGCCTCAAGACAAACATTGCAAAAACCCCGCAAGTCACGAAACGTCCATGTCATTATATTACTTGATTGTTCGATGGATGTTAATACTTAGCCGTACACCAACGCAACGCTACTACCGCGGTAGCTGCCATTACTTCGTTATCAGTTTAGCTGTGATCTGCTGCTTAGGGACTATCGAATCAGGCATCAAGTGTAATACATTATTATTTCACCCATTGTGTGTTTATGAATCGAATGCAAAGTGCAAAATGTCTGCGATGTGCTACTGAATGAATCAATAACGACAGCTGTTTTACATATTTTGCAAAGGTTATAAACGAGAAATAGACAAGGAGGTCAAGAACGCCACTTGCTTTGTAATCAAGTGCCACAACCTGGAGATGGGTGCGTATTGAATGTTCGCCTTGTCGCGCAAGCGCTTCCGATAACGCGGACATTAAACACGCTTTAGCGCCAATGATCACAACCAACGCTCATTCTTCTCCAGGCTGCGAACGTCATTACTGGCAGACAGTATCCGGAATAATCGGTATCGCTGTAAACGTCCCGATTGGCGGACGGTTCCAACCGGATATAATCATCAGCGTTGTATACGTTCTGCTAGGGACCGTTTGGTGATTGTGTGTTCCGTTTGGACATCTGTGTTATTCTGGCAACGTCTGGCGTCAGCTGAACTTGTTCTTCTTCGTCTTCCCCTTGATCCCATACAATGTATTGTCCACATCACTGGGTCAGTCCTTTCTTCTATTCGACTCGATCTTTCTCGATCTTCTGCAATGGTCTCCTACGCTCGGCTGTTGTTACCTGCCCTTTAGATATCTCTCTTCACGCTGTCTTTCTTTCTACGTTCTTTTTTACCAACCTTTTCTCTTTCCAATGAGCTTTTTTTGTCATGTTTGGCTCACTCATTCTTTGCGCATGTCCTGCCCATCTCAGTCTGCCGTTTGCTGCTTTCATTTTCAGGTACTTCATCATGCCAAACTCGTTTCACAATTCCCAATGTTCCGCTCAGCTTATTGCAATCAGTTGCTGAAATAAATGCCTATTGCCAATCGTCCAAGCTATTTTTTTCAGGTCAGTTGTTTCCACTTCATTCCATCGTGTGTTCTGATGTCATTTTGTGTCCTAGTTTTCGTACGTGTGATACTGCTATCCATTCTATGTTACGTTGGCAATCTGTTGTCAGGTCTAATAACGTGTTGCCTCAATCGACTTAATTTCGTGGTTTTTATCTCCTATGACCAACGTTACTAGGTCTGCATTAATAGCCAATTTTAACAATCATTCTAATTGTAAATGCGCCATCTGAAATCCACGAAAATCCTGTTGCATCGACCTTCTCGTAAAGTGTTTTCGAAGTTGA
>CM034540.1:52660077-52685077 GCA_020002185.1 Paraescarpia echinospica
AACAGAAGAGTTCCACGCAGAGCAGCCAGATAACCGCACTCACGCAACGGAAGAAGGACCCGCGAGCAACGTTTCCCGGTCACCGACCAAAAACCAGGCTTATCGGCGGCGTCTTCTGTTGGCGCCTTCGGCCTGCAGTTCACTCGACCGCGGACTGGCGTATGGCATTTCGCGTTCGCACACGTTCGCAACTGAGTCAGCGCTGCGATAATCGGCGGTGACAGGTCGGCGACAGAAAGGCTGGTGCCCGCGAGTGAAGCCCGACCGAATTTGGTCATCGATGAAGGAAGACACCGCAGCAGCCGTCTACGCGCTCTGGCGTAATTGATGCAGGCCCCACTGATCTCGTTTGATAAGACTCTCGCGCGCACCGGCTGCAGCCAATGCGGAAGAGGCCTCGCTAATTGTTAGGAACAGCTCAACAATAATCTAGGCACGTATGTTTTATGTGTCGCAACGCAGAGTGCAGAGCTTTAATGGGAGAAGAAGAGCATAAAGCAACGTCATTACCGGCGGATCTGTTTTCATGAATTGTTGTTGTTGATATTGCCGTTGTTGTTGCTGTTGCTGCTGCCCAGGTTACAGCTGCTTCTGCTGCTTCTCCGGCTGCTGCATCTGTTGTTGTTGCTGCTGCTACTGCTGCTGCAAATGCTGCTGCTGTTGCAAATGATGTGTCTGTTTCTTCTACTGCTGCTGTTTTTGTTGTTGCTGCTGCTGCTGTTGTTGCTGTTGTCGTTGCAAAAAACATTAATATTGTTATATCAAAAGTTTGACTGCCTCTCTTTTCATAGGTACGTCCAATGTGTTTTCGACCACTATGCAATAAATATTTCTTTGATTTAAAACAATTTCCTCAAATCAATGTATTACCGGGTATCACTTTAACATAATGTTATCAAAAACATACCCGTCTGATATGATGATAATAACAATAATAAGGTAACTTCCTAATGCCCCTAAATCCTTGGAAACCAAGGTGAGAGGGGCATCAAGACATGAGGGTTGGTCAGTCTCAAAATAGATAAGCAGTATGCAAGTTATCGGCAGATGGATGGATGCACCATGACGCTATGTAGATAAGCCAGATTACAAAAATAAGTCTAAATGAGGGCAGAATTGTGTAATTTGTTCAACTGATCTAGCACTAAGAGGGAGCTTATTCCAAAGTATTGGTGCAGCAACAGAAAAAAGCCTTGGTACCAATGCTAGTGTTGACTATACTGCCCTGTCATGGCAAAAGCAAGTAAATGACATGACTAACAATCCAAGAAAACAGAGGTTTTGAGATTGCCCATCAATTCTCTACTGTTGGCATTTATAACCAGAATTAATCATATTACATTGTAATTGTTAACATGTTAGGCCTGTATAAGTTCCTATACAAATATTTGACATTGGGTGAGAAAATGCTACTTGCTTCCTTTTGCCGTTATTCTACACATTCACGTTAACACAGTCTCAAGCAGTAAAAGGAACATTTATTCAAAACTTGTGTATTTCGTGCCAGCACAAAGCATCATCGACTGCGTTCACATAACTGGACAGTTACGGTCAATCGATGTTTGTGATCAAGTCATGTCATGCATCATTCACTGGAATTTCTTTCCAAAATCGCGTACGACTTGCCGGCATCTATGGGCGCAGTTGACCACTATGGCTGCCTTCTTCTGCGTTGTCACAGCACTTGGTTCAGCTCTGCAGGGGAAAGGCTGGTCACCTTTCACAAGAGCTGCTGCTATTTTCTTCTTCAAGAACTCTCTTGGTGTGTACGTAGCTTCACCCTTGTATGTTTTCCACAACATCTTGGTGGAGCCTCTCTCAAAGCGGACCTCTTGCACCGTGCTAAGCAGCGGTTTCGCAGTGAAATTTGCATTACTTGCTCCGTTCTCCCACTTCCTGAAGTCGCTGTGATCCATGGGTACTGCGTGACCTGTCTTGTCGATGACATCTTTGAAGTCATCAAAGTGATATATGTTCTTCTTTTCTCGCATTCCCTTCTCCCCCTGCGCATCGAATGAGTCTGCTGACATAAATGTATGTCCTTTCCGGAAGTACTTCATTGCAACAGGAAGAGGTCCACCAGGTCTGTTAACCTCTGACACCATTCCAGTGTAGATGGTCCAATTACTTCCAGCGTAGATGGTCCAATTACTGTTTTGTGCTACGCAGTTGTCAGCATACAAGATGAAATTCTTGCAGTCTTAATAAATGGGATCGTGCAGCATAAATTTACAGTAATATTGTAAATTCATGC
This sequence comes from Paraescarpia echinospica, assembly GCA_020002185.1. Taxonomy (NCBI): domain Eukaryota; kingdom Metazoa; phylum Annelida; class Polychaeta; order Sabellida; family Siboglinidae; genus Paraescarpia; species Paraescarpia echinospica. The sequence goes on from CM034540.1 coordinate 52,662,332, forward strand.
ACTAAAGACATCTTCATCATTTCGTCCGCCTATAGCTTCATGCCATACGATCCCACATATTGGGTAGCCTGAGGGTTTCTTTTTTCCAAGTGGGGCAAATATTTGGTGAAACTCAATAAGTCTGGGTGTAAACACACATGTTTTCACCCCTGGCAAGCGAGGTAGCATTATCATCTTTTGCATATCCATCGAGAAGAAAGTGTCATTCTTGTCAAACACAACTGCAAAACGCAGAGCCATATTTCTTCTGACAATGCCAATCTGTCAAAAAACGTGAATTTATACTTTGTAACAACAACAAAATGTGTGTTCGTGATTGGCTGTTCGATTTGTTATTCGAAACCTGATAGGTTTGTTATTTGCTTCCTTCTGTCATTGCAGGTATGGTTGCACTTGTCACTTACTTCCTTTTGCCACTGCAATTCCATGGAAGTAACTAACGCTATTGCCATAAAACAATTACATGCTTCTTTTAACACATTTACGCAAAAATGTAAAAAAACAAATAAAAAATGTCACTTGCTTCCTTTTGCCATGGCAGGGCAGGGCAGGGCAGGGCAGGGCAGGGCAGGGCAGGGCAGGGCAGGGCAGGGCAGGGCAGGGCAGGGCAGGGCAGGGCAGGGCAGTATAGGAACAAAAGGTAAGTCAGAACTAGATAAATTCTGTTTCTCAGTTTTGTTTGTTCTCTACAAGACGCGAATCTTTCAATACTTATATTGAGGAACCACGATACGACATATATTCGGCACACTCCACCTGTCAACCATAGTATATTACGCACCTTTCTGTTTCCACCTTCGCATGCACATAGCGGATCTACACAATACCTTCGACAAACCATGTCTACATCGCGTCAACAATAAAATCAATGGAAAACTTATTTTCCCAAAATGTTCAGTAACTGAGGTTTGACATTTTGAGCTATGTAGACGTCTGAGATATTCCCGTAGTAATCATGATGTCCAATCGTGTTTGTGCAGGATTGGATTTACGTTTATGTTGAACGTTGTAAATATCGTGTTATTATTAACAGTAGTATGCTATCACATTAATGACAGTGTTTTTCTAGTTGGTGCGTATATACATATATACGCATTTCTGTTTACTAGCATGTTTTCTGGGCCAGTCATGCATGCGTATCCTGCATATTGCCAATTTATACGTACACCTCTCCAGATTGCCACTATTACGATACACATTATTACTAGCACATTGTCCCACCAGTACTCATTACGATTTGCCATGACTATATCCGAAATTATTTCCAGTTTGATCGAACGTTGCTCGCTGCGTTAGCCCCAGTAATATGTGATAGTGCAAATGAAGTTGCCGCATTAACTGTCAACAAGACTTGGCGCTTTGGCGCTCACACGACATAATTCCTCTTCGCCGCGTTAACAAATATGCGCTCTCTGTAGAACTCTGATGATTGGAATGTAAATACTGATCCAGCTTCGGTTCGTTTCAGTAGATTGCCTTGCGTGTGGCCGTCTCGTTAACATGCAGATGGTAATGCTAGTCGCTATTTGTCGTCAAGTGCCGGTGTACCAGTCTGGAAGTAAGTTCCGGTCAGAAAGTAAGTTCCGGTTCCGTTTTTGCATATTGCGCATGCTCGCGCAAGCGTAGTACACCAAATGCAACCCGCAGTAAGCATTGTGACATCAGGTGACCGGTCAACTTTGACCCCGTACCAGAGGTATGCGGCGATTGAGTTACACCGTGGTGAGTAACGTGACCTCAGGTGACCGGTCAACTTTGACCACTTGCTTGATGCACACGGCGACTGAGTTACATAATTAATATTGTTTTGTTTGCTGTAGCGACCGTTCTTCACTTATATATATGCTCCCCTACGGTACTGAACAGCGAGCTTACATCTGAGCAGAAGTTGAATAATTGGATTTGATCATTTGTCTGATTAAATGTTATAATAGACCATATTTGTATAAATGTTTTGTTGTAAACTTTGCAATATTATACAAAGGGCTACGTGGTTTTGATCTGCGTAATTGAATGAATTTTGCATTTTATATTTTATTTAGTAATACTATTTGAACTGTTATGTTACACATAATTATATACGTTGCATGATGGTACATTTTACTTATGTAATTCGTGATTGCGTGACTCATTTCCATATTATTAAAAATAGCTTAGTTACCCGGTGTTGCGTTGGGAAAAATGTTTGGAAATGGTGACCCAAAACCCCCATCCTCCGTGCGAATTTGGAACCACCCCAATGGGCCTGCTAGACTACATACAAAATATATATGCAAAACTGACGGACATAAGTGCTATTTTAAAATTGTGACCCCTAGACTCCTACCCCGGACGAATTATAAAAAAAAATCATTCTACGAACCATCCCAAAGGGTCCGCTAGATCGCACAAAAATGTCTGACCCCATGCATACAAAACTGGCGCAGATAAGTCCATTTTAAAATTGTGATCCCCCACCCCAGACGAATTTTGGAACAAAATCTAGATCACACACGAAATTTCAACTCCATACATGACAAATTGACAGAGACAAATGCCATTTAAAAATTATGACCTCCCCGAGACCCTTTCTCTTAGATATTTTTCGAAAAGATCTACATTTACAAGCTACCCCAATGGGCCCGCTAGATCACACACAAAAGTTCAGCTTCAGCTACATGCAAAACTGATGGAGATATGTGCATTTAAACAATTACAAAACTAAGCGTATCATTAACGCAAACTGTAATATAAATAGGTCACACACACTTTCGGCAGACACGTGTTTAAGCTGGCCGAAAGCAAGCGCTAACCTTTGGCATGTACACACATATACGTAATACGCAAAACGGAACCGGAACTTACTTTCAGTCCGGAACTTACTTCCAGTCCGGTACACCGCATTACCTCACCTACAGTGTACGCGCGTGTCTGAAATCGTGAAATATTAATGTACATGGTTAGAGTTGATGCAAACCGACGCTTTCATGTCTCTCTCTGTGGTCAATGTCATATCGGAGAGACGTCGGTGCACGTGTTTTGCTTCCGGAAGACAATAGCAGGTGCACATTACTGCCGTGGTGTTGTGATCCATCGTCAGCGTTGTAAGCGCAAACGCTTGTTTTGCTTTGCTTGTAACCGCGCAAGCGCTGTTGTTTTCTTTTGTTTTGAAGGATAGTGTTCATTCTTGTTTGGACAAAACACATATAAATAATTGATAGCTACATCTACTTGGGAACCTGCCTAAACTGTTATGGACGGTATAACAAAACAAATTAACCAAGCAAGGCGTGCAATGTTCAACCTCACAACTAAAGCAAGGAAGCTAGATTTACCGATATACATACAGTCTGAACTGTTTGACCAGCTTATAATACCAATCCTGCTATATGGTAGTGAAATATGGGGTTTTCAGAATGTAGAGTAGATTGAGAGATTCCATGGAAAATTCTTGAAAAGTCTACTAAAACTTAACAGGAACACAGCAAATTGTATGGTATATGGAGAAGTTGGCAGACAAAGTGTGACAACAATTATCGAAAAGAGAATGATAAACGTTTCGGTACACTTAATTGAAGGCAAACAAAGCAAGCTCCTAGTTTTGTGTTTAGACTGATGAAAAACCTACACAACACAGGTAATTTTAAATCAAAATGGATTCTAAAAATCAAGAGTATCATTGATGGATGTGGACTATCTAACATATGGCATGATCATGGAAATGTAAATATAAAATGGTTGAAGCATACCCTAGAACTTAAAGGGGAAATGAAATGCAGCTGTTTCATGCTACATATTGAAATATATACTATATAAGTATACATTAATGGTAACAGAAACGTACTCATTTATAAGACAAACTAAAAAAACGATTTTGTTCGATGCCTAAATCGTCGCTATAGAACACTGCGTATCGCCATCTTTGTTCCAAACGAGTGGTTTGATTTACTCCTATCTAATCCATGTTAAATTTCGTTTTTTTTTGGTTTACTTCATTAGTAGACATTTATGTGCGAAAACAAAGATATGGTGCCCTATTATACACGATAGGTGTTCTATAGGTCAACAAATAATTTGTATACGCGTTCGAAATAAAAAGGTGAAATTAAATGGCAAAGATTTATAACCAATGAAAACATTGTTAACGTCGCAATTCCCGAACGAAGATTTTCGCTGCCAGAAGGGGGCGGGGCTCTCAAAGCAAATGTCAGAATATTGGATGCGCGCGCATACCGGGACTATTTTTCATTTGTTGTTGACAAAGACGTCGAAGGATTTTGGTAGCTCGACGAGTTATTAAAACTGATTTTTAAAACTTCCGTATCACTTTGGAGAAAATGGATACGGCAGATGAAGACTCTAGTTTGACTTGTCACTCGGAAATTACGGTTGGTACGGTTGACACACACAAACGGCCTGTGCCATTCGGGTTTCACCAAGTCACCAGTGTACGTGCGATCCACGGTCCGATATGTCCGGCCCCGGGTCAGTTGTGGGAGTCGGACAGTGACAGTTGGTCTATCGAGGACGAAGACGTTACGCGACTTAATAATTTCGCATGGTGTTTGTGTGGACACTGCGTGCCAATGTCAACGCACATCGAGTCGCTGTGCTGTAAGGAGATAGCTGCCGTACAGCACCGTATGACAGACCTTACGGATGCCTGCATTACCGACTATGTCTATGACGACTTCAAAACGGTTTGCACCAACGCCACGGGCAACAGGGCGGTGTTGGAACTTGGAAGTCGGTCTGTTGTCATTGTATGATTTGAGTGCAGCTTCCTTGATTCGACCAATAGCTAGTAGGTAAGTATAGTTAGTAAGTACTATGTAGTTCAACAGGTATTGAATAATTATTCTAGCAGTAACTATTTCAGACTTAAATAGAGCAATTATACTTGTTCCCACCTCAAATGTTCAGGTTCATTCTGTCTTCGTAAAATACTATGTCTATGATATTCATCAAACCATTTTTGATAATTTTCTTAATAAACATACTGTTATTCTTGACAGGACGTGTGCATCCTTTTTATACAGTTGTTTAATTCCCTATTTAAAAGTGTTCAAGCAACTTGCTTAATTTATATAAAAATGTAGACAAATTCCACTCTACCATACAATAGATGTATAATCAGGACATTGTGCAATGTATTATTGATACACAAATATTTTAAGTGGAGTTTTTAATATAATAAAAATATTATTATATTATGTGTGTATGTTATCAAGACCACATCATGAAATATAGTCTTACAATCATAATTATTACAGCCCTTCACAAACAAATGAACCAATTCACTTAATTCATGATGTGATATTGATAAAACACACAGTTTTGCCAGTATAATAATAATTAGAAGATAACGGTTGTTTATTATCAACTAATGCAAATAAATTTACTTTCAGAACATATCGATTGATTCGATTAACCGCATATCGTCACTTCAGGTTGTGGTCAAGGGGAGATTTGGAAAAGGCAACAGACATGTTATACCAGCCTGTGCTGTATCCAGAAGCGAATGGGGTTTATGAAAATTTCAGCTATTGACATTGCACTATACAGGTGAGTGTACATTGAAAATAAAATCCCTGAACAAGTAAGATTAGATTGACCAAAAGGTAGAATGAATTACTCTGTGCCTTCTTATCCCATTTTTGGCAACAACAATGTGATTTGTAGTGTCTTGCATGTCCCCGTTCATAATTTGATTTGTAATACTGAAGCCAACATGAAATATATCAACAGTTTATTCATATGGAGAAACAATTCACAAATAAATAAGACTACATGGCAGACTGTGCCAATGCATTAGTCAAATTCACACACCAGTTTTCAATGTTTCTTTCAGTTGATTCAATTCACACTGACATATTTTAATCTAACTGTATTACAATTTGGGTCTGTGTCAGTCCTGTGCACATATAGTACATCAATAAATAACATGTTTATTGATGATATGGGCCACCATTATGATCAAATATTGTGACCAACAAAATTAATACATAATCTTACACATTTGTGGGTTTCAACACTAGGGGTATCTGTCAAGAAAACAAGTACTTATTATTCAAAATACAGATTCAAAACTTGTAGTACGAGTTTCAAAATCTATCAAGTGCCTCCAAATGGATTTATCTAGATTTATTGCACTATATAAGTGTTCTTATTATTATTAAGTACTTTTTGAGATGTTAGTTTGTGATAATGTCAAATATAATACTAACAATGAAGTATGAATATATATAAACACAATCTTCTAGCTGAATCCTTTGCTGCTTCATTAGTTTGTAGTACACTTTAATAATACTGGCTAAACGTACAAATTAAACAAAATATATATATTTTGTTGTAAGATGGCACTTTACTTTTACTAAACTTGATGGCAACAGTCCAGTTTTAATGGCAATGGCCCTTATCATTTTTGTGACACACGTCTTAGAAGCCACATTAAACGTGTACAGTGTGTCATATGAACAAATACATGTACAGTTCAGTGTGATGTTTGAGAAATGGTGGTCTGTTGAAATAAACTCACTATAAGTAACATGTTTGGACGTCGTTAAACTATTCCAGTAAATTACATATACCCAAAGTTCCCTACCTCGAATAGTGTCTAATAAAACACATTGCATACCACAACTAGGATACAAGCTTTCAAGTGGATGTTCCTTCCATTAGGAAGCCCTATACAGTATTGAGAATCCACTTTGCCTAAAACTCTCTATTTCTGCCAGTGATGTTCAAACAATGTTATTTAAGCATATAAATCTATTGTCATTTGAAATTGGATGGTGTATCAATTTGGTGGCACTAAACGAAATTGATATGGATACAACTAGTTTTCCGTAAAGCGGGTTCTTTGCTTTGCCACAGCCTCCTCTTTTCCTGGTTTTTCGATGCCAGCATGCTCTGCTAGAGTTACCTCGTTACTCGATGTCCCAACTTTAACAAGATTTAACAAGATTGCCATCCAGAAAATTACTCTGGATGGCAGGTGGACAAGGAAGCCTTTTGGCTTATCGAGAGTCCAATACTTTTTATCTACATGTATCCCGCCTGTAAGACAGCTGACATTTTTTAATTACTAGGCCCACGTTTTTACAGCTGTGCTCAATTAAATAATTGCTTGGTGTATTGCTTGGACTTTGGTATGTTGTGTTAGGCAAGTGACAGAGGCAAGTGATATATGTGATCACCAAGGCATGACTTTGACTGATTGGGAAGAGGGCAGAGAGGCATACCTTTATCTGTATTGTCACCTGCCAAGGACCAACTGACTGCAGCTAATTGCATGCTTTGATTTAATCAGCTACCCCAGGGTACCTAAGATGAGTAAGATCAATGTGAGATGGGTTCCAAAGTATAGATAAGGTGTATCCTTAATTTGGAATTAAAACCAGCTTAGTCAAAATCTGATTATTTGAACTACTTTGATCAGTGTTATTTTGTCAGCTTGCCTGTCAGGAACATATTATAACAAGCCAGGCTATAACAAGCATTTGGTTGATATGTGGCTTCACCGTGAAGCCACATATTTCTTGAGGGAAGGGACTGCCAATCCTACTGAGAAGCCAGGGAATAAGGGCAGCAAGGCATGACGCAGGGCAGTCTGGTATCTAGGCTTAGTAGGCAGAACATTCTGATGGTCATTGCGATTGCACATTGTGGTTGACTGGTTGTGTCACCATGCCACGTCAACTAGATTCTGTGTGGAATTATTTTGAGAAAGTTGTACAAATTGGTAAAACGGGTTGCCGAGCAAAGTGTAAAAGATTTAATTCTTTAGAAAGGCTAGGAATAAAATGTTCAGCCCATTGGGTATATTATGATATTCCACATATTTATTTATTTTCAGAACTACATATTATTTCTTATAAGATTTGTCGAGAATGTTGAACAAATCCAATAAATCGATTTAATCGAAAAAAATCCGCCGATTTAATCGAAAAAATCCGATTTATTCGATTTTTTTCTCGAAAAAATCATGATTTTTTCCAACCCTGTTGTCAAGCAACTGATACATTATTTTGTAACATCAAATGTCAACACTATTAATATCACAAACCTTACCTGTGTATTTGTGTTGTGGTCAATGGTGGCCAAGTGGAGTCGGGCTATGATGCCTAGATGGCTGAGCTTCTTCCACTTGAGTGCATACTTGAGGAAGAGGGTGTGTAAGCTCTCCAGTTCACCAGTGTGAACACACTTCGTAACGCTCTCTATATCAAACAAACAGTAGGCGACAATCCAGTTTAACCTTCTGGACAGTGAAGGCTTCTGTACCTTCAGTGAGCCACGGTGTTGTTTTCACTTGTTGTTTATACATTGCATGACTGCACTTCCGGTACAACTCTGCGCCCGCTGTCCATGAATGGGAATTCCTGATGTGATGGAGGAGCGAGATCCACATCTCCTTCATTAAGCGGGGGTCACCACCACAAGCTGATGCGCAATACCACAGTTGGTTGGCAATTCCGCCTGTCGAAGGGACAACCTCAACCTTTCTTGGCAGACAACAACCTTTATTTCTTGGTAGTCCTCTAACAAAGTCTTTCTTGGGATGTCTGTCAGTGGCAAGTGTGATGATCTTCACCCCATGGTCAGTCAGGTTGTCTAAGCAGCGTTTCAGGCCCTCCACTTCCATCCAGTAACTGTTCTTGACCTCTGTGACTTGAGCAGTTTCTTGAGCAATGATCAGTTGGCTGTCAGTGTCCATGGTGAAATAAATGCCAAATATAGCGTTGTGTCCTGGATTGTCATATCTTGCATCGCCTGATGCGACCACGCCCTGTCCAGCCAGAGCTGACATGGTGGCCTCTGAATGGCATGTCCTCTATCTCTGGCAGTATGTATGCCGCTGTATGTTGTAGCACTGGCGGGGTGACAAGGCGCATAGGTTCAGTAGGTTGACCAAATTGTACACAGTGAATGAATGTCCAGTCAGGAAGAGGATGCTTGGTGTCAACAAGTTACTCTTATAAATGTTACCAATCTTGGGTTGCGAGTGCCACATGAACGAGTGGCCATCAACACATTCTGTGGTCACAACCACTGCAAACCCAGTCACTGTGATGCTGGGCTTTGATTGCAGTTTGGTGTTTTAGCAGGTGCAGAAAAGTGAAATTATGTTTTTTTCACAACTGACAAACTTTCTCTCTTTCCCATTAGTGTAAGAACCGCTTCAGTCATCATCAGTGATATCGCTGTCACCTGCTACAACATATTCTGCATCACACACTTCAATGTTTCTCATCTTATTGTTGCAGACAGAATCGTCTGAAGATGGCGATAGTGAGACTGGGACATCCGAAGGGTCGTCTAGAGTGACAGAACTGCCGTGGTCGGTCGGAGAAGGCGTGCTGGACTGCGATGGCATCTTTGCATACCCATGGTCATGGTGAATGTTCAATGGAACAACAATATTGTCTTTATTAACTACTGCATCGACAAAGTGTCGCACTGGCGACCCGACCACTGGCTTCCATGTTTCGACACTACAAGTCGATCGCGTGGCAGCACTACAAGTGACATTTGTACTACCATGAGGGACGATGTCATCTCGCATGCTAACTCCTTTGCTGGATCCTTCAAAGCTTGTGCTCGGTATTAGGCCCTATGGTTGTTTGGATACTTCCGTCATATATTATGAACAAAATGACACAATCTTGCAAATATTCATTAAAATTGGAGCACAAGTGCGATTTATAAGTGACTTTTTCAACGTTTTCTTTTTAATGGATATATGTGTTATCTTTAATTTTCATGATTAAAATGCATGTGCACTCAAATGTGTTTAACATTTGAGCTTTGTAAATAAAAAATATATATTTATTAATCTTTGTGGCTTTTTCCTGTGACGTTATTTCCTTTTTTCTTGTTAGGCTTACATTCAAAAGTCACTAAATGATATACAATGTCCTTGTTATTAAAAGCATACATTGGTGTTTGCAGTCATGCAATCTATATTAGGAAAACACTTGGTATGATAGCATGCTTGCTAAATTGTCGTCTCAAAACTGGAGCATCAATTCGGGATCCATTGTTACAAGCCAATATTTGAGACACATAAATTAGTATTAGGCCTACTTTAGTTGACTGATGTGAACCTACTTACTATGTCAATAACTAATTATATCAGATATGACTATAGTTTTTGTTGTAAGCTATTGACTGTATCGTAATACAAGTATTTTTTCAGGATTTAAATAATTTATTAAATTTATTTATTTAAATGCGGTTATATTTTTTAGTATTTGAGCAGTCCAACTTCAATAATATTTGTATTTAACTATTTATTTCAATTAATACATTCCAATGGCAATGCCTACAATACATGATGGACAGGGCTTGGTCTGGACTGTGACTAATGTTGACTAATACATGACGACATTATTTCGCAAAACGTTATACTGGCTTCGGTAGCTGGCATTAATTTTTGTAATTATTTTGAAGGTTATTTCCCCCACCAGCAACTATGTCGATAACGTAGACTCGTAGTCTAGACGTTGCGGTATTCAGACGTAGCAACACGCCGGCACGAATTGCTGTAAACTAAATCGGCGGATTACAAGCAATTATATCATACTATTCACTCGTATTTGTACTTTATTACATTAACATTTCATATTACATTTCAATTTCGCATACGTCATATTTGTATATATGCAGACTTTGAAATAGAACTGTGGGACTATATTGTAGTCGTAATGATACCTGACGGAACTCCGAGTCACCTTGGCAACAACAAGCGCTGGTTTCGGCTTGTCATTTCCTACGCGCCGCTTTACGCTCCAAATAAGGCAACAATGTCGAGTTTCCAGGTCTATTTCGCTGACATTTACTTCATCGGTGCATAGTTATATGTAAACAATTTGACCAAAGATGGACCTGTGGCTGTATCCAATAATTATGTTTTGACGTTCAATGTCTTTTTATGCTCGTCACTTTTGTATTTAGGCTTGTAATCCGCGTTCGAAAGTGACCACCGCAGACCTATGCCAATCTTGGCGCCGGCGAACACGCCAAATTCATCATCTATAACTTGTTTTTTTCAATAGTAATCCTTGTGTGGAAGTATGTGAAAAGTTGCTTACTAACACTTATAGTATATCCAGTAGCCACGCATCGCATTAAATTGTTCTATTTTTATGTGTTTGTATGCGTTTCGTCGGTTTTTCTGAGAGCTATGCTGCGTCGCCTATCGAATTGCTGTATGCAGCTTTGGGAGACATCTCGCCAATCAAACCGGATGTACAACCACACGCCCCTGGAGCATGATGGCGGCGCCCTGTGCCGATAATAGCTACGTTTGAAAAATTATTTAAAATATACCGTGGCGCTGTACTTGTCAAATCATGGTGACATGTACTGTAAATGGTATGTTCTTATGTTTGGGCTGTGGTTGTTCAAGCACTTCATTTCCCCTTTAAAACGAAAGACATCAACAGACAAACATGGCACACTGAAATTCATGTGAATAGGCTGTATTCAAATTACAGAATATTTAAAAATGAAGCAGGGCTCGAGAAGTATTTAATCTACTTGAGCCCATCTGACAGAATCAATTTATTTAAATTTCGTTGTGGAAATCACAAATTACCTATTTCTGTTGGTCGTTGTCTCCCTGAAAATGCTCAGAGGCTCTGTAACTTATGCAGCAATGGAGACCAAGGTGATGAATACCATTATGTACTTGTATGTCCATCACTAGTAGAAGAAAGATAAAATACATACATAAATACTTTAGAATCACACCTAATACTTTGAAAATGAACCAGTTGTTTACTGTACATAATGTGAAATAGTTGACAGATCTTTCCAGATTTATTAATGTAATCATGTCAAAGTTTGTCTAATTAAAACATTTCTTGTCAAAACTGTGAATTGCATAGACGAAACATTGTTGCTTATAGCTAATTTACTAGTCATATAATTACACGTAAATCAGTTCAAATTGTGCAATACATGTAAAAAATACTATAATACATGGTTTATTTTATTTTACACTATTTTACATTATTTGTTTTGCACTGCTGATTAAAAAAATATTGAAAATACTTAATACAGTAAGGTCACTGAACGTTTTAAGAAGTGTGTGTTGTTTATGTATTACACACTGTAAATATGATTTATAAAATATAAGTCTAAATGTTCCTAAGAATACAATATGTTCTATTAAAATTCTCTCATACTCCGCAAGGGGTCGTAGGGAAATCAAACTCATTGTAATTGTCAAGTAAGTGCTACTCACAACTCAACGACAACCACAAATTACATGCAGATGTATAAAAACAACTTACAAGTGCATAGATAATGCGTGTGAAATAAAAGTTTTTGATTGTCCTGCTACGATTACAAAGAACGTATCCATGTCAATATCAGATTGACAAGATACGATGGAATCCCTATATTGCAAAATTAGTGTGTGTGTGTGTGTGTGTGTGTGTGTGTGTGTGTGTGTGTGTGTGTGTGTGTGTGTGTGTGTGTGTGTGTGTGTGTGTGTGTGTGTGTGTGTGTGTGTGTGTGTGTGTGTGTGTGTGTGTGTGTGTGTGTGTGTGTGTGTGTGTGTGTGTGTGTGTGTGTGTGTGTGTGTGTGTGTGTGTGTGTGTGTGTGTGTGTGTGTGTGTTAGCGTGCCTGTGTGCACACGTACACAGGTACACGCTGGTACATACGTAGGAAATAGGTTCATGCACTCACAATGCATTCACAATTATATCATACACGCATTCACGCATAATTTTACGCATGCACACATACATGCACACATACATGCACACACGCATGCATAAATCCATACACGCATTGTCATTCCCGTACGCAATATCACGCAAACACGCGTATCGCATACATATACACACGAGTATATCCATACATGCATACACATATACATTTGCACTAACTCACGCGCAATGACACGCAGCCACCCATGCAAACATATGCACGCACAAGCGCACGTACACGAACATGCACACGCACGCACGCACGCACACACACAGACTCACTCACACACGTACATTCAATAAAACGAGAACAATTGTTTCTTGGACACTCATCGTAGTACTGGTGAAATGTGTTTACAGATATTGAGACAGCAAATATAACTATTTAAAATGTTACGTTTGAAATAGTCACTTATTGTTCATAGCGAGAAACTGTTACATATAAAACAATTACAGGCACATTAAAATCGCTAAGCTAGACACAACCTGAGACACTCAAAATGCATTTATAACTATCAATACATCACTCAGAATGCCAGCGTATGACATTCAAATGCTACCATTTTACCAGTAACATAATCATCTAGAATGCCGCGATCATTAACGGCATTTGAATCGACAGAACGCGAAGAAGTTGTAGTGAGAACATAAGCCTTATTGGATATAGATAGTTTCCTTCGCAGAACATCGCAGAGTGAGTGGTACAAGTTCTCACCAGAGGACGTCACTGAGCGGTGAATAGAGACTACTCGGCAATTCCGTTCCGTGGCTTGGAGACTCCCTGCGTTTATCATACACAAGCAAGCTGCATACCAAGTCAAACTGTTCAGCGTGCAGTATTGTTGGCTTGATTGTATGTAAGTGTATGTGTCTGTGTGTGTGCGTGCGTGCGTGTGCATGTGCGTGTGCGTGTGCATATATGTATGTGTATGCTTGTACGTGTGCGAGCGCGTGCGCTTGTGAGTGTGTGTGTGTGCTTATGCTTGCGCGTGTACGTGTGCGTGTGCGTGTGCGTGTGCGTGCATGTGCGCGTGTGTGTGTGCGTGTATGTGTTTATACACGCGCGCGTGTGTGCTTATTTAAATGCGTAAGCATAATATCGCTGGATAGATTTTACTAGTGCGCTGTCCCATGACGACCAAAGCGTATCTAACCTTTTTCAACTGCTTTCGATTTGAAATAGAGCCTGTGTTAGTCAAATGAAATATTAATAGCCTGATTCCCTTCGATCTGGTGTCTATGCCACGAGAAATATAATAATCCCATGCAGGTGAGAAATGTGCAGACGGCTATGGAATCGTTTACTTTACGGTAGGAAAACACTAAAAATAGCGACACTCAGAAAATGTATGCTTCGATTACGAAACGGATACATGTGTGAGAGGCGGGATGGATAGATCGCAGTCGTACATAAATGGGTGCAATGTGGGTGTGAGAACGTTCAAGTAGTTTCAGTTAATAATTTACACACACATATATATGTGTGTTGTGTGTGTGTGTGTGTGTGTGGGTGGGTGGGTGTGTGTGGGTGGGTGTGTGTGTGTGTGTGTGTGTGTGTGTGTGTGTGTGTGTGTGTGTGTGTGTGTGTGTGTGTGTGTGTGTGTGTGTGTGTGTGTGTGTGTGTGTGTGTGTGTGTGTGTGTGTGTGTGTGTGTGTGTGTGTGTGTGTGTGTGTGTTGCAGACAGTTTCCGAGGCTTTTACTACGATGCACGTACACAGCTGCTTCCGGTCGCATTTTCATAACTCGTGGCACAGGAGAGTTCAACTCCAATCTATAAAATTAACTGCCCTTTACGATACATTACACACACTTGCAATATCACCAATACAAAGAGACCATAACGAATGCTCGGACTCCAATTCAATATGGCTTACAGCAATCTCGTTTCGATTACCTCAGCACAAATTGTGTTCGTTGATATTCAAATATATTGTGCATAAATAATTTAAGATTAAAGTAATAACTCGCAAATGCATCCCAGAGATGTCGTGATGGTGTTCGATTGAACAGTCTGCCACGGAGTAAAGTGTAAAACGCTTTGATTATTTATAAGGACTGGATACTGCGCTATATAAGAAGTTATACCTTCATTTTAATTTAAAAAAAAAATTCGCACAAACGAGCTAGCCCGTCAAAGTGATTACTACATAGAAAATTGAATGCGGAATGAACGTTAAAGATGTCCCCACAATTCGATTTACTCGTCTCATTTCAAATTCATTTAGCCAAAAAGAAGACATACCTAGTCGAGGAACAACGTCAATTCGAGTTATTCTCAACACTAGAATCGTGACGTGAATTTGCGATGCAATTATGCACGTATTTACGTGGTGTTGTCGTCAACTGTCCTGGCGCTCTCAAAAACCACGTAACTAACCTATTCAGTGGATTGAAGGCTGGATGTCGGCCATACAACTGGGGTTTTCATACAATTACAGGATGTAACGACGAAAATAATTCGACTTTTAAAACCGTTTATTGGACGTTGTTACCCTGAGGCAACATATCGGTTTTATGCTGTATTATGTATTTGAAAGAAAATGTCAATCAACACAGAATCAGTGCCGCCATACCAAGTTAGTGTGTAAAAATATATATTTCATAAAAAAAATTCTGCGCTTGGTTTGTTGAATGTAACGCCATAACGTAGGTGATGAAGAATGTTTTATTTGGAAAAGTTGAAATAATCCATCCAATAAAGTGGTAAAAACGAAATACTAATGTTAACTGTAAATCAGCTGAGGGTATTACTTAAGCTAGTCCCATGCAACATATTTGTGTCTGAAAGAAGCGGATGGATAAAGCTGTCGAGCAAACAGTTTAAACAATGTCTACACACAACAATGCTGTCTTTGTCTGAATACACCTCAAATAGAACGATTTTGCAACAACACCGTCTAAATAGTGTGTGTAGTTCTAATAAAAGCAATCACACTTTGTAAAGATGCTGTATATACGTCAGATACAACGAACTCACAGTCATACATTACACATTAAAGGGACGTAGTCTGTTTGTCAACCCGTAGATAGCGGGCATAGTAATTTCTAACTGGATGTCTGCTGTGTCGACTTTGAGAGAGTGAGCACCGTTGAACATCAAAGGATATAGCAGTTAATTCAGCCCCACTCGGCCGTTTGCCAATAAACTTGTTTTGAAACTGGATGTTTTGTTTACTATTTGAACACGCACCCGGGGTCGTGCCTTCAAATTGCGACCGTTGTTACGGGCTTACTAAACACAATTTGGCGGGCAGTATACCTTCATCATAGTTAGTATAGTCTTAAGGACATTATATTAATTAATACAAAAAAAACTAGGAACAGATCCTCTTAATACACATTTTCCATACTAATGAGTGTTTTGTAAATGTTGTTACCTCTTGTAAGATCAAGTTTTCTTTTCGTAAATATTGCATTATAGAAATAATAATATTACACATGCCACTTGTCACGGTTTTTATGGAGTAAGAAGTCGGTAGAGTAGCAGAACTTGTTCTATGCATAACAAAGCGCTACAAACTGAATATAGTACAAGTATATGCACCAACAACATCATACTCAGAAGAAGACATAGACAACATCTACAACGACGTGGATGAGACCTTAGAAAAGCCAACCCACTACACGATAGTGACGGGAGACTTTAATGCGCAAGAAGGGAAATGAACAAACATTTAGGAAACTGCAACAGGCAAATTTGGCCTAGGCGTGGGAAACGAAAGAGGCGACACCTTGGTAGAATGGGCAACATCAAGAAATTACAAAATCATTCATCAACCAAGTCAACATCGGAAGTAACCACGGAATGGTAACGAGCATCATCAAACTGGACGTCAAGGCTGAACGGAAGAAGTTGATAAACAAGAGACCACCAAGTGTAGATACTACCCAAATCGGAAGAAAAAAGATCGAATTCCAACTCGAACTGCGAAATCGATCCGAGACACTACAGGAACTAGATGACATTGAAACCATGAGCAAGATGAACATCTCGAAGACAAAAGTGATGATACAAAATGACACACCAATATATATCAGACTACGAGATAACCGATGGACATCGCGTATCACAACCTGGACACCTTAAGAAGGGAAACGATCTAGAGGAAGACCGACAAGGCGGTGGAGAGGCGAACTAGATGAGTATTGGAAGGGCACCATCTGGCAGAGGATAGCGCAAGACAGTCATATTTGGAAACGACATGCTGAGGCCTTCGCCCAATCACGATGATGATGATTTTTAACAAGATTTAACAAGATTGCCACCCAGAGAATTAACTCTAGGTGGCAGGTGGACAAGGAAGCCTTTTGGATTATCGAGAGTCGAACCCTTTTATCTATGTGTATCCCGCCCTTCTGAGGTATGTGTCGATTTTATTCTTAAACATATTCACGCTACTAGCACCCACACAATCAGCAGATAATCTGTTCCATTCACTTACAGTCCTTTGTGAAAATGAGAACTTTCTTATGTCTAATTTATACTGCTCCTTTGCTAATGTAACTTCATGTCCTCTAGTCCTTCTATCTTTCTTAACTGAGAACAAAATATTTCTATCAATATTTTCATAACCATTCAGTATTTTAAATACTTCTATCTGATCTCCTCTCAATCTCCTATTCTCTAGTGTTGTTAAACCACATGCTTTTAGGCGAATTTCATAACTAAGATCCCTCAGTTTTTGTATCATTTTAATCGCTCTCCTCTGTATTCTTTCTAGCATATCCATGTCCTTCTTGCGATATGGCCTCCACGCTTGTATACAATATTCTAAATGAGGCCTCACTATTGTTTTGTGCAGCGGTATTATTAGTTCTTTTTCCTTATATGCTTTATTAATCCAAGGATTTGAGTTCCCTTTGAAGCTGCAATTCCGCACTGCTCTGAAACCTTCATATCAGCACTAATGGTTAACCCTAAGTCCTTTTCTTTTAAGTAGTACTTAGTACCCCCCATTGTATATTCTACATCTTCGTTCCCATGTCCTGTGTGGAGGCATTTACATTTCCCAAAATTGAACAGCATTTGCCACTTTTCAGACCATTTGATCATCCTGTCAAATCATCTTGTAAATGCTGTCTATCTCCATCACTTTTAATCCTTCTAAACACTTTTGTATAATCCGCAAATTTCAACACCTTGCCTGTTATATCATCATCCAAATCGTTGATATATATTAAGAATAATATAGGTCCTAGTACTGATCCCTGTGGTAACCCACTCAATACCGATTTCCGGTTTGAGGTCTCCCCAACAACTACTACCCGTTGTCTTCTGTCAATTAGCCATTTTTCTACCCAGTTAATTAAACCATTTCCTATGCCATGGACCTTTAGTTTAAGCAGTAATCTTTGATGTGGAACTTTGTCGAAAGCTTTTTGAAAATCTAAGCTTTTTGATATCTACTGGTGATCTCTCATCTACCCACTTAGTTATGTCTTCAAAAAAACATAACATATTTGTTAAGCATGACCTCGCTTTTAAAAACCCATGTTGAGATGGGTTTATCAAGTTATGTTTAACAAGAAAATCCACCATGTGATCTTTAATTATGCTTTCTAATAATTTGCAAATCACTGATGTTAAATTCACTGGTCTATAGTTCTCTGACTTGTTTCTCGAACCTGTTTTAAATAACGGTATAATGTTTGCCTTCTTCCATTCTAATGACAAATTGAAAATTGTTGCAAGCGGTACGCTACTTTGTTCTACAATTTCCAATAGTAGTTTGGGCGGAATCCCATCCACTCCAGGTGATTTATTATCCATCATAGCCCTTATTTTCTTAGCTATCATTTCCGGGGTTACAATTAACTGTCCTAAATAGTCTGAATCTGCCCCCTCTGGTACTGGCATGAACTAATATCTTCCCTGGTAAACACTGAACTAAAATACTCATTCAGGTCTTCTGCCATTAAGAATCATCTGATATTATATTTCCAGCACTATCTTCTAGAGGACCAACCTTATCCTGAACGTTATGTTTGCTTCGAACATATGCTTAACAACTATTGCGGTCATGTTTTATATTACTAGTTATTTTTTGTTCATAGTTTCTCTTTGAATTTCTAATTTCAGCTGTAGCTTGGTTAAGTGCTTCTTTATAAATGTTGAGATCTTCATCATTCCCAGTACATATATATTATGACTTCCACATCATTTGTTTATACTTAATTTTTCTAATGGCTTCTTTCAATAAGTGTTTCTTTTTGGACCGTTTCCCTTGTTTTTTGAAGGGTGCACATGTATCGACTATGCATTTAATTTCACTCTTTAAGATATTCCAACATTTTGTTGCTGTCTTATGCTTCAGTGTGTTATTCCAGTTTATCTTTGCTAAATATTTGCTCATGTCCTTATATCTTCCTTTGTGGAAATTTCTCCTATGCTGCTTTTTACTATTCCTTTCTGATTATGATGATGAAGTCGGTTAAAACCTTAGGGAGTAGTCGTTAACTCCACCCCTTATTGTATGGCGACATTTCCATCGTCTCCCTCTTACACAATTTGCAGGGCGGGGTATGTTCTGTCTTCTTTTATATTTACCCAACTTTTCTCGGTCTTCTTCTATGGTATTTCACTCATAGCCGCTCAAATCTGCCCTTTGAAGATTTCACTTTATACTCTCTTCCCATCTTAACTGCGGGTTTCTCCTTCTACCCTCTCTTCTGTTTTCCCTGCTGTTTATGCTGGTCTTCCCTCGCTCATTCTCTGTATGTGGCTCCTACGAGAGCGACGTTTTAGTCTTAATAGGAATAAGAATAAGAATAAATTTATTATTACTTGCAATTTTTCAGTTGGATTGTACATGCATGCACCATAGAATCCCCAGATCCACACAAGTATCACACTGTTACAAGACGACACAATATTATGCTACAATGCTCACAAAACATGTACTCAATACAATTAACGCAACGCTAAAGGTACTGTTAAGTAAATTACATAGTGTATTAAATACCATGGACTTAATGAGTGTTTGTACCGATTTGTGTTCGCCATTGGGACGGGTAACTCGTTGAATGACTGACTATGGAGTCTCCCATATCGAAATTGTACATTCAATATGACACCCATCACATCACACCACATCTGCCAGGTGAGGCTATCAACGGCCATCTGCACAGCTTCATCGAGAGTGAGTCCCAGGCCATCTATATCTTGCTTGATGCAGTTATTCCATCTTAGGCGAGGGTGGTCAAGCACATGTACCCAATGCCGAGTCTCCGATACACTTTTCGGTTGTAGGCGAAGGTCTTGGCGTAGACACCATCACGAATTCTTAACTATACTAGCCCCGTCAGGTAAGTCGGCACCAAACCATGCGTACACCAATAAGCCAAAACTAGCAATCTGAAAGTGATGCAATTCGCCTTCGGCACCCATTGAAACACAGGCGTGAAGTGCTCGTGCTTACTGGTGCGTGTCACTAGTCTGCACGCAGTGTAGGCGTGACATCTGTGATGACGGCAGGAAGAGTAAGGGTGAGCTGCAGTAATCCAGATGAGAGGTAACGAGTGCGTTGGTAGCACTTTGGACAAAATGGATGCGCTCTTCCAAGAACGTCCGGAACCACGATAATGCCGTTTCGCGCACACCGTTTTCGTCATGCAGGAGTGTTAGCAAGTGTTCATGCTCAATCGTGTCAAATGCTTCTGATAAATCAAGCATAACAAACAGTATTGCATCGTTCTTGTCGAGCATACAAGCAATGTCTTGATGGACACACAAGAGGAAAGTCTCGGGATTGTGCATCATATTATATGCTAACTGGTGTTCTTCGTCCAGTCCATTAACTGTGAGATGGTCAACCAGACGACGAACTGCAACTTTCTCTCGGACTTTGCCTATGAATGCTATGCTGGAAACGGATCTGTGGTTTTAGTATGTCTTTGTTGGCAGTGTCGGTTTTAAGAAGTGGCAATTCTCGGAGTGTTCAGAAATAGTCCTTGCATTTAGGGTTTATTCAATATGGCTGGCCACCAGATAGAGAATGTGGATATGTATGGTGTTTTCTTCCAGAGATCAGTGGGGCAGGAATCCAGACTGTATATCTTTGAGGAGTACGTCTGATGATGTTCATCAGTTCCTCTGCCAACATCGATGAAGTAAACATAATGTACGTCTTCATTGATCAGCTTCTCGTGTATCTGAATCATGCCCGGTGGCTTCAACAGGTTTTGGCCAAAGGAAAATATGTCTGCTCGTCAAGAGATGACAACACTGACTCACATTGCGCACGGCTTGGCTCGAATGATCATGCTGTTGGCCGATGTTATGTTTTCTACAAAATATGTCGATGGACCTCCATCTTTTCTCGTTTGCATGCCTCATTGCCCTGGCTTGGTGGATGTCGTCTAGTTTTCATTCTCGACATGACGCCGAATGCAGGTCAGTTGGTCAACCATGGTACTCGCATCTATTTCAGTGTCCATCGAAGCAAGATTCAACAATAGATCAGTTACAAGGCGAACCTCACGTAGCTATGCAGCTGCTTCACGATACGGGCGTGCACTGGGTTTGTACTTAGCACACGAAAGTAGGAAAACATGACAATAGCTATCCGATATGTTGCTGAGTTACGCCGTGGTTGTTGACACGTTTGAACGGGATGAACGTTATATCATCAGGTCATATGCGTCGGTTCTGTAACATGTAGTTATAGGTTAGTTGCAGCTAAAATGTCAGTCAATACCTTTACACCAGGTGCACTACTCAGTTCACAGTGAATATTGAAGTCACCGACAACGAGGATGTACTGCTGAGTGATAACTATTAAATTCATCAAGGAACGGCCGAACAGATGTCGCCGTTGGG
Source organism: Paraescarpia echinospica (assembly GCA_020002185.1). NCBI lineage: Eukaryota > Metazoa > Annelida > Polychaeta > Sabellida > Siboglinidae > Paraescarpia > Paraescarpia echinospica. Next base: position 52,683,853 of record CM034540.1, read on the forward strand.
TGATAAATGGCGTCTCGAAGTTTGTGTTGATCTAACATCTAAATGTTCAAAGGTGTCGTATTGCTTAATAGTATTTTAATAGTCAGAATTTATATGCTGATTGTATAATAGTCCGAAACCCCTCCACGTTTAAATGAACAACATTCCCCGATATATACGTAACACGTCGGAGAAAGCTGAGAACGGCACTCTTGTTTGGCTAAAGTAAAACCATTAAATCGGCATCATGTTTTATTTTATTGTTACTGGTTTATTACACACGGATCGTGCGTTGAAGAACACACACGTTACAAAAGGTGTAGTATCAGTTTGTAGAAAACCGCGTTTACTGAGTTTACTCTCCCTTGGCTTATAGATACGCGTTCAAAGCTCAACCTCGTGATTTGTGTTAATCGTCTTCCTGGTGTTGATACGGCAGAAATTGAACAAAACTGTTGAGTCCCACTGCAGTTCCTTAACTACCTAGAGGTACCAAAATGCAGTTTTGGCTATACATATGTGTCTGTATAGTTTAGTAAAGAACTACCATAATGTGTTAGATGTGAAACTTACTCGGAACGATTCAACATGTCTACGGTATATTAGGAATACTGGGTACAACATTAGTATCTTACTATTGAACATGATATTATATTGAGAATAGTTCAACTAGCAATATATTTGCACCTTTCAGACATATTTAAGTAACGGTGACTGCGTTATCTATTTAAGAGGCTCCCTAATTGTTCCCACACAACAATTAGCCCTACATAAAACAGCGCGCTAAATGAATTCGTATCAGCACCATCAATAATATCGGAAAGAGAACTAATGCACCGCCATTACAGTCGACCTGTCTTCAATATCGCAACTCAGAAACCATTCCTATGAGGTTTGAATTATTAATGCAATTCATGTCTTTGTTTATTCACCAGAAGACAGTGTAGGCGTGTGCCGTTCTATGTAATTAAACTAAATGCTATATCGTGGCAAATGACGCAAGTGGGATGGGGCCAACAATATATATATATATATATCTGTCTACGTAGTACTAAATAAATGCAATTAAGTAAGTGCTATAGAATATTAACACAAAGAGCCTATGCATCAACTATATTGCAGCTAATCATATGAAGTGTTATACTTATTTATTTAGTCAATGTATCAATGCAATGGATAATAAAAAGGTTCTAATGGACAGGTGTGTGGCGTGGACTCGTTGATAGTGTATAACGTGCAGGCGTCC
>CM034540.1:52695077-52697525 GCA_020002185.1 Paraescarpia echinospica
CGTAGGATTTGAAATGGTGTGTTTTCAATAAGATTTTATAATAAATTACTGGCATGACACACTTTATTCTAGGTGAAAACAGTTAAGTTTCTTTAACTATGCCCTAAATTCCATATACATAACTATGTTAGATATATGTGGCCCTTTCGTTTATCTATAAATACGAAAATGAAGAGGAATTGTTTACCTGGAGTTGACTGCAAATCACAAAGTAATGCAAGATGGTAATGATGCAACACACAGCCTCTGTCAACTTTAGGCTTTTTTGTAGTATATCGAGCCACACCGAGACAATTTAATATTTGCGAATGCATTTACCTAGTTAAAAAAGAAGAATGATCACCAATCTTTAGAATGGACGGAAGAGAAGCACGTATTACACATGAAGTATAATTAAATATGGATGCAGGCACAAGCTTAAGGTCAAGCCATAATGTATAACGATAATCTGGTTGATGAGTATCAAGCAACACATACGCAGGCACGCACGCACGCTCGCACGCACGCACACGCATGCACACACACTCGCACACACATACACACACAATTTAAATATATACAACTAAATCAACTCAAACGTCTAAGTCTACGTATTTATTTAATATGTTACATTACGTCATCATAACCCTTTAGCAAATAAAAACCTATTTGACACAAGGTATAATATATTACGGTTCAACAAACGAAATTGCTGACAATGTGCCCTGCATTGTACACAGCGACAGCGAAACTGCGGAGGGAGGTGAATGCAACAGCGGGGATCCGACGTCATGAAAAACAATATTAACGAGTATTGATTGGCGAGAAAGTGGCGCGCGCCGCCGCACGGATTGTCGGAGTCCCGCGTTTTCCAACCATTTTGCACGCGTCGACGCTACGAGTGCATCTCGACAACTCGAGCTGGCGCACCGACCGCACACGCCCCCTGCTGCCTCCGTCCCGCACCACTCGCCCGGTGAAGGCATTAGCTGGTGGAGGTGTTCCGCGGGCAAATCGCATCCGACGACGTCCGGATTCAGACGCTGGCCATGGACGCGAATATCAACGCTGAGAACTCTCGCGCCGAGCGAGAGACCGGCTATTCGGCCGTCACCGGGGATATGGAGAAAGGTGAGTGTTATTGACAGTATTTAATGTTCTAATCAAGGTACAAATGCATGTTCGACAAGGAAAGGCCAACTTCAAGATACACATACCGCGACTGTCCACAGCTTCAACGAAACGCCTCGTCCGTGTCGCGCGAGCTATCCCTTTCAACTACGCTATCACCCTACGCTCTCCGTTGCCATGTGCTGCTTACATTTCGGTTCGACGCAACGGGATAGTGATCTACGCTGTACCAATTACGATTGTTGCCGAGCAACAGGTTCGCGCAGACGGTTATGCTATCATTTCAGCAGTCCTTTAGGAAACACGCCGATAATGCCTTCGTTGTGACGACGATGACCCCGGCTCTATGTGCACCATCCAACGTGCGTCCAGTCGCTAGAATGATTACACTGAGGAGTTCGTAATACGATTTCTGGACTCCCTGGTTGCCGTAAATCGGGTTAACTCGACGGCTAAGCGGCGCATGTATGTCGCATATTTATCCGACACTTAGAATAATCCAGTTATGTTTGGGACATGTGTTCACATACGCACTGTGATGGATCGACGACTATTACTTCATACGGTATCAAATGCAGTGACCAAGCTATATAAAATAACACATTGCACCACAGTAGAAAACGGACATGTAAAACATGATTACTGCGTTACGCATATTGACTTTGGCACTAGTTCTGCTGCAAAGAAAACACATGTTACTATTACTTACTTGTTGGTATAAAAACATACCTTTACCATATTAGAGTATATTAACCATAACCAGGTACCACGTTATGCAAATGACCACAGTATTATAGCCAGGTACCATGGTATAAATCACCAGCCATGACGATCTTCATATAACCAGGCACCAACAGAAGGATCATCAGGAAATCAAGCACCAACTGTAGAATACCATATTTAGAACCATCTACCATAACGTAGGTCACTAAATAAGAGGACCTGTACCATAATGCAGATCACCATATAACAAGGTACCGTAATGCAGATCACCATATAACAAGGTACCGTAATGCAGATCACCATATAACAAGGTACCGTAATGCAGATCACCATATAACAAGGTACCGTAATGCAGATCACCATATAACAAGGTACCGTAATGGAGATCACCATATAACAAGGTACCGTAATGCAGATCACCATATAACAAGGTACCGTAATGGAGATCGCCATATAAACATGTACCATAATGCAAATCACCATATAACCGTGTACCATAATGCAGATCACCATATAACCGTGAACAATAATGCAGATCATCATATACCCGTGTACCATAATGGAGATCACCTTATAACCATTTACCATAATGACGATCATCACTATATCCAGAGA
>CM034540.1:52698525-52716662 GCA_020002185.1 Paraescarpia echinospica
TAATTATAGATATATAGTAAGCAATATTTTTTTTTAAAGTTAGCTAGAGGGAGTAATCTAGGGTAGATTAAAAGTAGGCGATTTGCGAGCGATAATTGGGGATGTTAATGTAATCGGAACGTTGTTTACAAAGTGGGTCACTGGCGAAGTTAGCGTAACGTGAACGACAATAGAATAGCGTTATTTGAGATAATCGATGTAGTTAGATGAGTAATTCAAACCTGAAATAACAACCTTTTAAAGTGTATATTAGTACACAGGAAACAGTCTTTGTAAAGACTACCTTGTATCTAAGCCTAACTTGAATACATTGTCATCGACATCGTAACTAGGTACGGCACGGTGTGTCACTGTGTGTTAACAAATATAACTAACTATAACCTAAACAATCTGGTGTAAATTGTACACAGAAAAGTCTTTTCAAAGACTATAAAAACTATTTTGAACATAAATAAATTCTGATATGGCACCTTGCAAGCGGCAACTCAGGGCAGAACGACACTTAGTTTGCAACGACTGCCAGAGCTGGGTGGATTTTGCGTTGTCTGGCTGTCCAAAATCATGGGCAGAGACCAAAGATGACGGATTCACCTTTCGGTGTATGGGGTGTTTGAGGGTGGAATGTCTGATGAAGGAGGTGTGTAAGTTGAAGGATATAGTGAAGGAGATGGAGGTGAGACTCAACATAGAAATAGATGGAGCAGAGAGGGATGGCGCGGAGAGAGTTGAGAATTCTACAACACAGAAGGAGCAGAGTTGTGACACGGAGACTGAAGAAAGAGGAGACTGAGAGGAGGGAAGGTGACCGGTGTGAAGGAACAAGAAATTGAGAAGACAGAGGGACGGAGGAAAAGTGTTCGGCAGAGGAAAAGAAAACGGGCCAGTGGGGATAGATCAGCAGGTAGTCAGACTGTAGAGAACGAGGAGAGACATGACAGCGATACAGGTGGTGAAGAGGTAGATACCACAGAGGCAGTTGGTAAGACTGTGAGACAGAAGACTGATGGAAGAAGACAGAGTGTTCATCAAAAAACAGAAAACATGACAGGCGTGAAGGTGACAGGGAAGAAAGTGACAGTAGTGAAGGAGGTAGCCGGGGAAAAAGGACGGGAGAGGAGAGAAGAAAATGTAATGGGAGGAAAGATGAAGGGACGAAAGGAAGTGAGAGTAAATGTGCTAGAAGAGAAGATGACAGGAGGAAAGGGGACAAGAGAAAACGCGACAAGAAAGGAGGGAATGGAAGAGAATGTGACAGGAGAGAAGACGGCAAGAGGAAAAGACAACAACCAGACATATGCAAACCGGAGGAGCTACTCCGAGGCAGTGATTGATGGGACAAGGAGAAAAGAGAGAGTGTTTATGGGCGATTCAATTCTGAGAAAAACAGACAAGACTATATGCGAGGGGAAGGACGTTGTTGTATGTCTACCGGGGGCTACGATAGAGCATGTGACCGAAAGGGTAGAGAAGGTATTGGGGCATGGCAATGGAGGATCTATACTAGTACACGTAGGGACAAATAATGCAGACAAGGAGGGAACAACTGGGATAGTAGAGAAGTACAAACATTTAGTGAGGAAGCTAAAGAAGACAAGAGTGGAACAGGTTGTTCTCTCAGGAATTTTGCCAGTAATGGGAGGAAGGGGGGCAAGATACAGAAACTGTAAGAGGATGGCGATCAACGCACTAGTTGAGCAGATGTGTGAAGAAGAGGGCGTGGGATTCATAGATTGATGGGGGTACTTTGTTGGGAGAGAAGATATGTACATGAGAGATGGCCTCCATCTAAGTGGAAAGGGGGCAGCATCTGCTGCGATCTGTTGACAGTGGGGCAGGTTGCATCTATTTAAACTAGATTCGCAGGGGGGACTCGCAGAGAAGCCTGAAACTGGAGGCATAGATAAAGACAGCACAAATAATTAAGCAAAGAACAGTGTGGAAAACTGTTCTGAAGCTGGATGTAAATGTGTTTGTTTAAATGCAAGTGGAATATAGTAAAAAAAAAAATGAACTAAACATTATGGTAGAAGATATTGACCCTCACATAATAGGTATAATCGAATCATGGGCAACCACCGATATATCAGATGCTGAATTGGGTCTGACAAGATATGTAATGTTTAGGAAAGATAGAATAGGAAGAAAGGGAGGTGGAGTTATTTTATATATTAAAGAATCTATCCAGGCTTATGAAATAAAATTAGACAGAGAAGCAGATTGCGAAGAAGCTGTTTGGTGTAACATAGTTACAGGAAACTCAACGTTAACGGTTGGATTAGTTTATTGAAGTCCAAACATAAGCATAGAAGAGAATGAAAAAATACAAAACGCTATAAGGGAAGTGAGCAAACGGGACTGTGTTATTATGGGGGGTTTTCACCATGGAAATAAAATAATCTGTCTGTCTGTCTGTCTGTCTATCTATCTATCTATCAATTTATCTATCTATATACCTATCTATCTGTATATCTAGCTATCTAGCTATCTAACTATTTTCTATCTATCTATCTATCTATCTATCTATCTATCTATATATATCTATATATATATATATATCCATCTATATATCTATCTATCTATCTATAGCTAGCTAGCTATCTATCTACCTATATATATATCTCTATATCTCTTCCCTCTCTCATACCCCTCCCCCCCCCTCTCTCTCTCTCTCTCTCTCTCTCTGTTGTCCGCAATTACCTTCCATTCTTGGCTGTTCACACCTGACCTACTAAGGTCTTTTTTATGTTGTCGTTCCTCTCAGCTTTGGTCTTCGTCGTTTGCCACCTTATTCTGCTTTCCATGCTCTTTTTGACAGTCTGTCTTCGCTCATTCTTTCCACATGTCCAAAACACACCATTCACTCATATGTAATGCTTTACGTTTTTTTTTGGGAGGGGGCTTTTGGACCTTAAGCGACTACTCCTCGCAGAATGTCTGAAGAACCTTGCCGATTGCTTTGTCTCAAAAACGATTTGGGCCGGTTTTAGGAGATAGTAGATTCCTTTCCCGAAATGACGCTGTTCAACTGATACTTGGCATAATTACACCTTTGCTGCTCGCGTTGATGTCATCTTCAGTCAAAACATGGACCAAGTTCACCAAAAACTCGACCTCAACGTAAGTTCGTTCGTGCGCATGCGTGTGTCTGTGTGTTCGTTTATCAGATGCCGGAATAATTATGATTCGACGTGGGATAATGGTCGAATGGCATCCGATTTTGAACCGATCTGTAAACAGGGTTATCTTACGCTCGAAAGCATTGCCCTTTCGTGTTTTTTAATGTTATTATGTAAGTTTGTTTTTATACGAACCCCTATCATTAGAGAGACAACGTAATATTTAGCAGTGCACATTTTGTTACGGAATGTGGATTTGTAAAACGAACGATGCGTTAAAATGTATAACATGGCATTGTGCTATTAGTCCCGTTTGGTAGTTTGAATAAAATGTCTTCATTTGACTAATTGCATCACTTTTCGAAAATTGCATGTAGCTAACCATATTTTATTTTGTAATTTTACAACAATTGCTGGAAAAGCGCGTCACATGTGTCAGCAATTCAGCGTCGTGATTGGTTGTTGAGATTATGTCAAATCAAGACATTGATGATGCAGGATATTAATGCAAGTAAGTAGTACGTCACAAGTAGCTCAGATTGTCTAAATCGGAACTTTTTGTTCATTGCACTAAGCTTAACATTGGAAGCTAGCTTTTTTTGTAACCCCACCTCAAATATGGAATGAGCTCACCGTTGTTTTAAAACCATCTAAAACTAGCAATCTTTCAGAAAAATATCAAGGTTTATTTGTTAGAAATTGGATTCCTGCCCTACAACTTCGGCGGTTTCTTGCTCTAATGATGACACTTACGCGTACCAGTTCATAATATTGCCTAATTTGTATCACAATAGATTCCATTGTCATACTTTAATGTAGACATTGGTTTAATATTGGTTGTTTTTTTGTTATAGCTATTATAGCTATTATTATTACCATGTCTATCCGTTGTGTTTTGTTTTGGCCAGGTATTTAGTACGTACATATGCGTACGTATATATATTGCTATTTATATTTTGCCATATTACTATACACCAAAACAGCACCTGCTAACACCCAAAGTTCGTCCAGAACAGATAGTGATCCCTGTCATCACGTTTCAATTAAAAACCACAAATATTGTGAGGGGTTTTGTAAAAAAGATACAAAGTCAAACAACAATTAGAAACGCACACTTCAGGCAAAGTTTGCAAAGACAGTCGGAGCAATAACGCCCGCGGGGAGCAGGTAATCAGCAGGCGGCTCGCGACAAAAACCGGTTTACGTAGCTGATTCACCGGAGCATTCGACTGCATCGAAACGGTGACTGTCTGTCGTCTTTTGTGCCGGAGACAGCGCGTGATTGATCACGTGTAAGGTCACGCCGACTTTTTTATTCGTGGAGCGTCACTGAGGAATGCAGCCGTCGTCTGAATACGGCAGTTGTGAGGCGATTCGAAGCTGCGTGCTCGCACTGGAATGTTGTATCCCTTCTAGCGTCGCCTGCTAAGTCCGTCTTTTGTTCCGGTCAATAAGAGACTTGCCCAAGAAGATATAGAGTTACAGGGACTGTATTGTACTGCTTCAAGCAAGTGGTCATTATTGTCGTTAGTTACACTGACGATGTGACCATTCAACGTGGTACAAAGAGGTGCTTGTCTGTTTGATCCCGGCCCCATTTTAAAGATGACATTGCATTATTGCATTAGAAATGGCAGGTTGGGTCAGATGAGAATAGTGAAGGTACTTGTCACATGCAACGGGTCGGCGGGAGAATACGTATTGTTCGAGCTCGAAAAGTAATACCCCGGCCCGGAGGAATTAATTCAAAGGATCACACGCACGCATGCACCGCGCACATACGCATGCATGCATGCATTCACACACACACGCGACAGGCATGCACACACGCACACGCATACACACACACTCACACATACAAACACCCACACCCACACCCACACGCACACGCACACGCACACACACGCACACACACACACGCACACACACACAGATACATAATTATATTTAGCCATCACAGAATAACAGACGATTGACCTTTCTCAAGGAACACTATTCCACTTCGTTACACGACGTTACACGAGTTAGCGACGTACAAGTAACCGTTCGTTATTTCAAGCCGGATAGGTGATCTCTACACGGTTTTTAGTCTATTAACGGGAAAGTTGGCGGGTCATTGATAGACGTTCGAGGCCGATGTTCACTCGTTATCTCTTGCTGATCTACGGCAAAATTTCGTCACCCTTTCTTTGCCGTAGAAACAGTTTTGAACACAATCATAGGCACACGTAGGCCTACATAACCACACATGCATGCACACGCGCGCGAACGCATACACATAAACACACACGTGCGCGCTCTCACATATATACACAGGCACGCACACACACACGCGCACACATACACACACACACACATAAACACACACACAAACACACATGCACGCACACGCACGCACGCTCCCTCTCTCTCTCTCTCTCTCTCTCTCTCTCTCTCTCTCTCTCCCCCTCCCCCCCCCTCTCTCTCTCTCTCTCTCTCCCTCTCTCTCTCACTCTCTCTCTCATATGAAATCATATAAATATATTTACTTGCTCGAATGTCGTGTGTGTGTGTGTGTGTGTGTGTGTGTGTGTGTGTGTGTGTGTGTGTGTGTGTGTGTGTGTGTGTGTGTGTTTGTGTGTGTGTGTGTATGTGTGTGTGTGTTAGTGTGTGTGTGTGTGTGTGTGTATGTGTGTGTACTCACAGTTACATCTACACCACCATGATTCATCATTATTTATCATCATCATCACCATCATCTTCAACAACATAAGCGTGTTGGGGGCACTGAATAAAACATAACAAATATTCTTTGCTCAAAGCACTCTGCATCAAATTTGCATCACGTTAGACAACAATCTATCCTTGTTTAACAAGACGCTAGACAACAGGTTTTCCCTGTATAGCGGCAGTTTGTCTGTTATGTTTGTCGTTCTCTGGTGACATCGAGGACACACCCTGTAGCTCGGTGAGTCAGTCACTTTGTAAATAGTGTTAGGTATTTTTTTAAGTTTGGTGTTGTTGCTCGTTTGATATACAACAAAAGAACACGACGTTCTCAAGTATGTAGTTTGCAGAAGAGACTTTCTGTAGAAACTCTTCGGAATACGCCATCTACCATCAACATTTATTATTTTCAACTTTTTGAATTCGTCGGTGGTTGGAAATTGCCGGTACTCGAAATCTCGCGGGAATTAGATCTTTCTGTCCATGTTTTGTTTCGTGGCCATGTGTGGATATTATATTTTAAATAAGAAAAAATCATAATTACACTCACGCAATGCCCCGATTCGCTAATAGCACGTTTTACTCAAGACCAATATTTCCGATCAGTTGTAGGCATTCAGTCGATAATTACTTGTTTACTGATAACGCCTTCTTGCGCGACAGTTATACCACAGTTCGGACGGTCAGTCATCGGCAAGGCAACGTCAAGTGTCCGTCCACTCAGCGTTAGCATGCGGTGCAAAGCTTCAATCTGTCGAGCACACCACGGCAGGAAAATTAATGTAGACGAAGGAAATAATTGCATCAATTTACGACGAGGTTAAAGCTGTGTGGGTTGAACCGACTCTAACAATTATGGATGTCATCGCGGATTGCGTCTTAAGTAATAATATAATTATTGCTCGTATTGGAGCAATGGGTGTTTCAATGACTGTTGATGATGTTTCTGCTGCTACTGTTGTTGTTTGTAGTTGTATTGTTGTTGTTGCTGTTGCTGTTGCTACTGCAGCTGCTGCCACTGCTGCCACTGTTGCTACTACTGCCACTGCTGCCACTGCTGTCCCTGCTGCCACTACTGCCACTGCTGCCACTGTTGCTACTACTGCTACTGCTGCCACTGCTGCCACTGCTGCCACTACTCCCACTGCTACCACTGCTGCCACTGCTGCCACTACTGCCACTACTGCCACTGCTGCCACTGTTGCTACTACTGCCACTGTTGCTACTACTGTCACAGCTGCCACTGCTGTCACTGCTGCCACTACTGCCACTGCTGCCACTACTGCCACTGTTGCTACTACTGCCACTACTGCCACTGCTGCCACTGTTGCTACTACTGCCACTGCTGCCACTACTGCCACTGCTGCCACTACTGCCACTGCTGCCACTGCGCTGCTGTGACTGCTACTGTCGCCGCCACTTCTGACAGCTGCAGCAGCTGTAAAAGTTGTCATTGCCTCTGTCAAGACAATTGCGCCTGATACTTCTTCTCTCCCATGCCATTCACGTAGGACGGAGGTCGCCGCCGGACTCTTGTTTGTAACTAACGCTGCGCGCTCTGTCTCATACATTGCATTAAAGCATCCACTATTTATAAACCGTCCAAACAAAGAAACCGCCACAGTTGCGTGTCGCACCACTCAAATGTCTACTCTTCCAGAACTTGAACATTAATTTCTGAGCCATTAATAAAAGACGGCAAACGCTTTGGGTCAATGCAGCTAATAACGCCAGTAATCGGCGTAAAATATTAATCAGACAATTACGCCGAGCTGTTTAATATATTAACATATCTGGCGGTGGAGTTTGCACGTAACGCGGCCAGCGATACTGTTGTGGTCGTTATTTCTGCTGGCCTGGGCGTTGTGGCACGTGCGGTAGTGCCCGAGATTCGTAAATCACACTACCTCGGCCTTGGTGAGTTGTTCATTTGTCAACAATTGATCACAGTCCCGAGTCAATCAGACGACACACGTCATAGGAGTTATATTTGGTGTAAAACCTTAACATAACAAGTCAGGCCTTAACTGATTTAAATGTCGAAAACCACTGTCACTGTTATGTATTATTATTTTTATTAGTAAACGTGCGTGTGTGTGTGTGTGTGTGTGTGTGTGTGTGTGCGCGTGTGTGCGCGTGTGCATGTGTGTGTGTGTGTGTGTGTGTGTGTGTGTGTGTGTGTATGTGTGTGTGTTTAATGAGTTAACAGGTTAAATAACTATAATAAAAGGACGTTATAGTAATTAAATAAATAATTGTTTGGAATGTCACAGGACGATCTATGCAAGCCAGGATACAGACAGACAGACAGACAGACAGACAGACAGACAGACAGACAGACAGACAGACAGACAGACAGACAGACAGACAGACAGACAGACAGACAGGCAGGCAGGCAGGCAGACAGACAGACAGACAAAAGTCTTTAATTTTGACCAATATGCTTATCATTCAATAAGTGAGTATGTAAAAGCATATATATATAATTATCACAAATAGTGTGCATATACCGTGTGGGACAGGGAGAGTCCAACTAAGGCTTAAAAAGCCGCTCTCATGGGAACCATATAATTGTATTAATAACAAATCCTGGTGTATAAAAAAATAGTAGCATACATCGGTATACAGAATAAGTCAGGCATGGCTTACAGCATGACAATTTTTACAAGATTATGGTTAGAATGTTTTTTTATCCAAAGAGATACACATAAATGCTTATTCATAATTGTTATTCACTCATGATGACAAATATAAATATTTCGTAATGCACATACAGGGAGATGAATCTCCAAATGATGATGTTTAACGTACATTGCAAACCCGTGTAAGCTGTGAGTGTAGATTTTACTTTTTATTAAATCAGGTGCATTATTGATAGTATGCGGCAATGTGTATCTGATACTTTGTTTCGCAAATTCATGTTTTACCCTGACTGTGTGTTTATTGTATTGTCCACGTGTGTTGAAATTGTGAATGCTGTTGTTCTGGTGAAGCGGTATATTTTGAAGGTTATCAGGAAGTTTGTTATGTACGAATTTATAATACAGTTTTACTCCATGTGATTTCAATATGTGTTCTATTTTTAATAATTGAAGATTTTTAAACAGTGGATTCTGCTTCGCATTGAGTATGTGTAATTGCAAGATGGCGTGCATGTTCTCCAGTCTCCAATCACGGCAACAGGGAGTTGATGGATGTTGATCGCGTGTTGCAATCGCTAATAAACCCGAGTCTACAATATTCATCGTTGGCATATTCAGTGGGAGACACACGGAACTAAACGCATATGCTAACGTTTGCTGCTGCTGCTGCTGTACACCAGCACAGTTCGTAGGAAATGACGGTGGGCCTTGGCCTGCTGAAACAATGCCGAATATGAATGTACGATATAATTTCAGGATTGAAGACGTCATCTCAGTGTCTCTGGACATTGAGATTGCTGTTGACGACCATACGTTATGCCCATGCACGGTCAGATGCGCACATTCAGAGTCTCTGCGGCATCTCTTCTCCGTATCCCTGCAGTGATCATCGTGTGACTATCTGATATTGCCAATTGAAGTTGGTTTTCTGCCGGTTGAGTATTCAGCTACTCACTATTCCAAACTACCATTACGATATATTTTGCACTCGTCGACATTACATAACTTAATCGGACATTTATCAAAAACTGATGTCGCGTAACGGACTCGTTTCGGGACAATGATATAATTTGGGTCGCCATGTTACAATACGATTGAAACGTCTAAAACATGCTTGTCAAAATCAATATGTGTTTGCCAATAAACCATTCGGCCTCTTTTTACTACTACTATATTATGATTTGATTTTACGTTAAAATCGATCAGTCGTTGTGCCACTAAAACCAGAGAGCATACTTCAAGTACGTGTCCGTTATATAAAGGTGTCCGTTATCGCGGTTATGGTAATGGTTCAGTATGCCACCGCGTCGCCAGGTGTGAATTTGCCTGATATCGTATCCCATGTAGATACCCCTATTCACCAGTTTACGTCCTCCAAAGGCAACCTTTTCAAGTTACCCCAAACAGATGGTTGGGATAAGAACCGTTTAAAACATTAATCTGTACTGACCCTCTTGCCACGAATGAGTGGCGAGATGTTAGTTGTTTGTGGTCTATGTGGCGTGCATTGGCCGGCCTTAAGAAAACATGCCATTCACTTCAGGCGAAACTCAATATCTTCAAGTTTCATCAAAAAGCGGTTTTGTCAAAGCGATAGCCTCTAACGGGCGGGGAGTCACCTATCCGTACATTACTTACCCAGTGAGCAAGGACGGATACGTTCTTTCATAAACTGGTGTTCACATTCCAGTCATACCAAGGTGTTCTTTCACAGCGCTGGCTGTCGCACTTTCAGGAGAAACATAGGTGCAATCAACAGGTGCTGCATTCTGTGCGCAGCTGTTCTTCGTTTAAACATTAGTACCAGCATCATGATGTTCGTCAAACACATACACGCATGAGTGCAAGGATGCATGTATACGTACATGCATACATCCCTACAAACATGCGCGTGCGCGCAAACACACACACACGCACACACACAGACACTTTTTCTCATACATACGGACAACGCACGCACGCACACACAGACACACACACACACACTCTCTCTCTCTCACACACACACACGTACACACACGTACACGTTCATGCAGAGCACGCACACACACGCATACACGCGCGCGAACGCAATGACAAATATAAAGAATAAATACCTACAGTACCTGCCCCAGGACACCTGGTATACATTGCTAACTCGGATGATCCTATCCTATAAACATTCCTGCCTGCGCCCCTGGTTGAGTAGCACCGGTCACTATATAAAGCCGAATACTCCATTCGGACAAGGAGACAGTATGCAATTCGAGGAAATCGTAATTTCAATCGGGTACTTTAAATACCTCAGGGACTTGTGACCGGGTGACAGTGCCCTGTCTAGTGCGGTCACGGGTCAACACAATCAGACCGGTTGTCCTCGTCTTGTGGCGACTGTGTACGCTTGAACGGCCTGCACGTTCTTCTCGTGCCGTCTCGGCCTGTTCACGGTACCGCACACGGCTGTAATTTACGGCTTAATATTAAACCTGTAATATCAGTTCAATTTCATCCTCCTCGCTTTTCTTAATAATTTCCCGAAAAGCAAAGCTATCAAGTATCCATTATTGTATCCTAGTTCGTTGGTGCACTTGTGCCACTTCGTTTTGTTGAAATTAATAAACAAACTGCGAACTATTTCGAATTTGGTTTCGCATCGAAGGAGTCGAAACTACCAACACTTACTTGAATTTGGACATGCATCTGGAAGTGGAAACTTGATATAATAGTATCGTGTTCGCGAATTTGGGCGAGACTGACCTCTGACCCTCAAAACTGGTGCCTCGATCAAGCCGTTTTTGTTGATAATACAGTGTTCGCAACTGTTTATATAACACGTTCATATTTTATGGCATTTACGCCGGCGATGGGACGTCCTCGGACATATGCCACCGACTCAGCGAAAAAGGGCCAAATTACGCATACAACGACAATATTCGCGCCAGACGGTTTATTTGGGATAAACCAATATGGATTTATAGAACGACACAACTTCACAAGTCACAAAAGAAATAGCTGGAGTAAGACGTACCAAGTCTAAGAACAGACGCTGCGTTCGCAAAACTTTTAGAGACAGGTTAGTAACTTCAAAGGAGTCAGCCACGCATATTTATTCGTATGAATATAATATGAATTATTATGTTGCTTATTATGTTCAGAAAACCACCACCCCTCAATACTGTGAAAATGTCCATAACAATAACATGTATCGATAGCTTGCGACTGATTTATGTGAGAGAGCAGAGAATTACCGTTACTATACAAATAATTGCAGCCCATGTTTTGTTAAGTTACAAATTCTTTTGTATATGTAAATTATAGAAGTTCTGTTTTTGTTTGTTTTTTATTTTGGTCTTTCATGAAAAAAACCACATCCAAAACATTACAATTTATCAATAACATGCTATCAGGAAATTGTATGTCTCTTACAACAATATATTTCGAATCGTGTTAGGTTATGACAGATACTGTATTGCTAGTGAAATGTTTATTAACAATAATTTACCTAACTGTTCTGCTGTTATTAGAAATTTAACATATATAGATCTATATGCCGCCTGCAGTTCTCAAAAAACATATTGATTCGTAGCATTATTAATAGTAACGTGAAATACATGTCTAGAATATGGAAATACTGGTTCAGTTCCCTGTATATACATTTTGTTGACGGGTGATTGTTATTCTGTACATTGTAACTGTTGTTTATAACACAACTATAGAACTTGTATGTTGCATGGAGTCTGTGAATAAAGCAATTATTATACTTCTACATTCATACATTTTGTAGAACAATTTTGTAAATTTATTTTCCGTTTCATTTAATTAATTCACTTCATCTTACTTTGCATGATTCAATTCAAATACAGAGTTGGCAGCAAGGTTTCTGACAGGACAGTTTACAAATTGTTTGCACGTTGATGATACTGAAACCACAGAGGCTTCGCTTCAAGGAACATACTTTTTCAGTCAGAAACCTCTAGTTAATAACCACAGTTGCAAGTAGCTGAAAGGCCATAATCATTTTTGTTTGTTAAATCAAACCAGGAAATCCATAATAAAATGCCCTTGTTGCTCTTATAAGAGACATGACTAACTGCTGGAATCTTCTTCTAAAGACTTACAGTGACTCAGCCAGCCTTTAGACAAGTTTAGCCAGCTTGCAGTGGAACCTTGCAGTCCAGCTAAAGAACAAAGGGTATATTGATCCTTGGATGGTAACAGGTGGTAATCCACCCTCTGAGTAAACAGTAGAATTTTGTGGACACTGCCAGGGGTTCACCCACTGCCAGCCAAATGTCCTCCTCATTAATTAGCTGTTAGGTGTTTTTCAAATAAAACTACTTTGTGACTTTGTTTCCTGTAAATCTTCTTTCCAGCCCATCTGTGTTCTACCTGTATTTAGTTAATAAGTTGACACTTGTAAATTGTCTATTTGTTTGTTACGTACTACACTTTTACAATATATATACAATAATAACTTTGCCACTCTCATATCATTGTAATTGTTTAACAACTGGGCAAATGACCTTTTCACACTTGAGTGCTTGACAAATGACCATTGGGCAAAAGACTGTGCAACATATTTTTACCTAATTTAATTAAGTTAATGAAATTTAAAAGTTTACAAGTTACATACCACACACACACATATAATATTATATATATTGACGGGTAGTAGTGCTGTCAAACCATGTTCATTTTCACAAATAATCTGACCCATTCCATATTCCAATTCATGACTTTGTTTGACAGCTTCAACACAAAAAAGCGAACTACCTCAACACCACTGCAGCCATCACATATGACAAGATCTGAGGTGGCTCTATCGAGCTTCAGTGGTCGTAGCAAAGGCAACTCAGGTGTTCAGGACAGTTAGAACAAACGTAAGTATTAATTGATGCTGCTATGCAAACGTGATATATAAATATACATATAAATCATAGCATAATAATTGGAAGATATCCAAACATATGTGATTGGTTTTAACAATTATGTTTTATTCTGACCAATCTTATGTGGGTACATTTACACCATCTTTGGTTGATAGGGCTTTTGTGAAACTTTCAATCATTTGCAGTTCACTTTTTGAATTTAAAGTTCTATTTATAAAAAATTAATTTGGAATATTTCTGTTGCAAATATAAATTCGTATATACAGTGCAAGTAAATACACGTGAAACAATATAGCCAAACCTTCGAGTGATTGTACTTTCATAATAATCATGCCTATGCAGTGGCGAAAATGTTTCAATAGCACCCCCCCATCTTCCGATATCACCACTCCAGCCGAGACAGCAGAGCAGCTGAAGTTATAGTTATGACAGCTCGGTAGCAACAAAATTTAGAGTACACCATTTGGTTCGGCCGCCAGTGGAGGTTTTTGTGCCCCCCCCAGGCTCGATTTCTGGATCCACCCCTGTATGTGATAGTTTTGTTTGTCTGCATTTTGCAGTAATGGGTGTCCTTGTTAAATTGCATATTGTTGTTAGAAATGCATGTGAATTAAACTAAAGACAATGTAAAGTAAACACATTTTATTGAAATTATTTGATGAGATTGACTACAAAATTAAAAGCACAATAGAACTACAGATACAATCACTGCACTTGATATGTATAATGTAATAATTTTTAATATCACATACACATCACGTGCACATAAAATGCAAAGCAATAATAGAAAAAAAAATAGGAAGAGGTTGAAAAAATGTCAGGTACATATAAAAAACAAACAGTTACTTTTATCACGATTCTTTGTTACAAAAAAACAACACTAGTACATGTGATATCAAATGTTAGTTTTAGTTTATACATGCCTTATATGTTTACAACTCACAAAATTAGTGACTAAACAATCATGTATATTTAACATCAATTTTTAATATTTAATGCCCATAAAATGTAAACCAATGAGAAAAAATTACTTACAAAGATGTTTAGTTGAACAAATGTAATATCAAATAAAATAACTATATTACGATTCTTTGTTAAAAAAAACATCAATATGATATAAAGTTCAAAAATTGTGTAGTTTGTGCAATGCTTGGTGTGTTTACAACTCGCAAAAATAGTGACGAGACTAGACAGGGTCATCACCATGTGACTAAGAATTACATATACAATCACTACATGCTACATTGCTCCAGTTTACTCAGCTGCATGAAGAGTACCTGCTACAGACGGTGGTGGATAGTCTTTGCATATTAATTTGCAAAATAAGTGTGGCTGAATGCTTCCCACATAAGTCAAGGTGGTGTTTTCGATTTAACAGGTCTGCCAGGGAGTAAAGTGTAAAGTGCTTTGAGCAATCCTGAGGACTGGATACTGCACCATATCAGAACTAACCTTACACAAGTGTTGTTTAATTACCATGAGAAATGAAAATGTAATGTAAATTATTTGTGAAAATATAAAACAGTGATAAAAAAGAATAATTTATAAAAAAATGATATGTGGCATGAAAAATATATAACAGTCCTCATGATACATAGATAATTTAAACAAGTAAAATGCTGCTGTCAGTGTATCAACAGATTGTTGTTGAAAAATGTGAAAAGGCTTTCAATACCATTACTTCATCACAAACTTGTGTTGTACATAACAAGTACCTGGTGTACATTGCAAGAACTCAGCTGGCTGCCACTGACTATCAGCAACACAGAGACATTGAAACCCTACCACTGCAACAATGCTGGATAATTGATGTATTTTTTTATGGACACTGCTAAATGTTATAGTTGAATTGAATACAAATACCTTGTATTATTGACTTTTGATAAATGTGTTGTCACGTATAAAAATATCATACATGTCATAGCCGTGCTAATTGTCACTTTTTCTCCGGTATAGGTAGATGCAGATGTACAGCAAAAAGTCAGGAAGCTGGTATGCAGTATCATCAAAGACAGCGAAAACATACAGTGATGTCATCGATATCTAAATTGATGTAGTTCACCGAAGAATGCTCGACACTGAACCTCTCTCACTGCGTTGAAAGTTGTTGTCCGAAGACTCATGCCATATCTGCCAGACCCTGGCACCCACCGTTCCATCACCAACTGCAGAGCTAGTCAGGCGTCACCACATTCTTATGTCAAGCAACCTGCATTCTACATTGGTTTTCAGTCAGTCAGTCAAGCTAACTGACTGATCTGGAAGCCAGTGTACACCCCATCGGCACTGGGGAATCTGTCACGGATGCAACTCACGACACAATTGGGATCACTCGGTGGACATTCACATGACAAACTGTTAATATGCAGCGTATTGCATGGCTGTAGAATCTTGTCCGAGATCCTGGATATACAACTGCCCAATATGCCATATTAACTTGGAGAGCTAGTAGTACTAATCACACTAGTTCAATCTCCTGTAAAGAAAAGCATATATTCAGTAAACAAAAACAGGCATCATAGTAGTGTTGGGAGTAAATAATTATGGAATTGTTCATCGTCATAATCAGTAAATATAAAATAATGATTCATATATGATCTGCAGCATTTCACAAGAAAAGAGGCAGCAAGAAATGTTCTACTACAGCTGCATCTATACATGTTGATATCTTAGGAACAGTTGGTGTTTACTGGGGTTGTTCCGGGTGGAGGAAGGGGGTGGGTTGATACAGCATGCAGACATTAGTGGAATATGCTATATTTCAAAATGGTGAATTTGTTTTACTATTTTTTTTACTAGGTGGTAGTAGTCAATATTATAGACTGATTTGAATTCTGCTAATCAGTAAAACTTTGTTTTGTTTTCAGTATACAAATTCATGTCAGTGTCTGTCATGTGTAACTACTACACATATTCATGTTTGACATTTTAAGCCTGAGATTTAATGGTCAAGGTGAATGTTGGAAATAACAAAATGAGATGTTATTGTGAAGCTAACAGTGTATTTTCCTCGTCAAGTATTCATAGGTTCATACTATGTATGTCTACCTTCTTCAAGAATGAATAATTTATTTTATAAATTTATTTCAGAGTCATCGCCATATATGCTAAATACTTTTTTAAAGTTGTATTAATATGTCTGTGTTGATACACTGGGTATAATATACAAGTGCAGAAGTCAACCTAGTTTTTCATGTCTAAGATGTTATTATTAAAATGTGTATGAAAATAAATGTATATTTAAATGTGCACATTAAAATTTGTTGATAACTTATACGTGATTGATTGTTATAAATTTGAAATTACCTGGATTGATCAAATGTGGCCCTCCCGCAGACTATGTATCCTCCCTGTGTCTGCATGGCCCGGGTGACCGCCTCTAGCCCCTCCTCTGCTTCCTCTCAGTCTCATTCATGGGTTGCAGTGTGGCATCTAGTAATATAATAATTCAAGTGACGTATTATGTATTTATATATTGTTGTGGTGAGAATATATACATATATTGGTAAATACATAAGAATAGCCGGCATATGTCAGTTGAAAGGTATCACAGGATACCAATTAATGCATTACATACACTATAGCCAGGCATCAAGGACCACAATGGAGACAAGTGCGTGCTTTTTCTTGTGTAATCCTTATATATATATATATATATATATATATATATGTGGTGTACTCTAGCTGTATTGATATTTTATGTATTTACACGTTTACATTTATATATTGAAGAAAATCACCATCATGCTTGTCATATAAAAATCTTAATTATTGTGCATAAAATACAATGCAAATCAACAATATTCTGCAGTAATAATATCAAAATATGAGTCACAAAACAATGTTTTAATAATTACGATCACCAATATAATACTCCCCTGTTTGACGTTCTGTTGCACGAAATTACGGATGTTCCCTGACTAAGTTACTTGTACGATCAACAGGGGCCTGCTGCCAAAGCAATGTTTCTTGTCATTACGCACCTCACGCCATCTACTCTCTATATGTATTGTCGGATTAACATAGCTTAGTAACAAGATCCTGCGTTACCAAATACAATACATATCAAATATTATGCTCATTGACGTTGTCACTCTCTCAGTCTCTGACCGAATCTCTGGCTGATATCATATGCCAATGGTGACTGTCTGAGAGTCAGACTCGAGTCGAGTGTAGACTTTCGCAAGTTGCAATTCTCGTTGAATTAATACACGGCTACGCGTTCTTGTTGCTAACTGCGATAGTGTAATACGTACCTTCGTACAACCTTTTTGGAATCTTCATCTTGATACGCCAAAGCACGTGTGTGTTGTTATTGTTTTCGCATGCGTGGGATGCCGATCTCGCGTAAAGCACGTGATCGAAATAGCGCAAATCTTTTTTTTAGGATTAAAAAAACAAGTACGCATTTTATAAATTAAACCGACTGTAAGCACTAGTTAAACTATTCACACATTACACATCTGGACATAAAAGAACAGGATTGGCGATGGGCAAACGAACTGATTATGCACCTTTAAACTTTGAGGCCTATGTTTTTGGTGATTTTCCACTATGGCGATCGATCCCTGCATTTTGATTGTCTTGTCGTCTTATCGGTGGAGAGAGTGAGGGGGAGATGTAGGGGGAGAGAGAGAGAGCGGCGAGAGAGAGAGGGAGAGAGGGAGAGAGGGAGAGAGGGAGAGAGGGAAAGAGGGAGAGAGGGGGAGAGGGAGATATGGAGAGAGAGAGAGGGAGAGAGGGAGAGAGAGGGAGAGGGGGAGAGGGGGAGAGGGGGAGAGGGGGAGAGGGGGAGAGGGAGAGAG
>CM034540.1:52717662-52720162 GCA_020002185.1 Paraescarpia echinospica
TCTCTCTCACTCATTTTCTCTCTCTCTCTCTCTCTCTCTCACTCTCTATCTCTCTCTCTCTCTCCCCCTCTGTGTGTGTGTGTGTCTCTGTCTGTCTGTCTGTCTGTCTGTCTGTCTGTCTGTCTGTCTGTACTCGTACATGCCTCTACAGCCATTTCTCTCTCTCCCTCTCACTCACTCACTCACTCACTCACTCACTCACTCACTCACTCACTCACTCATACACTCACTCCCTCACTCTCTTTCTATATATATATATATATCTCTCTCTCTCTCTCGCTCTCTAGTTACCTCTCTCTCTGTCTGTCTGTCTGTCTGTCTCTCTCTCTCTCTCTCTCTCTCTCTATATATATATATATATATCTATATAAATATATATATATATGTATGTATATATATATATATATATATATCTAAACTACAGTGGCTCAGCGGTGAAAATATATATTTCAACTGCAGGTCTTCGCAAATTCTCGTTGTTTGTTCAAAATGAAGAAAGTCGGAGATAATGTGGAATTCACGTCCACTGATAGTCGTGATAGTATAGAATTGTCAAATAATATTCGAATAAGCATTATTGTGTCTACGTCTACTCCATGTTGCCAAGTCTATGAGGCAAAGGCTGTTTTCCAGAAGTTTTTGTAGCCAGCCCGTGCTTTCTGTTTGCGATCATTAGTCTATTTTACGTATTACGCTCACATTATGTTTTACGTTCCGAACAAACGATGTACCCCATAAAAGGTTAGAATCTTGGTATATGTGGGGTATTGTTAAAATACGTATTATAGGGCATGTTGATTCACTGAAAATTTGTATTTAAAAGATGGACGATCTAAAAATGCAACTTTAACAGCAAAAATAGGTAGCGACCAATAGTGTTTGATATCTGCTTTGCTTGGTTTCATTGTTGTAGTAGCGCATTAGGAGCGATCTATACAATGACAGTTGTCCCTTCGATAACACCGGACATGGGGATATACCTGCCAACTTTTTCAGATTTGAAACGCAGGAGAATGTGTGGCCCATCTTAAACCTCCAACGGCACCTTACCCATTGGGGCTTCAATTTACACCTAGACTAACGCAAGAAAGGTCGAGTTGTGTCATATTTATTCATGGAAATGATGCCTAGAATTATTCCAAAATACCAACGAACTTGCATCTTGTACTGAACACGTAGAAAGGATTCTACATGGCGGGAATAGAACATGTAAAATGCGGCACCGGGGATCCCAGCAAGAGTCGCTCATCTCGGTGAGGTAATACACGATGAATCACCCCATTGTGAAACAACAAACCTTTGATTAATATCGCGCGTGAGTTCACATCCGATGTTAGTGAGTGAAGTATGTTTTATAACATCATCTTAAAATGTAGCGCGAGATATATACTCTTCCATGCCTCTACAGCCATTTCTCTCTCTCTTTCTCTCCCTCTCACTCACTTTCTTTCTCTCTCTCTCTCACTCATTTTCTCTCTCTCTCTCTCTCTCTCTCACTCTCTATCTCTCTCTCTCTCTCCCCCTCTGTGTGTGTGTGTGTCTCTGTCTGTCTGTCTGTCTGTCTGTCTGTCTGTCTGTCTGTACTCGTACATGCCTCTACAGCCATTTCTCTCTCTCCCTCTCACTCACTCACTCACTCACTCACTCACTCACTCACTCACTCACTCACTCATACACTCACTCCCTCACTCTCTTTCTATATATATATATATATCTCTCTCTCTCTCTCGCTCTCTAGTTACCTCTCTCTCTGTCTGTCTGTCTGTCTGTCTCTCTCTCTCTCTCTCTCTCTCTCTATATATATATATATATATATATATATATCTATATAAATATATATATATATGTATGTATATATATATATATATATATATCTAAACTACAGTGGCTCAGCGGTGAAAATATATATTTCAACTGCAGGTCTTCGCAAATTCTCGTTGTTTGTTCAAAATGAAGAAAGTCGGAGATAATGTGGAATTCACGTCCACTGATAGTCGTGATAGTATAGAATTGTCAAATAATATTCGAATAAGCATTATTGTGTCTACGTCTACTCCATGTTGCCAAGTCTATGAGGCAAAGGCTGTTTTCCAGAAGTTTTTGTAGCCAGCCCGTGCTTTCTGTTTGCGATCATTAGTCTATTTTACGTATTACGCTCACATTATGTTTTACGATCCGAACAAACGATGTACCCCATAAAAGGTTAGAATCTTGGTATATGTGGGGTATTGTTAAAATACGTATTATAGGGCATGTTGATTCACTGGAAATTTGTATTTAAAAGATGGACGATCTAAAAATGCAACTTTAACAGCAAAAATAGGTAGCGACCAATAGTGTTTGATATCTGCTTTGCTTGGTTTGATTGTTGTAGTAGCGCATTAGGAGCGATCTATACAATGACAGTTGTCCCTTCGATAACACCGGACATGGGGATATACCTGCCAACTTTTTCAGATTTGAAACGCAGGAGAATGTGTGGCCCATCTTAAACCTCCAA
>CM034540.1:52730162-53082380 GCA_020002185.1 Paraescarpia echinospica
TCCAGATGGAACCTCAAAGTTAAATTGACAAAAAAGTCATCAATAATTATGCTAAACTGTCCATACCTGCTAAATGTTCGTGTAACGTCTTGCAAATGTGTTCCGTGTTTCGCTCAAGTTAAACTGCTTGACGTTACCTAGCGCGGTTTATGACGCATTTCCTTCGCAGTCACGTGATTGGACCTGCATCGACAACTGTTTTCAAATATTACGTAACACTACACCGTGCTAACTTTAATTTTGTCTAAGAACTACGATACAATTTGACAATATTACTAGCTGAATTCATTGTCACTAAGCCCGGCAACGTGTAGATCCAGAAACCAGGCTAGCGCGTGAATTACGAAGTGCCGTCGTCGATGTTTGGTTTCAAGTCATCCAGAATGTGAATTACGTCATCCGGAAGTTGTGTTGCTTTGGGACGCGGTTTGCACCGTAGTTTTTGGTCAGACGATTTCTATACTGTTAGGTCCCTGGGGCCGGTTTCATGAAGCGTACTTAAAGTTACGCAACTACTTAGCGTCACGTGTTTGCGTAAACTCCTATGTTCGCTTATATTTAAAAAATCACGTCATTTACTAAGACAATCATCTTAGCGTTAAGAACGTTCTTAGACTTAGCCACTTCATGAAACCGACCCCGGCCCAGGGTTACTACTGTGAACAGTAGGTAACCAGGTTTGACCGCCACGAGTCAGCATCCTATAAACAACGCGGCTAGCCAACGTCTGAAATACAACGGAAAAGTGCACCCCCTTAAAGACTAAGTAAAATTAAATTTTAAATGTCTTTGAATCTTCGTGTACATAAACTTCATTCTCTTGTCAAGTAATATGCCAAATATACTATGCATGTTTATTGCGAACTCATGTCACTAAGCCTGCTCAAACATGGTCACTTCCGTGCCACAGCCCGTCAGATGTTGCTGACGTCACCATAGGCAGAGCCAGGCCCTATGCTTTAGAACGGCGAGTGGCGGTGCAGCCTGTTGTTTCAGACTGTACATGAAATTGTAATCGCGAAATTTAATATTTTTGATATCACCGTAAAGATAATAATCTCACATACAAAGGTGTCGCTGGATGCACACAGGAACTTTTACTTTTTGAGTCATTGCCGTTTGAACATTGCGAATGTTCAAAGTTGCAATGGGATTTAATACTTTTTGATAACACGTACTCTCAGGATAATATCCTTATCTACAAGTTTGTATCTGGATGTACACAGGAATTGCGTTAACTTTTAAAGTTATTGCCGTTTGAACATCGCGAATGCTCAACCTTGCATTATATCCGCTGCCGCGTATACATTGCGTTCCCTAAGAGTCATCCATAAAATATATAACTCTAAATTTTGACTTTTAGATCCCCAGATCCCCTTGTAAAGCTTCATAACGCTGGCCTGAACACTTTAGGGGGTTGCAGACCATAATTCAAAACTGAAATATAAGCATCGGAGGATGACCCCCAAATATTTTGTGTGCAGCTGTTTAACACAATATTTTGGTAAGAGGATGCAGTTGGAGCCTCAG
This sequence comes from Paraescarpia echinospica, assembly GCA_020002185.1. NCBI lineage: Eukaryota > Metazoa > Annelida > Polychaeta > Sabellida > Siboglinidae > Paraescarpia > Paraescarpia echinospica. Next base: position 52,731,693 of record CM034540.1, read on the forward strand.
GGATGCGCAGTTTAGGTTTTTTTTAGCCTCATGGGGTGCAGTTGGAGTGTACGTACAGGAACAGGGGGGGCAACAAATTTCCAACAGCACCCCCTGCTCCCGATGTCACAGTCGAGCCAACCGAGACAGCCACAAGGTGAGGGAAGATGTGAAGATATGCAGCAGTGCGGCGGTGAAAATTGTTCAGTGGTGCTGAAGCTCTGGTAGCCCCCCAAAATTAATTTCATTCCCGCGCAACCTAGTTGGAGGGTTCTAGTGAGTATCAGCCCTCATTGTTATCAAGTTCCGACGACTATGATACGAGTATGTGAAACTAATAATAAACAATCATATTAACTGTCCATGTTTAATTTTTAGTGGTTGATGTGAGGATACTAGCTCAGCAGTTAGTCGCACTGCTGATCGAAAGCATCATGGTTCGATACTTCCGAGTCCATACAGGCCTACAGCGGTTTTCAAATTTGGGCAATCTCGTTCACCCACAGGCAGATCCAGGGGGGCCTGTGTGGAAATGTGCCCCCATTCAGGTTTACAATAAGCTGAAGCTACACCGACTTGGCAGTGAAAATGTTTCAACAACCCCCTCCCCCCGTCTAAACTACCCTCTCTGGATCCGCTCCTGTTCACCGTGTATTTTGGAAAAAAGTAAGCCATGTTCCTTCTAAAACGTCAATCCAATGGAAGAAAAAACAGATGTACAATGTATTACACTAGGAAATGGAAACCCTGGTTTTGACGTTTCATTAGCTGCTACCAAATCTTTGGTTCTGGGTTTACGAGTGCCATGTCTTACACATTACTTGTACAACACTGACTGTAAATATATTGTTCAATTTCATGCACCCGTGGCCGTGGGGTAGATATGTATATTCAAAACAATAGTTTCTGCCATGGTCGTTCCATATGAAATCAACCTACAAAATACGAACATTTTCTATTAAATATGGCTGTTAAATAACATTGATAACCAAAATAACTTCTTTAACAGATTAACACAATTTGTGTCAAAGTTATTTAAGGGGTAATGCAAAATGTTGACTTTTTCAATAATTATATAATGAATTTCAGGTCTGAAAGGTTAGTTACTTTCACACAAATTCATAACATATGCCAAGATTCAGAAAGGTAGAGAATATTGCTAGTCGATATCACGAGGAACGACGAGACGCCTATGAAAAAGACAAGCAAGGAATCCAATCTGCCTGTACACAGGTAATTTAAAATATTTTATTTGTTTGTTTAGTCACTTGGAGCATCAGACGGCACGGTCTGTCCAGGTGGAATCAACACGTATTTGCTCGTTTCACCACCACTTTGCATCAGGTGACTAAACAACTGTGCAGCAGAGCGCTTACGACCAACCACCAGGTAGCGCTCCTCACCGATGCCATGACTACGACTCTTTAGTCCAAGTTTGCGGCATTCCGTGTGAATCATACCGCGCTCCTCCTTGGAGAAGTCCGAAGCAAAAGCGATGTCGTCCTCGTTATCCGAGCAGACGTAATCTTGCAGACTTTGTCGAATCTTTGTCAGGAAATCGCGGCCGATGCCTTGGTTTGATTGGAATCCCAACCCCGATCGTCTGATAACACCAGACACGGACACAGGTTCGGCGATGCCTTTATTCCCTTCCTTTCCCACGCCACCACCAGTCCATCCCATCTTCATTAGCAGTTGGTTTCCTATGTTCTTCGTTTCTATCTCACCCAGCAGTTCCTCCTTCGTGATGCCAAGGTTGTCAGTGTCTTCATGCTTCTTGATGTTTATTGTCCAACTGTTCTCCCGCAGTTGCGCCAGGGCTTTCTCCGAGGCCAACCTCTTCGCGACTTGGTTCGATTCAGCTGTCGCATCTGTGAATGGCAAGTCGTTGATGTATAGCTGGCACTGAACGGTGGTCATGCCAAGGTGCCTGAAATCATAGGTAAGTGACACTTTGTTAAAAGCTGCACTCTCATTCAGTACACTCACCGCATTTGGTGTGTCTCGCATAACCGACTGAATGATAACGAATTCTGATAATGATAGAGGCACTGATTTTCGTTTCCGGCTTGTGGCCGCTGTGCAGTCATTATTAGTTGCTGCCCCCTGTTGAAATACACTTGTACCAGCCATGACAGATTGTTCTCTTCCACTGCTCAATGTCTGCAGTTTTAGTTTATCATCACCAACAACATGAATTGGTCCGCTCAACAGCAACACAGAGAGAGCATTGTCAAAAGCAGCATGTTTAGCTGCCTTTTTGTTAGGTGCTGTACCTGTGCCAACCATTACAGTGTCTATAACCACGTTACAGCAAAAACCTTCCGTTGGTATATCTTGAAATTCTGTTGATAACTGCATCTTTACTTTAGTGACAGCTGTATGCAGGGTTCCAATGTGATTATCTGACAGGTTCTGTTTGTTTGACGACTCAAGACACTTTTTAAGTTTGAAAAACTTATCGTCCATTGGATGACGTTTCTGTGATGCAAACTTTGTACTTTTGCAACCACCACCACCTCTAACTGAGTCGACATGGTGGTCATGCTGAAGTAAAATATCTGTAGAATTATATTTGTCCAAAGACTTCACGAAACAGATCGGCGCCAATGTTTTGTCATGCTGACTGTTCTGCGTACCTTGTCTACCTTTCACCGTCTGATAGCTGTCTATTTCCTCAGACGAAGATGCCGGGTTTCCTCCGACATTGCTTCCCGCAGCTACAAATGTAACTTCGGTTTTCTTTCGCGCAGACTCGCGGTGCTCCTCGACGGTATCCTTCAGAGATTCCGTCAACGTTTTCAGTTGTTGCATGACAGGTAGTGGGTATGAACAACCGTAGCATTCAACGTTGACGAAACAGCTCGCCATACAGAGCAGACGGTCAACGGGAAGATCGTCGTGGTGCGCGAGCAGGAACTGGCGACGTAAGCCCCATTCTGCGTTACTTTCATGGCTGTGTTTGTATTTGTCCACATCAAATTCACCCGACGTGTCTGTCTCTGCTTCCATTCTGCTTAGATATACTACTGCGCAAAGGCACTTTTTGCAGTATTTTATTTAGAAGAAATTTATGAATGAAAATGGTTTAAAACGAAAACGGTTCTTCACATGGCTGCCATATTAAAAAATACCCGGATGTTTATTTCCTGATTTCGGAATGAGTTCTAACACACGGACTGTATTAGCAGTGCCTCTCCCAATTCGATTTTTAACAGGATTTAACAAAATTGTCACCCAGAGAATTATCTCTAGATAGCAAAGTGGACAAGGAAGCAATTTGCTAACCCCTGCGTTAGCCCAATATTGGGTTGTTTGGAGTACCTGACCTAAGAGTTAATAGAGTCCAACTTTTTTATTTTTATGTATCCTGCTCTTCTGAGGTATATATGCTGATTTTTTTTTAAACAACGGCGAACGAGCATTCTCTTAGGCACTCAAGTCACATTTTTATAAATCATTTTAACAGTCAACGATTGTAATTAATTATCCGTATATTTCTTATATTAGATTTATTATTATAATTAATATATTGTTATTATTGAAATACCTTGTATACATGTGTTTATTTATTTATAAAATATCTTAAATATAGTTGATTATATTTTGTAATAATGATTGCATTTTTTGCACATTAGTATTTTAAATATGTATGGTTTCATAAGTTATTAATTTATTTGTAATAACCATTATACAGCGCTCCAGAACAATTATTTGGATGGGGCGCTATATAAAACATGTATTATTATTATTCAGTATATTCGTTTAAAAATCGCTCGACTCATTTCAAATTAATTTTACAAAAAGGCAGATCTAAAATGATTAATTCCTATGACATATTAGGTCGTTTGCACAACGGTTTGCATGTAACCTTGGTAAAATAATTAACAATAGAATAAAACGAAATTTACGATAAAGTATAGTCATGCATGACCAGAAATTTCGTGTCATGCCCAAATTAGGTTCTTTGAAACAGCGTGTTCTAGTGCTCTAGTCTAGGCTATGATTTTTTTATAATTTTAATGATCACGCATATGCATATACTGACCATGTGATAGGACCGATTTACTCAGCGGTGATATAATTCCAGGTTTGGGGGGGCAATGTGCGTCCTTTTGAAAAGCTAGTTAGCACAGTTTGTTAGCACAAATTTGACGGAATAAATGTTCGAAACTTAGCATATACCCAGTGGGCACACAACGTCTATTAGACGTCTTTTTTAAGGTAAGTTCTTATGTAGCGCAGCATCCATTCCTGAGATTGCTCAACGTGCTACTCCCTGGCAGCCTTTTCAATCGAACACAATCTCGACTTCCCTGGCAAGCATCCAACTACGCTGCAATTGATGCGCGAAGACTATTCGCACACAAAAATACACCACTGTCTACAGCCAGGTACTCATGAATGAACTGGAGCAACGTAGAATGAACAAACTTGCCCAAGGTTCAACACGACAACATAGAATTCGAACCCGGGTTCTCTCGGTCGAGAGTCCGAAGCTCGATCATACGCAGGCGTCGTTTCAAAATGACGTACAAAACGACGTCTATTAGATATATTTTCTATGACGCCTAAAATTAAGACATACAAATTGAAATGCAAGTTAGACTTTCATTGGCAGAATAAATGTTACGTCTTTTAGACATAAAAATATACCACATTTGCATACCGGATAGAAATCCTATGGCAGAATTTGTTCAGGTTTTTAGCAAAATGGAATAAAACATTACGAAGTACGGTTTTGATTCCCACCAATCTAACCATGCAGCTTGAACCTTCCCTCCCTTGCTCTCTGCCTACTTAACTTCCTCGATGCGTCGATCACTTCCTCCTTCCTTCCATTTATAATGAGTATAACATTTCGTATAGACCAGGGTTCAGCAAACTGTTTAAGGTGTAAGCCAAATTTAATTGTTTCCAGGACCTATACTATCATTTGTACGTTACCTCGAGCTATGTTGAAAATCGGCCCTTTTATCGGTCAAAAAGCTCTTTTATAGGTAATAAATTGTGCAATCTTAGAAATTCTCCTGCAAAGCAGCTTTGTCAAAGCCAAATGATGGCGACAACTTTTTGAAAACGCGACATGCAGTTTAATGGCGAAACTTCCATCGCTTCATAGACGCTGATAGTCAATTTTTTTGTTCCCTGAGCAGCATATGCAACGTGTTCAAATGTCCGAAAACGAGTCTCAGAACTCACGGCTGAACTGGAAATTCACCGGCTATAATACGCTATATATATGTTCGACCGGCTCTCTAATTGCATTGAGAAATCTCACAAAGGTATCATACATCTCGTCAGAACCGCTTCTCGGCTCAGCCAACGGACAATGTTGTATGATATAACATGACCATTTTTATGTTGCTCTTGACAATTCCCAATTCTTAGAGCAGATCTCGCGGGCCAGCTGGAAACCATCCGTGGGCAATAATTATTTATTGTAATGGTCCATGCGTTACATGTATTACCCGTTACATTAGCGCTACCGTCCGCTACCGTCAGTGTGCATACAAACATATTCTTTTCTTTTTGTCAATAGGTGGCGAAATAGTTGTAAATATGGTGCGAAAATTAAAATATCATGAGAAGAAACTTCTCAAAAAGGTAGACTTTATCTCATGGGAAGTTGACAACAATTTACACGAGATAAAAGTTATGAGAAAGTACTACATACAGAAGCGAGAAGATTATACAAAGTAAGTTACAGAAACCAGCTGTGTATAATTGTAATGTCGTTATCGAGTCTGACGCCGGAGTGACGCGTGAGGCTTGCGCCGACGGCGTGGCCGTGATCGACTCACTCAGGTCGACTGTCAACATGAATTTTATGGGGAATGTTGCTGCCACTGACTGCTGATACACATATAATAAATTGCGTGCTCTTCTTATTCGGCATGATAATTATGTTGAATGTGTCCATAGGACATTTTGCCAGTCAAAATACAGATACAGATGTTCCTGGTTCTCACAACCTACCCCGAAACGTCTGGGAAAGTTAAGATTTTTTTAATGCTTAGCCTTAGATTTCCAAAGTTGACAATTACAGACATATAGTATTACCATATTATGTACTAGTGAGTACTAGTGACATACTATGACTATGTCTGGCATTAGCCAAGGCCAGGCCTAGGACAGGGGATTTAGCCTATTTTAGGGCAATACTGCCATTAGGGCCTATACTGCACAGTCTGCACAGACAGATCCATCTACTTTTACTGTAGTGTAGTCTACAGAACCGCCCCATCTTCGCAACCTCCCCATACGACGATACGTACAACATAATCATCAGCAAAATGATGTTGACTGTTAAAAGAAAGAAGAAACAATGTAATAATTGATTTGCCAGTTTTTGCCTGATTAACGACATATGAATTAAAACTGCACAAGTTGTACTGTCATTCTGGCTGCCACAAAAAAAGGACAGACACCTTTTTCTCCTGTTCTGTGTTATGTGTGAACAATTTAGACTGTTCACAATAATATAGTTGATCGTCATTATTTCTTTTTGATTGGTAAGCACATTTGCTTATCTTTACTGTAGGTTTCAAATGAATGACCAATATGTACAATCATAACTGACAACCAAAACTTGTTAACGTGAATTACTCATGAATGTTCTACAAACTCTGCCTGGGGCGTGTGCAAACCAGCACATCCAACTGCCAGTCCCAAGCGCAAAAAAGGAAGAGGGTTGGCGTCAGGAAGGCCGTAAAAAACCCTGCCACAAATCATTTCATGCAGAGTCAAAATATGAAGGAGTTTACAACTAGAGCATTCCCTGTAAGTGATGTGCATTGCCCCGTGCCTGCAAAAAATTTGTGAATGGGTAGACATAGGACACTAATGACGGACATGAAAGTAATTAGAAGGAAGATGATTCCAAGGAAAAGAACAAAAAGAATTGGAGGAGGAGGAAGTAAGGGATCCATCCATTTGCAAGGATAAGGAACAGCTGGCTGCTTCGCAGACTGAAGGAAGGACCACAACAAGGACATAGATGTACCCAAAAATAATGCAGCTTGCAAAAGAGGAGCTTGGACAATCAACACCAAGCAGATATCATGAGAAGTAGTCGTGGTGGTGGGATGAGAAGGTGCAGGAGGCGGTCGCAGAGAAAAGAAAGAGGTACAAGAAATGACAGGCATCAAGAAACGAAGAAGATCGGGTGAGATACGAGGAAGCAAAGAAAGAAAGCAAGCAGGCAGTTGCAGTAGCCAAGGATAAGGTGTCCAGGCAGTTGTATGAGGAACTGAAGGGGAAAGAAGGAAAACAAAGGATATACCGGCTGACAGACACCAGAAAGAGGAGATCAGCGGATACAGGAAGGATAGCCTAAGACAAAGACGGGGCACTATTCACACAGGACGAAGAGATATGGGAGAGATGGAAGAATTACTTCCATGAACTCTTAAATTATGGGAATGAAAGTCAAGAATTGGCAGGGACCCAGGCAGTACAGGGCCCAATTGAAGAAATCAAACATGAGGAGGTGCGGACACAGATGGGAGACGGGTAAGATGAAAAAAAAGGCGTGTGTACCAGATGAATTACCGATGGAGGTAGTGAAGGTGCTCAGACAAGAAGGAGAGAAATGGATGATAGAAGTGCTAAACCAGGCCTTGAGAAATGGTATCCCAGATGAATGGAGAAAAAGCGTGATTGTACCAATCTACAAACAGAAAGGAAACCTTTTAAATTGTAGCAACTTCTGGGGGGATCAAACTTCTTAGCCACACTCTGAAGCTCTGGGAGAGGGTGATAGAGAGAGAAATGGTGGAGGTAAATGAAAGACATTATGGATTCCAACCGGGAGAGTTGACAGTACAACTGCTGTTCTCCCTCATGAACCTCCAAGAGAAACACAGGGAGTTCAGAAGAGGTCCACACATGGTGTTTGTGGACCTGGAGAAGGAATATAACAGTTCCTAGAGAGCTGATCTGGTATAGCCTCCAAAAGAAGAGCATATCAGAATACTACATTAACATCATAAAGGACATGTATGAAGGGTGTACGGCAAGCATCATGACAAATGCTGGAAATACAGGAAATCAAGATTGAAGTTGGTCTACACCAGGGTCGGCCCTTAGTCGTTTACTTCTGATCATTATCCTGGACGTGATTACAGAGGAGATCAAGGAGCAGACACCCTGGGCTATGTTGTTCGCAGATGACCTGGTATTTTGTGATTCAGACGGAGGTAGGATAGAAGAGAGAATTGAGAGAAAGAATGTATAGATGTGGGCTAAAGATCAGCAGAATGAAGATGGAACACCTTCCGCCAACAGGGCACACAAAGCTGGTGAAGATGAACAAGTATGGGTCTCAGGAAAAGGTAAACCTCCCAACTGTACAGACTTCTAAGTACCTTGGTTCTGTCATAGACAAGGGGAGAGGTGTCAGTAAGGAAACTGACAGCCGAGTGTCAAAGGGGTGGTTTAGGTGGAGGGAACTATCTGGAGTAATATGTGAAAAGAAGGTGCCACAACAAATGAAGGGCCTGCTCTACAAAACGGTAATTAGGCCGACACTTCTCTACGGCTGTGAAACATGGCCACTATTGACAAGAGATAAAAAACGACTGGCAACAACGGAGATGAGAATGATTAGATGGGCAATGGGTGTACGCCTGCAGGAGCAGCGGAGGAATGAGGACATCTTGAAAGAAGCCGATGTGGAGAGCATTGTTGTCATCGTGAGCAGAAGAAGGCTGGAGTGGTTTGGCCATGTGAAAAGAGGGAAAGAAAGGGAAGACATAAGAGCCACCATGGAGATGAAGATAGAGGGGAAACAAGCGAGAGGGAGGCCCAAGTTGAGATGGCAGGACACAGTGAGGACAGATTTAAAGGCATGGCAGATGAAGGAAGAATGGGCTTAGGACAGGAAGAAGTAGCAGAGACTCTGCAAGACCTGCCACCCCACACAAGGAGAAGGTGGGGAAAGGTGAGAAAGTCGTGCATGTTTCTACTAGTGGCTGGCGAGATCACCAAATTTGCTTGTCACAAGTCTTTTTTGTACAATGTTATCACAACAGATAACTTTGTACACAAATATTTCAGAAAACTTCTGTAATGACAAGATTTTTTAATGCAACTCTTTATGTTTTCAGATATAACAAGCTATCAAGACACATCCGTGAACTGGCCAAGAAGATTAAAGAGCTTGACGTCAAAGATCCATTTAGGATGGAAGCAACGTCACACTTCCTGGAAAAACTGTAACTATGACCATATCAGTTAGTTATAATGTGCTGGTTTGAATAAATTGTACCCACTGAAAATTGGTGACAATTGAATAAAACAAAATATCTTAATAACAGTCATCTTAAATAAAATGAATGAATGAATAAAGAGTTCGCGCAGCAATGATATGTTGGTTGCAGGAAACTCCTGGTAGATTTGTTTTATAGTAAAGTAAGTTTCGCATGGAAACACAACTATGTGACAAAATTTTAAATGGCACATAAATAGGAAACCTTCTGTGTGTTGTTTTATTTTGTGCAGTATCGGACAGGAAGCCAATGCTTCAGAATCAGATGTCATACAGTGCGCATACATCCCTTCGTAAATGCAGTGCCACCACTAATTTATTTATTAATGTAATAATCTATTTGTTTATTTGAATTTTTGTTAAGTGTTCTTACAATTCGGATGGCATAATTTTATTTGTGTGATATTTTACAATATGTGTACGTGCCTAGCACTGCCTACAAACGGGCTGGTCCCAGATATTTTGCCAATTTTAGTTATTATGAATAGTTGTTTGTTTGCCTGTTTCAGGCAAGCAATGGGACTAGTTCCTACAAAGAGAAGTCTACAGCTGTGTAACGAAGTCTCAGCCAGCTCATTCTGCAGGTCTGTCAGACTGTCTCGGTTTCATTAGGTACTCATTTAACACATAGTTTTGGGGTGTGGAAATCCTTGAATAACATGGAATTTCATTACCCCTGGTAGTTAAACATCAAGGCCTTGAAAGCATGGAATTTTGTAACGGCATGAAAAAGCATGGAATTCAAAGTTTTCAGAAATAAAACGGCGGACACCCGAAATGCTCAGTTCTACGCCTATGAAAACCATGAGTGGCAAACCACTCAACTCCAGAGGGTGTCACTGTGGGAATTAGTTTTTAAAGATAAAATATTGTAATGGTGATCTATAGATGTTGCCCTTGGTATGTGCCACGGGCGGGTCTAAAATAGCACAGATATACTTTAAAATGTATGTTTTTGTAATTATCATGCTCAAATGTAAGTTGGTTTTGGCATGGATTTTATAAAGGAAGTAGGGAAATGGCATGGAATTTTATAGAACTTTGCTCAAGTTGAACCCTTTAACAGTTACTATCAGATAGAAAATATGTGATTCATGATAATCTTCACCATTTGTTTTCTTTTAGAATATTGTATTTGAGTTTTATGAAGACATGCAGTTGTACATTTTTGTAATTGGCCACTGTAATTTAAGGCTAGACACGGCAAGTAGATAGGATTATTTTTTAATTTGTGCAAACAGTTCAATTTTTTCTGCCCAATGCATGAAATTGGTCTTACTGAGTAAAATATATATTGAACTTTTTTCAGCCAGACCCCCCGTTTCCATGGTAACAAACAAAATGGCTGCCATTTTGAGCAAATATTGGCAAATTTGGAAACACTGCCATTTTTTATTGAATCCATATATAGTTATAATTCTTGCAAATCCATATTCTCTATAGATTCTATTGTGCAATGATCAGAGCATTTTTTGAAATGTTGTGTTTTGATATTTTAAATAATTTTTTGGTAAAATAAGAAAAAAAAATCTTGTTTTTTGGCAACAAATATGGCTATATCTTTCAAACTATTCATGATTTAAAAAAAGTGTCTGATCATTGCACACAGTAGAATATCCCGTTTCCAAATGCAGAAATTTAAAGAATTTTTTTTTGGAGAAAATGGCTGTCAAAGATTGCATAATGGATTTCATTACATGATATCGACGTGCTTGATCCATGACTAAAACTCACTTAGAGGTACATAATTTTCATAGAAGTGAACTTTATTGATAGTATGCATACAAAGGTATAATAACCTGGCAGAAAACCATAATTAGTATTTTTTTTCTAAAAAATACCATTTCACCTGGGGTGTCTGGCCTTAATTAACCCAACCCTGGCATCAGTAATGCTTGGACTCACATAAAGCTCTGTCTAAAAATAAGCAGTATGGTACATCTAATCTTCTTTGATAAAAAATGTTCACTTTTGTATTCATACAACCTAATGAAACCCTTTGACAAGCACTGCAATTGAATTGTTTGAAGTGCTATAATTGTAACCGATTTTGTTGAAGCATTGTACACAAAATCTACACATAATTGATTTTGTTGAAGCATTGTACACAAAATCTACACATAATTGATTTTGTTGAAGCATTGTACACAAAATCTACACATAATTGATTTTGTTGAAGCATTGTACACAAAATCTACACATAATTGATTTTGTTGAAGCATTGTACACAAAATCTACACATAATTGATTTTGTTGAAGCATTGTACACAAAATCTACACATAATTGATTTTGTTGAAGCATTGTACACAAAATCTACACATAATTGATTTTGTTGAAGCATTGTACACAAAATCTACACATAATTGATTTTGTTGAAGCATTGTACACAAAATCTACACATAATTGATTTTGTTGAAGCATTGTACACAAAATCTACACATAATTGATTTTGTTGAAGCATTGTACACAAAATCTACACATAATTGATTTTGTTGAAGCATTGTACACAAAATCTACACATAATTGATTTTCTGAAGTATGGTTATTATGTGCTAACTGATTTCAGTTGGTTTACAGGTGATGATAAACTGATATTTCTTGTTTACACCTGCAGACGTCGGCTTCCAGTTGTGATGGTGAGGAATCACATGGCGGAGAACCTAAAAGCTGCAACAACCTTCATAGAAGCTGGCCGTATCCTTGTTTCATTTGTAGCACACAAGTTTCAATTTTTAAACTGGATGACGTCGATCAAAGCAAGTTAATTATTTCTCTGGACCTATTACACAACACCAGCTATTAAAAAAGAACAGTGCACTAATATTTTGTATCCAGCTTTTGTTGTTTTGTAAACAATTTGTTTTTATTTGCTTTCTGTTTTGATGACATTCTAATGTAAATATTCCCACGTAATGTGTGATTATTCATTAGATGGTTTGATGTAATTATCATCTTTGAATTGTGTTGAGTCTCGTACATATTTATGATAACTATTCAGACGGTAGTAAAGTTACGATTATTTTAATGGAACAAACTTCTCTAAATTATATCCGTCAGAGGTCTGCCACATTTAAGATCGTCTTGTGAGAATGTGACTAACGTTGCAACAAACAGAAAGTCTAAATTGTGGAGAAAAGTTGGGGCTTTAAAAACAACACTTTTGGTACAATTGATTGTGGTTTATTAGTTGTTGATGCACTTTGGAGGAGACTTCTTGACAAGTTGTTCAGATGTGAGAGTGGGACCCGAAGTTGTTACAGACACTGCCTTCCTTCTCACAAGGTAACGTCACTAGACACAATAGCTTTATGAATGTCAAACTATCATCGAGCTAGCGTGTGTATGTATGTTGATATTTTTCCTAGACGGTTTGCATCTTGGATACCAAATTTTTAGGGACCAATCTACAACCCTTTGGCAGAAAAGTAACACCTTCATTTTCCAAAAAATTACCTGTGGGTTAAGGTTTCTTGCTGGTTTTACGGTTCATACCGGACATTAGATGAACGTAAATTGATTGTTCGCAATGTAAATGCGAGTGCAAGCAAAAACTGCTCAAATTTACATCAAAGCAAACATCCAGTACAAATACTTCGGGAAACCATCTTCTGCATCTGTGTGTATGTAGCACCATCCAGAGGATGGACATCTTCTGTGTCTGTGTGTATATAGCACCATCCAAAGGATGGACATCTTCTGTGTCTGTGTGTGTGTAGCACCATCCAGAGGATGGACATCTTCTGCATCTGTTTGTATGTATCACCATCCAGAGGATGGACATCTTCTGTGTCTGTGTGTATATAGCACCATCCAGAGGATGGACATCTTCTGTGTCTGTGTGTATATAGCACCATCCAGAGGATGGACATCTTCTGTGTCTGTGTGTATATAGCACCATCCAGAGGATGGACATCTTCTGCGTCTGTGTGGATGTAGCACCATCCAGAGGATGGACATCTTCTGTGTCTGTGTATATAGCACCATCCAGAGGATGGACATCTTCTGCGTCTGTGTGGATGTAGCACCATCCAGAGGATGGACATCTGTGTCTGTGTGTGTATAGCATCATCCAGAGGATGGGCATTTTATATGGTCTTTATAATTATCACAGATTCATTTTGGAAACTTTAATTCTACAAGTTGCCTTAAATTATTGATTTACTACCAATGACACAATTAAGAAATACAGTAAATCTCGCCTAAGTCGGATCTTTGCTCAACTCGGGAATTCTGAGGAACGGTTGATTTGTAATGTATTTCCCATACAAATCTTTGTCTAAGTCGGATCTTCGCCTAACTCGGAATAACTGAGTTGGTCCATTTGATCCGAAATAATGTGTTTTTCCTCACCTAAGTCGGATCAGAGTATTCAACCAAATCACTTGGTTGCTTGGAGTGTATGTACCATATGAAATAAAAAGTGAAATGGCGTCTTCACTCGTCTAATGCAACTAGCATCACCAAGCCAATGGATGCTGGTATAACCAAGAACATGACGTTTCATTACCGGTACATCCTAACTACCAGGAAACTAGAGGCATCAGAAGGAGTCGCACCATTTTCTCAAGAAGTTGAACTATGTTGAACGTCGTCATTGCCCTGAAACTAGCGTGGATGGAACAAACTGAAACCAGTAACACTTCTAAACTCCCTACAAAAACGGGATTCGTTTAATGTGTTGAGCGTCAAGACGATGATGAAGACGAAGCAGCTACTTCGTTCAGAAACATACGGAATAAGCTCCGCGAGATGTATGGAGATGTTGTTTGCACGATGGACGACTGTGTTGGTTTGGACGAGACAGCAGAAACGTTGGCTACTCCAAATAACGAGCAGATCATTGAAACCGTACAACACCCTGACGCAGACGGTTGGTTTACTGAGCGATGATGAGGGCGACGAAGTCTCGGTGTCTGAAGATAAGATAACAAAACTCCGTGGCTCACATGCTGCTTGGTGGACGCTAATTAAGACACTCTGGTTTGACGCTCCTGAAATCGAAGAGTTGACTTGCAAGTAGAGGCCATTATCATGAGATAGAAGATGACTGACATTTACAATCAATAATAAGTACTAAGCTATAACCTTAGAGATTTATGCCAAAATGAAGAACAAAACTGTTCTAATACTGCATAATGTTGCTTGTGGACATCAACATATGTAGAATTACCGTAGTATCCAGTCACTTCAAGCGTTATTCACAGTTACTTAAGGGCTTTTAGAGAGTAGCCTTTGGTGCTGGGATATGTCTTCTTCGGCTAAGTCGGATTTTCGTGTAACTTGGATTAAATCACTCGGTCCGATTGAATCCGACTTAGGCGAGGTTTACTGTACTTCACTTTGTTACTAATTTGTCAAATCTTCACGACTTGCAATGTCTTGATGCAAAATCGATAAATCTGCACTAACCACAGTTTGTTGTAATACTTTATTATAATATATTCTAAACTATTTTAATATGACTTAATGCATACTAGTTTCAGATCACCATTACATATTGATTTTTGTATGACTGGGAGTATAACATTACGCAATACTCTTCCTCTATTGTTATTAGATAATATTTTGCCTTGTCTATTGTAAAAGTTACAATCAATTTGAATGGCTATTTTTATAGGAGCATGGAAGATTTTGTAACGTGGACTGACACATCAGCAATTAAGAAACACGTAATGGAATACAATGAAATGGTGGGTACAAGAAAAACATTGACTTAATGCAAATTATGTTTTGTCATGACTTGTGACATAAGGGATTCTAAAGTTCCAAAATTTGTATTGGTGCAGTAAATATTTATCTTGTTTTTCACAATAAATACTTTGTAGTGAAAGTTAGTGAAATTGTATTGGATTAGAATTGCCATATATGATCAGAACGATTATATTTACAGATTTATATTATTTGAAATGTTATTAACATGGTTCCAATAGGTGATCCTAAACATTCACTCTTATCTGATTTCTATGTGTTTCTGTCTTTGGGAGATTGTTACCATTTATGAGCAGTATTTTATAACAAAACCATTAAATGTTTCAGAGAGATGATTTTGACATGCTTGCATAGAAGTGTGCCTTCTGGAGAATTTTACAAGAGCTCATCAATGACTGCAACATGGAAAGTGGATTTTAAAGAACATCTAATTTACAACATCCATCATTTTGTGTAGCTTTAAAACAAGTACCTGCATTGTTTACGTGAAGTTCATAATATTATCATGCTGTGCCTTTAGAGCCAAAATACCTGGGATTACATCTGACTGGAATGGGTGGAAAGCATGCTGTGTATTGTTCAAGCATTATAACCCATTTAATTTAACAATATTTCAATTGTATTTCTGTAATGAAGTGATGTGTGTCAATGTGTTGATATGTAATAAATTATTTTTCACAAGAAACTTGTTCAGTCTTCAGAGTATCGTATCAACAGAAATGTAATTGTTAGACATGTACCATTAGGTCAACAGTGTTGTCTAGCCCCTGTGTCAAATACACATTCTGCGTTCTCTGGTAAGATATTTACCCATTACTGATTAGCTGTTGGAAGCTGGCTTGGTGTGATGTGGTTTGCTGGCTTCATCCAAAAACTGAAGACAAGATGGATTAAACCATGAAAACTTCTTTGTTTTAAGTGATCCCTAAGTGACCCCAACAAAATCAAACATCTGTATGTGCTCGACTTTTATCGGATGCTCCTGCCAAACGTGAGATAGACAACCATGTGCCACGTAGGACATATCGTCAGTGCTATCTTCTATTTTGGGGAAAGCAAGATGGCAGACAGTACCTTGACGTGTGTAAATTACCTTTCACCTCTAATCTATTTGATCACTGGATAAAACGGGAAATTAAAACAATGTAACTTCGAAATGTACAATATTAAATATTGTTTATTTTTACATCAATATCTACATGAAAATGGACTGCAATTTTATAAATAAATTAGCTATACATACATGGAAGTCTTACAGACAAAACTTACAAAATTACATGCCTTTATCATAGTAATAAACACATCACCACGATAGAATATTGTCTTAAATATGACACGTTCAAAAATATCATTTCTATGAATGAAAACCTCCCCTACCATACCAACAGCTATCCCTAGAACAGTGTAATGCAGCAATATTTCTCCTTCAATGCACGGTTTGACAATGCCCAATTCATAGTTTCCTTTGGCTTGATACTTCATTTTAGGGAATGGTATTCAATCGCCATCCAATCATCATACTGTATACAAATAACACATAGTTTACATACAAGTGTAACTTTACAAAATTACAACTATGTGTGTGTAAATATAAAAGGTGATCAATTCCAAATGATATCCATGTGCCACAAAACCGACAGTTTTTGAATAAATTTTATATAAATTAGGTAGACAATGATTATGTGCAAAATTCATGCTTTCAGGTATTTGAAGTATTTGTACTGACTTGGTGGTCTTACTCGATGCTGGAAGTGCATACAAAATGGTAAATTGGGCCGCCTCGCCGACTTTATAGCATCAGGGATACTATACATATATATTTATATATACATACAGTGAAACCTTGTTAATCCAGAAATGACCTCATAATCTTGAAACCTCGGCATCTGTACATCATTTCACGGGAACAGAACTTCCAAAAGTCAACATATTCCATAAAGTGCAGAATTTAATTCCAGATTAACAAGGTTCCATGACGCATATATTTGCAAACAACACAAACAACTGCACTGCAAGACAACATGTAACCCAAAGATGACCCCTCCCTTGTCCCTCAACCCAGGGGGATTCTAAATGAGGCAGCTTCAACCTTCCATCCCTTATTAATCTTATAAAAACCTAACAACAGGGATGAGATCCTTCCCAAAATCTTCCCAGTGTGTAGCATGGCAGATATCCATGTTTTACTCACGCTAGAAATCCTGCACAAACCCTGTGCTCGGATGAATACATGCTAAGAGACATACTATATATAATATGTTATGTACATTGCTCAGAGTAATATATGAAGCTTACTTGAATACAGTTCTCCAAATGGGACTAGACAAATGACGAAGACGACAAAATATACAGACTAGCTCAAATGCACGTATGTAAAAATACAACTGGAAGCTCTTTATATCACATGCCTCTGTACTTGCACAGAATAAATATAGGCTGCCTATAGACATTATGTACAGGTTGGTTACTCGTTGATCTCGCGATGAAATAAATAAATGCTGTTGTAAATAAGATTATCCTGTTTGGGCAGGAATTAATGGCGAGTTGACAATGATTAAGTGCATGTCAATTAGTGCGTTGCTAAAACAATTCCAGGTACTTTTTGCCAAGGGCACAAGCTAAACAATCAGTTTTCTTGTCCGCCAAAACATAAAATGGTGCAGTGAAAATGATTAAAACATTTTATCTACATTTGCAATTTGTTCAGAACAAACAAGTACACTTTTGTACAAAAAGCACCGTATTCACAAATAATTTCAAATATTTTTACAACACTTATAAAATGATGGGCGCATTTTAATAGAAAAATCTTCACTGAAAATAGTAGTAAATATAAAACTGGCAAATTTATGGGAAAACTACATCCACTGACTGGAAAATTTCTGGTGTGGTTGTTGGGTGCCATTCAAATCAGAACCTGGAAATGATTGTTTAGCATAATTAGCTGTAGTCATGACAACCAGACATCTCAACATACAGACAGTGCAATGAAATGGAGATGTTTATAGAAACATCCACTTTGAAGCTACGTTGTTTCATTTGACCCCTTTAAATATTCATGTTAACAGCACCACACGATTCCACTCAGTTTAGTTTGTAAACGTCACAAATACCAAAGGCTAATTTCAAATACGTTTTTCCTTAATCATCTTAAATTTGCATTGCATGATTTTGTTCATGTGTATTAATAAAAAAAACGGCATGAAAAAACGTGAGTGTTTTCTGTGCCACAGAGATCGATGTTCAGAGAAACAGTTGAGTTTATGATATGCAAACCATGTTTTACGATCACAGTAACCAGAATCAGACGTGAGGTTCTATAAACAATCGCAGAAACCCTGTTTATGTACATCGCTGGTACCCCTATCAACAGGAACTACTTTTTAACTGTCCGTTCTCGCTGGAGAGCATTAACTTCGTCTTGCCAGCGCAGGGTGATGAGGTGGTCGTAACGCCATTCTGACTCGGCGCCAACTGGCCGCGTTCTTTCAGCTGAGCCAGGGCCAACAGCAGACGACTGTTGGCGGCATCTAGTGACTGGATGCGGCGTTCCTGGACTTCGATGACTTTCTGTTTCTGCGTGATGGTTGCGTGGAGCGCTTCCTGTTCTTGACGCAAGTTGTCCTCAACGCTTACTAGTCTGCAACAGCAACAAAGAGTTTATTAATTATTTACTGACATTCATATCCAGGTATCCCTATCGCACTCTGCTTGCCTTGAATTTGGCGACAGCCATTTATCACAATGCCATGGTAACTGGCTGTTGTTTTTAAGAAATAAAAAAATGGTTTTGGCTGAAAAGGATGCTAAATGTTTATATTATTAATGGTTCACGGGCAAAATGGATGTGCCTCATAAGGAAATCAATACCACGGAAATCTATAAAACTAAAAAGTCAAGGCCAACTATTTATCAAATTACATGCTAGTACTGATTTCCTTGGTAACCTGTGGATAAAATAAATACAGGAATATAAAGGTAAACTGGTTTTGATATAGTCCTATATCCAGTTCTTAGGACCAGTAAAAACCACTTTACCCTCTGGCAGAACTATTCAATCCAATACGACATCAATCTCTGGGAAGCATTCAGCTATGATGTAATTACTGCATGAAGACATTCATATACATTCACCACTGTACAGCTGCTATGCATAATTATATAGGAGAATAGTAACATACATAACAAACAATTGTTTTAAAATAAACAATTACAAGCCGTACATACAGAAGAAATAAAAACATGATATTCTGTAATTACACAAACTAAGAAACGTTACACATGACAGATGAAGCAGTATTTAGACTTCCTAATAAAACGGCTGCTATATGTGAGTTCCTATTGAAATGACTGCGTTACAAAACAACATTTGCTCGACTATTGAAAGTCGAACGAGAGACTGACAGCACCCCCTACCTCTGTATGATGGTCTTCATCTGTGTGTCTTTCTGCTGTTGTTTCTCCTTATGTCGTTCCTCGTTCGTTTTAAGTTGTTCTGACATATCTACTGCCATCTGGTGGCGGGTTGTCTCCTCATTTGCGAGCCGTTGCTGTGTCTCTTGAAGCATTGCCTGAGTCGAGGACAGCTGTTGGCGTAACACAGCCAGTTCACGGTCGTACTGAAACATTGAGTGTTGAAATGAATCACTGAGGTCTAACCCAAAACATCAGCTAGCACATTTTAGGGATACACATGCAATATGCTCCATCTATGCCAAAGTCACAGGATGAAACTCATCATATTGCCATGGTAATATACACAAATATGTGGTATAAGGCATGATATAGGTCGAACTTCATGTATCATTTATTCTTGGATTTTGAGAACTGAAACTTTCAGAGACTGTGAGGTGTCAGTTGCCAGCCATTCAAATTTCCACTGTATAAAAACTTTTGAATCACTGATGATAAGAAAAACCAGACTCCATAATAACAACATGTCCATCTGAATAAATTTATAAAAATATACATGAAAATAAGTTTGTATGTAATCAAATCTTTAAATGGTCCATATGGATGACATTTATAGGTGAGATGGATACTAAATGCATGAGTTTCACGGCAAATGCATGAGACTTGTTAGCTCTGCTTGGACCATCCCATCACTCAGCCTCCGTACACATTCACTCAATGGACCACTTGCAACATCCCATCACCCAGCCTCCGTACCCATCCACTCAATGGATCACTTGGGCCATCCCACCACCCAGCCTCCTTACCCATCCACTCAATGGACCACTTGCAACATCACATCACCCAGCCTCCGTACCCATCCACTCAATGGATCACTTGGGCCATCCCACCACCCAGCCTCCTTACCCATCCACTCAATGGACCACTTGCAACATCCCATCACCCAGCATCCGTACCCATCCACTCAATGGATCACTTGGGCCATCCCACCACCCAGCCTCCTTACCCATCCACTCAATGGACCACTTGCAACATCCCATCACCCAGCATCCGTACCCATCCACTCAATGGATCACTTGGGCCATCCCACCACCCAGCCTCCTTACCCATCCACTCAATGGACCACTTGCAACATCCCATCACCCAGCCTCCGTACCCATCCACTCAATGGACTACTTGGAACATCCCATCACCCAGCCTCCGTACCCATCCACTCAACAGACTATCCAATCCTCATCACCCAGCCTCCATACCCATCCACTCAACAGACTGTCCCATCCCCATCACCCAGCCTCCGTATCTATGCACTCACCTCAGCCTTTGTCTTCTCCTGTTCCTGTATCTTGTGCTGTACGGACCTCACGCCCATCCTCACCGTGTTCTGAGGCAGTGCTCCGTTACTCCTCATCTTCACATTCGCGTATCCTGACCCCGCTCCATAACACGCCTCTGACAACACCGAGTCCGTCACCGTTCGCTTCATACCAGTGTCGCCACCTTCTGGCAGTGGTGGCGAGAACTCAACACTCTTCGACAGTTCGCTGTAGGCGTTGAGTCGTTCCGGATAGCAGGAGTCCGGGGGGAGGCTGATTCGGGAGGGACAGGGGCTGGGAAAGGGAGATGTCGTGGGGAGACTAGACTGGGGACGATGTTGAACTGTGTTTTCGAGAGATTCGCCGCTGCTTGATAGAGCGGCGAGACTGCGACAAGTTGCCATGGAGACAGGCACCGCCGTCTGGTGTATCTCCTTGGTGCAGTGGTGTCGGCTTACGTGGTGTGCACGTTTCGTGCTGTCCGTGCTGCTCAAGGAACTCAAACTTGGCGAGCGAGTTGTCCGACTTGCCGATCGCGGGGTCACCTTGGTGAGTCTAAACAGAGGGTTGGCGAATGACAGTGGATGCTGCTGTTGTTGCTGCTGCTGCGTCATGTGTGGGTCGATCGGCGAATTCGACTGACTGTAGCCGAATGATTGATACCCCGATGATGCGATTGCCGACAGTTGTCCGATCGACTCCTGATCACCGCCGCTAAACTCCGCCGACTGCAGCCGTTCGCGTGCACCACTGCTGCCATCTATGAACGAAATCAGATCAATGTATTCACCACTCACCAGGTCGGCAGCACTGACCATTTTGTTCCACGATTGCGTCACCTGCTGTTCGTTGACGTGAGACGTCTTAGGCGTGCTTTGAGCATGCGTCGACACACTCACACTAGTCCGTTCCTCGTCCTGTGCAATGAATGTTACATAGTCGTCCAACTGCGAGATCTTTAAATCGGCCGGTGTTGCCGTGCCAACAGACCTGTGGCGATCGTAAGCTCGATTTGGTGTCCGTGTTGCGGTATCACTACCCGCATCGTAATTCTTCTTAATATTTGTGAACGCCGTTTTTATCATCGCCGGTTCCGATCCGACTGCACCATAATTCTGTGCACTGTTCTGCATTAATCCATTTGGTGGCGCCACTGTATCACGCCCATTCACCAACCGACTTCTGTCATTGAAATCGCCACTGGCGTTCGCCGACGCGACATTGTCGGAGAGAAGATATTTACTGAACGCGTCATTTGCAAGGCCATGTCGTTTCTGACTGTTCGAAATCACGTCTAACCCTTGTTGGCTGCTTGTCCAAGACTCGGACCCACTGCCAATGTAATAACTATTGTCTGACATCGACACAGACACGTCATGCTCGGGGAAACAGTGTCGATTGTCTGTGTCACTGCCTAGTCTGGTTGGAGTCTGGCCGTGCAGGATCGTGGGTGTTTGTGCGATCAAGGGGGTAGACTGTGGGTTATTCACCCTATTCGTGATGTCATCGACAATCCGATGAAGCCACCGCAGTTTCATCTCACTCGGCTGCAACAACAGAAAATAACAATTACATGTGTTTAAACATCCTTATACATGTGTGCAATAGATTTTGTTTTTAAATATTTTATTTTAAAAACATAATGTTGTTCTTATACGATGTAAGATATACTGCTATTAAAATGATATATGTTAATGTTGCATTAACTGTATTTATGCGAGTATAAAAAGGTTCATTCCAAACAAATCGATGATGACGCAGTTATACACTCATGTAACATCAAATATAAAAAAGAAAACACATTTTATGTTACTCAAGAAAAACCAGAAAGTTTTGAGGAGAATCTTGTACATAGTTAGTGTGTCTATATGTTTGATATGAAATATGACATTAGAATTGAATGCCAGTTTGCACCTCATTTCAGGAATCGAAATCAGTTGATGTGAAATGTTGATGTGGTATCAAACTTTGTATAGGGCATCAAATTTTATATCTATCTTGCAACAGCTCTAACCATGCATGTTATGTCATCAACCTCAAGCATGATATGGAATACAGGAGAGTATATGTGTGTGTATATTTCAATCAGTGGAGGAACTCTCTAAAATGATATAGCATAATGAAAAGTGTCAGAACCTCTGTCATGTTTTGTATACTCTCTTCCAACATAGAGTGCAGCACTGACAACTCCCGGCCGAGATCGATGTAACCGTCGAAGTCTTCGCGATGATACTGCTCGTCCACCGTCTGTCAACAGACAACCTTCATAATGACCTTCGTAATCGTTACATTATTTTCATCACATAACCTTTTTTCAGGGAGAATAAATTCACACAATATGTTCTTTCCTCATTGTTTTTTGTAGAGTTTCGCTTTGTTTATTGTACTTTTGGCATTTGATGGGATAGATTCAAAATGACTGATCTTCATAATCATTACATGACCTTAACGGGGATAAGTGTTACATAACAATTTTTGAAATGTTGGGTCGTCGAGCTGTCAATATCATACTAATAGAGCATTAATTGTTCAGCCAGTTTTTGGTTAGGTTGGAGGTCTAAAAAATGTTCACAAATAACGTGGTATACTTTCTGGATGGCCCTTTACATGACTAGGGGTATATGTAATTAATCATTATGTCATTATGAACTCTCAATAATTTTATCAAACTGATCATTTGAAGCAAGTTGGTGGTCATTAAATGAGCAAAATTAAAAACAGATATACTCAGCGGACAAGTGGCATTATTGCATATGTTATTTTATGCTCTTTATAACATTAATTACAAAACTCGACTGCCACTTCATTAATTATTTTGTTTATCAAAGCTGTACACAGTAAGCAGGGAAACTAAACATAAAGTAAACTGGCAATACTATTTATCATTTGAAAATAACTAAAAAATAAAGTAAACTAGCAATACTTATCATTTGAAAAAAACAATGTGATCAGATAATGACAGAGAGAAAGCAAGACTGACCGAGATCTGTCGAATGAATTTCTTCATACTGTCAATCTCCTGTTCTACAAAGTCGTTCATGAAGATCATGAATTCCTCCTTTGCGCCGAACCTGTTGACATAAACTGGATGTCACAAAGACAGTATTTCATTTTGACAAATCGCATGCCTTTCACTGACAATTAAACAAATGAAACTTGTCAGTTTGACGCGGTCATACCTTCCAAATTACGATTGTTGTTATGGGATTTACAATTTGGCTGGCAGTATACCTTCAACATAGTTATTATATAAATAGTCTTAAGAACATTATAATAAATGAAAAAGTAGGAACAGACTAACTTTGGCCCTTCCATATTTATGTGTACACAACCCTAACACCCTTCTAGGGTACATAACTCCAACACACTGTCCAGGGGGTGACTCACTTGTTGAAGTTAGCGAGGGTCTGGATGGCCTTGGTGACGAGGGTGAGGTTGCGGGCGCTGCGCTGCTGAGGCAACTCCTGCATGAGGTTGAAGAGACTGGGAGAGAGGATGGCCGGACAGAGGAAGCGGAGGAAGATGCACGCACTGATGAGGTTGTCACTCATGTCCTCTCTCTTACGCTCCTCACACCGCTCCCGTAGGCTGGAGAACACCTTCCTCAGCTCTCTGTAGCCACAGGTCACATGACAGGTGTAAACAAGGTCACATGACAGGTGTAAACAAGGTCACATGACATGTTCTGTGATGTAGCAAAACAGAATTAATTATCTAAGTGCATAGCCTTCGGGTGTTCTTGCTATGTATACACAGGATTAAGTTTCTGTCTGCCATTGTCATGAGGCTATGGCACGTACAAACATGCGCACGCACACACAGACACACATACATGCACACATGCTCACACACACACTGACGTACACACACACAAACATGCGCACACACATGTACACACACTATTTTTTAGCATCTTTAATAAAGTGCCCCATCCAACTCATCGTTCTGGGGAGCTCTACAATTTGTCATAAAATCTAAGACTATTGTAACGTTAAAACTACTTTAAACAATACTTGATCAACAAATGTAAATTATTGTCACCAGTGTTGCTACTACTTACACCGGGAAGTAGGTGTGTGAGTAGATGATCTTGTACCAGGCGATCTGACAGTGTCTCTTCAGGTTGTTCTGGTGTCGCTGTAGGATTGTGTTGTTTGGCACACGCATTGGGTCGACCTCACAGTCATCAGATGTCTCCAACACCCCGTGGATAAACTCGAGCAGAGTGTCCTGAAGGTACTGCAATCACATACATGTTTCTGATAAGTCACATGTACACTGTACACCAGGGTATCATGAAGGCAGGCCCTCGGCCAGAGACCTGTTGTCCTGTTACTGGCATGGGATTTTGGAGAACACACAGAGTTTTTGTTTTTCAAATAAAGCATCTTTTGGTTTTGGGATAACAGCATTTTTATTTTTCAGATACCAAGATCTTGTGGTGGACCATAACGTGGTTTTGTATCCCAATAAAACAGTCCAAACAATGTTTGTGTTGTCATAAAACAGGCCTTGTATTAAGTGTGACAGTAAGTGCAGGAGTGTAGTTTGAAGTTTTGAGTATTTTGCGAGCTTCGGGGGGGTGCAGTTGGAGGTTTTTGGAGAGCCTCATCCCCCTGAATATTCACCACGCTTCAATGCCAATGGCTAATGCATATGTAACAGGGTTTTTCATGAACACAATGGGTAAATTGGAAAATGTCACAATCCTGGCTAAGGGCCTGCCTGAATGTACTGTAAACACACGCGCACGTTTCTCATACGCTACATTCACACCAGAGTATCCCAAGTTTGTGCATCACCTAATTCCGTGGCACTGTGGTAGTCTTTCAATTTTTTTAAAACCTAAAACATTTACACTGAATTTTGACATGACACCTAGCTTCATTATTAATCTACATCACCACGGAAGCAGAAGTGAAACATAACACACAGAATTTTACAATGGACGAATTTACGAACACAATGATACAGTGAAACTTGCCTAAGCAGACATCTGTCCACAACAAAAACTTGTCTATAATGGACACTTTTGAAAGCTCCAATTAATTACTTTTCATTGTCCACTACCTGTCCATAACAGTACTCTGGCCACAACGGACATATCTCAATCCCAACGATGTCAAACTGTGGACAGGTTTTACTGTACAAGATTCAGACATTATCAGTTAAGTCTGCTTCTGCAATTCAATTATTTATCTGTCTCATTTTAGAATCATTTTATGAAAAATCACACGTCTCTAGTTTCCATTTTGATGTCCAAGCTGCTTTGTCAACATTTTAGTTTTCATTCTATCATCGGAGAAACTACCCAATTATGTTCAACTGGGTCCAGTAAAAGTAAAATGACAAAAGCGTTCCAGCTCTTTACACTGTAGCATTTCACACTGTAATACAGCCACCTCATAATTAAGGTCACCTTCAGACGGTCCCATTCTGATTACCTCACTAATCAGGTCACCTTTGTCCAGTGCCAAGGATGACCTTAATAGGGGGGTTCCTCTGTAAGCACTCTTCTAATACGGGGATTCTTCCCACTTAAGAAAATGCTCCTAACCCCAACTGCAGGGATCAGTACGAGCTGCACAAAACACAAATCTATCTTACCTTTTCACCGACTAGCTTCATGTATGCCTCCATGGCTTTTGTTGCGATGCTGTTGCCTCGAAATGCTAAATTCTCATTGTCTGAAACAAAACCACAGCCGTTTAGAAGTAGGACTAACAACAGTTTTTTTTCCTGTTATTTCTCTTCGAGTCCAATACCATATATGTCTAAAGGTTCTGAAAGGATAAGCTAAGAAAATCTTGTTGAACAACATTAGCTTTGCAACTAAATGTCTATCAATAATTTTATGTTTTAGAAAAGACGTTATACAATAGTGTATACTCCATTTTGTACATTAACAACAAATTATTGCACTGAAAATTACCCAACCACCCATCCGGAAAATCAAGACCCACCTCCAAATCCTGTGTACTCAAATATTACATGACTTCAAAGAGGACATCCAAAAAGAACGCCACACTAAGAGGTCTAAAGGCAAGCATAAAAAAGCATTACATAGGGATGGGGGGGTCTGTCGATAAGCTTTACGTAACAATTTTTTAAATGTTGGGTCGTCGAGCTGTCAATATCAGACTGATGGAGCATTAGTTGTTCAGCCGTGAATCCTCTTGTCCCCATCTCCACACCCCAATAAATAATTAATGCTCCCTAACTTGAGTGGACCTATACGTGATCTGACGCAGCAAACTGGGTGTTAAGTTGCAAAATTGTGAAATTGAGTTTTGTACCTATTTGGATTCCACTGAACTTGAGTTTTAAAATGATACCTCATTTATTGAAATATCTTCAGTAGTGTTTGATTTATTGCTAAAATTGAAACAAACTTTAAAAAGTGATATTTTGAGAAACGAGGTAATTTTGTCTCATATTGTCTATAGTTTTTGAATATTCGCACATGCACGTATTTTATCAGTTTTTTTATTGTTTATCGAGGAAAATAAACCGGACATTGAAAGATGACATTGTAAGTTACCCATTTCTGCGAAAACCGCAAATTTCATGGAAAATTACCTATACGGCTATTCTCGCCTCGTATGCAGAAAAAGCCTGTGCAACTTAATACCCGAGCTCTAAGAGTACGTGGCTATCCGTCGTGGGCCTTGAAAAAGGTGACAGATAGCAGTAAGAAGAAAAAGACCAACAAAAAGACTAAGGACACAAACTATTGGAGCCAAGTGGTCATCCCATACATAGAGGGGGTCTCAGAGAGAGTACATCGAGTACTGAAGAAGTATGGAGTAGCAACAGCCATGCGTCGCCACACCACCCTCAGGCACCTGTTGGTACATCCCAAGGACAAAGTACAACTAGAAGAACAGGGCGAACTGGTGTACCAAATACCGTGCAAGAATTGTGGTGCTGAGTACATTGGGGAGACAGGAAGACTACTCAAAACAAGACTGGAGGAACACAGAAAGGACGTAGACAACACGAAAAATGAGAAATACACAAGGAGCAGAAATAAAAGATTGATGTCTACCATCAATAAATCCACCCTTACAGACCATATGACAACTGAAAACCACATCATAGACTGGGAGGGAGTGAAAATTGTAGACAAGGAACCCAACAGAAGAATTCGGCATATCAAGGAAGCCATCTGGATCAGGAAAACCAAAACACCCATCAACAGAGACGAGGGCAATTACGAACTGCCTCACGTGTACGATGACGTCATTCAGCGTCGTCTGTACTGATGAAGTCGACGTGATACGTTGACAAAAGCCTCTACAAGGTAAATTAAACATCTTGGATATGAAAAATTAAAGTTTCTGATTTGAACTTAATACCCGGTTCGCTTTGGCGGGGCACAAATGTGTCACCGCAGAGTGTTCGTTGAGCCTACCTAACTTGTCGACCTCTGACATGGTGATGTCAGAGAGGAAATCTTGCACACAGCCGAGCTTCTGTAGGATGCGAACCATGGATGTAGCGATCTCTTCCTTTGCTTTCACACTCAGTAGGGGCTCAAGGACGTCTACCAGGATACTGCCGTCTGTCTTGATGTACTGCAACAGACATGCCACGTTTACTGCTGCTGTCTCACATCTTCTAAGGGATCATCTCAGAACATGGACGTTCGATATTAGATTAAATTACTTTCGTTTGGGGAGGGGGGATCAGAGGCAGTTTTGTCTGGCGTCAGACGTCAATATTTTACGCATCATCACATCAATGTTCAAAAACTTTCGTCTGACGGGGGTAGGTGGGAGGGCTGAGGTTAAAAGTAATTTTCTGATATTGGACATTGATGTTCTGAGATGATCCCTACGTTGTCATGTTGTTCTCTTGAAACACATTTAGCCGACCCTCTCTACATTTAGAAACTGCCTAAAGCCGTCTATAAATAAAAATAGTACTGCAGCATTGCACAATTCTTCACCACGCTGCCATGATATGTAAATAAATCATTTTTGTAGCATGGATTAGAGAAATCACAGTAACATGGCAGAAAGTCGGATTAGTCCTAAAAATTGGTCCGTAATTTTGGCCTAAAAACAGATAGGAGATGAGATGGGTGGACTCTCAACCGTTGTAGGATGTTGGCCTCTAAAACAGGTGGGAGGTTGAGACCCTTTACAGCTTATGATGCCTAACCCTAAGCAGCCCTATGTATCGGGAATTTTCTTTTGTTATAGTCCACTACAAGTCACATATTTACCCCCTGTGTGAGATCTTTTACCTCGTCTGGCATAGAAACCAGGTAGAAGGACCGCTGGCTTATGGTGTCTCTTCTGAATGACACAGGCAATGTGGTGTGAACAAAATTGCCCCCAAGTTTTGAAACAGCAGTCAGTAATCGGATTTGAACACTGGTCCCCTCGACCGACAGTCTGGCGCTGTAACACTATTACACCCTCCACAAGAAATGGATCCTGTCGCTACAAGACTTACCTGGATCAGTTCTTTGTATGCATCCATTGGCAGGATCTGGACGGATTGGTAGTGAGCCCGGATCCGTAGCTGTGGAGTGTCCATGTTACGAACTTCCTTCCCGGATTTCAGGGAGTCTGGGTTGACCACTGTGCTGTACCACCGCTCCGTGACTTGACGCGATGAGACGTCCTTCGCTGGGATCTGGATGCTCCCTGTGAGACAACAACATAATGTCAGCACATAAGTTAATCCCGGATTCCATTGATCCAGAATCCGGATCCTAAGAAGTGTCTGTGTGATTTTTTTCTTGAAAAGAATTGAATATTTTTTTTTTGGTGAAACTCCATAAACTTGTAAGTATGCATGTAAAATTAAAATAAGTCAAAAGTATAACTAGATGCAAATGATATTAAAATCACCAATGTCTGTTAACAGTAAGATGCTGCTGTTCATTTGACCAAGGCATCACATCAACAAAACTGTACCATTGGCACCCCGTAGAAATTGTAATAATAATAACGTAACTTCATTTGCACCTAAACCTTTGGATACCAAGCTCAGAGGCGCATCAAGACAAAAGTATTGGTCAATCTCAAAATCAATAAGCCGTATACGACTTGTCCACAGATGGGTGGATACACCAGGGGGCCAAGGTACACTTCTCTCACTATGCTTCTGCAAACCAGAACATAACCACCAATGACTGTTGGCCGACACAGTGTATAAAAACTATTGCAAGCAGGACACCTGGCAACAAAGATGCCCAATCCAAAACATGCGCAACTAAACCAATCTGTTCATTACTACCCAGAGATTAGGTAGTAACGAACCAAAACAACATGAAGAAGTATTGAGCAGAAAAACGAACTGAAGAAATCACAGCAAACCTCGGTCAAGACAGCAGCAGCAGCATCCAAGATCAGTTGTGTAGAACATCGTTTTTCCTTTGAGAAACATCAGTTTGCACTGAACATCGTCCTCTTGACAGGCAAGTGTTAGCTGTGATAATATATCCATCAAACCCCTGACACGTGGCGATGTAGATCTTGTCTGGCTTGTTACAAGATTACAGCGTTTTGTGTCTCTAGACTACGGTGTCATCTGTATACTCTGATGTCTAGTCCTTCGTAGACCACCACAGACGTGATTAATGTGTCCTTACATGTCACGGCCTCAGCAGTTTTTTCTTCTTTTCCCAAGATTATATTCTCATATTTTCATTAAGATAAGGTGCCACCAGTTTTGTCTTTATAAACTGCCACGTGCGTGATTAGTTAGTCTTGTCACTTGTCGTCACCATATACAAAATCCACAGCCTTGGTGAGCCTAACTCTTGTATCGTATAACCCCAGAGTGCTAGACATTCACAAACAGCACTGAATGGTTCACTACCTTGCTGTACTAGGCACAAACTACGTTCACGCAAACACCTGCCGTTGTTAATTCTCCATCCTACCACTGCCACCACCACCGTCGCTTATGACGACATCGACCACTGTGGAATAACGCCAAAACAAATTACACTCATGTAAACATCAAATGTCTCACCATGCGTAAGTAGGGTATGGGATGGTAGCCAAGTACCCCAGCATAACAGACCTCAATTGTGTAAGGCCTTTGTATGGAAACAAGCTGACACAATGCCAGTTTAACTGGTACCATGCCATCCATGATCCTTGCTATAATACAACCACTTGCACTGACATTGGCAGAAAGAAGATAAAATGTAAAGATATTTTTGTTGAATTGGCTTATTATTGACTAGTTGTAGAATACACAAAGGCTTATATCGTGTAGACATGTCAGTGAAATATTACAGTAACACTTAAACTTATCAAATGAATACTTATGCAGATTGTTACGCATTAATGTTAAACTGCATGTAGTTAAAATAAGACAATTCTTACAACTGCTATGGCTAGCCAATATATTTTATAAAATAAACATAACTTATAATAAATTATATATAATATATATAATATTTACATAATTTGTCTTACTTTTTATATTTTATTTTAACTTTTCATCATACATCAACACAACACACAATCGTGTGAATTGTGCAGTCTATTCAGCGACTAGCTCTTTTAACGACACATTCCAGAAATGTCACACTTACTACACCCACAGGCTATCTCCACCTGCTTAAAACAAAGACTACCTCTGTGAAATAAATACCACCCAGTGACATGAAACGAGTCATATGTGGTTATTTTTATCGGAGGAACAAGTGCCTAATTGTTGTCGATTTGCCGGAATGCCACAAATGCTCCACCAAGGGGTTCCACGAACTACCCAAGAACTGGACATCTCTACATTTCCCGCATTCCTACTTAGTCCTGTACTTCTCTGGGGCTAAATGATTGGCGCACTACAAAGGGCTCCATATATGGATCCAGGGTTCACATACTACTATATGGGTACACAGTCGTAAGTGGGGTTATAAATAGTCCCCTTGTTGCTAAAAAAATACTAGCTCTACAACACAAGAATTTTTTGGTGCAGCAGAATGATTGAAATTATTTTATCATACATCACACAAACACACATAATTAGATTACGTTCTACATTAAAATGTTAATACGGTATACTTCATCCTAGCTGATCTATCTGCAGCATTTGAATGACTGCAAATGCAATATCTGGTGGGGAGTATCTACATGTGATTTTTAAAACATACTTTATATGTATTCTGTCCTCATTTGTGAACAGGATATTAGTCATGCATTTGATGGTATGCAGAGTTATTAAAAAATATATATTATTATTTACAGGGTTGACCGCATATGAAGAAAACATAATGAGTGGATACACGTGAAATTCGAGTTGGACGGATATGTAAGTGTTGATGTGACATAGCAGTGTAGGTCAAAAATTGTCGCATGTTGGGAAATCATCATGTTATCTGATTGGTCAGATGACATCTGAGTGGTCAGATGACATTCTTATGCATGTGTAGGGTGAATATAAAAGTGTGTAGAGTCGGCAACATTGCTATCATCTCTACAGTTTAGTTTTAGATGTGTCTGTGGCACTAACCTATCAGCGTATTCTTTTCCTTCTTCTTTTTCTTGTCTGGTTCTCTGTATAGGTTTACTGTGATCGTTTCCACGGCCGGCAAACTACTGCAAGACAAGAGAACCACTATTCAACATGGTGTAAAACAGCACAAAACACTTGTCAAACTACTGCAAGACAAGAGAACCACTATTTAACATGGTGTAAAACAGCACAAAACACTTGTCAAACTACTGCAAGACAAGAGAACCACTATTCAACATGGTGTAAAACAGCACAAAACACTTGTCAAACTACTGCAAGACAAGAGAACCACTATTTAACATGGTGTAAAACAGCACAAAACACTTGTCAAACTACTGCAAGACAAGAGAACCACTATTCAACATGGTGTAAAACAGCACAAAACACTTGTCAAACTACTGCAAGACAAGAGAACCACTATTCAACATGGTGTATTAGAACCACTATTTAACATGGTGTAAAACAGCACAAAACACTTGTCAAACTACTGCAAGACAAGAGAACCACTATTCAACATGGTGTAAAACAGCACAAAACACTTGTCAAACTACTGCAAGACAAGAGAACCACTATTCAACATGGTGTAAAACAGCACAAAACACTTGTCAAACTACTGCAAGACAAGAGAACCACTATTTAACATGGTGTAAAACAGCACAAAACACTTGTCAAACTACTGCAAGACAAGAGAACCACTATTCAACATGGTGTAAAACAGCACAAAACACTTGTCAAACTACTGCAAGACAAGAGAACCACTATTCAACATGGTGTAAAACAGCACAAAACACTTGTCAAACTACTGCAAGACAAGAGAACCACTATTCAACATGGTGTAAAACAGCACAAAACACTTGTCAAACTTCTGTAAACCTGCTCATTATTTAGATAATCTACAATCACAGTTTGCATGAATCATTAACAATTCCACAAGTTAGAATTAAAACTGTGGATTCAATAATATTAATCTTCATAAAATATAACATTGATATAGTACTACGTATGCGCACATTGTGCTTCACAATTGTGTAAACATTAACAAAAGACGTTATAATATACTGTCTGTCTGTGCACATTATAGCAAAAATATAAATAAATATATTAAAACAAACATTCAAAAAATGTGTTTGCAGTTAACCAAATATTATTCCTGCTATGCATACAAACATGAAGATCTAAACAGTCTGTATATCGATCCATCTTGCTAAACTCGTTAGAGTGTTTTGTAGCGTCTACCTTACAACCCTCAGGGGCAATTCCGTCTGTGTTGTTGCCAAGATTAGATGTGGAATTTCTAGACTAGGGCTACTGTTCGTTACCAGATGATGGAAACAGCCATACAATGATCTACCGGCAAAATTATGCAAGGTGATGTGTATGCAATAATGCGTGTATGCGTTCGTGCGCACGTGCATACATCATACTAGTAGATATTTTGAAATGTCGTTCAATGTATTTGGAATTTAGAAGCCACAAACCCAAAAATGCGAGGATATAAAAAAGCAACTTGATAAATTATATTCTTGGGTTTTCACTTCAAATAATTCCTAAATTCTGGAGTGGGTGCTAAATATATTAAATACTTGAGTGACATTTGGCCAAGTCTATGAATATTTCTGAACCGTTTCACATTATGACAATCAATAAAAAACATTTATGGCAGCTCAGCTGTGACCTAATTTTGGTGGCCATAAGTTCTCAGATGTTCTAAAAATAGTTATCAATCGCACAGAAGGTTTACCTGAAGTCAAACTGTTCACCCCAGAATAGCATTTCTCCCTTCATCTTTGAAGATGTCCGAGCGTAAAGTGTCTTGTCCAGACACAGTTCACAGAAATACCTGAAACGGCACAATGGCAATAAAACAACAAACTCAGACAAGCGTAACATTTGCCTAACATTACACTTTGCCTCTCAAAATCATTACTAATAATAATAAACTCCCATAGACCCTATATTCCAGCAATCTGAGCTCAGAGGCGCAACATGCAAGAATCATTGGACAGAATCATGAACAGGGATGAGCAAGAGTCATCATTAGAGCAAGGGACCGCCAAAGTTACGGTTGATAAATGCAATTTCGAATAAAACACTCTTGAGCCATTATTATGTCAAATCATTCTTGGCTTGTATTTGTTTTGCGGAAACTCACTTTTTCTTGGTCGGAATATTCTTTGCCTCGAGAATCCACAGTTTGAGTGAGTTGTCCATGCGTCGACTCTGCTCCTGGTTCGGTTGCACCGTCTTCCTCAAGCTGTGGGGTCAAAGGTGAAGTTCAATAAAAGGTGACAGTCGATAAACAGAGCATGTACCTCTCACAAGGCTTTGGACTTGTCTTTGGTGGCCATTTTTTCTTATAATTCCATCACTGGGATCCCAATTTAATTTAATATAACTGGCCTAATAAAAGTGTGAGATTAATTTATTTGGAAAATGCCTTAGTTAATTGTAATTTAATTAATTAATTTTCCAAGTAAACTGCCCCATGCCTGATGTGTGCTGTATAAGATTCATTGTGAATAAACAATGTTTATTATTTATTAATTTTTTATAAGCAGATGATTGCACTTAACTCAGAAAGCTGTTGCAAGGCAAGACTTACTATTCGATCCATTTCTGCCTTTCGACAGCAGTGCGACACGAGTAGTACTTGGTTCCGCCACTAGTCGACACCTGGAAGCAATGTTGCTGCCCCAGCATGCTGCTATGCAGCGGCTTAATTTCGACGTCCGGCGCAGAGAGGTCAATCGCATGCATGCTCTGTGGCGACGCCAAGAGGGATTCATGCGAATGAGATGAACGCATTCGGTTGTTGAACATATGCCTGAAGAGGAATAGAGAAACAAAATATAGCGCTATGACTGGGTTTAATCAAATAATGAAATAGCTGAATAAGCATTACTGCACAATGATTTAATCAAGGCTGCAAAACAATCCCACTTCATCCTCTGGAATTATGGGTAATCTGGATCCACCCAATAAATATGGAGTTGACCCAATTGTTGCATCAACCAATGAAATGCCTTGTTACACATTCTGATGATTCGCTCACCCACACTGAGGTAAATTATTGTTTGGCAAAATGTTTAATCCTGCTCTGGTGTTTCATATTGCAAAAAAGCATTTGTTATGCATTAATACAATAATTTGTTTTTAATCACTGGTCTTTCATCATATTCATTATACTGCACACACTGTAATTCACTGTATAAATTATTATTTGTATAAATTAAAATCTAAAATCTCCCAGTTAGATAAGTTAACCTTAGTAATGATTTAAAATACAAGTATTCTGAAGTGGTTTCACCAGAGGTTGATGTAGGGGTAAACAATTGGTTTTGTGATCGTCATCCCTACTTTTAATTGAGTTGAAGAACTGATAAACATATTCACCACCTAGTACAATCCAAAAGCTATATTGTGGCTTATTTCTATTGTTAGTGGAACACAGGTTTTAGTGGTGCAAATATGCCGTGTTTGAGGAAAGTAAACAAAACAGAAAACAAGTAGTCACACATGCTGCCCTTACACTCTGCATGCTAAGATGCTAACAGAGTCTAGTAAAATGGAAAGAAAATGCATTCATGAGTTAGAAAGACCACAAACTTTGTGAAGAAAAAATCATGTCATAGAATTTTATTCTGATCTTTATCAAAAAAATCTTTAAGTTGATGAAAATTTAAATAGTGGTGATCTCTATAACAAATGACTTGACATATATGTCAAGTCATCCGGAAAATATATTTTCCGGATGCATTAGCAAATTTATGCAGTGGTCCTCAAATAGATGTGTTGATCACCAGGTGTCACTACTAGTGTGGTGATGACAAAACACACCAGGTGGCATCACTGTTCTCTGATGCTGTCTCATAATCACCAATGGTTACTTTGATTTAAAATGTTGATTTGAACATTTGAAATGTTCTGAGATGATGAGTGAAAGAACAAAATAAATATTATGTGTGTTATTTTGAAACAAAGTAGACTAAATAAACAATTAATGCAGTTAATTATTAATCAACTCCACCAAAGGAAGTAATGCATACCACTGCTCCAAATCTTCGTTCCCCTCTGTGCAGGAGCAAAGCTCACTGGGATTAAAATAAGTTCGCAATAAATTAATTTAACATATATGACTGCATGAATTTTTATCAACTGAAATACAAATCCCAATTCATGTGATCTACTGTCACACGCGCAGATATGAAATCATGTCGTGGAGGAATAACGATACAATTTAAACGAGACGTTTGAATGTTTTTTTGATTGATCATTCGATGTCACATCAATCATTTGATTACGTCTGCCCTCCAGACAGATCAATAATCACACGTGTCTGACGCATCTTTGATGTATCTGACATTGTGATTCCAAACCAGCCAATCCAAATGTGACATGATAGTCATTTTGCAAACATTATAATGTTGTGTATCGAAGAACCATTTTCTTACCTGCGAGCATGTAATGTATGTATCATGACGATAATGGACTTACCTTGAAGAGGGGTTGACTGTGATGTCCGATGTATGTCCAAGCCAACTATAAACACTACCGGACTACGGAGAGGGGTAGATCAATCTCACTCATGAAAGGCTCAGTACGGCTGGTTTCAAGGCAATTTGGAATGAGTAGGGATCAACGGATTGTGAGATTACATTAGTGTTTATTAAACGGGAAGAGGGTACATGAAAGAGAAAAAATAGGGAAGGCAACAGGGACAGACTGGGACTGACCGGAACTGACCGGGACTGACACAATCACATAAATGTTAAAAAGTTGGCAAGACAGGATCAACAAAAGAGGAAAAAGACTCTTGGTAGTATAAAAAATCAAGGAAACGGAATATTTTGATTGCTCTTGGGGCCCTAATGACAGCCCCCATGGGTGAGACTGCCCACCCCCCAACTACCCTGGGGTAGGGACTCACCATGCAAGGTGGCGTTGATTGCCCAGGGGCAGATCTTCCGGGGGTGGACGGAGAAATGGTGGTCTGCGCCCTAGTCGACCAACACTCAGGGAACGACGCAGAGTACTAGTAACAACAGAGTCACTGCATGCAGGAAAACACACAAGATTAGAAACGCATCGGAGAAACTTGCGTCAAGTTGGTGACGTGTGTTTGTCATTGATGTCATGTTTGTGTCATTATAGTTCTAGTGTGGTGTTGGTGATGTGTGTCTGTCTTTGATGTCATGTCTGTGTCATCACAACTCTGGCATTGTGTCAGTGACGTATGTCATGTCCATGTCAACACATTTGTAGTGTTGTGGTGGAAACATGTGTCTGTCACTGATGTCATGTCTGTGTCACCATAGCTGTAGTGCTGTGTTGGTGACAGGTGTCTGTCATTGATGTCATGTCTGTTCCATCACAGTTGTAGTGTCATATTAGTGACACATGCCTATCATCACAGCTGTGGCATCATGTCAGCAACACATGTCTGTCATTGGTGTTATGGGTTTCATACAGATCTTGGTCATAACATCTATCATCATTTTCCATTTTGTTGGTTGTTATAGCCATCAGGACTGCCATCATATCTGTCAAATGTCATGACTGCCATGTTCCTGTTGTCACAGATGTCATCTTTGACACATCCATGTTATAACAGATACTGTGACTGTCATCACATATGTCATGAGTGTCATGTCCATGGCACTATATTTGTTTTGCCCATCACACAATATCTGTCATGACTGTCCCTTTCGACACAGCTGCTGTAACTATTACATCACCATATCTGTCATGATGTCACATAGAGCTATGTCAACGCCACTTCACTGACTGTCATTTCTGTCACCACAGCTCTAGCCACTGTGAATTTCGTCCCATGTTCTGTCACCATAGATATGCTTATTACACACAATAAGACTATTTTGACTGTCATCAAAATCAGCTCACTATGGCATCATCATCATGACAGTTGATGTCACGCTGCTATGGTGACGCCAGCCGTCATGAAACCACACGAACACCACCACAACAATAACCACCACCACCCCCACCGCGTCAACGACCACCAAAACCACAATCAGATGTTCCCAACACACGACACCGACTCGAAGTGTCACGCATAAGTGGCCACGTCATTCACGTCGCACATGTCCGCACATGCTCCAGAGATAGGATAGAGATAGGAGGCAGGAGAAAGCAGACAGCAGTTACCTTGTGAGGCTCACGCTGTATGTGTGCAAAGCTTTGCCGCCCGATCCATTGCACACACCTTGTATGAGGCTCCCAGCTGAAGCGTGTACTACTACTACTACAACTACTACTACAACTACTACTACAACTGATTACCAACACTATGCTGTTATTCCCAACTTACAACCTTTGAAGCAAAGCAAAGCTCGTCTGTCATGTAAATTGCTCAACAACATTAGAATACCTCCGCAATAGAATTCAAAACAATCCCAATCCATCACAGCAAATTACATGCAAAATATTGTTTTAATTGTACATATAAGGAATAAAAAAACATGTAGAACCATAATTTTGTTACTGTCAATCCTACCCCGATTCAAATGAAACCCCCTAAAACCATGGTAGACAGTTTTAAGCATACTCCATTTGACACCTGAAATGTAGCAAATAGTTAAGAACAAGAAAAATCCCTTTAATAATTATCTAATATATGTTTTATGATTACAGTAGATCAAAACATGATCTACCACCATCAGATCATGATCTGCGTAACACAGTGTCATGTCTGATTACATTAATCTTGCAGCATTTATACTTCTCGAACTTCCATGAAAATGTAACGCCCAGTAATGCGTGTATCATGGCACATTTGCAGGAGATTTATTACCAGAGTTAAGTACAAAAAAATATAAAATCAACTCAGGCGGTGTGAACTCGTGTGCAGTTTATAACTCTGCGTGAGACATCTACCAGTATGCTACATGTCTAACACATAGCAGGCATTTTTTCCTAGTAAGTTTTTTTCCGGGACAACATACTCGACTACATTCATTTTATAAACTAGTGGCGCTAATCATCAGAACAAATCTACTTGTGATGATTGAACTGCGTAACATGCACTCAACTTGTCTATTAAAACCCTTTATTGGACATTGTTGCCCTGAGGCAACATACCAGTTTTATATTTTTTGCTTGGTCTATTGCCATTTTTGAAAAAAGTATAATCCATGCAAAATCAGTGCTGCCATATTAAGTTAATGTAAATAAATATTTATTTCATATATGTTTTCTGTGTATGATCTGTTGGATACAACATCATAACATAGGTGGTGAAGAATTTTGTTATTTGGAAAAGTTTAAATAATTAATCCAATAAAGGGTTTTAAGTAGATTGCATGTACGTTAGCCAAGATATCAGCAATATTTTATTAACGTTCTTAGTAAAGATCTACTTTATTTGTGTCTATATGACTGTTACTTCCATGAGCATCCCACAATGCAATAGGACAACGTAACTTTGTCGAAACAGAAAGTAGGGATGCAGTGATGAACAGAATTGTGTTAGATAGAGGGTATGAGATATTTAAAAATAACATAAATTTTCCATTTCACCAAAACAATTTTACATTAACATAACGCAATGGTTATCATTACCTCTGCCTCCATTTCTAGTGTTATTTTTAAAACAAGACTGATGTTTAGAATACAACAAACAACATAATTCTAGCAACGTTTTCAAATCGCAACACCAAGGTTTTAATTTGCATTAATTACCTTCACCCTCTGCAATGTTATGTTAAAAAGCAAGCTGTAATTCCTAGTCGGACTGCAGTTAAAACCACATGCCCATTCTGAAATGGACCGATCTTTTCTGCGCAACGCAGAAGAGGCAAAGCGAGTTTTATTGTGGAATGCGGCCGGCCATATTTTCAGCAAGCAAAGAAACACATACACGACCTCGGCAGTGCACACTGACATACAATGGACGACATTATGCAACATTTCCTATCCTATGAGAGACACATAAAAAAACGTTACAATTCTGGGTCATACTACTTTTTACTGGGTTCAGTTTACGAGAGGTAGTCTGCATGCGAGGTTTTCAGAAAAAACAAACTACCAGCCGTCATTTCACTAAAGCCACGTTGTCATGGAAACCTCCCAGATTACAAACTATATAGAACCTTAGCTGTGTATAAACCAATTGTGTGCTATGAATTTTGATCAATGTAAAAATACGTTGAGAATTTATCTACATGTGAAGCTACAATATTGCTAGCATTAAGTCATATTTATGCTGTATGACACGGTATGTTCCTGGTGGTTTTGATATTGGAGAGTAAATAATATACAATATTAAAACAACATACAACCTGATTATTTGCAAGACATGAAAGGAACCTATAAATTTATAATAAAAACATGTGCTGAGAAATATTGGTGAACCACGTAACCAAAATAAAATCTGAACCAGACAATAATCTCATGATAAACCACCCACCTCGGCTGAAACTGCATGCAAGTTGGATCCATCTATTTTTTTATTACCCTGAGTCACGCGATCTCTTGTATTGCCCGAATTCACTGGCTGTTTAATTATTTAATGGTTTCACTCGCATGATCGAAACCTAACCCAAACAGAACAACTTAGGTTAAAATTTATCACCCAATGTTTCAAGTTTTTCCTTTTGAAAATGTGTGTTCTAAGCGTATCTGTGATGCTAGCACAATGGCACTTCACTCACCAGTCACTATCATTGGAGCTGGTGGATCTCTTCCGGTCTAGCTTTGTGGCGCTCTTTGTGCGCTTCAGATTCGACTTTCCGATACCTTTCCGACTGAAGAAGTTCTGAGGAAGAAAAAGTGGTAAATTTACAAAAGATATGATCACTTTCCAATTTAAGAATGTTACCACTAAAAAGTGTAATATTTTGGTCACCTCAAATTTAAGTGACTTTGTGGAGAACATGTAAAGAATTGCAAACAAATCTGTTTCTGTTAGATAATCTATGTAGAATGAAGTACTGGTATTAGTAATACACATGATCACCTTCTAATTAGAATAACGCAAAGTAGAAAAAGGACTCACTTTGTTTGAATAACCTGATGAAAGGTCTTAATAATGCAGTCAATCTCAAACAATAAAGTAGACTGCAC
Source organism: Paraescarpia echinospica (assembly GCA_020002185.1). Classification (NCBI taxonomy): domain Eukaryota; kingdom Metazoa; phylum Annelida; class Polychaeta; order Sabellida; family Siboglinidae; genus Paraescarpia; species Paraescarpia echinospica. Next base: position 52,772,947 of record CM034540.1, read on the forward strand.
ACTTATTATAAGTTACTTGATGTATGGCACATTTGATATATAGAATGGTTTGGCCAAATCCCAAACTTGTTCATTAACAAAGGTTCGATGTACTCTTTTTACCATGAGTACAGAAATTTGTGTCAAGAACGCAAAAAATGACAATGATCAGTTGAGTCCAAGGTTTGTGAAACTGATCATAATCGCGTGACTTTTGTGAACAGACCACGAAGAAAGGAACAACATCTTAATCTGTCAATTACACAAGAAAGGAGATAGCCTAGAGAGCAAATAACAACTCTTTGCTCTAACCACAATGGGGGGTGGCATTACACCCATTTTACATGACAATAGAGTGTAATGATTACACAACAAAGGCGCTGTTGTTCTTGGGTAGACTATTGTTCTTCGCTGGCAACGGCCTTTGTCTATTGTTTGCGAATCCACAAAATTCAATGTGTTGTACTGAGCAGAACTGTTGAAGTTTCCATCGTGCTTCCAGGCACATGCCGTAACTAACCCCAGAATCGTTGCCCCTTTGGAACTGTCCCTTTACACATACGTTGTGGTCTGGGCCAACCTCTGGACAGAAGAAGTAATGACCACCGTAAACAAACTTTCCAATCCAGTAATATATAATAAGCACTGAGTATAGACTTGTAGAACAACTCTACAATTAAATGTAAACAATTTTTATCCATGTTAAATTATATCTTTAAACTATAGATCTACTACTCTCCTATTTTAGAGGTACAATATCCAAGTTTGTTTTACTATAAAATCATGTTAAATTATATTGTTAAATTATCGCTCTACTCCAATTAAAGGTAAAAAATACTATTTTTTTATCATAAAATAATGCTATATAGTATAAAGTTATAAACTATATATGATGTGTGTGTGTGTGCATGTGTGCGTGCGTGCGTGCACATGTGCATGCGTGCGTGCGTGCGTGCATGCGTGCGTGCATGTGTGTGCCTAACATCTTTAGTTCAACTGTTCAAGTGTGATTTATACAACAATTTTGTAAAATAATTTGATTGTTATTAGTATATATATATATATATATATGAATATCGACCCTGCTATTCAGTACATTCGTGAATAACAGTCAACAATTCCAATATTGGCAGACAAAGTTGACCAAGATAAGGCATAACATGATCAATATTCTCAAAAGAACATACACATTAAATAAATAATGATCATACTAGTTTCAAATTTAGTTATTTAAAACACATTTGAATGATATATTTCAGTACTTCAGAAATGGTTCATACCATGATTTTACAGTAAAAACAATCAGATGTTGCACTTTACACCAATCCACCAACACATTTGACTCATTATCATAAAAAAACGTGGGGTTGGTAATGTACTAGCTTGGTAACCATGGAAACACTGGGGTTATGTGTATGACATGCATCAGAGTACGGACATTAATCCCCGCTCACAAATACACATGCGAGCCACCTGGTGTTCAATGTCTGTGTCACAATGACTTCCTGTTTGTTTGGAAAATGGCCCATTCAGCGGCATAGCAACGGCTGATAAATCTATACCCAGACCTCTCTAGACGTTTTCCCATACACCTGCAACATTTCCTCCTAGACACACAGAACAATATCCCATGAATCCATAATGCACAAAATATTCCTACCAATCCATAACGCACCAAATAGTCCAACCAACACATTCAGCCGATACAGACACCGTGAAATATACACAGATGACTGACGCAGGTCCTTAGATAACTAGCAACCAGAAACGGAAAACAAACACGCAAACACATGTGACTAACCATGATAAATTCCACCCAATCATTGATCCTGCCTCATCTAATTAGGTCACTGTAAGCAATGGCTAATCGGGTGGTTACTAACACCACACATTTTTAATCACTCACTCAACATGATCGTCATAAGTCTGTGTGTCTGTTGCAGGCATTTGTGATCCTGACCCTCCGATTTCCACAATCATAGATAGGCATCATGTAACAGTTCTCTTGTGCTTTTTCCTAGCCGGACATTTGACCATCAAAGATTTTAATTCTCTGCTGACCTGTGTGTACACTTTCACGTCCATCTTTCCCGTTGTCACATCACGTTATAATTTTCTAATCAGAATCACTCAGTACTGGTGCTTAATGACACATTTAAGTTTCAAACCCATTACGCAACACAACCACTTATTTTACAATTTGAAAATGCATACTTACACATCTGATGGATTTTTGTGATGGTACTTTGGCACGTCTTTCACTTTCACATATACTGATTTTTACAAATGAAATTTGCACTTACAAATAACAATAAAAATATAACAGTAATAAACACTTACATTCTGCTTTCAAGAACTTTTGCAACATGGATGACCAACTTAGAAAATAAATTTATTTTGTGGTTGACTTCGTAGAAGAGCAAACATCTGAATATATGCTTAAGTGAAAAACCCAAAGCTATAAATGTTTCCCCGACACCGAGTGCTGAACACAGCATCTTGAGCTTGTCCTGACCTGTGTACTACCCTCTCATTAGATGGGCAAACATCCGGTCCGATCCACCTCTTCCCTTTCTAACCACAGGATGCCATTGTTCTTCGTTGTCATCCGATGCAAATGACAGCAAAAACAAGGCAGCTTTCGGCTCGAAAATGACACAAAATCCCTTATTCTCCGATCCCCTTTTGTTCCCGAACAAAGGGAAGACTAGTTGACTTCACGAGCGGACAAAGTCACCTGTCATTATCAGGTGTGCTTGTGATAACGTTATCTCTTCTTATGACAATTGACAATAGGACATGGGAAAAGTTACCAAATATGATTGGTGTGTGCATTCAAGCACGCGTGCACATGTTTGCATGTAAATGTGTGTACACATTATATTGTTTAAAAAGTAAAAGTGCACCTTATCTGCACTGATACGTACCATTAAATATTTTAGATTCAAGTTTCTTCTTAACACTTTCTAATAAAGTTAACTTGCTTGCTACAATTAAATAATGCAACTGAAGGTCACTGAAACATTGAGAACTTTGTAAACTTAGATGAGTTAAGAGTAAAACTGGATGTAATTTATTCTCCCAGCTTGATGAAAATGTTCACCAACAAAATATATTACACTTCAGAAGCAATTCACCCTTACAATATATAGATGAGTTTGAATATATTTTGACAATTAATTTTAAATTTGTGTAAAGATTCATACTACAGTGTATTATAAATGACTCCACTTGAACTAGCCACCAATGGTGCAATAATTGATGCTTTACATCCTTAAGAAGAAAAAAAACTGTATCAACATTTTATAACATCCACACTCATTTCTAAAAAACCTGTATCAACATTTATAACATCCACACTCATTTCTAACACTTCACAGAATTTTATTGAGAATAAACTCTTGACAACATAAAAAATTAATTAACAGATGAATAACAACTTGTAGGCTTGGACCTCTACTTTCATGATAGCAATGAAGTGGTTTTCTTAAACTGTTTTAGTGGTATAGTGGTACAATGGTACCGCACTATTAAGGTTACCCCCCTGGGCTGGGCCAAAGTGGCCAGAATAGTGAGGTGACCATATTAACAGCATTCATCAAATAAATAATACGCTTCGACAAGAGTGAAAGATAGACGGGTGTGGACATGGTTGGTAGAGACAGCAATACAAGAGTGAGGGAGAAAGAAAAGAAATGAGGACCAGTATCAAGGCCAGCCTCTCCCTCGACATACAGGGAAAGAATAAAACAACAACTATTATCGAAATCATTTGCACTGATCCTGGAGTGACCTTTCTTGTGAGGAGACTGGATAAAGGAGGCAACAGTGACACAAGCTTCGACTGTATAAATAAAATCGCATTAATAAATCCATTTCCTGTACATGATGTGGGGGAAAGAAACCAGCGTGCGGTGAGCAGCCACACCTGGATTAGATAAAGAATTGTCATCGGACAATGTCCTCACGGTAACACGTTGCTTATTACACCTGTAGTGACACGATCGAGTCAGGTGTGTAGTGTGGCCTGTGTTTCTCGGACAACAGGAAGGGTGTTTATAGAGAACAGGGATGAACTCACATCTGGACACCTATTAAGTATCAAGCTATTTTTAAAATGAGTCATCAGCAGTAAAAATAGAAAACATCTGACTGGAGATGTCTTCAGTTTGACCATGTGCTGAGTGTCTTCAGTTTAACCATGTTCTGAGTGTCTTCAGTTTGACCATGTGCTGAGTGTCTTCAGTTTAACCATGTGCTGAGTGTCTTCAGTTTGACCATGTTCTGAGTGTCTTCAGTTTGACCATGTGCTGAGTGTCTGACTCTTAAGTTTGACCATGTGCTGATTGTCATTGGTTTGACCATGTGCTGAGTGTCATCGGTTTGACCATGTGCTGAGTGTCATCAGTTTTGTAGTGTTATATTTTGCTGAGTTTATTTTAAGTTAATGTCTTAGTACCATATTTTAATATTTTTTCTTTTAATTAATATATTTATTAATACTTCTATTAGTATTAAATGACACACTAGTTAGTATCAATAACTGTCTTAGTATTAGTGTTTTAGTTTACTGATCATTAAGTATAATGTATCGTAAAGCACCACAAACAATAGTGGAGTTGACTTTACAACAATTAAATATAATATTGTAATTATTATCATTTTCATAGAATGGCCATGGAGGAAGGGAATGAAACAATTACAGAAAATTACACCCAAGAAACAAAACTATCTACAGGTAGTTTGCGGGAATAGTTTCAGTGCGAGTAAAAAACAATAATCCAGATTTTTTCAAATGGCTAGCAGAGTCCATAATTTTGTCAGAGTTCACATATTACGGAACAGCTCAACCCCCAATCTGCCATTTGTGTGCGTTTGTGGGGAGATATCACATGACCAAATGATGTGCTGTGATTGGCTATCTTTAAATAAATGATCAAGTGGGATAAAGAAAACAATGCAAATGACCAGGATTAAGATTTAGTTTTCACCAATTCAAAATACGGTTCACCTAGAATAGTAATTGTCAGAAAACGGCCGATTTCAGTTGGTCACTGGTAGATCTGTGTCTCACACCAGCGTAACTGTATCAGTGACTCATTGTAGTAAGTGGCGGACATAACAGACGACCCATTCTGATGTTGTATCTACAATCAGTAGCTGTTTACACAGTTACTTGTTAGTTGCCCCCGTTTCTCTGGGGAGACAGACAATTAGACTGTGCCATCTAGTACAGTACCCATAGTCTGGCACACCCTCCAGAATAGCCAGTGCTTGCTCAGATATAGTACTGATGTCCACCTCACAAACCATTGAGACAATATACGGTCAGTCACAACGGAGGAATGTGACAGTAACAGTGACAGCAGTAAGCGAAAGGGCCACAGTTGGTCACCCCATAGTCAAGTGGGTGACCAGGGAACTGTTTTACTAAGATAGTGAGCTCATAAGAAAAATCCATCATTAAACAGAATTCATTATTAAATCACAGTGGACACTATTTCTGTGACACACACGGCAAAATTATTACAATGGTATGTCCTGGTTTTGACAGTTTTCAATATACAAGATCACTGTTAAGGAGAGATATTTTAATGAGCACAATCAGAGGGTTGTGAGCTCATAAGAATATGAGTGAAATGGTCCAACCATCCCAGAAAAGTCCACTAAACTTGGTAAACAAATTCTACATATAAAACCTGGCCTATTGTTCTGTGATCATATATCTATACCATATCAACTATCATGGAAGCTCTCCACGTTTGAGTGAGTTTTGTACATAGTAAAAGCTGACAGTAACTGTTCTATCACAAAGGTAAGTCAAGAGAAGCTCTTTCAGCCAGATATCTAGTCCATTGGACAGCTCAACAGTATTTTCACTGCAACCACACTGCAATTTCTATAACAAGATGATTCATTCATTTATACCCTCCACTGTTTATAGCCAGGTACTCATCTACACAGCTGAGTGAACTGAAGCAACGTGGAGTGAACAAAATTGCCCAAACTGTGAAATAGAAGCATGCGAATTCAAACCAGGGTGCTCTTGATTGAGGGTCCGATGCCGTAACCACTATGTACACCACTGCATACAATGCTCCACAAAAGTTCTCCGCAGTAAATGATAGTCACACAACGACGTCAAAGAGCAGTAATCATCACTCCTTTGTTCACTATGACCAACAAATCAATGTCTGCACGCCCAGACAGAAACATAATCATCGCAAATTTGCCGTCATAGCATCCAGCACACTTACTTACCTGGTGTGGAAAACTGAAACTATGATTACTTGACTCGACGACTTCACACTTCAGCACGAAACTAAGTGCTTGCTTTCATAGGCAACCAACCATCTGCATGCCACTCAGCAAACAGTTATCTTTCGCACCCGCAGTTAACGGGAAATATCACGAGTCAAAAGTCTACATCACACGCAGAGATCTCGCCCCCCCCCCCCCAATAGGCACACAACCAGTCATGAACTGATAAAATGTCTGGCAGCCGACCGGGAGCGTAGATCAAGTTCACCCAGACAGAACCTAATACATGATGAACCTCTCTGCATGTTCCCTTTCTGTCATCCCCTATTACCTAGGTTCCCTATCCAAGTCGTCTCTCCTATTGCCTCTGTATATGTTTTTTAACTCATATGTTGACCACAATAAAATTAAGACTTGTCTTGGTGGAAAGTAAACATCACCGGTTATGAAGAAAATTGTATTATTTGAACGTATCAATTTTCTTTTAATATGCGGTATGAACATCATGTATGTACCCCACCCCTTGTTTATTTAAAGAAACAAACATGATTTCATTTCAAGACATACTTTTTCAACAAACTTGTTGCCATTTAAAAACGTATTGTTTTATTTTGAAAATACCCTACAAATTTAAGGCAGTAAAGTCAAGTATTTCAGAAATATAAGAGAGGATTCAAGCAGCTCTTAGTCTGGCACAGAACCTACTCCAAGGAATGATGAATAGTGACCGAGGACTACAAGATGTACTCACTGCGATGCGTGAGGGGGTCGAGGGTGGGTCCATGGTGATACTGTCCTCCTCGTGAGGTACAGTCCTCGTCACGGGAACACTTCCTCGCCGGTCTAGACTCTTCTCATATGCACCATCTAAAAGACAAAATAATAAACCTATAGCAATCACTTAATGCAACCATATATATATATATTGGTTGCATAGTGCAACCAATTATCTTAGTTCACCCATCAGACATTTGAAATAATATACACATGTGACATATATATATATATATATATATATATATATCTATATATATTATGATTTTCATGTAATCAATATTTGTGTGGTGCCATTAATTTTCACTTAATAAATTGTATAACATTTGTCAATCGGACGTGTATACCTGGCACAAAAATTATGTAACCAAAACTTCAGGTCATGACAGGTGACAAAGTACTTCTGATAAAGATCTTACAAACAGTTGGTTGTTTTGTCTTTATTGAGGTCAAATTCTCTCCTGTTTATGCAGTACACTGTACTACATAGTACTATAATGGTATATGTGCTATATACTCCTACCATAGCACACACATTGATCCCAACACAATTATTTGTTAATGTTTTCATATCAAGTCTTGACATTTCAATGTTGAACTTGCTGTCATCTGTCACATCAATCTAGGATATGTTTTACATTATTCCAATGTTTGAAAAAACACCATTTACACCAGTACTATGCTGTAGTCGCTGTCTTCTGTCTGCATAAGATGATGACTTATTGTTTACGGAATTGTTTAAAAAAATATTTTGCAATAAGAAATAAATGTAGTAGGTTATGATGTAGACAAATTGATTTTTATAGGAGGTGCTTTAAATGTAAGCAACTGAGCAAGAAATTTAGGTTTTACAATCTGGCATGCTCTCCTAAGCCCCTGTCCAAGCTTAGCGTCATTATTCATTTTGACAAAGCATTCTCAGGATATTCAAGTACAGGCTTAAGCCATTCTCATGTTTTGGGGTAGGTAAGGTAAATATTATATCAACCCTACAAAGGGAATCGTGTTCTATTCAAGAAGCCTCTACACCTTTACAATAACCTTACAAACATCACTTATGATTTTACAATGGTCGTGACTTTACACGCAATCATATCCAAACAACCTTCACTCACGACACACAAATACATGCCAATCTTACAATCCCAAATCAGCATGGGCTACTCCATGTCTCTTGATTAAATATTTACAAAATCGATCCGTTATCTAACCACGAAACTTCTAAAAATACGGCAGCTGTTGCCACCATAAAAATGGAACGAATAACTGACATGTGCTGCCTCCTGGTTTTGAGTCTTGACAATCAGTGGAATAAAACTTAGGATACAGTGAACGACAGCTGCGACAGCTGCGTTTGACAGTTCCTACCTTGCTGTACTTGTCTGCCTGCAGTTTTAATGATGCATGACACAGGGGACTATTTACAGGGGACATCATTTGTGGTGATGGATGGTGTCCTAAACATAACGTATTAGTTGTTCACTGATAATGAGGTTCGATAATGACACCTATCTATGACGGATAAAAAATACATGTTCATAGGGCACAGACAAAATCTTAAAATGAACAGATGGTAACAGAATATCCACGAAAGCGATTAAGTTGAATGCCTTGAAGAACAAAAGTTAAAATGTCATTAACATAAAAATGGGCCAATTGGCCCTGAAGTCCTTTGGACTAATACGTCTATAAGTGACCCCGGCTGACCAAATGAGTGATAAGTCGGAAAAATTGTAACATTGTTTTCTTATATCCTTGTAAAGGTTTGGTAGGGTGCTTTACACAGTTTAAAAAAATATGACTGCTACAAAAATTGGCAAAGTTATGGAGCATTGAACATGGTAGGGATCAAAAAGTGAAAATGAAGAAAACGGCTGTTGAAGTTTTACATTATATATGCAAATGGATTGCATGCTGGGCAGAAACAGCAGACACTGGGACAGTGTGACTGCTGCCTGGCTAAATGGATGCAATGGTGCTTTGAAGTTAGTTCTTCTGACAACTATCCTTTTCACACAAGCCTATAGGTTTAGTAGCTGCCAGCACACTACTGAGCCTAAACTACCATGCAGGTGTGAAAACGTGCTGATGTATTTGAACTTGACAGTATTCAGATAGGGGTATTGGTTGAATTGTATTTGTCTTGACACAAAAGGTTTTATTGTGCCTTAACTATGTCAACTCTTCTAATGGTTGACATTTGGTTGTTTCAGGTGTCAACTATATTGTGAATCTGTAATTATTAGTCTATATTGATACAATTGATTTACACAGTACCATGTCTACACAAGGCATGGCAAGCGTAAACAGAATAAAGTGTAGGATATTTCACTCTGTAGTTGTCCAGAATATTAATTTTCTATGTTTGTCACCTACAGGTGACAGAATATTAATTTTCTAAGTTTGTCACCTACAGGTTTCTACAGACAATACATCTTTAACCAATAGACACCAAAGTCACACCATTTTATAATAATCAAATGAACATCAAAATAAACACAACTTGCAATTATAGAAAATCAATTGTTTTGAAGATACAGTTTAAAAGTGTTAGGCAACTGTTCAGTCTAACAGGGGTCAAGTGTGTCTGCTCTGCCTGGGTGCTGTGACCAATTAAAGATTAGTCAAGGTCTCAATGGACTGGGCTGTAGAGATTAGTCACACTGCTGACTTTGTGGCACATTAAACAAAATCTAGTGTTGGGGATGGTCTCAAGGGCCCTTCTCAAAACCACATCACTAGATAATGTAAAACTTTTGTACTTTGGGGGCCCCTTAGGTGCCCTTAGAATGATTCAATCAAATACAGATTTCTTGTATATAGTGGCAGCACCCTAAGATACATCTATGCAAAATTAGAAAAAAAGTTGCTGAACAGTTTTTGAAAAAATAGGCCAAATGTTACATTTTTACCAGTTTTGGGGTCCTTGGAGGCCCTAGGGAGCCCTTAAAATGATTCAATCAAATACAGATTTCTCGTGCATAGTGGCAGTGTCCCAAGATATGTCTATGCAAAATTAGAGAAAAAGTTGCTGAACGGTTTCTGAGATACGGCAGCTAACGGCGGACGGCGGACGCAGAGTGATGGCAATAGTCCCTTGGACCTTCGGCCAAAGGACTAAAAAGTGACTTTTATAACTGAATTCATGAAACTTACTTTATTACCACAGAAATATTTAATAAATTCAAACTGAAATGAAGTATTTGAATGTTAGATTTATGTATTTTCAATACTGATTCTTGTGATGTGCAAAACAGACATTAATCTCTAACTAAACCGGAAATCAACAGACCATCATAACATTCAAGTTAAACAAAATTATGCTCAAAGTCAACGAGTTGTTATGTTTCACAGCATTCATAACTGACTTTCTTCAAGCACCTTTCAAATTATTTTTACAACATTATTAATAAAACCATCTGTCAATCATCAACCACGTAAGTAAGTAAATTAACTTTCCTCATCCACAACATAATAGACAAACACAACACATATGAGGTGGCTACCAGAGATGTATAAACTTATCGATCTGGTAGCCATGAAATGATGGAAACAATTACATAAGACAATCGGGATGTAAAATTGACTTATTTTAAAGCACTATTCCATAGAAGTTGTCTGAATCCGACAAGTAAACTGACTGGCACTTGTCTGATGTGATCACATACAATGGAAGCATATACTTCATTCATACATTTGATAACCAATCTAACCCACTGACCCCAATTATCTGGCTATCACATTACACACAATACGTGGCACACGACACAGTCAAAAAGAGCGACACAGTCAAAAGGAACGAGTCTTTCTTTTGTGTAAAACCCTATGACCTAGTCACGTGGTCCAGGCTTGAGGGTGTTCTGCCAGGTTTTGTTTCTCCGTTGTAACACTTGCAAGCACTGTGCCAAGTGCAGTGTCGGCGATGCATCAACAAAACATCTTATCAGTTGACATAGCAGGTGTTAATATTTGACTGGCATCATTGTAAAATGCTGTGTCATCACGTGTCATTGCTTTACCATGCCATCACGCAAGTATGTTATGGTACTCACACAGTTCCTGTCCCTTAGATGACACCGTTTCAATGACACCTTTTCGATGACACATCTTTGATGACACATCTTCAATGCTGCCCCTTCATCCATATACCGGTAAACATATTCTTTTCCTCTAAATCCCCCTAGATTAGCCAACTGCAAATCACAGTTGCTGAAGTTCAAATCTGTGTGATATGGATAGTGTAAATAATATACACAGTTCAATAAAATAGTGCATATTGTTATTGTAATCATCAAAAGTATTGACTGTGATTACTTGATTGATCAACTTGCAGAAAGTGGCAGATCTTATGCTGTTTTCTACAAAATTCTGACTGGAAATTATTATTTAACAGATTCTCCGATGATTTCACAAAAACTTGGGTTGTTTCATTTTGTACAAGGACAATATTTCCATTAACCGTGCCATTATGTATAAGCATTTTGCTTAAAAAGTACATTTTTTAAGAGAATGTGAAGTTGCGAAATTTTTCTATCTGGAACAAAATAACTAAATACTCCACTCTGTAAATTCTAATTGTTCTTGTCCTTATCCAAGTCTTGCCTTATATGAGATGGACACATAGACATTAAAAGGCAGCTGCAATCTAAAATAAGCAAACATAGCAAGTCTACCAAAATGACGGAACAGAGAGAATACAGAGCATTAATGCTGTCTTGAAATAAACTACGACCCTGGTCTTTTAATGGCTTAAATGACATCGCAAGTTATATACGACCGAAATTATCGCTTCAGCAACGGCAACAAACGCTGTTCGTCATTCCATTATTCCTGAATCAGCATACGCACACGCACACTCCTCACAACAATCATGATAAAACGCGATTTCCTCGCCGATAACTCACGTGGCCACAACGATAAATCAGCGAGTTTTGTTTTTTCCACGTTCGTTCACCCCCAAAGTAGCAGACAATCGATACTTTTAGCAAGTGACAGTCAGACGTAAAAGAAAGTTTGCATCATTTTGCAGTCCATCAGCATAAAAGCCATTGATGACAAAGTGCATACTTAACGGTGGAGGCAGGAAGAAAATACCTGCATTCAACTGTCGTTACTCTCTTTAAGCCTCTCCCCGCCTACGTAGCGGCCTAGTACTGGCAACTACTGTGGACATTACTCAACTGAAGTGGACACTAGCTGCGACATCCTCCCACAGTGGTTAGCCGGGTGAGAAAACAGTTGGACATTGTCTTGCATTGACTCATAACTGATGACATTGTTGTTCACGATACGGGAGCCCTCCATTGTTATATGGGGTGTCAGCAAAGTCGACCATATATGTTCACCAGACACAGGGTGACCAAACCTGCCTTCCGTACATCTCTGTAATGTGTGTATTATTAATAAAAAGAACAATGTTTTTGTTAAAAATTAATATGCACCAGTATTTGCCATATACTAGAAGCATACACTATCTCTTCAGAGACAGGCAAGTTGGTCCAAGGTCTCGTTTGTTGTATACTTTAAGTATGACTCATTACACAAGGGCTCAAATTACACCCTGTCAATGAGAAATAGTGACATAGGGTTTGCAAGAGGTGAGTGCTCTCTAGTTGGGAACAGGTGCATACTTCCAGTAACTAGTGCATACTTCCAGTAACCAGTGCATACTTCCAGTAACATGTGCATACTTCCAGTAACATGTGCACACTTCCAGTAACATGTGCATATTTCCAGTAACAAATGCTTGCTTCCAGTAACCAGTGCTTACTTCCAGTAACATGTGCATACTTCCTGAAACATGTGCATACTTCTAGTAACTAGTGCATACTTGCAGCGACTGCTGCATACTTTCAGTAACAAGTGCATACTTCCAGTAACATGTGCATACTTCCAGTAAAAGGTGCACACATTCAGTACGTATTGTATATTTCCAGTAACAACTGCATTCCTCCAGCCACTAATACGTGCAGTGTATTTCCAGTAACAGGTGCATTGTTCCAATACACAGTTTAATGAGGAGCTACAGCATGTCAAGACTTCAATGTCCCATTACTTCCTGAGATTGCATGAGGAAGGCCAAAGACCATTAGCCACTTAAAAGGAAGAGACAGCCAACATGATTGAGAGAGTGAGATTCCGCAGTCTGAGCCTGGATTAGGAGATGCTCGCTATAATGAGCCAATTTATTCTCTCATCCGAGTTGAGCACTTATGGTAAATGGCAATTTAAGCTGAAGAGAACTGATGCAAGATGGCTGCCATTAGCAGGAGTAAGACTCAACAGCTAAAGCTGATGTGTTCATGTTTTCCGTGCAGCTCATCTAATGCTCAGGATTAAGTTCTAGTTGGTTTTGTCAGAAGAATCAACATCAATCGAGTGTAGAATTAAGTAAAACTTATCTGGAACTGGTTGAGCTTTCCAGAGAGCAACACCACATTAGAATCATCTGCCATTATATTAGTTGCTATTTTGTTTCATAATATGTATACTATAAATACATCTGTGGGGACTACTGAACTCATAAATCAGGCAATAGAAATAAGGCGAACCATAATTGTTGACGGAGTGAAGAACTGTTTAGATGGAAACGAGGCGCATCTATACACAGCTATCAACATGGATCATTTCAATGGATGTTAAGATTCTGGCATCGAACCAAAAATAAGAAGCCATTAATCCAGATAAAACCACATTCCCACTAACCGACCACAGTTTTTGTTTCACAGCCACATCCGTATATTTCTACACAGCAGACCTTGGCCACTATCGAGCAAAACCAAATCTTGGACAATCTAGCCACTGGACAATTTAATAACTGGACAATTTCTCACTCAGGAAATTATACTTAGACAAATTGACAGATGAACAATTTGACCTGACAACCTGATAACTCTCAACTGACAATTGTCATTATGGTGTGAACTTACAGTAAAGTATGCAGTTATGACATCCTACCTTTCCTAGTTCAATATCATCCCGTGAATCCAATTGTCTGATGTAGAGCTAACAAGTAACAAACTACCATGTGTAGCCTGCTCATACACTGATTTTGGGGTCCTTAAACCTATACACCAGAGCCCAAATCACCTGTGAGTCAAGCACTCACAAAGATACCAGTAATCACTTAACACGAATGAACAAATCCATTAACACCCAAATCAGAAGTGTCTGACAAAAGGTGATAGATAACATCCTGGGAAGCATACTCCAACAACTATCTGGCTGACAACTGAGAAATTTATTTCCACTGACCATTTGAGTGACTACATCAATGGACTACTGACCACACTTTGAATCAATGACAGAGTGATGACCTCGGTCATTGGCTAGTGCACATAGGTTAACAAAACTAATTTCCCTTCTGGATCAAACATATTAATATTTGCAGATACTCATGGGTGAGGGGGGGGGTCAACCTCCCATCTCCCTCCTGTTTTTACAGGCAAACCTCCCATCTACCACCAGTTTTTTTTTGGAGTAAATGTCTCACCCATTTTATAGAGTCCACCTCCCACTACCCTCCATTTTTTTACAGAAACCTCCCACAAATTTGTAGAACTATCCTCCCATCTCCCACCATTTTTTTACCAACCTCCCTCCTCCTAGTTCCTTTCATATCCCTATGACATTCACAAGCTGTCCATGGGGTGACTATACTAGAACTGTGACATCTCCACCTGATAAAACCCTAGAGAAACCCCCACGGATAAACCCACCAGTGCACACGCTGGGAAACTCCCCCGTGACAATTATTATATTTTTAAAACTACCCCAGAACATCGATAGCTATGATTCCAGGAGCTTGTGTTCGAAATTACTACCGCAATGAATAGACTTCAAGCACAAGACCCAGGGACAATACTACAGTGGTCATCCAATAGGATACTTACTGCACTCTGTTTATCCTAATCGCAGTCGGTCAGTTTCAACTTTCAGTGCATGTCAGTTTCTTTCAAGGTGACCAGAAGTATAGTAGTGTGTGACTGATCGTGTGGGTAGGTTCACAGAAACAAGACAGATCAACTAACTGACAGTGACTCATGCTGTGTCAGGTGGCTCCAGGTCAGCACTATCTCTACTCAAGTTGGGGGAGCTGTCAAAAGTCTAACAAATCATCTGGTGTACTGAAGACCCTGCAAGTTTGTCTGTGGTCTACCCGATACGGGGAGATGGTAAACAAACCTACACAGTCAAACAGAACTCATTGACGTACACATGTTTAGCCGGAAATCAACTGACATCACGTTTATGTATAAGTGGGTTAATCATAATTCCAAAAATAGTGTTCTTAGATTGCCGGTGAATAAGGTAATTTTATTTTAAAGGTACAGTTCCTTGTTTGTTCATATTTATGTATTGTTATTAATATTGCCAAATTGAATATCATAAGCTCAAAAGTGTTTACAATTTGAAAGTTGCAGTTGCACCCATGAATGTTTAAACTGTAAGCACAACACTTGAATAGTAAACAGCTGCTATTGCCTGTAATTGGTACTATTGCAGAAGCATGTGTCCCTGCCCCACAAATACCTTTGAAGTTTACTGGTTTCCACACGCCAACGGCAAGTTGAGTAAAGTACAACTGAGTGAGCAAACTTCCTGCTAATGATTACCACCTGAATGATGCTACCGGGTAGAGGAATAGACGACTCCCTTTAACATCGGGGTGAAATAGACAACTGCCTTTAACATTGGGTAGAGGAATAGACGACTCCCTTTAACATCGGGGTGAAATAGACAACTGCCTTTAACATTGGGTAGAGGAATAGACGACTCCCTTTAACATCGGGGTGAAATAGCCAACTCCCTTTAACATTGGGTAGTGGAATAGACAACTCCCTTTAACATCGGGGTGAAATAGCCAACTCCCTTTAACATTGGGTAGTGGAATAGACAACTCCCTTTAACATCGGGGTGAAATAGCCAACTCCCTTTAACATTGGGTAGTGGAATAGACAACTCCCTTTAACATCGGGGTGAAATAGCCAATTCCCTTTAACATTGGGTAGTGGAGTAGACAACTCCCTTTAACATCGGGGTGAAATAGCCAACTCCCTTTAACATTGGGTAGTGGAATAGACAACTCACTTTAACATCGGGGTGAAATAGCCAACTCCCTTTAACATTGGGTAGTGGAATAGACAACATCGGGGTGAAATAGCCAACTCCCTTTAACATTGGATAGTGGAATAGACAACTCCCTTTAACATCGGGGTGAAATAGCTAACTCCCTTTAACATCGGGGGTGAAATAGCCAACTCCCTTTATCATTGGATAGTGGAATAGACAACTCCCTTTAACATCGGGGTGAAATAGCCAACTCCCTTTAACATTGGGTAGTGGAATAGACAACTCCCTTTAACATTGGGTAGTGGAATAGACAACTCCCTTTAACATCGGGGTGAAATAGCCAACTCCCTTTAACGTTGGATAGTGGAATAGACAACTCCCTTTAACAACGGGGTGAAATAGCCAACTCCCTTTAACATTGGGTAGTGGAATAGACAACTCCCTTTAACATCGGGGTGAAATAGCCAACTCCCTTTAACATTGGGTAGTGGAATAGACAACTCCCTTTAACATCGGGGTGAAATAGCCAACTCCCTTTAACATTGGGTAGTGGAATAGACAACTCCCTTTAACATCGGGGTGAAATAGCCAACTCCCTTTAACATTGGGTAGTGGAATAGACAACTCCCTTTAACATCGGGGTGAAATAGCCAACTCCCTTTAACATTGGATAGTGGAATAGACAACTCCCTTTAACATCGGGGTGAAATAGCCAACTCCCTTTAACATTGGATAGTGGAATAGACAACTCCCTTTAACATCGGGGTGAAATAGACAACTGCTTTTAACATCGGGGCGAAATAGACAACTGCCTTTAACATCGGGTAGTGGCATAGACAACGGCCTTTAACACTGGGTAGTGACATAGACAACTGCCTTTAACATCAAGTAGTGGCATAGACAACTGCCTTTAACATCGAGTAGTGGCATAGACAACTGCCTTTAACATCGAGTAGTGGCATAGACAACTGCCTTTAACATTGAGTAGTAGCATAGACAACTGCCTTTAACATCAAGCAGTGGCATAGACAACTGCTTTTAACATCAGGTAGTGGCATAGACAACTGCCTTTAATATCGAGTAGTGGCATAGACAACTGCCTTTAACATCGAGTAGTGGCATAGACAACTGCCTTTAACATCAAGTAGTGGCACAGACAACTGCCTTTAACATCGAGTACTGGCATAGACAACTGCCTTTAACATCGAGTAATGGCATAGACAGCTGCCTTTAACATCAAGTAGTGGCATAGACAACTGCCTTTAACATCGAGTACTGGCACAGACAACTGCCTTTAACATCGAGTAGTGGCACAGACAACTGCCTTTAACATCGAGTAGTGGCATAGACAACTGCCTTTAACATCGAGTAGTGGCACAGACAACTGCCTTTAACATCGAGTAGTGGCATAGACAACTGCCTTTAACATCAGGTAGTGGCACAGACAACTGCCTTTAACATCGAGTAGTGGCATAGACAACTGCCTTTAACATCAAGTAGTGGCATAGACAGCTGCCTTTAACATCAAGTAGTGGCATAGACAACGGCCTTTAACACTGGGTAGTGACATAGACAACTGCTTTTAACATCAAGTAGTGGCACAGACAACTGCCTTTAACATCGAGTAGTGGCATAGACAACTGCCTTTAACATCAAGTAGTGGCACAGACAACTGCCATTAACATCGAGTAGTGGCATAGACAACTGCCTTTAACATCAAGTAGTGGCATAGACAGCTGCCTTTAACATCAAGTAGTGGCATAGACAACTGCCTTTAACATCAGGTAATGGCATAGACAACTGCCTTTAACATCAAGTAGTGGCACAGACAACTGCCTTTAACATCGAGTAGTGGCATAGACAACTGCCTTTAACATCGAGTAATGGCATAGACAGCTGCCTTTAACATCAAGTAGTGGCATAGACAACTGCCTTTAACATCAGGTAATGGCATAGACAACTGCCTTTAACATCAAGTAGTGGCACAGACAACTGCCTTTAACATCGAGTAGTGGCATAGACAACTGCCTTTAACATCGAGTAATGGCATAGACAGCTGCCTTTAACATCAAGTAGTGGCATAGACAACTGCCTTTAACATCAGGTAATGGCATAGACAACTGCCTTTAACATAACATAGTAGTAGACAACTGCCTTTAACATCAAGTAGTGGCATAGACAACTGCCTTTAACATCAAGTAGTGGCATTGACAACTGCCTTTAACATCAAGTAGTGGCAGAGACAACTGCCTTTAACACTGGGTAGTGACATAGACAACTGCTTTTAACATCAAGTAGTGGCACAGACAACTGCCTTTAACATCAAGTAGTAGCATAGACAACTGCCTTTAACATCAAGTAGTGGCATAGACAACTGCCTTTAACATCAAGTAGTGGCATAGACAACTGCCTTTAACATCACATAGTGGCATAGACAACTGCCTTTAACATCAAGTAGTGGCATAGACAACTGCCTTTAACATCAAGTAGTGGCATAGACAACTGCCTTTAACATCACATAGTGGCATAGACAACTGCCTTTAACATCAAGTAGTGGCATAGACAACTGCCTTTAACATCAAGTAGTGGCATAGACAACTGCCTTTAACATCACATAGTGGCATAGACAACTGCCTTTAACATCAAGTAGTGGCATAGACAACTGCCTTTAACATCAAGTAGTGGCATAGAAAACTGCCTTTACCATCACGTAGTGGCATAGACAACTGCCTTTAACATCAAGTAGTGGCATAGACAACTGCCTCTAGCATCGGGGTGAACTATGAAGTAAGCTACCAGAATATCACTAATAAAAATCAGTATGTCACTGGGGGGGGGGGGGCAATCTCCACTCATACTGCATTCCAACCAGAGTGGCCTCAGGGTAGAGGTGGAATTATAGTGAATGAAACAAACATGAACACCAGACCTCTCTAGGCATGATGTTTTATGCTTCACTCTAGCCAGAGCAGTTTCTGGTACAGAAAGATCACCAAAGTAATAGCAATACGAGACAGGCACTGTTAAACAGAGCGTTCTGTTGCTTGCCACCTTGCCTGTACATGTATACTAAAACAAACTCTTCACAAAATATTTTTGCAAAGCTGAATATTGTCAAAATAATATAATTATATATACATGCACAATGGAACCACATACCTGTACATGCCGGGATTATGGATACACAGACATGCATGCATACATGCGCAGATGCATGCACTCAGACAGAGAAACACGCATTTTGTAAGTTTTGACACATAATGATGACACGTGTCCAACTGAGACATAGCTTACAATGTCTTATGTAACATAGTAGGCAGGCAAAAACTTTCACTATATTTATGTTATCTCATGTCAATGTATTTATGGAGAAGGTTGCATGGTGACTGATGTCAAAGGATACGCAAGCTTTGCTGAGGATCAGAAGCTAATAATTGACAAAGAGAAACTGTGGCATCTTTATCAGATGGCTAATCATGTGACAATCATTCTAATTTTACTAACATTCTTATGAGCTCTATTTTGCTCTTTAAAATCGATACTGCTTCTTAACTCTTTAACAATGATCTCGTATACTGAAAATCGTCAACACCGGGATATGTCACCAGACAATTTTGCCAGTATATCATGGAATTAGTGTCCACAGCAATACACCAGCAGATTTTTGCATATTGTGAAAAACCTCCTTATGTTTAACAATGGATTCTGTATAATTTATTTTATTCATGAGCTCTTTATCTTGGAGAAATGGACCCTGGAGAAATATATGGTGGGTGCTGGTGGGAGAATTTCCTGGATCCTGGGAGGTGGCATATTCCCTTCCTTGGAGGTGAATGAGCCAACATTGTGGTTGGTTTCAAAGGACTGGACTTTATTCCCAACTTATCTGCCACAGTAGGGAAAGATGTGGTATTTGGAGTAGGACATGTGTGTGGCCAAGTTATCTGTGTGCTGTGTTTGTCTTTGATAAGCTGTCACATAAGAAGACCTGTCACACCCACGCAATCAACACAAAACAGATAAAACGGAATCAAAATATATGAAACTAGGACAAGTCCACATATGGTATTGTTGAATTACAGTTTGTTTGTTTACATTGGTGGTGTTATATTAAAACTATAATCCAAATACATAGAAAAGTTTTCAGACAGCCATTAATACAATGTAAAAAGTCTACTATGCACACATGCGGGCATATAGGCACTACTTTAACATTACTGTCATCTCACAATGTTTTATTTGTTATTAGTATTTTGCAAAATGTGTCTTCAATAAATGCTAACAAACAAGTCAAAGTATGTCCTAATTTTCTTGATAATGCCACCTGATAATCAGCAGAACTTGCTACGTTTATGGCTGGCTGCAACAGCTTATCTGCAGCACTGCCACTTTACAGCCTTTGATTAGAAACCTAGCCTGTGCAGCTGCCATAGATCACAGGTGTCTAATGAATATTGTGATTAGCATATATCATTATCAATCCAGGTGGGCATCAAAATGTCTCTACCTGATTTATAGGCATGACAAATTACCTATGCCAGACAGTTCAACTGAAAGTTGATGAAACCTAAGACCAAGCAGAGTTGATGTCAATACTCTAATTGGGAATTGCAGGTTTCATCAAATTGGGGAGGTTGGAAATATATCCTGGTATAATATGAATTGGCTGTAAAATGATAAATCTTTAGGCTATGGATGCTACTTGTCACATTTTCTTGGAAGAAACCTATTTTTTTGTTGAAATGTTGTATAAAACCATAAAAATCCATAGTATGTTTTTGTTGCTTAACAGGTCTTTCTCATTCTGGTCAAGTGGCACAATCTACTGCGCTACTAAATACACTAATATAAAAATGCGCTACATTTTGTCCAGATTCTACCTGGTGGCATAAAAAATGTACTCTTAGACCATTATAACTGTCATTTAAATTTGTGTTTGAATTCCTCCAAACATAACAAACATTTATATTATACGTTGGAAACCCCTACACACCATGTTCCGCTATGTTCAATCCAAGATCTATGAATGGCGTGGCCTTGCTGGACCATGCTGCATACAGCTAGCTGCTAAGAGTGTACCCCTAAGAAGGAATGTTGAGTTGTTGAAAACAGATGCCACCTTCCTGGAGGTGTCCCTAAAAACACAACTTGCTGAGGTGCGCTTGGCATGGGAGAAGTGGCAAACATCCCGTCTACAACCTGGAGGAAACTAGAGCAGGTTCACAGCTACTGAATATGTGACATCAACCATTATAGGTCATGCTGTTTAGGTCCGGATGAGAGTAAAATTATTGAATGAGAGGATGGATTTTTGGGTGGGTGCGTGGAGAAGGTACAATTGCTATATATTACATAATCTGGTACAGGAGTCTGATCAATTTGAACTTCCTCTCACAAACACATTCTCATTCATTTTAACACCTCAAAACCTCTATCGGAAGTATTCATCCATATCACCATAAATGCATGAAATGTTTGGTGTTTGTTTCTTATATGAGTGAGGTAAAGCTTCAGGGCTTGATTTATACTGACCACATCAGGATTAAACCGACATTAAAGTCGCACAATACACAGAAAATTCAATCAATGTGCTACTCTGGCCTACAATATGCATGCTTGACTGTGATGGTTACCCTTATATTACAATATAAAATCTGTAACAGGTTTTCAGCAAAAAGTAAATGTTGACATGTATGAACAAATTCTGAATGTTCTATTAATGAAATGCTATTATCAACCTTACAATAGAATGATGATTATAGGCAATAACAACAATATTAGGTAGACAGCAGCCATAACTAACAATTACAAACAAGATATGATTTATTATAGCCCAGTGGTTATGCTATTAAAATGATACCAATATATATTTGTGATATCTTATTTACCCTGATTGATATTACCAAAGCTGAAAGTGTGTTTTCTTTCACTTTAATACCAGACCAAAATTGTCTGAGTTGCATATAAATTACATAATAGCAGTTAGTGCACTCCAAAGTCAATAGCCTAAGTAGTATTCAATGGTCCGTACTTAACAAGCCCTCCATGCTCAGAATACCCTGGGCCCAAAATGCTAATGTTCTCAATGATATGCCCTAAAAAAGCTCAATCATCCACTAGAGCAGCTCCACTGACGTTCTGTGCAGAGCCACCAAAGTAACGCTTCGTCAATATAACAAGCCAACATCAAAGCAAGACAAATCATGCAATACAGAAAACAAGATAAATTACACAACAGCTGAAGCATAATAAATGGCACAACAACACAACGGAGCTACGTTGCTCGGGCAACGACACAGGAGACACAAAATGACGCAGCTTGACACTGCCGCCACAGACGACGCGTGTAACCTACCGACAAGTTCCTCCCTGGTCCACAGACGCAGTGTAATCCCAGATAACATCTTCACCATTTTTGTTTCATCACAAATTATAACGCGGAGACGAGAATCCAACAATGGGATGATGGCGTATAATCCTGAGCGTATCCATCGAGACGGCCGAGTCGAATAACATCACAAAGAACATATCAGCGGCTACCATAGCCAATGTGATCGGCAACATAGGTGCTACATTGTCATAGTGGCTCATTCATGAAGTCGGTGAAAGAAGAGCGTCGATGTGTTGCGTGATATGTCCACCTGTACCAGCAGACACACAATGGTACAGCCGCTTCACTGCCAACACGGGTATGCAGTCGCCCATATGGTTCCCGTTTCCTGCATTCACCGAGTCGCAGCAACCATTGAGAGAGACAGAACAAGAGACACTGCACCACCAGCCAATCCCAACCAACATTAGCACACCAGCACATCAGCTTTGATCTGGAGTTGCTTGGTCACACGTGGCCGCACACAGCCATGACAGTGTTGTCTTTTCATTGGATGCTGGCCACAATGCGCCTGGGTTGCAGTGGGAGGGGCCAAGGGAAGAGAGCCTCAGGGCTAAGTGGCAGATAGATATCTTCATGTAACTGCAACTCAATTAGTGGCTGGCCTGTCTGCTGCACTCCTTAGGGATAATACACATCTGTTGCACTGTTCAACAGGCTTTGTTGCTGGCATTGTTGTTCTATTGCTAATACAGTCCCATGTGGCAGTTTTGCATTTCGCCCCTGTGGCAGTGTCCAAAGCTGGGATGGGCTGTGTCACAGCAGATGTGGTGTCAACTACTAAGTGACTGGCCATTGCAAATCAGCCACCAGCACTGTTACTCCAGGGACTATTATGATCATGTTCTTCCTAATCACATTTGTTTCATATTACAATCTGATTGCTCAGTAACCAGGAGGCCTTCTGCTTTAGTTGATGGTCACACTGTTGGTTTTACTGATCTCAACCAAAACCTCACGTGCCTATGCCATGTCATCCTTATTACTCTCAAACAATTCCTTTGCACGCTTCACCGAACACACAAGACAACCCAGACAGAAAGACAGAACCCACAATATTTATGCTTGCAGACAATACAATCATCCTAATCTGACATGTTTCCCATGCACTGGGTATTTACAGTTACATTCGAACCTGCGAAACATTCATGCAAAATTCATCAGCCAGGTACCCACCAACATGTACTCAGAGCGCGGTCAAGCAACAATCGTCTACCCTTGTTACCTCACGTCACTGTTCCGTCACCCACCTTGCACTGGGAACAGGAAGCAGGCAATCAACACAAGACTGGAGAACTCCCAGCTTTCCTTCCCCAAGCACTGGGAGAAGTAACCTACTGAGGAATGCAGCTATTCCCGGGCTGCCCCAGCCTTCCCCGTTCTAACTCCGCAGCTGTTCTTGTGTTTCCCTTTCAGCTTCTAATCATTCAGGCATAGGTAGTCCCTCTGATGTTGTTTCAGTACTCCCAGTGAGCAGGTAAATTTAGACAGTCCTGGTGTATTTAAGGGGGACTGGGCCAAAATCACCTCTGGCAATTTTGTTAATATTTTTTCTGTCGTGCCACTACATTTTAGTGTATGAAACTATTGCCTGGTCCCCCCATTTTTAGAATTTATATAAATCTCTGGTCTCAAATCAGACTGATCCATCTGACTAATTTGTCATACTAAAATCAACATATCCTAAAGTATAAATTTCCTAATATCTAGGACAACAGTGATATAATATTATGTATCAAAGGGGAATCAAGTTGTGCACAATTTCCTATCAGGTACAGTATCTTAATAAAATTCAACATATTTGCCACATAAAGCGATAAACTCCATACGGCAACTGGATAAGAAAGCCACTGGTATAAGGAGTCGCAAATTGTTTTCAATTACAAGTAATCAGATATGTCAATTTTATATTTAAACATATTTATATGAGTTGTTATCCTCATCAGAATCAGTAGATAACTTAAGCTGGAATAGATTTTCTAACGATAATTTAATGGAGACTACAGTGTGATATCAACAACATTTCTGCAGTTCTTTGTACGAGAGATCAATATCCTTAATCAGTGAGAAATAGGTCATTGATTCGAAGCAAACAAACGGATATCGAAACGTTGTTTTCAAGTAAATGCATTCGATTCACGAATGTCGGTGTCGACATGTTGTTTCATGAATGATGGTGTTGTTACATAAAATATGCTATACCTCTGGGGCCGGTTTCATGAAGCGTAAGTTACGCAATTAACTAGCGTCACGTTTGCGTAAACTCCGATGTTCGCTTATATTAAAAAACTCACGTAATTTCCTAAGATAATCATCTTAGCATTAAGAATGTTCTTAGCCGCTTCATGAAACCGGCCCCTGGTAATTATGAATTGTAGCGCCCCTGGTGGCAGCTGTGTTTTGTATATGCTCGTGGATTTCACTAGTTTAATGCGTTTTCTAAACATTCGATCATTGTTATAATTGTACAACCATTTTATGATACTACGCGCTATGCTTGGGTTCATGCTGATTGGAATTATACTTGTGAACATTCGTGATATTTGGACACTACCGCCTGCAATCGCACCTGTTCGTATTAATGAAGACTACATGGCTCCACCTATGTTGACCCACATTCGATACGACAGATGCGAACTACTGCGCCATAGCAAGGTAATAACGAAAGACTGCCTGAACCAGGGTACTGCCTATTGAAACTACTTGAGATAGCCGTACCACCGCGTGGGTGTAGAGGCGGCAAGAACCATAGCCACAAACGTATTTCAACACACACTGACAGCGCCTCTTGTGACATCGCCTTCACTGTCATATCAAGCATCATCTGTGATCGTAACTGCCAGGACACAGATCTCCAGAGCAGTCCGATCACAACGTATATCGACTGTGATCGGACATCGACCAGTCACCAGGCACGCAACAATTGAACTGCACACATCCTCACAAATACGTGACAACTTGATTACTCTGACATTACCATAGAATCCTTGCAACTGCACAAACCTTGCTCTGCTAAATGCAAGATCCATCAGGAATAAAACTGATTTAATTACCGATTATATCCACGAACATGATCTTGACATCATCGCACTTACACAGACGTGGCTAACAGATGATCCCAAGGACATCCAAAATACCAGCAAGTTGACCCCGGATGGATACACCTTCGTCCACCAACCTCGGCCCGACCGACGGGGTGGGGAATCTGTGTTTTATACAAGTCATGTATCAACATGATCTTATTGCGACAGTGGCCAGCACTGCCTCGAGGTAGTGTTTGCTACACCATCAAATGATCAGGTTATTACTCGTTTACAGACGTCCATCCATAGGCCAAGGCGGAGTTTCTTTCAAAACATTTATGGCCAAGTTCACCAATCTCCTGGAACTTTTCACAGCACAGTTGACTGGACAAATTATCGTGAGCGATTTTAACATCCACTAAAGGCAGGAAATAAAGACTCGAACGACTTCTCTGATCTCCTGCACGTCACCAATTTGCAGCAGCATGTACGTGATCCGACACACACCATCAGCAATATTTTGGACCTTGTAATTTCACCATTGCCAGGAAGCATTCTGACATCAGTGATGGTGGGATCCCTGCTCACTGACCACCACGCTGTACACTGTCTGCTCCAAGCATCAAAGCCGGACCGAACAAAGAGCAGGTTTCTTATCGAAATGCTGCAATTAATCCCACAAATTTCAAATAAGATTTCGAACTTTCACACCTGGCAACACGCCCGTGTAACAACATTGCAGACCTGTTGCAACAGTATGACACTTCCATGCAAGAACTGTTAGACAGCCACGCTCCATTGATCACACGGTCAATTACTGTG
Organism: Paraescarpia echinospica; assembly: GCA_020002185.1. Classification (NCBI taxonomy): domain Eukaryota; kingdom Metazoa; phylum Annelida; class Polychaeta; order Sabellida; family Siboglinidae; genus Paraescarpia; species Paraescarpia echinospica. Next base: position 52,799,269 of record CM034540.1, read on the forward strand.
CGCCCCAACACGCCTTGGCACACAATGGAATTATCACTTGCTAAGCGAAAGCTCCTACAAGCAGAGTGGAAATGGAGACTGACAGAGCTGTAGATTCACTGAAACATTTACACTGGGCAACGTGACACTTACAAACAGCAAATACAGTCTGTGAACGCCAAATTCTACACAACAAAAATTGATGAATGTGCAAAGCACTGTTCAGGATCATGGATGACCTAATGAAGAGAAAAACTGCTCCAAAACTGCCCAGTCCTGTGTCTGGTATAGCACAACTGGCAGATTACTTTCTCGTGCACTTCACACGCAAAGTGTTAGACATTCGCAGCCAGTTAGCGAGTAGACGCCTGCAAACTGTCAACACTGAGTACGTGCATTGTGAACAGTCTTGCACAGTCAATGTGTTTTACGACATCACCACAGACGGCGTTCTCTCTTTGGTAAGGAAATGTCCAACAAAATCAAGCGCGCTTGATCCACTTCCTACCTCACTCGTGAAAGCCAACATTGACATTCTTGCGCCAACATTAGCTACAATCATCAATATGTAACTGGAGTCGGGGTCCGTGCCAGCCAACTTCAAACATGCTGTGATCACACTTCTATTAAAGAAACCAAACCTTGATTCAGACTCGATGAACAACTACCGGCCTATATCGAACTTGTCATTTGTTTCAAAGTTACTGGAGTGCCACGTAGCAGTCCAACTTCGCCAGCATCTAGACGACAACAATTTGATGGATATTTTCCAAAGTGCGTACAGACAACATCACAGCACTGAGACAGCACTGGTGCGCATTCAGAATGACCATCTCCTTTCCCTTGACAAAAGGAAAGGTGTGCTGGCAGTGCTGCTCGATATGAGTGCGACGTTTGATACTGTTGACCACTCGATGTTAATCAACCAGCTGCGCAGCATAGGCATTGAAGGCATCACACTGAAATAGCTGGAGTCATACCTGTCCAACGAACGGGTCTCAGTCAGTGTGTATTAGTGGCCATAACTCACACAGAACATTGATCGAGTCTGGCATCCCGCAAGGTTCTGTGCTAGGCCCAATCCTCTTCTCCATATACACTCTGCCATTGGGTGCTATCTTCAGAAGGCACAAGCTGCAATACCATCTTTATGCAGATGACGCCCAATTGTATGTTGACCTGAGTGGAACGCGGGATGGAGAAGCCGCTGATGAGGTTGTCCACATCGAGCGATGCATCAAAGAAGCGAAGCAGTGGATGTCAGACCACAATCTACTGCTGAACGAAAACAAGACCGAGGCTATTATCATCACGGCACCAAATCGTAAACACCTGCATGACATTTTGTGTGTTAGTGTATGCAGATGTAACATTGTTCCGTCACCGACCATCTGCAACATCGGGTTTACACTCGACTCTGGACTAACAATGTCGTCACACGTGTCACGGATGTGCAAGTCAGATTACTACCACGTCTATGCAATTTCAAAAATAAGACATTGTCTTACTACTGATACGTGTAAGAAACTAGTCCACACCCTGGTGACATCGCGGCTGGACTACAGTAACGCGGTCCTGTACGGCATCACTAAGGCACTTATGAACAAGTTGCAGATGGTACAGAACTCGGCGTCAAGACTTATCTCAAGACACCGAAAGCACCAGCACATAACACCTGTGCTGGTCGAACTGTATTGGCTTCCAGTTCGCTGGCGTATTCAGTACAAACTGCTGGTTCTTGTTTTCATGGCTTTACATGGTCTTGCTTCAGCGTATATCCAAGATCTTACAGGACCGTATACACCCACCCGCAACCTCCAATCTGCTTATCTACATCTGCTTGTAGTCCCGCGCTACAACTTAGAGGACTATGGCAGACGAGCTTTCTCCATGTCTGGACCTCCGCTCTGGAACGCTCTGCCAATAAACGTTCATCAAATAGACACTTCGAATAAATTCAAAATTTGCCTTAAAACTTATCTATTTAAGCAGGCGTACTTCGACTGAGGAACTGTGCTGTAGGACACTTTTTATGAACATGTATTTAATCAATTAACTTATTTTTATTATATATAATATTTTAATTTATTATTATTTATCTTTTAATACAATTTATATATTATAATAAATATTCTTTTATTTAATTATCTTAATATTCGTGCAAATATGCCATGTATTTTAGTCACATTATATATATATACAATCTTGTAAATCTTAATATTATATTTACCGGCATCTTTATATATATATATATTTTACATGTGTTTCCATGTACGTTTTATAATGTATGTACACGTCTATGAACGGGCTGGTCCCGGAGATATGGCGCTACAGAAATGCTAGTAATAATAATAATACTTTTTCAGTATGCCAGTTAGCGTCATTATTGATATGTGGCAAAATGCCCATTTTTCTTTTACGTCGACCAAATTGATATATACCAGAATGATTTCCTTGTGGAGAATCACGGGACATCCAATACTAATTCCTGCATGTTTTTTTAAATACATTACGTCATAGGATATGGAAGATATTGTTCATAAGTTTAATTCTTGTTATTAAAATTACCGCATAGGGTTACCCAAAATTATTCTCTCCCTAATACATCATCCATACGTCTGCATCAGACCCAGGGTTATGGTGGGGGTAATACATCGGTGATCTGAGAATGAATGTGGGCGTCTCATAAAAAAGATACTGCTACTGCTATGGTAGATACAGTTACTTCAGTGGCACCAATGTCAGTTTCAATTGCCGCTACAGTACTCACGCCGCTACTCAAACCCGCTACTTGCCTTCAGAGTATCTGGAACACTTTTTTGGCTTACACATATATATATATATATATATTATATATATAACATATGTGGTGTAACAATCTTGTCGTTCCTAGTACTTGAACTTTACCTTGGCAACCCCGTCAGAACATACTTGGGCTCACTCAGAACACCCTCAAAGGAAGAATAGACGTTTCCGTCTTCACTCTTCCCTCAACGGCAGTCAGAGGCAGTCAGACTATCGCTGTCTGCTCCTCTGCTGGCTTGTGCCTAATGTCAGTAGGGAGGTTTTGATTTAATGGCCCCAGACAGGGCTGATAAACAATAGCTCCAGGCAGAGGAGTTTCCCACCTGACACTCGGAGTGCCCTGGAACATTCCCTATCTGATGGGGTCTACAGCCTAAATGGGCTCTCATAACACTCACTGTAAACAACATGCAGGCACGCACGTATACACAGCACTGCACACACCCTCATGCACACACTCTAGGAACAGTCTTTTTTGACACACATGGACTCCAAATACACGCATGCACACACACACATGCATGCTTTAACGAATGCACTTACGCACAGCATACATTCTTTCAGATTTTCACTGATCAATCAATAACTATTGAAACTAATCTGCTCATTTATTATTATATTATTATAAAGATATTGAAGATGAACATATAGTTCTTATATTTTTAGCAGGAGTATCTAGTCTGAATGCTCAACACAATTTATATTGACACTGACTGAAGGCCTGTGAATTGGAGTAAGGAGGGTTAAACCCCCAAGTCCCAATGGTTGACACAACATTCCAGCCTGTGCTAAAACACCCCCATACATGCCAACAATATAAATCTTACCCTGTTGTTATGCCCATTGACCCCAGTCCTGTATCAATAGTCCCCTTTCATGCCCCCTCCTCACACCCTCCTTTCTTCCCGCATTCTTCCCTCCCTTCCCTGCCTAGCGTCTGTTTACCCACAAACCCACAAACCCTGACATAGATCACAGTCTTCCCATTCCCTATATGTTCTCATATGTCACTTTGGCATGCCTGTGAGTCTCTGGGGATTCTAATGGTCTTCCATCCACTTAATGGACATTCACCCAAATCTTCCTAGAGACAGGCCTTTAGCCAGGATTGTGAAATTTTCAAATTTACCCATTCTCATTTTTTATTTACCCGTTATGCTCATGAAAAACCCTGTTAAACATGCACTGGTCATCTGCTTCAGAACATGATGAAAATTCAGGGGACTGCGGCCTTCCGAAAATGTCCACCTGCCCTCCCCCCAGCTCACAAATACTCAAACTATACTCCTGCACTCCCTTTCACACTTAGTACAAGGCCAGTGTTATGACAATGCAGACACTGTTTTGACGTTGTTATTGGGAAAATAAAACCACGTTATGATCCAACACAAGAATATGGTAACTGAAAAATTAAAATCCAAACACCAAAAGACCCGTTATTTGAAAAAGAAAAAACCTGTTCCAATAATGGAACAATGGATGTCTGCCCAGAGACATTTTAATTTAAGCAACCAACATCATTAATGACAGTTTATAAAAATTACAGAATTAGTTTAGTATTCTATCAACAATTCATCAGTACGCTGGTAAACTTTTTTCTCCTGAATTCAACATCTGGGTTGGTTGAATGAATGATCTGCAAATAACAGAACTTAGAATCAAATAAACCAGTCAGGATTTTGTACAACATAAAGCAGTAGACCAATATATAACTTGTTTTGTATATTACGTGGGTAATTCACCAAGTTTTAAATGCTGCATCATCAGTGTCATCTAGCAGATTTACCAATTTAGATTTCATCCAAGACAGTTTGTAGACTCGGCAAAATTCCATAATCCTACTACTACTACTACTACTACTACTACTACTACTACTAGCTACACTGTTTGTCTAACTTTTCTGTCTTCAACCAATTTCTTCGTTACAGTTTGCCTAATTTCTTGGTTACAGTTTGCCTAACTTCTTGGTTTTCTAACAATTATGCTTCATACCAGATCACAACAAACCGCATATATATGTGGCTAATAAATCAACAAGTTACACAAACTCATAAGCACCATCCCTACTTCTTTCTGTTTGTCACAACTTAGCTGTTAGTTAACAAAACTGTCCCATCATGCACAGCACAGAATTACTGGCATCACATATGCATGATTTGCAAAAATGTTGACAACATTATTGCTTCAACTGCTGTCATGTGCTCTATAAATAACCCCCAAGAGAAAGGCATAAACCATGCAGCCATTAAATTACTATTGCTTAAATCCTGTTTTACTATGCAGACCAGGATGTGTCATAAAAATATATCAATAACACTGAAGCTTATCCCAGCAGATGTGGACTAGGAAATTGCCCAAACCTGTGACAAGATCCACTGGAAATACATTAGCCACCCCTGGTATTATCTCATCAGGGTGTGGGTAACACCAGTGTCCTTGTAGTTGGTGTAACCTGTCACCCCTGCAGATGCCACCTGCTGTATCCACCCCTTTATGGTTGAACAATGGTTGCTCCCCACCCCCTGTGACTGCACAATAGCTGCTCCCTGTCTGGTGTTACATGATACAAGGTAACTTTCTTTGATGTGACACTGTCACCATTGCTGTGTTTGTCATCAATGTCATCTTATTGGTCTCTTACAGATGGTTACACATCTACAAACAACATGGACACTTTTACATCAGAGCCAGCAGGAAAACCATAAGTCATAAAATGGCTTACTACAAAACAATGCCTTAAAACTGAACAAAATTTATTTTGACACACTACATTTTCATATAATTTACACCTGTACAAATATATATATATATATATATAGGCATACACCCGGTATACATAATTACAAATACACATTCACTAATAAAACATGCACACATACAAAAATCAGAGCTACACTTTTATTACTCTGGAAATCTTTCAACCATCAGAGAAAAGATTGCCAAACAATTCTTTGAGAGATCTTTCAGAGGGCCACCAGACTTACCAGAGCAAATCCGTCAAATTTCATAACAAATCGTAACTATTTAAGGTATTTACACACTGTATTTTCTAGATTATGGCTAAAAGTAAGCACATCATAAATGTTGGCTTCATGCTGCACTAGCATCCTCTTGGGAAACACAACAGAGTTAACTGAAAAACGCCAAATATATTTATCAAATAAAACTGGAGTAATCAAATCTTGCGATTTCGCAGAGCATGACCCAATATACGTCTAACTTGCAGGACAATGCAGATACTTTAATTTAGATTATAATCCCAAGTTAATCCTAAAATGACACCTGCCCCTCTAGACTTGAATACAAGTGTGGTCTTAACACTCGCTCCCAACTCAACAACTACTCAACCATTATCAAATTGCAAATGGCAGTCCACTTTAAATGCAAATCCCCTTGCCCCTGTAAAAACACCCACTACCCATGGACCCTTCCATCAAAGGCGTTTTAACTGTTAAATCTACTTTCGCGCTTGAGTAGTTTCAATTAATGCTGAAGGCATCAGGTCCCTTTCATGGTCCACAAAGTGGTCATCCTTTCAAAGTGTGGGTCAGCTTGGACTGCTGTAAAACTCACCCAGTTACTGTAATAGGTTCCTGTGTTAACTGCCCATGAAAGAAGAGGCAAATGCCCTTTTATCTACCCATCTGTCACCCTTTCAATCATAGTCACTCATACCCTCAGACTTTACTTTCTGAGTTTCCTGCTTGCTTTGTGGTGTCATTTTACGGTTACACTTTCCAGTTTATTACATGCCCTAAATTTCTATTCTTCCCTGTAACAGTTATTTGCGCTACTACCCCATCTACCGATCCAACTGCAATAAATCAACAGTGATGTTAATTTATATAGGACATTTTTGATCCAGTTAAATTTACAAACTAATGGTCGATGTTACAGCAATACTGACACATAATAAAACACCTGGCTTGTAAAAAAGACTATTCCGTTTAACACCAGTTTCATGAATTTATTCATGGAATGTAACCGTTCAGGTTTTTTGCACCTTTCCTGGTGACAAGCCTGTCCAGTGCCTCCTTTCATCACCTTTCATCATCTTTCATCCTGAATCATTCATCAACCAATTAACTTCAAACGCCAGCACATTCACAGTGTCAAGAAATATCACACAGGATCGTAGAATCTATCTCCTTTTACCCATAGAATTTCACGACATCTTGAAGTATAGGTGCCACCAACATCACCTGTTCCTAAGTACCCCTCACTCTTCAACCCTCCTCCCCTAGGAAGAACAAAAACCTTCTGCCCTTCAACACAAAGAAACCTGTTCAAAGAATCCTAGGGAGCAGCCATTGTCCCAGGTTAAAAGGCCCACCCAGAAAGCTGTGGCTTTGAAGAGAAGTGAGATGGTGTGAGATGACTTCAACAGCTATTTAACTGTCTGCTTGACCTATGGGTTACTCCCTGAGGTGGTCAGTCATGGGATAATTATACAGCTACACCTCACCTGTGTCCACTATCAGTAGTCTTTGTAAAACTACTGAGGGGTAATTTCTTTATATCCACCCATCAACACCCCCCATGATGTGCCTATAAATTACACCTCACTTTTATCGACTTCTCACCAAGAAGTGCACACCTTTCAGTAATTCTGCCAAGTTATTGACAATTTGGGATATTTCTGATATTTTATCATACCCTCGGATTACATAATAATAATTTATATTTCATTGATAAAGCACCATATCCTTATTTCTTGGTGTACACTGTATATTATGTACATGTATCTCTGAACATAATTTTAATAATTCCGGATATGGTGCTTTATATATTTTAGGCCTGACATTAGATTACGCATAACTGATTACAAATTTCATAATTTTCAACCAGTCGGCCACGATGTATAATTTGTACTAACTGACATTAATACACAAGTGTACATGTTGTATGGTTCAAAGCACATTAAAAATGCACTGTTGGGTCTACACTGCTGGGTCGACTGCTGAAATAGAATTAAAACATCTCTGGTGCTGAATTATATCATGAAACCTAGTCATTAACCACCAGGTAGATTATATGGTTTAATGGCTTTTTTATGAACAAATACATTATTTAAAGACAGCTGACACAGGGAACAGAAAGACTGATGCAAACGCCACATGTGATTGGCTTTGTTCAGCCTTCTATTCACGAGAGAGTTAATTATTTAGGGTATTAATTATAAATCTGTCAAATACATCCTTGTATTTCAGGTTATTTATTGACAGTACTTACACAGAAAAATTGTCAACGTATGCAAAATAGATTGATGTACAACTAGTTCTATTATTATTACTATTATTATTACGTTACATGAAAATATTTATATAAAAAGAATTGATTTTACAAAACATAAAATTGTGATTATGAAAATATGAACACTTATACGTCTAATATGATTATGAAAACATGAACACCTATATGTCTAATATTAATAACCCAAATCTTTGAACAAAGAGTCTAATATTACATTATTCAGCATTAAACATTATTATAAATAATATTGTTATACACATACTTACGTATAATAAATAGAAAACAGTTATACAATTTTTTTAAATAAGAACAATATTTAAAAACGTGTTGTATTAGATGAGTAAGTTCCCTAAACATGCACCTAAGATAAATAAACACCCCATTACAACTTGGGAGGTCAGAGAAGTGGCTATAACGTAGGGAGGAACACCCACAATGTTGCATAAATCACAACAATTTAGTAAAAATGACTCTTAACACTAACAATAAAACTGCGCACACGTACCAATTACCTGACAGGTAAACTTATGTCATCCCCTCCCCCACCCTGGGGCTACAGTGACCCCCTTCTATGGCTTTGTTACCTGTGAAATATCTGCAAGAAGTGACCAACCCTTTCTTGACAACCACCCACAGAATACCAGACTGATTCAGTAATCAAGTCAGGTGAATCCTGTAATTTCTGGGCCTATAACTCATCAACATAAATAAAGGCTAAAGAGACCTGCAGGGTTCAGACCACCATTAAAGTTCTAACTGGTAGCCATGTTAGCATGCCTGAAGAAAAATTAATGAATAAAAAAATCAAAATTGTCACTATTACTGACTGTATTACCAATGTGATCAAAAAGACACCTTTTCTCCTGTAGAAATGTGCTTCTTCTCACTTTTGGCAACATTTTTATTTGCCTAGCACTGTTTTTTATAAAGATTCCACTAAAATTCACCTGCATCTTCTAATATGCCTTATAGTGTACCATCTCAATCAATAATAACTGCTATTGCAAGCATACCTATCTTGAATACAGTTAACTTGCAGAAAATAAAGTAACCGAACATGTCCTACTTATGTACTCATTTTCCTAAAATGCAGCAAAAAGACGACTGTGGTCTATCCCAACCAATCTTAATATTATGGACACGGAACCAGCTTGAAGAAGCAATCTGAACCAGTTAAGCTACTGGGTGCCTACAGCCTAGAATTGGTCTCTTCTTCAGAAAGAAACCACTACAGTAATTCATCTGATACAGCCGGTCAACCGCAAACCACAAACTCTGGGTCTTCATGAGAAATGGAAAAGTTAACCATATCAATAGGATTGTTAGCAGTGGGGGGGTTTTGGATATACATCAGGGGTGTAATGGGCATATAATCGGTAAGCAGGAAGTGGTGGGTGTACAGTGGGTGTACAGTGGGTGTACAGTGGGTGGTGATCTTTATATTAATATGCTAACTTTGGATCACAGTAAGTAACTGATCTACCAATTATTTCAGAAAACACAATGACAATTATTTAGTTATTTACATGCACTTTCTTAGAGGGCCTTTCTCCTATATGAGAGAACAGAGTGGTAAACCACTCTTCTCCAGAATGCAAGTGTTCCGGTTTCATACAGAGAAATATCTATATATATATATCACGATGATCTTTCATGATTGTTATTCGTGTTTGATTAATTACTTTAAAATTTATTATTTTATTACAAACAACCTTGAATAGTTGTTTATTAGATCTGGCACAACATAAGTAAATATTGTAATAGTTTATTCTTTCAGGTTATGTAACAAAAACTAACACAAACGGCATGGCACTATTTTCTAGTACACTGTTTTCCACCTCCATAATTTCCTTATTCTGTCACTGGGATGGTCAAACAGAAATTTGACAAGCAGTCCCTGGTCACAGTGTCATAAACAGCACCAAGTAGACATATCAGACCAAGGAATCAGATGTAAACATCAGTCAATATTGATTAGACCACCTGGCATGCTTTGATATCTCCCTGATTGATTAAACTGGATTATTACCCCTTTCCTGCCACATTTAATCTTCTTAGGGTGTTATAGTTTAGCCAGGGGCAATTGCACAAAGTACATGGAAGTTGTTATCGTTACCATTCACCTGAGGCAGTTATTATTAAATGTGGGTCATTGTGCCATAACTCTGCCCAGACATGTCCTAACCAGGGCCCAAAATGCATAAATTATAACTGAAGTGTGTCCACTGTAGAAGGTGGACAATGGCCATGTGTTTGTTACCCACACAGATGTGCTGTTATTGTGTTGACCTGTATGGTCACTGCAACTGAAAGGTCACTTCAGATATGGTCAAGAAAGCAAGGACACAAGTGCGCAACACAATGGATATTAATCTTGTCGCCTGAAAGACTAAATTCCTCCTGTTACCAGAAATTCCTATTGTTATTATTACTACCAGTGTTTCATTAAAAGGTTTGCCTTTTTCTTCAGACATTGGGGATGATTAATTTTATTTATATATTATTTATTTCAGTTCAAAAATGCAGGGAAGCACTACAGGACTGACGGTTTAGTTCAGTGTCCTTCTCTAGATTTAGTCAATCCGCAACAGGTTTTTCATTTCCGTTCCAGGGATCTTTTACTTCCTCTGATGTCGACACAGGTTTGAAAGGACCAATGTTTCTTCAAAAATAACCCAGGCAAAGTGGGACCTTCCCTTGACTGACATCTGGCACTGTAGCTACTGGACTACAGCTCCTTTAATGAGGTTGGGAAGTGAGTTCTTGTGATGGTGAAAGACAACCCTAACAGTGAGCCGTGTAGGAACCACAGAACAACCTTGCCAAACAATTCTGCCTACACTAAAGTTTACAATGTCCTTAAGAGTAGACTATAAAAAGGCAGTTGCAGATTGCTGTAATGAGAGGATGTCCCCATGACCAAATGTCATAAAACCGCCATCTCCACAAGTCTGTTAGACAGGGCCAGATCATTATTTGTATTTTCTACTGGTGACCATGTTAACATTTTCCAGTGCTGTATGCAAGACAATTAGTCAAATTTTCTACAATGGCACAAATGATTGCGTGTTATGTCACTGAACTTCAGTTCAGTAAAGTTTCCATAAAATCCTACACCCGTTTCAAGAAAATTAATTGCTCTCTGTCACAAGTTGCAAAAAAGAGGATTTTGTCTACACACGTACACAAGGGATCCTTCTGTTCTTGATCTGTCTACATATTCTCTGCCAGCTACCAGAAATGTAACCCTCTAACCAGCATGACCGTTGTAATCTTTACATATGCCCATATCTGTTTTAAATAAATCTGGCAGCAAAAAATCACATACGGACCAACTCAAAATCACTGGTTCTTCATTCGTATGACATGAAATTGGAAGTCAAAATATCTCCACATTCACCAGAAACGCCACAAATACACCAGGATAAGCTTTGCATAAATGTACCTAACAAACCTCTTGAACAGAATTGATTTCATGATCAGTGTTGTCATTTGATTTTCCTAACGAATGCACCAATCAAAGAACCATGTCACTGATCACGACAGGGGATTTCAGCAGGAAATAGCATGTTTTTTCATCAGAGATTGACATGAAATACCTGGAGCATTGGCAAATGTAGTCAGCCCCTGTTGTGTTTGGAACCATCGATCAAGAACACAAGTATCTCAAGAGTATTACTCATGGCATAGGAATATCTGTCTTCCTTCATAAACACAAGAATCTGAGACAAGCTTAAGAAAAAAGGAAGTCTTGCATCAACAAGTGTCTTTTATGTTTTTTATGCCTGTCACCTTGTTACGGTAACATGCAGGAGAATTTGTCAGGCGCACAATTACTTTGTGTGACACAAAGCAGGAAAAGAAACTGATTGCAACAAGACAAACAATGTCAGCAATTACGCCCATCACAGTGTTTTGTTAAATATCGCCACGTAATCTAGCCACGCGAGATGTATCATTTTTCAGAACTTTTCAGGTCTGTGCAATTATCTGTCACGAGAAACCATCTTGTAAATTCTGGCATAAGTCAAAACTTTCAAGACGCTGACAGACAAGAGATTGAAACTTAGATATTGCCAATGCAAAATTTTACTACGCTAACACCTCCCTCCAGTACATTTAGTTTGTGTATTTGAGCATCTATACATGACTAAACTATACAGTCTATAACTGCATTCACACCTACAGAATTAAAACGGTTTAGCTAAACCATTTTAGTTAAACCGGTTCATGTTTGAAAATTGTGAGCGTTCACACATGCAATAGCTAAACCGTTTTAAGGAGGAAGTTGGTATACGCACATGCGCAAGCTAGCATAACAAAATGGCTGGTGATACCGTTACCGCCATGCAGTTGTCATTGTTAACGATGTCCCCCTGACCCCGCCTCGGCGCCCTCACTCAGGTCGCGGTTCAGACGACTGGCAATGCACCGATATATAATTATATTTCCTTCTAAATCGGACTAACCCCGATCGTCTCCCCACAACTCCAGTAACAGCCGAACTTCCCCATCGTCCCAATTGTCGCGTCGCATTTGCGTTTCTTTAGATTTTGCGTCGATCGAAGTCGATGACATGATTGCACCAAAATGTTGTTTATGTTTACGCTATGGACAGGAAGCGATGAGGCACGAGATCGAATGCGCATGACTGTGACGTGCTTAAAACGTTTTAGCTAATCCGCTTGCGTTCACATTTGCAACTTGAACCGTTTTAGCTAAAACGGTTTAACTAAACCACCTACTGAAGTAGATTAGCTAAACCGTTTTAGTTAAAACGTTTTAGCGCTAAATCGCGTTCACACGTGTGTTTTCTGACTGGATTAGTTAAAACGTTTTAACTAAACCGTTTTAAAGCGTAAGTGTGAACGCAGCTTATGTTCTGTTAATGCTGCCTTTGAAGAATCAGTTTATCTTTGATCCAACACTCCTCCATTGCATATATTTAAATAGGGGATAAATCCTATTGCATGGATCCTGGGGTAAAACCATATGCAATGTTTGATCAGTATTAAGTCAATCAAAACACAGGAAACACCCTACAGTGTATTGCCCCATAGACAGTTTCCAGCAGGCTTGCCTATATCCCCCTAACCCCCAGGGAAGTTTGCCCCAGTGAACCTTATACCCTAATCCTCTTAGCTGGGAAGGCTAGGGAATTCCCTTACACACTGAAACAAATGTCCCTTCAAAGGGTATCCATAGCATGATGTCATCACAAAGACATGCAGACTCAGGAAGATCAGGAGTATTACTGATTGTTGTTGACAGGAATGGATAGAGTTCATTCAACACACCTGGTGTCAGTATGACAGCTGTCAATCACCAGGCTGTTTTGGGTGGAGAAAAACTAGTAATTATCTTGCAAGTAATGGAATTGTCTGACATCTTATTCTTGACACTATAACAGCGGCAGTCTTATTTCTAACATGGCGATACCTTTAAGAACAGCTTAAACGTAACTTTAGCATTTTAAAATAAATTGGTCTCATAGCATAACAACGTTTGCAACAATAAATACAGTCTACTTTTCATTCAGCCAAGACTAGTTTTCTTAGCAGCAATGTTGTGAAACAAAGGTGCTATGCATCATTATTGTGTTAAACATACATATTTCAGTATTGTCAAATATTATTAATTTCAACTAGTTACACTTACTCATGGAGCAACAAAGTTTTGAGACAGACAATATCAAAGTTTCACCTTTCAACTCACATACAATTAAATCAAAAACATGCACTGGAACATTTTTTCAAGATAATAATGCCAAATTAAATTATTCAAACAGGTAGTAAATTATTTATTGTTTCTAAAAATGCAAAAATTAAATATGATATTTTCATCCATGCGAATGTAGGTATTTTGGCTTTTCCTCAGTTTTGTTAAATGTACCCTACAGTCCAAACCGTTGTGGCCTGTCACAAATGTGCACATACGGATCCTACATGAGAGATCACAAAACACTCTCTGTCACTCAGCAGTATTTAGGGCCTCACCCACTGTGAATACCCACTTTAAGACTTCTCCATCATTAGCTACTATATCCTTCTCTTCCCAGTTTACATCTGCCGAATCCAGAATCCATAAACAACCCTAGAGGGTGAGAGAGAGAGAGTCTAAACAGAAGCACTTGCACCCATCATCCATTAAATCTCACATTTTTGTTGGAATCAGACTTTGCAATACATGTTCAGGTTTCTCAGTAATTTTGCATCAAATCATTCCCCATTGCGTAAAATTCAAAATATTTGTTTAAGTGACCATGTGCTCTAAGACCTGTTTTTAATTAAATTTATTTCAGTTCAGCAGTATTAACTAGAGTCCATTCTTAAAGCAAGAACTACCATATAGTACTGAATAAAACCAACTGAAAACAATCAAATGAGTAAAAAAAATTTTTTTTTTACAATAAAAATGCATTAAATATTTTAAAATATTTTACACACTCACTTCATCAGATTGGTAAAGTAGGCCTCGAACTTTAAGCAAATGTATACTTTTGTTACGCAAAAAGGATTTTCAACAAAATGTTCACTTTATTACCACAATGACCTTACAGTAAATATGAACACATTTGACAATCAATTGTAATTTATAAAACACAAAAAGTTACAAGTTTCCATAGCAACAAATTCAACATTTTTCATTAACTTGGGCAATGTAACTAGGAGGTTGCAAAGTTAATAAATGTTTATAAAATTATATTATTACTCACGATAAATAATAAGCCCCAAATGAAAGGACACCGCAGGTAATTTTGATAAATTTTATAGAGCACGCTCAGTTTCACATTACGCCTTTGGGGATCATTAAAGGCAAATGGCTGTCATCTATTATGGCTGTTTTCAGAAATCTAATGTATTATGCACGGTGTGTATTTAATCATACCAGTGTGTAAACCACTTTGATTACAGTACTTACATTGCAAATATAAATATCAAAATGAAGTCAAAGTTATATGTAAAATGTCTGTATTTTGTCAGCTACACAATAAAACTGAGTGATTTTAATGAGCATAATGTCAACAAAATTATTGTTATTAAAATTAATTCCACTACTCTAAAATACATTGTTATGAAATAAGGTGAAGCTGCAAGTTTGTGAGAACAACTGGGTTAGAAGAAACACAAAAAAAAACAAAGAGGACAGAAGAAGGATGAATAATCTGAGGCAAGAGGCTGTGTTGAAATGCAGCGTAACAGGAAGATTGGTGAGAAGCTGGATGAGATGGACAGGTCACTAGGCAAGGATGGATGCAAGAAAACCAGCAGCAAGCTGAAAAACATCAATGATGCAGGAAAATGGGAAGACCCCAGCAGATATCACCTGATGGGGGCCTGTGTGAAGAGGGATATGAGAAAACCAGAGGCAAATGAAAGATAGAGAGGGGAACAATCGAGAGAAAGAACAGACTGAGTGATACAACAGTACTGTACCTGACTCTCATCCCTGTTCTACAGGGAACAAGGGGGGACACATAATATTTTAATTCATGTTTTATAATATTTAACACTGGTACATGTAGCTTGTACCAGACACACGAGGACAAAATGGTGTTCCTGTATTTTTCTGACTTCTAAAGGCAATTTACTTGTTTACTTAGGTTGTTTCTGACCATAGGCGGTGGCCTCGGTGGTCAGATCTACATCTGTTTCGGCTTCCTGGCAGTACCCCCTGACTGATTGCTTTGCGAAACTCTGAATTTAAGCTCAGCCTATAAAAATCGCTCACTATATCAGTGGTTGGCGGCAGGTCAGGTGGTCATAATAAAACTAATTTCAACCAACCATGGCTCGTTTTACATGCAATGTTTAGGAAGTAGAAG
Organism: Paraescarpia echinospica; assembly: GCA_020002185.1. Taxonomy (NCBI): domain Eukaryota; kingdom Metazoa; phylum Annelida; class Polychaeta; order Sabellida; family Siboglinidae; genus Paraescarpia; species Paraescarpia echinospica. The sequence goes on from CM034540.1 coordinate 52,815,131, forward strand.
CATTTATTTGAATACACAATACTGCTCAGCTGCCCGTGATAATGGGCGAACGGGTCATTATATATTGGGATTCCCAGAAGTCGTTTATCCGTCTTCAGATTGGGGCGGGTATTTGCGCTGTTCTCATGGGTGAAGCAGTCGCGACTGGTGAAGTCAATTATTAGTTTGACTCGGCTAACTTCCGCACTTCGCGTAGGAGATCTGCCAGGGCTAGTTTTGTATGGCAAACAGCCAACAGCCCCGACTTGCGAGGATGGTCATAGAGGAATTCTTCCGTTCTCCAGTGGTTATCTAGGCAGTGTTTAAATGAGTTGATACATTTATTACCTGTTCTGGTTAATTGTTCCACAATTTTGTAACTCTGATTGAAAAACTCTCCTTTCTTGTATTTACATGTGAACGTTCTTGGAATAATTTCAAACTATGACCCCTTTTTCCTTCCTTTATTTCACAGTCTTTGCATAACATGACAATGTTAGAAGATACATTAATATCATACTTGCCTTTTAACAGTTTATATTCTTCTATCATACCTCCGCGTGTCCTTTTATATGCTAATGTAGGGAGTTTCAACCTCTTAAGTCTTTCTTCGTAAGGAATATCTTTAATTCCTGGGAGTTGCTTAGTTGCATGTCTCTGCACATTTTCTATTGCATCCTTATATTTTTTTTTATAAGGAGACCATATGCTTACTGCATAATCTAAATGATTCCTTACTAAAGCTTTATATAGTGGTGTAAAACTATTTTCATTTATGGTTGTAAACAACCTTCTAATAATTGCCATTATACTGTTTGCTTTATTAATCTTTTGGTTGATATGCTTGTCAAATTCTAACTTTGAGTCAATAATAACCCCAATATCTTTGTTTTCTTGAAATCAAAATACACTGTGTCTATAGAGTGTCCTCTATCTAATGCTTTGGTCCATGATTCCATAACATTTAAGAGTTGTAGCACTGTTAAACGATCTTTAATAAAACCGTATTGTTGTTTACTGAAAAGGTTATTACTTGTCATATAATTAACAATGTGGTCTTTTATGGATTGTTCCATGCATTTGCATAATATACTCGTTATACTTACAGGTCTGTAATTTCCTGCCTTTCTACGGCTTCCCTTTCCTGAGATCCTTCCCTGTTTCCATTCCTTTGGTAGCTCACCCATAGCTAGAGAATTATTATAAAGCCTAGCTAATGGTATACATGATTGGGTCGATAATTCTTTTAGGAATCTAGGTGTATTGAGATTGAGATTATTTAGTTTTTCTTTAACCATTTCCTCCTCAATAGTCAAATAGTTCATGCTGTGTTTTAATTCCACCAGTGGGATGCAATGTTTCACTTATAAATCCTATTGGTCACCATCCGATCTTGTGCCTCTTGTTAGATCAATTCCCATGAACTGCTTATATATATATATATAGATATATTTATATATTATATATATATTTATATAAAGCCAACTTTGCACATAAGCAATGTGCTATATCTTACCCTAGGGTGTAGTAGTACCTACTGCTGTATGCAAAAACATGGTACACGTCTCGACTTGTCATAATCCGAGGCCATAAACCCTAATTATAAACCTCACACCACTTTAACCACATTCTAATCGCCACATCAGACAAACTGGGAATTGCGACACAGATGTCAGCCGTAGCCATTGTCTGTCATTGTCACTGCGACAAACGCACACCAGGTGTAACATTCTGAGCACTGACTGCACCACTCAAATTTCCCTCGAACAAACTACATCCTATTGTCATGTGGGATATGATCCATACAATGGTGGCTGAGCCCTTATAAGCACACTGTCTGCCTAAGTGCAGGTGAAATATAGACTAGTCTGAAAGCAGTGCAGGTGGGTAATCAGACAACACATTGAAAATAACCCCCATGCGGGAATTACCAACTGTCCACACTGGCTCCGATTACAATTATCGTCACGGTTCATTGATCAAAATAATGACAACACTAATTAGACAAGCAGATTCTGACCCTTCTCAGTTCATATATTAAGTTGTGGTAAAATTATTGTTATACTGTAGTTTCCACAGACGGTTGACCGGGTAAAATTTGACAAGTTCTATCACATTTACTTGACTTGATTTAATTAAATGCCTAAGCCAATTTGATCCCTTGCTAACCTCCTGGGCGTCACACCCCTCCACATTTACAAATTAATTGTTTGTGTTTGCAACTTTGGTTGTTGTTTGAGATGGCTGTACTTTATACTGTAATAACTTTGCACCAAGAGAGCCTGTCCTGAGGTAATTATGATGCTGCTGAATACATTCTTTGTCTTTGGAGCCCAAGGCCAAGTCTCCAGTGCACTGTCTGCTTTTTGTTTGTCTTAGAGCCATCATGATATTCCTTTCTTTGTCTCCACTGCCTATTGTCTGTTACTATTATCTGCCTCCCATTGTCTGTTACCTCTGGTCTATTGTCTCCTATTTATGGTTTGCCACATAGTTTTCTATCACTTGCTGCCCCTGTCTTTGTCTAATTGCATGTCTTTGGTGTAATTGTCTTCGCCTCTACCATCTGGTATCTTAAGTTGGTGTTTGCACGAGACAACCAGCACATTGAAAACTGACCTACCCGAAACAACAGTTACAAGACAGGCACGGGCACTGGGCGTTAACGAACATCATTATCAATGTAAGACAATTACTTTCGCAAAAATCTTCTGATGTGACAATAATTAGAAGTAGCTAAAATAAATAATATCATATATAAATTTTTATATCATCTCGCCATCATCTGATGACTTATAATTTTATTATTTATCCTCCACTGATTTCAAGATTCTTATGGTTTTGGAAAAACAAAATGGTAAGTAAAGGCAAGTTGTGCCACGAATATTCGTATACAAATATTCACCACTGACTATAGCAAAGTAGAATGAATGAACTTGCCCAAGGTTCAACGCAGCAGCACAGGATTCAAACCCGGGTTCTCTCGATTGACAGTCTAATGCTCTAGTCAATGTGCCACTGCACTCCTTGTCATTGTGTATTTCTGAAACCACCCCCATGATGCCTTCTAAAGGTTGTTTCCATCCTCACCAAATACTTTATAAACTGTAGGGACCAATAAAGGAAAATTTACGTCAGCCATTTCACAAAGTACACTCGAATAAAGCCTCCACAGTGAAGATTATCAAGAATAATGGTTCTCTATAAACATTGATCCTAACTCAACAACCAAGGCAGGCTTCTGGCGCTGAATTGCAAATTTGTTGCTTTTAGTTTGCCACACCACAGTCAGAGATGAGGATAAAATCCGCTTCCATTATAGTCTGTGTCTGCCCCCTTCCCCACCCAATCCCCATTTTTAAAGCACAAGCCAGTCTTGTTAGACAGGGTAAATACGTACCTTCAATAGCAGCCAGGGAAGGGATAAATTCACCCACACACCTAAACATTTCCCCACCCTTGGGCTGCATATTTCCCTGGCTGCAGTTCTACCTAATATATTCACCTGTATTGAGAATGATAGTATTGTACAAAGTTATGCACATTTTAATAGTTGTGCTATGAATATTAATTATGTAATATCATTCAAACATTTCTTGTACTTGCTGACCTGTTACTCGTTCAGTGTGAAATGTGAAAATAACTATCTACAGATCTATGTCCACATTATTCTTACCCAGAAGACAGTTTGCGCTGATTACTAATCAGGTTTTGCTATGTTTATTTACAAACCAAACGGGCAAATCCATACATTTCCTGGTCACTTCGAGAATACTTGATGAAATGAACTTGTTAATATCCAGTACATGTTCATAAATAACACCTCTGAAGCTACATGCATGGTGTCAATATAATATTACAGGATACTAAATTAGACAGATATATTCATATGTGTGATATTTAGTTTTTTTAGACAACCAACAGTTAATTTATTCTAGTAATTTATCATCTTTTGTAAGAATGTATTTTCGTGTATAATTATATCCAGTGTGAACTGTCATTAAAGTAAATTATACCTTTCTTAAGCTTGGAGAAAATGTAATATTTCTATGACCATATTCATTCAACATTTTACAATGTAATTTGGTCATCTTAAAGGTTCACGGTCTTGTCATTTTATCTTGAAATCAGTGAGCACCGAGCACTGTCCTTCATGTTAGTTCTTGTACATTTCTTAAGGTTGATGAACAAAGAATTGGTTATTTTAAAAACAAAACTGAACTAAATTAACTACATCACGCATATAATATACCATTGGTAGTTCAATAAATATATATAATATTGGTAGTTACACTCACATAAATTACCTCCTGGTAGTCAGCTTGAGATAATATTTTTAGTTAGTGGATATATATCACATGGCAGCTGCTAAAACAAATGTCCTGACGGGTCCATCCATCAAGATCTTGACCATGAGTATGGTCAAAGTAGACCACACACACACAGAGCCTGATCTCCCTCATTTGTCTATCAACAAACAGCTGTTTGTAACAGTAGATGTCATTCCGGCCAGAGGGCCTGGCAAGCAAGTATGAGCTAAATGCCCAACAACTTTGACTCGGAGATGAGACCTCATAAGATCATAACATTGTAACCACAATAATACAGACTAGTCAGTCAATAGAACGTCGCCAATTGCTGGAAACAACTAGAACTAGAACTGAGATGGCCATGGGTACTTCTCAGACAAACAACAAAAATCTCTTGATTTGTTCCATTAAATCATCCCTGCAAACAAAGGATGATGTGTCTCAAGTTCCATCTACGAAGATAATTAATTTTTTTATTCCATCTGGCAAAGTGACTGCTTTTTGGCAAACTTTTTTCACCTGCCAAATTGGGAAAAGTCTTCCATTTTGTTTAGCTAAGCATAATACTTTTAACTACTGATAAACTTACTTTGGTGGATTCATCAATATCAGTTAATGTTTTACAAAAGCAGTATTTTGCCTTAGTCTATAAAAATGCAAATGTAGGTAATGTGTGTCATTTATTAACATAAAATATGTCTTACACCTGAAATGGACATAACACTGACACACAAATGGCATCAATCTAACACTGACACAACATCTACACTATTAAAAAAATTTATGCCATGCCAAATCAATCAAAAACTGGGTGAAATTTACATGTTCGTCTTCGATTTTGACGAAACTTGGTGTGTTGGTTTATGTTCCTTTCCAGAGATAGAGGTCAACAAAGTTTGGCCCGACCTTGATACCTGACGACCTTCCAGACGTCATAACTCCTCTCCTCATTAGATGTCATGTTGGTGTCATTTTAAAGGTCTCAGAATTGTCTATCTGTGTAGACAATGAACCACACCAAAATTTTTTTTAAACATATTTAAAACAAATTGTTTCTCCTGACCTAGCAAAAAACATGTAATCTCCGATTTTGCTAATTGTTTATGTATCGAAGCATACATATTCACCAGAAAGTTTGATCGTGTGCATTTGAATACTTTAGGAGTTATGCAATTTTAAACACATTTCTTATGTCACTTTAATGCTGTAATATGGGAACTTAGTACAGTTGCAATGCTCTGTCAGTATGCAACTAGAGGCTGCCTTCCTAGAATTTGCTGTTTTGTTATCTCCATTATTCTCTACCGATTTAGATCATTATCTACATGTGTTGGTGTGAGTATATATATATATATATATATGTATATATATATATATATATATAAACACAAGTGCTGCTAAGACAAGTGTTTCATATAGAAATATGTACAGCAAAATGATGGAATATAAATCACTGTAATCAGAAGTTAGATTAACATTTTAATAGTGCACACACAATGCCATATATTAGGCACATGTTAATCAAGGTATCATGGACATCAGCAGTTCCCATGTTGGTGTTATGTCCTTACATTACATACCAAAATAAGCTTGACCTTTGACTTGACCTCATCATGATCATATAACCTCAGATTTTGTTGATGTTTTATGGTGAAGCATACATATTTGGATAAAATCACTGAAAGTTTTTTCATGTAGTAAGAACTAAATTTGTCACATGATCTTTCAGTATGAAAATGGAGGCGGCCTCATAGAATGGGCTGTATTTTGCTCTCTGCATATTCTCTGCACATTAGGTAATCATCTGTATATTTTGGTGTACTTAATATAATTGTATTTAAATAATATGATGACCTGCAGCTAGCGGATGCATCAAAATAAAATTTTATATACGTGGTTTTTATGGTAAATCACATACATGTACATCAGTGGTTCCCAAATTTTTCTCCCCATGTACCCCCTGAGGTCTGAGACGATCATCAGGGTACCCCCGTCATTTTAACATAAAGTATATAATCTCCATAAAAAAACACTCAGTTCAACGATAACACATAATCGTATTAATTAAAAGTGTACATCAAATTTATAATAAAATATCAAAACTAGAGGGATGAGATAGCCTTTTCAAAATCAAGAACTCAATTCAGGGAGCAGATTTGGACAGGCAGATTCGGAGATCATCCATGACACAGAGGAGGACTCGAAGTTTCATCTTTGTGGAGAATAATGCAGAGAATTTGTGTTCACATAAATATATGAATGGACTTGGCCAGGAGAAGATGTTCAAGTGCATCATGGTAAACGGTGGAGTCATTCATGAATTTCAAAAAAATTCCTCCTAACTTGCATGGATCACAGAGCAAATTTGCATCTTTTGCATTGGAAGTTAGTTGGGAATTACGGTTGGCATTGATGACAGGTACTTGCTCCTGCATAAGTTGCTCCCTGTTTCTTCATCAACAAACGCTGTGGTGAGATAATTAGACATGTTGAAGTTTCTGTAGTGACGTGGCCCTCCGACAGCCCCAGTTTCACGATGACACCTCGTATTTTAATTTAGTCAGCTTCAAGATTTAGCCCTTTTCCTATAGTTTCTCAACGAATTTATCCTTAACTTATCCGAGATTTATCCTTACACAGGCCGTTGCACTGTCTATGCACACGTGTGCACATTGCCCCACAACAACCCCTCGACCTCAAGACATTTGGAGACCTCTCAGAAGACGCTCTCACATTCTTAGTGAATTCCAAGGCCGCCCTCACATTCTTAGTGAATTCCAAGGCCGTGATAGAACAAGAACTCTTCCTTAAAGTCTCAGTCTTTGGAGCAAAGCGCGAGCACGAGTTGCACACAAGATGGCAAAATCCTTACTTTTAGCTAACTCTACGCGTACCCCCTGGACAACCTCTCTGGTTTGTAACATAAACATGGTTAAGAAGTCATCAGTGGTGCTTCATGGGAAAGTGAAGAACATAAACTCATGAACATAAACCAATACACCAAGTTTGGTTAAAATCGAAGACGGACATGTAAATGCTTGATTGATTTGATATGGAATGCCCCATCTACAATGTATAACACGATACAGAAATCTTGTATTGTATACTGTCTTATATTGACAGTGACGTCAACATAACATTGACACTGATACCACTAGATACCGATACAGACACTGATATTGACACAGATACCATCACAGACTGACACCGACACAGACATTGACAGGTATACATACATTGGCACCGACACGGACACAGTCACAGATACCGACACACACACTGTCACAGAAACTGACATAGACACTGTCAAATACATTGACACCAACATTGACATCAGCACTGACACTGACACAGACACTGACCTTGTTGTCGTTTGCTCCCTCTGTCCAATGTTACACTTCTGGCAGAGAATAAATCCAGAGACCCTGAAACAAAATCAACATCGATGACATGTCGAGTTGACATGTTTAAGTACTATTTGTTTTAAGTACTTGTGTATCAAACTAAACAAGTACTTGGGAGAAAATATCCTGTAATAAAGTACCCTGAAAAGAATTACACAATATTAACAAGTACATGTTCGTTCAACATAAACATGTGGTTGTGAATGTTGAAATAATTTCATCAAGTAAGGAGATGAAAAAAATGGCTGAATAATTCCCAGCACCTTGTAAAGTACATGCATAATTAATAAATGTTTCAGTAAATACACATGAACCTCATTTAACAAATGAAAACTCCCTTTGCAAAGCCTCTACTTGCATGGAAACTAACTGTACAAAAAGCAATCACTGGTTAGCTAGTTGCACTACAGCTCCAATATAGGGGAAAATACTTCATCCAGCCAGTAACCAATTTATCCGCCAGCAGATTGTGAGTTTATTAAATTAAAACACTCGCTCGATAATCACATTTAGACCATCAGGTAGGCACACATAAGAGAATGCAAAGGGCAGAGATCAACTGTGACGTGTACTCGCGTGATGTAATCACGTTGATAAATACAACATCATAATATTTATGATGCTGGAGACTATTGTGTAAGTAGATAAGTAAATATAGTGCAGTATAATGGTACAATGTTCATTCATCATTTATTAACATTTATTTATATTTTTTATTAGAATATGTTGACGTTATACTGCCCTTTAAATTGCATTTAATTAATAAACCTGACAGTGTTTGCAATTTCAAAGTTGAAAAAGTTGCACTAATTAAATATTCATATTGTAAACAAAAACATTCAATTTGTAAACAGCCACAACTGGGAACTTGCTGCTTATAACTGACATTTATTTTTGCTAATAATTATTTAACTGAACAGACAACCCACTTCTTTAAAATATGAACTACACATGGCAGAAGAAACAAAATCTCAAACGAAATCATAACCATCAACTTTAGGCATGATTACAACTGTAAAAGTAGCCCACTGTGATCAATTACAGTATAACCCACGGTTGCAATAAATTGCAATAATACAGACCACAATAATATTGTTATAACAAATTAGATACCTGTTCTAATCGAGCATGTGCTATTTTGACCTGGCTAACCGAATACAACCAAACCAATACACTGTAATAATAATAAAAATAGTAAGATATCAGTTAATGCTCATCCTACCATATAGTATAGATCACAGGTCCTGGGACTTAAATTAAATCCATTTAAATGTGTTACTTTACTTGTGATTTTACCAGACACAAAAGACAATATGACCACACCTTGGAACTCTTTAATTATGATAATATTTATGCAATCGTCGCAAAAATCACAACATCCTGCTTGGGCTCTCTAAAGAATTTGTTGCCATCAGAATTCCCAATAACTTTTGATTTGGAACTTAGATCTAAAATGTGAACTAAAAATGCATATTTTCAGTGTGACTCAAACAGATTTGAAGCCACACTGATTTAGACACTGTTGTTACTGAAGGGTTTACTTGTCAATCAGAGATACATAGGCCAGTGCAACCTTGAATATATTTGCACACACATAAACATGCTTACTTGCATGCACCCACGCACGCACGCACGCACACGCAGCAGCACACACACACACGCACGCGCACGCACGCATGCACGCACGCATGCACGCACACACATTCAAGTGCACACGTAAACACACATGCATGACTGCACATATATGTGCAAACATGCATGCATGCACGCACACAAAAAACTTTGTTAACAGTCAGTTACAGGTATTGGTACTCGTTCACAAATACACAGAACTGTACAAACATCTATTCACATAACAGTCAAAGTAAACCATTAAAAAAGTCACTGTTTGGTTCATTAAAACAATTTGGACTTTTAAAATGTTACAATACGTAAATGATGTTACAATAAAAATGTACAAACTTTATACCTTTAAACAAAAGATAATATATCGATCGATAAAGACAACAACAAAAAGCCTCCATGACCACAAACCTACCCCAGCCAAGTTTCTTTTTCAGGTAGACGAACATTTTTCAACCTCGCCTATCTATTCCAACGAATAATATCTCATCATTCCACCAGGTGGCAGTCAAACTTCTCCGATCGCACAAACCAGTACTGTCACCAACACCAATCATCCAACTGACGTGGAAGATTAAACTATTTAAAGAAGATCATTTGACAAGAAACTGCATCGAAGAAACATGTCCCGTGAAGCCGTATCGATGTGTATTTTTGACCAGCAAAGTTGTCCGCAGAACTAAACTCTTTTTGTCAGAAATGTAATCCTCCTTTCAGCGCGGTGTATAACTCCACACAGAATGACTGGCAAACGTTGCCTAGCACTGGCGTTACCCCAGCTGACCGGTTGGCTGGCATGGCAGACGTCCAAATGGTCAACTCACGGCGGGAAAAAATCCATGGGAAGGTGCAAGGTGCAGTGGGTGACTGACTAAACAGGAGTGAGAAAGTGCTCGGCTGCAAGAGGCAGACGACACCTAACACACATTGCCTGTGATGAATGAGTGCCTCAATCAATAGCTGTGGTGTCGCCAGTGAGACATGACAGAAACATACACATATAGGAATGCTGGTCTGTCCCCACATCTAGAACATAGCAGGTGGAGCCACTTGACCTCAGCTTCTTCCTACTTCAGATACAGAGGCCGGGTAAAGCTGGATTTTGTCAATTTAACTTGCTAATTAATGCGTATATAAATGTTTGTCTTTGTTAATATATGTGATGTATTTGCTAATTACACACCCACACACACACACACCCACCCACACACACACACACCCACACACACACACACACACACACCCACACACACCCCACACACACACAAACACACACACACACACAAACACACACACACACACACACACACACACACAAACACACACACACACACAAACACACACACACACACAAAGGGCCAAAGCAGGACTGTCTTCTTATGGAAGTGGGTTTACCTATCGCCAGGTTTGTGAGTTCACGACTTATTATACATTTACCCTTGTGTTGGGTCTTTGTCAGTTTCCTATAAATGAAAGGTCTCAGTGTAGAGCAATAGTAGTTGCAATATTTTTATATGTATTTGCAATATGTATTTCAATATTTCAGGTATTTGCGATACTTTTTATAATTATTTCTCCCACACCATCTGTGCATCATAAGGGATGTTCTCACAAATTGCATTTACCATTCATTCAAAACTACCCTCTCTCACCAATACGTGGTTTGGGACTTGAGACCACACCAAATTGCTATTAGCATCACTTTGCACTAACATGTTTCACTCACTAGGTGGCGTGATTGCAGCAATCTATTTTATACATGGTTGCAACCAACCCCCACATAACGCCTAAAATATTGTGGAACTTTGCAAGCTTATGCGGCCTCCCCTAATTGAACAAGTGGGCTTGGGAGTCACCCCTAAAACATCCCAAACAGGCACAGATTCCTTAAATCTGAGTATCTTCCCTAAGTGGCTGGCAACAAAACTCTGGGAGGGTTTGACAGAGAAAGTAAACTAGCCACTGGTAAATCATGTGTCTAACGGTAGTTTCCATGGGTTTTTCATGAGTATTTGGCATGTTGTTCTTGTTCAACAGAGATGTATGGTTTTGTATAAACAATTTGTCTGGCATTCTAAATGGATAATGGGGGCAGGCAGAATACCAGAGAGACAAGGTGGAGAAACACCAGGCCACAGGACATGGGAAGACCACTGCTGAGATGAAATGACATAGTACTGGTAAATAAGGACTTGAGAAATTTGGAGAAAGAAAAAGGTGGAGGGATGGGGCTGTTAGGGAGCAGTGGAGGACAGCAAGAGCAGAGCAGTGCAGCAGCACAGGAGCTAGACCTCATCCCTGTACAAGGGAACCAGGAGGAACAAAAGTACATGAGCTAGACCTCACCCCTGCACAAGGGAACCACAAGGAAGAACAGTACAGGAGCTAGACCTCACCCCAGTACAAGGGAAATAGGAGCAAGAACACTACAGGAGCTAGACCTCACCATTGTACAAGGGAACCAGGAGCAAGAACAGTACAGGAGCTAGACCTCACCATTGTACAAGGGAACTAGGAGCAAGAACAGTACAGGAGCTAGACCTCACCACTGTACAAGGGAACCAGGAGCAAGAACAGTACAGGAGCTAGACCTCACCATTGTACAAGGGAACCAGGAGCAAGAACAGTACAGGAGCTAGACCTCACCATTGTACAGGGGAACCAGGAGGAAGAACAGTACAGGAGCTAGACCTCACCCCTGTACAAGGGAACCAGGAGGAAGAACAGTACAGGAGCTAGACCTCACCCCTGTACAAGGGAACCAGGAGCAAGAACAGTACAGGAGCTAGACCTCACCATTGTACAAGGGAACCAGGAGGAAGAACAGTACAGGAGCTAGACCTCACCCCTGTACAAGGGAACCAGGAGGAAGAACAGCACAGGAGCTAGACCTCACCCCTGTACAAGGGAACCACAAGGAAGAACAGTACAGGAGCTAGACTTCACCCCTGTACAGGGGAACCAGGAGGAAGAACAGTACAGGAGCTAGACCTCACCCATGTACAAGGGGACCAGGAGGAAGAACAGTACAGGAGCCAGACCTCACCCCTGTACAGGGGAACCAGGAGGAAGAACAGTACAGGAGCTAGACCTCACCCCTGTACAGGGGAACCAGGAGGAAGAACAGTACAGGAGCTAGACCTCACCCCTGTACAGGGGAACCAGGAGGAAGAACAGTACAGGAGCTAGACCTCACCCCTGTACAGGGGAACCAGGAGGAAAAACAGTACAGGAGCTAGACCTCACTCCTGTACAAGGGAACAAAGAGGAAGAACAGTACAGTAGCTAGACCTCACCCCTGTACAGGGGAACCAGGAGGAAGAACAGTGCTTGAGCTAGACCTCACCTCTGTACAGGGGAACCAGAAGGAAGAACAGTACAGGAGCTAGACCTCACCCCTGTACAGGGGAACCAGGAGGAAGAACAGTACAGGAGCTAGACCTCACCCCTGTACAGGGGAACCAGGAGGAAGAACAGTACAGGAGCTAGACCTCACCCCTGTACAAGGGAACCAGGAGGAAGAACAGTACAGGAGCTAGACCTCACCCCTGTACAGGGGGAAGCAGGAGGAAGAACAGTACAGGAGCTAGACCTCACCCCTGTACAGGGGAACCAGGAGGAAGAACAGTACACGAGCCAGCTAGACTTCACTCCATACAAGGGATTCACAAGGAAGAACATACCTTCAAGTTTTACCGAACGTAATAATAATTGAATTTCCAGTTCAGTTAGTTTGGAACACAAATGTCTGCCAGTGTAAACCATTGTGCTTTGCGTTTCTCTTTAATTCTCAAATATATCTGAGCATTTAGACCTAAATTGGTATACAACATAAAAGCTATGAAGATTGCTCTTGTGGTTTAGAAACTGTTCAAAGGGGGGACCACCACATGTCTAAATGGAATCACTGCTTTTCAGAACGTTCCAAGCTCCAGTTTCTAGGAATGCTTCATAAATATTAATGTCAATTTACAACTTTCACCACATTACATGTGCCTGGAAATTCATGGATTCTCTACAGCATGTATATGACTGGGTTCCATTAAGTGGTATTTGTCCCTGGAGTTTTCATGGATTCTGAAGCTCATGGTAATGACATAAAGCATGAAATGTGTGCATAAAGCTATTGGCAATGAAAGAACAATAATCGTTTCAGTTTGAATAAATCAATACCTGTGAAAGCTGAAATGGCAACAGTGTTGATAATGATGATGATTTCACAGGCGTTAATGTTTACAATCAATCAGGCTTCTATTATATGTTCTGAAGTATTCTCTACACTTCTGTTTCAGTCCAACTGGGGTCAGGTCATATTTACACTTCTGAAAGTGTTTCACATGAATATGCCAGTTATCTGATTTCTGTGATTTTGCTTGCCAGGAAGTAACTGTATTCCGCCAGCAAAACTGGAACGTTTAAAATGTCGGACATTTGGCAGCGAGATTCTGGTGGTAACATTCCCAAAATACCAGTAGGCATATTAATGTTTTATGAAAACTAAAAATGTTGAGGGTAAGTGCTGTTAGTGGCATGATTAAACAAAACGGGAGTATGTTTAGCATTGTAATAAGAATGCCAGTGGATGTCATGAAGTTTTTGAATTTGTGTTGATTACATTTTTTACAATCATGTAAAAGCTTACCTTACCATGGTTACCAACAATAATATCAACTGCGCTCTGTACCATATATATTGGTTAAGGTTTTAAACCCCTTTGGTGAATTTCTACGCGAGTCTTACTTCAACAGAAGTAAATTAAATCATTGGAGGAATTAAGAGGCTTTCTGTACTTATTAATATATTACAATGGAATACTTTCATTAATAACTTTTACAACATAAATTAATGAAACAAACTATTCTGATATCATCATGATGACCTCACTCGTTTGGTGAAATGCACCTAACTAAGATGACTGATTCCCCGGCCATCATATCATTCACATGTGCAGTCATTAAATGTAAATCCACCAGGGATTACCAGCCTTGTTGAGACGATGATTTGGACTGATGATTCACAGGAGCAGTGCCCATTACCTGCCAGTATTACCATATTTATGACATCAAACATTGTGTTATTTATTCAACACTTTGAGTGTGACTACACAGGCCACTGGGAGATGTATGATGGAGACCCGGTGCACAACTTCCAAGTACACCAGCAAACAGAGATGAACCTTGCTTTATGGTTACCTTAGTAATACAGCCACCTCACAATTAAGGTCGCCCTAGGATAGTCCCAAATTATTTATGTGTAGGAGTACAGTACAAGTACAGGAAATTAGTCCCACTAATATAGTGACCTCACTATCCAGGTCACTTTGGTCATCGCGAGGGTGAATTTAATAGTGAGGGTTCCATTGTAATGGGACATCTCCCTCCATATTGGGTTAAATCATGGGGGATTCTTTAAAAAACATGTCCCAAATATTGGCAAGTGAAGCAATTTACAGTTTTTTTGCAGGTTAGATTTTTGTATCTATAACAAATTAAGTTGTATTGTGCAGTCATTTATAAGTTAACCTAATCAACCCCTAAAACCTAAAAATAAATTTGATAAATCAAATACTACAAAAGAAGTTTTTTGTCTGAAAGCGAGAGTGGGACAATGTTTCCGATATATTGAGAGAGTTGGAAGGTTTGGGTGGTGTCTCGAGTGGGGACAGACCACCATTTAAAATACACTGGCTACCGTTCAAAATCAAGTCAGTTTAGTTAAATCGTATTTCCTCAGTGTGCTCGAAAGTAATGGAACAATGTATATTTTGTTTGTTTTACAAATGTCGCATGGCTGAATACTTCTCAAGTACCACGTTCACACTAGCAGTTTTAATCCGGTGCGAAACCGGTTTCACTCCCAGACAGCATGAACAGTGTGGCAATTAGAACAAGACATTTTATTTCTTTGAAAGCAACAGTGTCTGCAAATGTGAAGTCTGTGTTTGATAAACAAAGGACAGTGATATGTCTGATGTACATAATACAAAAGATTCTTGTAATCAGATGTTTGTCCTGCAAATCAGCATATCATAAACATTTGTGCCTACAGTATATGTTTCTGGAAGTGCTCAGCCATGGTGCAATCACTGCATGAAAGCCAGCTGTTCACATCCAACCACAGTCTATAGCCAGACACTCATTTGTACTTCTGAGTTAACTACCGCAATGAAAGTTGAAACTACCAGGCTTCAAACACCAGAGAGATTAAGCAAACCTCAGATTTGTTCAGTCTGAGACTCTCTCTCACTCTGTTACCTGTGCCTGTCTCAGTGTCACAAAGTCACCACAATACAAGTAAATTATACTAGCAAGACTATTGGTTATTGCACACTAGCATATTTCAATTTTTTTTTAGTTGTACATTTATAACGCTATTGGATAATTGAGCCCTCTTTCTAAATGTTGTTAAAGTTGTAAATTGTCAAAGCTGTTTTATACGAAAAAACACTATTTGTCTGGAGATTTATATCACAATCACATGCAAATTGGTTGTATTCTGATTAATAACAATTTAATGATATAATGAGCCAACTGAATTTGTTCCCAAGAGTTCAATAAATAGAACTTCTGCCCAATTATTACTTTAATAATCAATCTCACTAATCAGGTACTAATTAGAGGTAATACAAACATAAACATTGGCCAGAAATAGTCCTGTAGAATCAGCAAGTATCCAATCACAATATATCTTGAGTGTCCAACCATTCCTTGATGAAGTGTCCAATGGCATCTGTCCAGTGATGGATTTATATATCAAATTATCCAGTTAGTTAACTACATACCCTGGAGTTGTAACTGCGATGTTGCGCTTCCCATCTTCTGAGAGAGATCCCCAGACAAGCAACATCCGTTCGGAACACAAACTGTAGCCAAATATAAACGTCCTCCCAACAAGTATTTACCAGCGGAATAAAGCCACCTTTCCTTGACAAGCAAGCTGTCATCACTGGGGTATGCCAACTCAATTGTCACTGTCGAGTGATGATCCTATGAGGGCTGCCAAATTTACGAGGACTTTGGTTCAAAGTTCGGCTGAGAAAATTATTTACTTTTAGGCCCTATTTTTAGGCCCCCTTTTTTATTCAGTTACTAGCTGCTCCAATTAATTGTCGACAGAGACGGGCGGGACTACATGGGCGGGACTACATAATCAACATTTCTCGAGTTTGCTACAAAAAGAATTAAGGGAGCATCAGTAAATCTGGGGACCATTTCATTAACATCCTTATGAGTTCATAAGTCAGAACTGATAAGACCTGATTTTCCTCTTTAAAATTAATTTTGCTCACAGAAATAGTATCCTCTGTGATACGACAACAGCTTTTTGCATTTCTTCAATGCTCCTTCAATTTAACAACGGAATCGGTTTAATGATTGTTTTGTATGCTGAATACTGTCAACACTAGGATTGCTACCGAGACAATTTCGCCGGTGTGTCACAGAAATCGTATCCTCTGTGATACGACAGCAGCTTTTTGCATTTCTTCAATGCTCCTTCAATTTAACAACGGAATCGGTTTAATGATTGTCTTTCGTTATGACCTCATTATTTGTACTCTGACGTTGGACTGTCAGCGGACATAGCTTCAATTACCCAGAGTCTGCACTTGTTTTTTCTGGGTTTTCCTGTGACACTGCATCATGCAATCAAGGGTTTGTCACGCACTCCATCAAGGCGATGACCTATCAGTACATTCAAATTCAAACAACGCTATAACGCAATCACTTTGATCGCACGTGCCAAACTGCGATGTCGTAAGAGTAGCACTATTTTGTCTGCGTGACACAAGAGTTGATTACGTGAACGTCAATCTTGTTACATCTTCTCCTGTTAAATCTTGTCAAGCTGTCTCTGTACTGGCTGATAATGAGCAGTCGCGAATATACATAAAAGGAACATGCCTGGAAAGCAGGAGTTTTCAATGCACACATGCCAATGTTTCGACTGATCTGCATCAATTCATTTATACTTAATGACTTATCAGATAAATCAACAAATTGAATGAATTACCAAAACTCCAAAAGTACTAGTAATCAATAAAAATACCAGAGAGGCTACTATATGCATCACCCTAATGGTGATGATGTTAATATTCATTAGAATAAACGCTAAATTTCTGCCCAAACCTTTCGCAATTTGTCAGTTGCTTGTGTTTGCATTAGTAAACTGTGGTTTGTTCAATAACCGATTCATTCAGCATTACAAAATATATACTTTTATGGGTTTACCATTACTATTATGCTATTATTGGGCAATCTTCTACGCATGATATAAAGGAACATTGAATACCAATAAAAAAATATGATTATGCAGAGCAAATTTTATTTACAGATTTTGAGTATGAATTTCCAAATAGCCCAAAAAAGTATGTTTTCAGCTAGATGGAAAACACATGCCTCTTGTGTACAATGTATAGAATGCTAGAAAATGTTTCCAACCAAGGCCTAGTTCCCAAGAGAGCTGCGTATCTCAGTGTAATGTCAACACAGCCAAGTGGAGTACACTCAGAGAAATAACATTTCAACACTGCTCACAAACAAATCAATTACATCCCCTAGGAATTACACAAACCTCCCTCCCATCCCCTCCCTCCTGCTGGGAACAATTGACAAAGGACACAGCTGTATCAGCACAAGGCTACCTTCTTTCAGAGCACTGGAGTCAGAAGTCACAATGTCAACTCTATGAATTAGGGATGTTCTCATAAGCTTGCAGTGTCAAATACAAATAGTTTTATTTCTGGTAAACAAAACCATACACCAGTACATACAAATAGGTTTAACAATTGTGTAAGTTTAAAAGGCAAACAAGTACAAATATAAACAAGCTATAAATTAAAAGGTTAGAATATAAGTTATGAAAATTATAAGAACTAATTAACCATTTACTGCATGTTGCAACATATTATTTGTTATGCAGTGTGCTTGAAAAAATAGCAATCAACTATTTGAAGAAAAAAAAACAGCAATCAACACATAATCTGTATAATATCAAAAATACCAAGTTAGTGTTTAAAAAATATTAATCTTTTCTTCATATCATGCTTTTTTGAATACAACATTAAGACATAGGTATAATATTATAATGTAGGTGGTGAATACGTTTTATCACGTCACTGACAATGTCACCCACCACATTGCCATCAAAAACATAGTGTTTTAATTTGGTTAAAACCACCATCACCCTCTCACCAATATACGGTGGGACTTGCAGTTTTGAGTGATCCAACATCACTTCCAAAACCACAGCCACACCCACTGGGTACAACTGACATAACATTGCTACCAAGCTATTAACCACCTGGCTGCCTGGTTCTGATATCCACACTAGTGTAGATATGCATTAATATAAGTTCCACTCAATAGGTGGCACTACTGTAGCAATGTTTCCCTGCGATACATGGTGCCGACTAACCCGTCGTCCTTCCATATGTAATGCTACATGTTTTTTTGCGAACTAGTGAGCTCACCCCTTTAGAACAATATCTTTCTGCATCATTAAACGCTAGGTAATCCATCCTAGCTGCCTTCTTCTAAACCCCAGGAGGCTAGCAGCCAGACTACACAGTGGCCTGGCTGCTAGTCACCAGAGGTGGATATCACCAGGCCAACCTGCTGGTATGGCACAGGTATTTATTTTTTCACGGAGACCCGTTAGACATGCTGCAAAAACGCGAAAATGTGACGACAACACTAACAAAAAAATCTGCAATCAAATACAACACCTGCAGCCTAGGTAACTGTAGTTGTGGTGTACCCGGTGAAATATTTCCACTTGAAACCACACATTTTTCTGTCCTAGTAAGGGAGAATTGCCAATAAGGAGTGAGTGTTTACAGCATGTGGTTTTTATTTTATAGTGTGGAATATAACACCTATAAAAACATGTGCAAATATTGAAACATCCAAAATGAAGATTTTTCCACAATACAAGTGTTGTAGAAGTGACACATTCTTTCATGCAACAAACAATTCTGGTAACAACAACAAACTATCAACCTAAGGACTGGTGATCGTCATTCAACAAAGTGCAATCCCTGCAATGCCACCTGGTGAACGAAAACAAAACCAACGTAACAAAATTCTGTCGCTGCGATGACAATATATATATATATATCCGGAGGACGTGAAACTTGACACACACCTCAGATTGTTTTATTTAACAAGAAGACAATGGATGACAAAGAATATGTGTCTGTCTGTGTGAAATACAACAAAGCTGCCACCGAGTGTGTTGTGCACATGTAGTTCAGGTCATACACCTTCAAAAGCAGCGACGTAAACCCGTCATTATGAGGACACAAAGGGGGTTGAACAGAGACACAAAGACATTGTCTTCCCTGTGTCATGGGTTAGGAAAAGCACTGAAAAAGAAGACAGTATGATATATTACATTGCATGCAGGACAGTCATAGCACAATCATTGTCTGTCTCAAACTTGAAGACTGACAGTCTCAAATTGCAAGCATGACAGTTGTCTAAAAGGGATATACTTGTGGTGAACTTTAAGCGGATATATTTATGGTAAACGTAGATCAAAATCTATGTTTTATCCACACATATATGAATATTCAAATTAATTTTGCTATAGGTTTAATATTTCATATAATATTAGTAGGAACAAGATTTGATACATGTTGAATACATCTCGCAAATTTCCACCTGGGTAATCCCAAAATTTTACATGTGTCTTGCTGATTTATCAGTAACAGGGTGTGAATTTAATCCTTCCACCTCAGTATGTTGTTGAATGTGTGTCAAACCTGAACAATATATGTGACATATGCATTGCTTTCACAGTATCAGGTTGCAATTAGTCTCAAGTTATGCATACATCTAATCTATGCACACTTGTTGAACATGTGTCAAACTTGAACTATAATACTGATATATGTACTGCTGTCATAGTATCTGGTTGCAATTAGTTATGCACTATATGCGTACTTAGGGACTGGTCAGTTTTCAAAAAGAAAGGTCAGGAACATGAAACAAATTAAACAGTCATTTCAGTTGGGCTTTTTGGTGCACCCAATTTGTTTTAATAATCCAACCATTCTCATCAACCCAGTTTCTTACATCATTCACTTGTCTAATTTTCATAACATCAACCAGTAACTCGTGAAAATGTTCATCAAGTTGCAAGTATAAATTAGTATGATTTTTCTTAATACACAACTTTGAAGTCTGAACTCACTTTGACACTTCAACCACCATTGGCAGTCAGCATGTCATCTGGCGAGCAGAGGAAAAACAGTTCCTGATCTGATGAAGACCGCTGACAGCGGTTGAAATGCCAAAGTTAGTTCGAACTTCACAGTTGTGTATTAAGAAGAATCAATACTAATTAATCAGTAACTTTATTAAAATCATACAAGTACACTCACTCCATAATATATGCCACAAAACATACAAAATTTTCCAACAAGAGTACAATTAAACAACAATCCACACATGGGCATGCATGCAGAATATTTGATATCAGGTATAATGTGAAATCACGATACAGCTGTACATAGTATCTAAACCTTACAAATAATTAAGGATTACACTGTACCTAATTAAGATAACCTACCTGGAGCCAAGATGTAAAGACAGTTAAGACACACCTCCAAGAAATAAAGTGTTAGCGACAAGGCAAACCTTTATTAACACCTCCAAGAAAGAAAGTGTTAGTGACAAGGCAAACCTTTATTAACACCTCCAAGAAATAAAGTGTTAGTGACAAGGCAAACCTTTATTAACACCTCCAAGAAATAAAGTGTTAGTGACAAGGCAAACCTTTATTAACACCTCCAAGAAAGAAAGTGTTAGTGACAAGGCAAACCTTTATTAACACCTCCAAGAAATAAAGTGTTAGCGACAAGGCAAACCTTTAACACCTCCAAGAAATAAAGTGTTAGCAACAAGGCAAACCTTTATTAACACCTCCAAGAAATAAAGTGTTAGCAACAAGGGAAACCTTTATAAACACCTCCAAGAAATAAAGTGTTAGCGACAAGGCAAACCTTTATTAACACCTCCAAGAAATAAAGTGTTAGTGACAAGGCAAATCTTTATTAACACTTCCAAGAAATAAAGTGTTAGTGACAAGGCAAACCTTTATTAACACCTCCAATAAATAAAGTGTTAGCGACAAGACAAACCTTTATTAACACCTCCAAGAGATAATATGTTAGTGACAAGGCAAACCTTTATTAACACCTCCAAGAAATAAAGTGTTAGCGACAAGGCAAACCTTTATTAACACCTCCAATAAATAAAGTGTTAGCGACAAGGCAAACCTTTATTAACACCTCCAAGAAATAAAGTGTTAGCGACAAGACAAACCTTTATTAACACCTCCAAGAAATAATATGTTAGCGACAAGACAAACCTTTATTAACACCTCCAAGAAATAAAGTGTTAGCGACAAGACAAACCTTTATTAACACCTCCAAGAGATAATGTTAGTGACAAGGCAAACCTTTATTAACACCTCCAAGAAATAAAGTGTTAGTGACAAGGCAAACCTTTATTAACACCTCCGAGAGATAATATGTTAGCGACAAGACAAACCTTTGTTAACACCTCCAAGAAATAAAGTGTTAGCAACAAGACAAACCTTTATTAACACCTCCAAGAGATAATATGGTAGCGACAAGGCAAACTTTATTAACACCTCCAAGAGATAATATGTTAGCGACAAGGCACACCTTTATTAACACCTCCAAGAGATAATATGTTAGCGACAAGGCAAACCTTTATTAACACTTCCAAGAAATAAAGTGTTAGCGACAAGACAAACCTTTATTAACACCTCCAAGAAATAAAGTGTTAGCGACAAGGCAAACCTTTATTAACACCTCCAAGAAAAAAGTGTTAGCAACAAGGCAAACCTTTATTAACACCTCCAAGAAATAAAGTGTTAGTGACTAGGCAAACCTTTATTAACACCTCCAAGAAATAAAATGTTAGCGACAAGGCAAACCTTTATTAACACCTCCAAGAAATAAAGTGTTAGCGACAAGGCAAACCTTTATTAACACCTCCAAGAAATAACGTGTTAGTGACAAGGCAAACCTTTATTAACACTTCCAACAAATAAAGTGTTAGCGACAAGGCAAACCTTTATTAACACCTCCAAGAGATATGTTAGCGACAAGGCAAACCTTTATTAACATCTCCAAGAAATAAAGTGTTAGCGACAAAACAAACCTTTATTAACACCTCCAAGAAATAAAGTGTTAGTGACAAGGCAAACCTTTATTAACACCTCCAAGAGATAATATGTTAGCGACAAGACAAACCTTTATTAACACCTCCAAGAAATAAAGTGTTAGCGACAAGACAAACCTTTATTAACACCTCCAAGAGATAATATGTTAGTGACAAGGCAAACCTTTATTAACACCTCCAAGAAATAAAGTGTTAGTGACAAGGCAAACCTTTATTAACACCTCCGAGAGATAATATGTTAGCGACAAGACAAACCTTTATTAACACCTCCAAGAAATAAAGTGTTAACGACAAGGCAAACCTTTATTAACACCTCCAACAGATAATATGTTAGCGACAAGGCAAACCTTTATTAACACTTCCAAGAAATAAAGTGTTAGCGACAAGACAAACCTTTATTAACACCTCCAAGAAATAAAGTGTTAGCGACAAGGCAAACCTTTATTAACACCTCCAAGAAAAAAGTGTTAGCAACAAGGCAAACCTTTATTAACACCTCCAAGAAATAAAGTGTTAGTGACTAGGCAAACCTTTATTAACACCTCCAAGAAATAAAATGTTAGCGACAAGGCAAACCTTTATTAACACCTCCAAGAAATAAAGTGTTAGCGACAAGGCAAACCTTTATTAACACCTCCAAGAAATAAAGTGTTAGTGACAAGGCAAACCTTTATTAACACTTTCAACAAATAAAGTGTTAGCGACAAGGTAAATCTTTATTAACATCTCCAAGAAATAAAGTGTTAGCGATAAGGCAAACCTTTATTAACACCTCCAAGAAATAAAGTGTTAGCGACAATGCAAACCTTTATTAACACCTCAAAGAAATAAAGTGTTAGTGACAAGGCAAACCTTTATTAACACCTCCAAGAGATAATATGTTAGCGACAAGACAAACCTTTATTAACACCTCCAAGAAATAAAGTGGTAGAAACAAGACAAACCTTTATTAACACCTCCAAGAGATAATATGTTAGCGACAAGACAAACCTTTATTAACACCTCCAAGAAATAAAGTGTTAGCGACAAGGCAAACCTTTATTAACACCTCCAAGAGATAATATGGTAGCGACAAGGCAAACCTTTATTAACACCTATAGAGATAATGTGTTAGCGACAAGGCAAACCTTTATTAACACCTCCAAGAGATAATATGTTAGCGACAAGACAAACCTTTATTAACACCTCCAAGAAATAAAGTGTTAGCGACAAGGCAAACCTTTATTAACACCTCCAAGAGATAATATGGTAGCGACAAGGCAAACCTTTATTAACACCTATAGAGATAATGTGTTAGCGACAAGGCAAACCTTTATTAACACCTCCAAGAGATAATATGTTAGCGACAAGGCAAACCTTTATTAACACCTCCAAGAGATAAAGTGTTAGTGACAAGACAAACCTTTATTAACACCTCCAAGAAATAAAGTGTTAGCGACAAGACAAACCTTTATTAATACCTCTACGAGATAATATGTTAGTGACAAGGCAAACCTTTATTAACACCTCCAAGAAATAAAGTGTTAGTGACAAGGCAAACCTTTATTAACACCTCCAAGAGATAATATGTTAGCGACAAGACAAACCTTTATTAACACCTCCAAGAGATAATATGTTAGCGACAAGACAAACCTTTATTAACACCTCCAAGAAATAGTGTTAGTGACAAGACAAACCTTTATTAACACCTCCAAGAGATAAAGTGTTAGTGACAAGACAAACCTTTATTAACACCTCCAAGAGATAATATGTTAGCGACAAGGCAAACCTTTATTAACACCTCCAAGAGATAATATGTTAGCGACAAGGCAAACCTTTATTAACACCTCCAAGAGATAATATGTTAGCGACAAGACAAACCTTTATTAACACCTCCAAGAGATAATATGTTAGCGACAAGACAAACCTTTATTAACACCTCCAAGAAATAGTGTTAGTGACAAGACAAACCTTTATTAACACCTCCAAGAGATAATATGTTAGCGACAAGGCAAACCTTTATTAACACCTCCAAAAAATAAAGTGTTAGTGACAAGGCAAACCTTTATTAACACCTCCAAGAGATAATATGTTAGTGACAAGGCAAACCTTTATTAACACCTCCAAGAGATAATATGTTAGCGACAAGACAAACCTTTATTAACACCTCCAAGAAATAAAGTGTTAGCGACAAGGCAAACCTTTATTAACACCTCCAAGAGATAATATGTTAGCGACAAGGCAAACCTTTATTAACACCTCCAAGAAATAAAGTGTTAGCGACAAGACAAACCTTTATTAACACCTCCAAGAGATAATATGTTAGCGACAAGACAAACCTTTATTAACACCTCCAAGAAATAAAGTGTTAGCGACAAGGCAAACCTTTATTAACACCTCCAAGAGATAATATGGTAGCGACAAGACAAACCTTTATTAACACCTCCAAGAGATAATATGTTAGTGACAAGGCAAACCTTTATTAACACCTCCGAGAGATAATATGTTAGCGACAAGACAAACCTTTATTACACCTCCAAGAAATAAAGTGTTAGCGACAAGGCAAACCTTTATTAACACCTCCAAGAGATAATATGGTAGCGACAAGGCAAACCTTTATTAACACCTCCAAGAGATAAAGTGTTAGTGACAAGACAAACCTTTATTAACACCTCCAAGAGATAATATGTTAGTGACAAGGCAAACCTTTATTAACACCTATAGAGATAATATGTTAGCGACAAGGCAAACCTTTATTAACACCTCCAAGAGATAATATGTTAGCGACAAGGCAAACCTTTATTAACACCTCCAAGAAATATGACACACAAATAGCATTCACGATACAAATAGTACATGGTACACGGTCTATAACTGTGCAGTTTGTGTTGATGATTTATTTTTTAAATATAATAATTTACCAGTATTTTATGCCTTCCTATAATTTTTTGTCCTTCAATTTTTGTCAAGGACATTTTTAAAAATCTGGGTTTTAGTTTTATTTGTGAAGTATTGGGTCCAAAATAAGTTTTGTTTTCTACTGATGAACCTGTTGCTGTATATCCTCAACTCACTTACATTTGGTCACAGTGTGGTAGTTGATTGCCTCTTGAGTATCACCACCCCCCGAATCTCGATATCTTTCCCCTCCACTATATAAGTTCCAGAAATAAGAAGAAATACATACATAAAACAAAGTGCAGTATAAAATGTCCATACAGTAACAAATGTGTTGTAAATATTATATAATCAACTGAAATAACTCTGTGCATTAAATTTTAGAGTTATGAATTAAACAGTAAACCATCCGCCTCGATCAGCAAAACACACAGATTTATTCACAAGGTACTGAATGTACTGTATTGTCCAACAGCTCAGCATGGTAACAAAGCCCGGGGATATATTCAGGGTTGGGGAAGTTATCCAGGGGGTACGAGACTGTCACACCAGTTTCACCCCATTATAACAACAAACACGCTGACAACAACACACTAGCACTAAGCATGTAGAAACATACTTGCACATATGTAACACACTTTCACATGTGTAACAAGAGGACAAACAAAGGAAAAACACAACACAACATGAGCAGAAGATGAAGCCACGAATTCACACTGACATCCAAGGACAGGTAATAAGTGGTTTCAATGGTTCGCGATTTCAATCGCCACAAACAAAGTTGGCAATTGACTCCATTCTCTTGCAGTCCTACCTATGGTCATCCTGGCCTGGTTTATGCAGCAACCCTCTCCATGGGATCCGCCTCCTCAGCGCCCTTGGCATGCTACAGGACCATTCAACCAGGATGCAACAATCTGTGTCAATGGCTCACTTCACTGAAACCTCCCTTTCCATTGACACTAAGCCAAACAACTTGTGCTGAAAGGAAAGTCATCACTCTCCCCTCCTCTCATTTCTGAAACTTTCTTACATTGTTATGCTGCCATGTATAAGTGTCTCTTTCAAGAACACACTGTGCCAGAGTGTTTGTAGAAGCCAATTATCGAATTCCTGTTAAGGCAACTTTTTAATTCCTCTTATGTCAATCTAAGTTAATTGTTCAAGAACATTCTTCTTAATCCTTATCAGACTTGAGTTCTTATTGTTCTCTTCTTCCTGTATGCCCAGGGTGACACTCGATTCATCCTCGCAAGCCAGGGCTGTTTGCCATGCAAAACTAGCCCTGGCTGATCCCCTACGCGAAGTGCGGAAGTTAGTCGAGTCAAACTAGTAATTGACTTTGCCAATCGCAACTGCATCACCCGTGAGAAGTGCAAATATCCGCCCCAATTTAAAGACGGATAACCCAGCAAACACACGACGTCCAGGCATTGTTGCCGTTTGGTTGTCATATGGTAATGTCAGAAATTACGTTGCACAACTGTAGTGACAACGTTATGTTGCAACGTTGGGTGATGGCTTACAGGCAACGTTGTGACATTACGTCTTTTGGGCGTACCTTATGGTCGCAAAATGACGTCCAACCAGAGCGTTGTGCAGACATTGTGGCAACGTAATCACAGCTCAGTAATAAATTTTGCATTATGTTAATCAATCCAAATGATGTACACAAAATAAAATCATCATATATTATAAAGTAGACGCAATAAATTTTGCATTAAATTTTGTAAATATAATTGATGTGTGACCAAGTCATTTTGTACTAGGTGGCGCCACTTTGTTTATGTTATTTGTACTGCATATTTTCCTTCTTTTAATATACCACCATTTGTTTGACTAATTTGTCTCCTTATTTTAGTTATTATGACATTTGTTTATACAAGCGTTGTTCATCATTTGTTATTAGCAAGAGCACGAGAATAATCGCGTGGCACGGAAGAACCCTGCAGCGATTTGTGTTATCATATGGTCATCTTTTGATTTCATTATAAAGAGAGGTTGGTGAATTATTATATTTCGTACTATGTTATGCAATCGTGATTTGTCTCCTGGACTTTGTGTCCTGCGAGTGGCAGTCTTGATAATCTATTGCTGGCTTGTTGTAATGTCCCGCTGTAACTTTCTGACTTTCACAACGTAATTTCACTACGTTGTCGCAACGTAGATGAGTCTACACAATTACGTCACAATTATATTGCAGCAACGTCACTTCACAACGTCATCATGACCAAAAAGTGACGTCGTGGCAACGTTGCAACAACGTAGAATTGTTTGCTGGGAAACGATTTCTGGGAATCCCAATATATAATGACCCGTTCGCCCATTTAGCACGAGCAGCTGGGAGGTATTGTGTATTTGAATAATTGCTTCTACTTCCTAAACATTGCATGTAACACGAGCCGAGTTGGTTGAAATTAGTTTTATTATGACCACCTGACCTGCCGAGATCCACTGATCTAGTGAGCGATTTCATAGGCTGAGCTTAAATTAAGAGTTTCGCAAAACGATCAGCCAGAGGGTACTGCAGGCTGGCACTGACGTAATCAGCAGCAGTGACCCCTGGCACGTGAGGATGACTCGATTCGATACTCATCCTCATTCTCTGTTCTCTTTCCCTGCATGGTAAACAACCTAGATGAATTCTTGATCGAACTGCACCAAACAAACCCTCATCATTTCCGATCAGAGATTCACCTCACCCTCTCTGCTACCACTTTAACCCTCGTTACTCACTACATTCTATAATGATCAGTGACCAAATAACCCTGGCAAACACTGCCAAGCATCAAAATAACAATTGGGGACAGATCGTAATTTTATTTCCAAGTCTGTCAAGTACGAATAAAGAGTCAGTGACTTTGAGACTGGAAAGGATATCACAATTTTCAAATGCGAATAATTTGTTTTGCATAAAGGACCAGATCAATGAAAAAAAAAAAACAAATGTGGATATGTCACCAACATTCTGGATCAATTTCATGACAGGAATTACCATAATGACTTATGTATTTAATCACTTAAAAATAATAACATTCTCAGCTGTCCAGAAACATACAGTAAATCAAATAACTTGCTTTGTAGATTTTTAGGGTGTCCAAAAACATAGCGTCTCAATATATAGTCATTATGGTAAAGCTTACAAGACACTAATTGGTGAAAGTTGACATGACCCTTTACGTCTTTCGGCACACAGCTGAGAGTCATAAACATGCGATAAGGGAGTAATGTTAACTTGTTGACGCCACATCAAAGATAAGTTTTAAATATTCAATAACTACGGGAGAAAGTAGCACTTAAATATTTAGTTGTCAGCAGTAGAAGCCTTTCTCTGACCTTGGAATACAATTAGAATTCCTAAGTAAATAACGTGTCCTTGATTAGATCAGTATGGATGTCGGGTTTTCGTATAGATCTGCTTATATAAACAGGTTAGTGGCCCACTATAGCCACAATTAATTTCAATCGTATGGAGAAATCAATACTGAGACGGGCAAGAACAAATTGCTAAATACTTGACTCGATCTTGAGAAAGATAAATGTGTATGCATTAGTTGAGACTGGAATGACAGAAAACAGACAAACAGATAGATAGATTGGGGTGTTAGGGGATAGATGGGTGGATGGGTGAGTGGGAGGGTGGATGGATGGATGGTTGGATGGGTGGATTTTTTTGGTGGGTGGGTGGATGGATAGATGGGTGGATGTATGAATGGGTGGGTGGATGGATAGGTGGATGGATGGATTGATGGATCGATCAACTGGTGGATGGATGGGTGGGTGGGTTGTTCGGTG
Organism: Paraescarpia echinospica; assembly: GCA_020002185.1. Lineage (NCBI taxonomy): Eukaryota > Metazoa > Annelida > Polychaeta > Sabellida > Siboglinidae > Paraescarpia > Paraescarpia echinospica. The sequence goes on from CM034540.1 coordinate 52,844,333, forward strand.
GTTGCATAGTTAGATGATTGGTGGGTGAGTGGATTGATGGATCAATGGATGAACAGATGGGTGGAAGGATGAATGTTTGATATATGTATGGATGAACAAATAGAGACAGCCAGACAGATATATGTAAAAGTACTGCAAGACCTCCTAACAAGATCTGACAATCTATACATATCATTGATCAAGTGAATGGGAATATCTATCAAATGTGGTTCTGTGGCATAATTCGCAATGCAAATATACTTCAATATGTACTACGATTTCACCAACCGATATAATTTAAATGATCATTTATTTAAACAAATACAGCTGTGTATATATGCACACTGCAGATAAATTTAAACAGCCACCCATAGAACAGATGTCAAAAGAACGGTGCAGGTTACTTCCTACCAGACCGATCCATACCTCATGATTTTCTGCAGTGTTCTACTCAACACAAAACTATGGCCCGAGGGAAATGGCCTGGGAGGGAAACAAGACCAATTGGCCCAGCATATCAGTGATCAATCAGCAGAGATAATTCATTCCTGTAGTTATTGATAAGTAACCAGTTCATCTTCCATATGTCAGCCATTTCCACGATTCAGGAGACTCACAAAATTATCCATTGTAGAAGTGTACGTTGTCTCAATTTTTGCATCAGCCAATTAAGTCATTGTTAACATTGCAGACTAAAGCAATTTATCTAGTGGCAGGCATAATAGTATACTCGCAAATGCGACTACTCGGACTACCCTACTAGGTAGTACCAACTTCCGAGCCCTGTTAATCAACAACAAACACACAACAATTCCAAGCACGCTGATCAACCTTTCTTGAACGTATACTTCTTTGAGAGTACACAGGTCTGTGAAGCAGTCAGACACAAGCAACTTATTTCAGTAAACACTAGCTCAAACGGAAGTACAAATTGGTATCTGGGTCCTGCATCCACCCATTTAACATGAGATAAACACGGTTAAAAAAGAAAATCCTGTTTGCTTGTGCCGAAGAATCTGGCTTTAGGTGCTGACCTGGCTAACTGGAGTAAACGGCACAAGGGAAAAATTAACTAGTCTACCTCCTCTTCCTGGAAAGGCAATCACCAAACCCATTAAGCCACTTGTGGAGGAACCCTCAAAGGAATCGCTACATACAGTGTACTTATCTCAAATAATTCTGACAGCAATGGACCACTCTGTACCACAGCAAGACATCCCAACTGTTATGCAATATGACTTATATGCGCTGTCTGTGTAAATGCCGGCGACACATGCGAAATGAATTTGTCTTTCTCTTCCATTCTCCAGGTATATATGGTAGTGTTGCTGCACAAACCCACGTGAAATGCTCCTTATTACTTTGGACATACAGACAACTATGACAGCCAGACTACCTTGATGAAATTGTTGATGGATATTTCTGATGACAATTGCTTCATCCAAACTACCTACGAAGCACTTTTCATTTCGACAATGACAATTTTGCTGTTTTGTTATTCCAGCCGCCTGCAATAAAATGTTGTCATGTAATAATTTTTTTTTTTTTAAATCAACATATTCTATCCTCCAATTGTTGCCCAAACAACCTTCCATCAGATGAGGACTAATGTGTGAAAAAGTGTATATATATGTATATATGCATATATATCCATATAATATTATATATATATATATATATATAGACAGGCTGTATATATATATATAATATATCTAGTAAAACCTGTCCATAACGGTCATCATCGGGACTGCACAAAATTACCGTTATAAGCAGGTTGCTGTTATGGAGTTTCATGACTTGGATACTCGCTAGGTGGAGCCACAATATTATGAATGGTTATGCTGACGTTCACTAGTTGGTACTCTCGTGAACAATACAAACCTAGAGTTAACACTAATATTAAATAATACAATACACAACTTGCATTATTTAATTAATGTTCCTTTTTTTCTTTTGGGCCATGGTGAAATCAATCATGCCCTCTAAGTAAAGGTGAACAGAGAAAGCTTTGATGTCCAAAAGGAAACATGATGGTTTGAACGAGTGCAAGGCAAGCCTTGGCCCAGATTTGCTCTGGGGGGATCATCAATACAATTTGAGCTACCCCAAGTGGTAGGTAACAGGCCATTGTAATATTTACCTAAGCAGTCTCTCCAGCTATGCAAAGCTGCCTTGGTAAATATTACAATGGCCCGCTTCCATGGCTTCTCTGAGCTTATTTTGGACAAAGCTGATTCCACTCCCCTTTGCTGGAGTAAAGGAAGCCACCTAGTGGCTGCAACAAGCTGATGATGTCACGCCTGTCACGACTGCAATTTGATAGTCCCGCGACTCCCGCCTATACGCATTGACACCGATGCTATGACGTTTTATTCAGGGAAATTATGAATTCACTTACAGCTGCCCACAAGCGGCAGGTTGATTATGAATGATTCGGTCCAAATTAACTGACCGCTATACGCAATAGCCAGGTTACCGTTATGGACAGATAGTGGGCAGTGCAAACTAATAGGAAGTCATTCGGGACTTTCAAAAGTGACTGTTATATTCAGGTTATCGTTATGGACAGGTGGCCGCTAAGACAGGTTTTACTGTATATAAAGCCAACAATGAATATACTCTACCCATGGAATAAGTAAATTTTCTCAAGATTTCTTCATTCCAAGAAATATTTTCAAGGTGCGCCATCACCATCAAAAACAACACCACCATCAGAGCCTGGAGGCACAATAAAGGGATTCTCTACCCTGAATCCAGATGGGAAACATTCAACTTACCGTCACTGGGAAGAGCATTGTTCTCCTTAATCGAGGCAAGAGATTCATATCCCCACTGGCTGTCAAACTCCTTTTTGCCTCCGTCGAGTCGAACTGCGTTGGCCCGTTTCTGCGACTTCTCCCTTGCCACCTGGTGGTCAAAGCATGCATCAGACCATGCTCAACAAACAAATGGTTAACCAGAAGTATTTATGTTTTCACAGAAGTGCCACATAAATGCAACCTGCAGCATTCTGTTCTCTACAATTTTGCAAAAAAAAATTATTTTATGTTTCCCTACAGTCATTAAACAGATGTCATAAAATGCAGATGCTTATCAGGTAAAGCTACGAAGAGATCCAGGGTGGATTACTTATAGATCTTCCTTCCTTGTACACAGATATAACCAATTAATAGACATGAAACAGGCCAAACTTATGGAATGTTTATCTTTTATTAAATTTAAAACATTATTGTTAACTTAAAAATGCAAAAATAATGATCTGGTAAAAGATTTATTTGGGGGGCATGATTTATTTCCACAGTTACTTACTAGAGGGCAGAACAATTTGACAGTATGACAAGTAGGGATATGATAGTAAATTGCTGATTTGCAAACAAGAGACAGGGCAGTGGTTTTTGTAAGGATGACTTAAAGAAACAGGTGCTATGTATTTCAGCAATTATGTTGAAAGATCTTTGTTACATGTTGATTTTTGAATTGTAACTTCTCTTATGACTTGTATATTTTAGTAGTTGTGTTTGCGGAAAGGATTTTTGTTATTTCCCATACAATTCATGAACTTTATATATAATTTATTTATTTATCTTTCTTGATACACTAAAATAAGAAAAAGTGTAGAGAAAAACAAAAGTTGCAGGGATGAGGAATTACATTTACCAACCCTTCAGTAGCAACATTTCAAGTATACTTTATTGCAATCTGAAATAGCCAAACTATTAAGTGTAAAGATAATTTATAACTGCTTTGGTTGATAAGCTAACTGTTCAATAATTAAATCCACCCAAACTACAATTTACAACTGTTTTCTTATTCAACTTGTTCCTGCACTGAAGTACACTGCACAGCAAATCTGCCAGCAAGTTTGATGAACAGTGGCGCCACTATGCGTACTCACACAGAACTAACACAACAGTAATACCACCTGGTAGATCATGTAGAAACTATTTTCACTCTGAACATTTCCAATAAACTAATTGTCTCAGGTCTGCAGAAATGTATTTATTATATCTTAATCTTATTTACTAGATTATTTTATTACTACAAATAAATCAGATGCTTATATTTCTCACAAACTATGGAGTTATCTTGCTAAAATATAAAAATGTGCAAGACACTATTTACTAAAAACAATACGTACAATTATACAGGTCTGTATTTTCATAGTAGAGCTCTGTCTGTACATGAATGTAATCTGTGTCAAAACCATTTTTGTATGTGTTCATATCATACTGATAAATCATGTTCATTTTCATAGCAAATTAATTAAACGTTAATTACACATTACCAAGTAATTTGACTTGTACATCTGAACATTCAATTTGTATAGTTATAATTTATACATATAATTATACATCTTATCTAATATGATTATTGTATATATATATGTTTATGTATGCCGTTTATAATACTGGTTAATTTTTAACAATCCTATATTTTGTGTACCTCTAAATATAAAATTTAATTCTATGTAATACAGAGAGCACTTTACAAATAAATAAAAGTCGTTATTACATTATTTGTGATTTCACGTTAACTAGTAAGATAGATTAAATGGCAGGACATACACATAGAACAAGTGGGTAAGATTGACAAAGAGAGCTTGGAAACAGAAAACGGTGGTAGCCGGAGAATTGTAAGACCAATGGAGGAAGATGAAAATTCAGATATAGAGAGGACTGGGATAAACAGCCGAGAGAGGGAGAAATTTGCAGAGATGTTGAAGACTGGAGAAGTACAGATGAAAGGGTGGAATCGCCCACGTGATGTAACCCTCACCCCACAAGGGACCAGGGAGGGGAAGAATTGATGGGAGAGAGTACCTTCTCCGTGCGGAAGTGTCTGAGTTTGGTGTCGTGAGGAGACAGTACACAGAAGTGGGGCTCCCAGATGGGCAGGGACATCCACCCCATCTCCTGGAGTCGAGCCACTGTCTTGGCATCCACTTCTGGAAAACACAAGCAAATACCTCATTCAATACATTCAATTAATCGTCAATACAAAACCAGACAATCATATCGATTTATGTTATATAATGTGTATATTGATGTTTCAGGGAAGATACAAGAAAATAATAACAACAAAACAGAAGATTGTTTTTGGAACCGGCCTTTCCAGATTTGAATTGGCCCCGCTACATAATTACAAACTGCAATGTTGCATCAATTTTTTACACTCTATATTACAATATATAGCACATTCCACAGCTGTCTCTGAGTTGAATTTAAACTTAAAGCAGACCCATACACATTAAACAAATATAAAATATTACAATTATTTACATATCGGTACAATAAAATCGTAACGGAATGACGTCTACGTCTGGCAGGGCATGTGATGCGCCATCACGAAATGGCTAACCCAGGGCTCTCGGAGAAGAGGTCGCCCTAACATGACCCAGAGACACCATCAAGAGAGACACCGGCCTCAGTGCGACTTGTCTGGCTGCCACAATGACAGAGAGAAAACTGTGGAAACAGCTCATCATGTCACCACGTTACGTGGATGACATAAATAAAGTAACAATAAAATAATATATAGTAATGTTAAATTTAATTAATTTTATTTATTTCTTAATTATTTTTAAATTTATATTTCTATTATACATTAATAAATAAAATTAGGCTCATACTAAAATATATACACAGGTTATTCTGTGTTACTAATGAATTAATTAAATCCGTGGAGTCACAAGATCTAATGCAAAGAATCAGGCAGCCAACTAGACAACGTCGAACACCATTTCTCTCTCTGAATCATAGCTACACTGCTTCCTCTTTTCCATTAATTGTGTTGATGTTTCTGTGTTGCATGATTCGAAGGAAAGGTTACTAATGGATCAAGTATACCCGGTAGTAGCTGAACAAATGAGCTGCATCGATACTATATTAGTTACATAATTATATATGCATGGGTTAGTTTGGGTTGCTTCTATTCAGTGTTAGACACAGGAGTCTGCACACCCACATAGGCCTACATGTCCATTTTCACAAGATCTCACGTATTAGTCACACATTCTTTGAATGTTTCTTAGTTATTTTCTCTGCGCCAGTTCACAAGCATACCTGCAACTGTCTACAATGCATCTGTAAAATACATCTGTTAAAAACAGCTGTGAAAACATGAAGAAACACAATATCTTGCTCTGCACCAAAAAACAAATTCCTTGACAGCAGTAAACCGTAGCTCACAATCAGATCTGGTTCAAACACTTGTTTAACAAAATGGCTTATCACCAGATTGTATTTCATGTATCTGTGTGTTGTTGACAGGTTTTATCCCAAGGGGAACAATGTTTCAGTGAGCAATACCCTTCTCTTCCTTCTGGGGGGTCTATTGGGAGTTGTCCCAATAGACTGTTGCAACAGTGCAATCTAATTCAAGATTAAGTGTTAAATGTTACACATTGCAAATAGTTAAGCACTAATCTCCCTCATCCCTTACAGGTGGGGCTCCCCCATCCCTTACAGGTGGGGCTCCCCCCATTCCTTACAGGTGGGGCTCCCCCCATCCCTTACAAGTGGGGCTCCCCCCATCCCTTACAGGTGGGGATCACTCAGTAAGTTCCTAAGATCTAAACGGTACTTCTCTACCTATCCCAATCATGTCACACTGTTTCCCATTATTCATCCCTGCCTTCTGATATATCTCGACACTGGCCATCCATCTATCAGTCTTATTCTTCTCCTTCTACCACCGTCTTCTGTTTTCCATGTTCTCCTTATCAATCTCTCCTCTCTCATTCTCTGTCTATATCCTGCCAGTTGCATTCTATTCCCAACTACTTTATTTTCAGTTGTTTCTTCATGCCAATCTCTTCTCTCATACACAGTCCTCTAGTAATAGTTAGGCCGTTGTGTACCAACTGAAGTGTGGCAGTTTTATTTTTAGTATAATACCAGCTATTGTGACTCCACCTAATATATAACCCTAACCCTCTCTCCAAATCCTACTACATGCTGTCTCTGTCTGCCCTATGCTAACTCTGACCACCAACTTCACGCCGTCTACCATAAAATCCTACCCTGGATAATCGTAGAAGTTTGCCATTTGCTAAGTCTCAGCCTGCATCTGCCTTATTACATAACTTTTCATAATGTATTCTGCACTGCGATGACCTACTTACTATTCGCAGCCGTTTTGTTCAACGTCTCAAACTAATTAAAAACTATGATTCGTAACAGATCAATAGAGTCTAGATACAGTCGTTTTTTTCAATACAAACTAATTTATGTATGCATACAATGGGCAAATATTGACTTTCTCCTTCTCCTTTACATTAATTTGGTGACCTCTGTACAGAGGAATAATCCACAGCACACATATGTGGGTCCGATTTAAAAGAAGGTGAATAAAAACAATATTTTTCTGGTGGGTCTAGCTGGGTTTCGTCTGTCAACTAAGCAGATTCTCTGGCTTGACTACCTTCACACACTGGGTATGGATGTTAAAGTATGCCATGTACAAGGTATTGTCCCTTCAGTTCTTCTTCCAAACCTCCAGAGTCTAGACATCAAATGCAATCAACTGGCCGATCTGTCATGGTCCTCAGCTGCCAGTAACCACCCAATGAATAAGTTGGACTTTACTACAACTCAAACACATAGTGACATCTACCAGATAATTACAAGTGCTGTTGTGTCATTGTAATGGTTAACCTATTTTCTCTGCCCTAGGGATATTTGTCATATGGTTTTGTAAGGTGTTTTAGTTAGTGCTAAAAATTGTCACCCTCACAATGCCATCTTCCTTCTAATTAATCTTCTTGTGTTATTTAATCAATGCATCTTCCTGGTGCAATACTCGCTTTAATGTTCCATAATTTGGCCGTCCTGGCAGTCTGACTCCCAGCTAAGACTCCAAATGGTGCTGTATAATTAGAGAAGATTGGGCTGCCAGTCCCCAACTGTGAATCCATCACCAGAGCCGCAGTCAATCATGAGCCACAGTCAATCATGTGGAAAGTGACATGCAGGAAAAAAATTGACATTTTAAGATGATTACCTTTTTGCTTTTAAAAACTAATGCAGACATCAGCAGAAGATAACTCATCAGGCCAAAAGAAGTCAATCTTGGTCTTACAGTGTCAGTAGCAGAACTCATTAGGCCAAGGAAAACTGTTTTTCTAAATCATCCAATATAACGATATGTCTTAACCTACATGATGATCCTCATGACTTTCTTATTAATTATCACTAGCTTACTCCATCCCCTACAGCAACAAAGCACTTGCTTACTCCAACCGCTACAGCAACAAAGCACTTGCTTACTCCAACCCCTACAGCAACAAAGCACTTGCTTACTCCAACCCCTACAGCAACAAAGCACTTGCTTACTCCAACCCCTACAGCAACAAAGCACTTGCTTACTCCAACCCCTACAGCAACAAAGCACTTGCTTACTCCAACCCCTACAGCAACAAAGCAACAAACAGCACTTGCTTACTCCAACCCCTACAGCAACAAAGCACTTGCTTACTCCAACCCCTACAGCAACAAAGCACTTGCTTACTCCAACCCCTACAGCAACAAAGCACTTGCTTACTCCAACCCCTACAGCAACAAAGCACTTGCTTACTCCAACCCCTACAGCAACAAAGCACTTGCTTACTCCAATCCCTACAGCAACAAAGTACTTGCTTACTCCAACCCCTACAGCAACAAAGCACTTGCTTACTCCAACCCCTACAGCAACAAAGCACTTGCTTACTCCAACCCCTACAGCAACAAAGCACTTGCTTACTCCAACCCCTACAGCAACAAAGCACTTGCTTGCTCCAACCCCTACAGCAACAAAGCACTTGCTTGCTCCAACCCCTACAGCAACAAAGCACTTGCTTGCTCCAACCCCTACAGCAACAAAGCACTTGCTTGCTCCAACCCCTACAGCAACAAAGCACTTGCTTACTCCAACCCCTACAGCAACAAAGCACTTGCTTACTCCAACCCCTACAGCAACAAAGCACTTGCTTACTCCAACCCCTACAGCAACAAAGCACTTGCTTACTCCAACCCCTAAAGCAACAAAGCACTTGCTTACTCCAACCCCTACAGCAACAAAGCACTTGCTTACTCCAACCCCTACAGCAACAAAGCACTTGCTTACTCCAACCCCTACAGCAACAAAGCACTTGCTTACTCCAATCCCTACAGCAACAAAGCACTTGCTTACTCCAACCCCTACAGCAACAAAGCAGTTGCTTACTCCAACCCCTACAGCAACAAAGCACTTGCTTACTCCAATCCCTACAGCAACAAAGTACTTGCTTACTCCAACCTCTACAGCAACAAAGCACTTGCTTACTCCAACCCCTACAGCAACAAAGCACTTGCTTACTCCAACCCCTACAGCAACAAAGCACTTGCTTGCTCCAACCCCTACAGCAACAAAGCACTTGCTTACAGCACTTGCTTACAGCAACAAAGCACTCCAACCCCTACAGCAACAAAGCACTTGCTTGCTCCAACCCCTACAGCAACAAAGCACTTGCTTGCTCCAACCCCTACAGCAACAAAGCACTTGCTTGCTCCAACCCCTACAGCAACAAAGCACTTGCTTGCTCCAACCCCTACAGCAACAAAGCACTTGCTTACTCCAACCCCTACAGCAACAAAGCACTTGCTTACTCCAACCCCTACAGCAACAAAGCACTTGCTTACTCCAACCCCTACAGCAACAAAGCACTTGCTTACTCCAACCCCTAAAGCAACAAAGCACTTGCTTACTCCAACCCCTACAGCAACAAAGCACTTGCTTACTCCAACCCCTAGAGTAACAAAGCACTTGTTTACTCCAACCCCTACAGCAACAAAGCACTTGCTTACTCCAATCCCTACAGCAACAAAGCACTTGCTTACTCCAACCCCTACAGCAACAAAGCAGTTGCTTACTCCAACCCCTACAGCAACAAAGCACTTGCTTACTCCAACCCCTACAGCAACAAAGCACTTGCTTACTCCAACCCCTACAGCAACAAAGCACTTACTTACTCCAACCCCTACACCAACAAAGCACTTGCTTACTCCAAACCCTACAGCAATAAAGCACTTGCTTACTCCAACCCCTACACCCACAAAGCACTTGCTTACTCCAACTCCTACACCAACAAAGCACTTGCTTACTCCAACCCCTACAGCAACAAAGCACTTGCTTACTCCAACCCCTACACCAACAAAGCACTTGCTTACTCCAACCCCTACAGCAACAAAGCACTTGCTTACGGTGGCGCCAACTAAAAAAATAATCACTACTCAATGCTATCATGTAGGAGAAAGGCCCTCTAGGAAAGCAGATCATATCAAAACCACATAAATAGATAACTATTGTTGTATTTTTAAATGCATCACCAATTGGTAGATCAGAGGTCAATGGTCCAAGGATGCGAATGAACATAGAAAGAAGCGGGTAGACTTCGGTACCTCAAAATGCACCAAGTAGGCCTAGTTACAATATTCCAAAGTAAACATATTAATATAAATTATTATATATTATAATATGTTAGATCATTACAAACTATGTTCAATGAGACGACTGTATTTTTTTCTCCACAATATGGCAACATAGGTTAAGTAGTTGCGTTAAGAAGATATTTGAATTCTACCAACTTTATGAACATCTTTACAATTAGTATGAAACAAACATACAGATATAAAAAAAAAAAAAAAACTAACCAAAAGTTTTGAGAACTTTTTATGATTTTCACTGGCACCAGACATGTGACTTCACAAATTTGCATGTTTCTTCATGACAGAAACAACAGAAACAACTAAATGTCCTGGCCTGGCCTTTGCCACCTGCTAACATGTCTGTGACACTGATTGACAGTGATTTCCCTCAGGGGTTAGTCAGCCCTGGGAAGAAGGTCAATGATAATGGCCATGTGATTTGATTGGCAGCTGTCACTCACTTTCTTGAACCATGACTGACTATTTTAGTTCACCAGAAATAATGATTACAACAAAATAAAATACACCACCACACAAACTGTTTCCTTAGCATATAATATACATCCTTCATTGATGCATAATAGTATTTATATCTGAGGTGACCCAGATAAAACAGTATCCAATACTAGAAAATTAACGTAAATAAAGCAGACATTATAAACTCCACAAATATTAGATAGCCATGTTGCAAATGTGTTACAAGTTTATTTGTATTATATCATCACTACTGAGGGAGAACTACATTATCCCAGATCTTTACCCTCTAGTCTACTGATGACCCCCTGTGGACGGGGGTCTCACCACAACACAGAAGGGGCATGCTCCAATGGTTAACCACAAATTTGATACCACAACATAAACAAGGCTAGAAGATAATAACAGTATGTATCAGGTCCTCTAGATGGCAGCACCAAACAATAATACAACACCTGGCTTGACATGTAGCATTGTACTTTGTATTTTGAAGAACTGGACTGCATTACTTATGACTATTATTTAAGTGTTTTTTCATTTCTAATACAAATTCAAGAAAGAACTAATTTTTTGGGAAAAAACACTGTTAATGTGTTGGTTTAAGCATTTTCAAAAAACAAAAATAACTAAAAACACGGTTCGGCATTAATTACATATTTTGCAAAAAACCATAGACTAAGGGCTGTTCAACAATTCACAAAATGCGACACTTTATCTTGACACGAATGCAGTAATTTCTTTGCATGCTGCCTTCAATATAACATATAAAAGTGAAGATGTGGCAGACCAAAGATGTGACATCTTGTCTATGTGACACCAGTAACAATACAAGTCTACCAGTAATACTAATTTTAGTATTGCAGTACTTACAATACGCACTCATTATTACCATATATATTATATAGGCCTGTATTAGATTCATAGTTTCACACTATCTTTAGCAAAAATCAGTTGCATTCGTGGTTAACAAGAAATTGGTGAACAATAACATTATGAAAAGCATCAGATATGTTTGAGATGTTGAGAGACAAGGCAGGAAATGGCTACTTGGTGCCACGCCTTGATAATTAGACAAAGGTGCTTGTTCTGACCACGATGACAAGAATAAAGTGCTTGTCATGCGTGAAGAAATGACAGTGGCACATGAGCAGTGAGGGAGCAGTCATTATTTCACATGTACACCAGGACTACTAAATTAACCAGAGGAATTGGCAATGGGGTATGGCAGAAAGTGGGGATCTCAGTTGGGGGGTCCTCACAATTGTGTTTATTAATACCACCCTAAGAGTAAGATCTAGATAATAATGCAATAAAAATCCCTACAGGAATATCCTCAACTCTGCCAAAAACAACTAGTCTCCAATGCTTTTTTACATTTTTCATTTTCTATATTTTCTGTTGACAAAGGTTTCCCATTACAGGATAGTTTTTTTCTCTTTTTTTATTTTTCTCTTTTTCTAACATTTTGTCCCAAATTATTAAGACACATGCCTGCGAGATTCAGTTTAACCCAATATAGTAATATTACTTCATGATGCACCAGTCGTAGCTCCAATTGGGTTTTACCACTCTTTCCATTAACTGACTACTGGTGCACTGTGTTCATTGCAGTTACCATAAAACAGCTTTCTTGTGAAGCTACATTCAGTTAGTCAGCCTTGGGACAAATTTGACACCAAGCAGACCTTTCTGTGTGGCACTGAGGGTGGTCACTGTCTCCTTTTGAATCCTCAAATGTCATCCTCAGTGTTTCTATTACATCCTCATCAAATGGGACATGACTGATTGACATGATCATCCATCACAGTTCCGGATGTTGAGAGTCAGGTTTTTATAGCAAACATACTGTGCCTGTTCTGGGTTTGGAACCCAGAAACCTGGATGTAAAAGGGATATATTAACCACTGTATTACCATACACCTCCACATGTGGAGTTAGGTGGCAAAGGGACCACCAAATGCTTTAACAAATAACCATGCAAAAATAACTGTGGAAATCAACAGTTAAATGTTTACAAAAATAGCCACGTTGTCACTTTAATCCCAGAAAAACGAACTCGGATAATTCTAAGGAATGTTATGACCCGAAGGGGTGGAATTTCTAACCAATGTCAGTATGGTTTTGGGTCGGACACCCGCTTTTTAAAGTAGTGCACTACTATATAAACAAACATGTTTGGGTGGTCTGTATGTATAATAAGCTTATAGTTGCATAATATGATTTTACAATTAAAACAAAACAAAAAATCCCTTTAACTGATCTTGACTTGACATATCTACAAAGACATTATCCACCATCTATACTGTCTCCACCTACTCATGTCATTAGTACAACTTCACTGAGTAGAAAGAACCCCAGCATGCTGTCATTGATCACTGCCTATCAGTGGACATCATACAACCTATCATTAGGGCCACCCAGACTGCTCCAGTGGTCACTCAGTGGTCAGTCTTTGTCCACTGCTCACTCATAACCTCCAGTATTTACTGTAAACTCCACAAGTAAATACAACTCCATCACACTCTCAGCAACCACAATGACTGATGATGCCGGGATGAATTTATTAACACATTTTTTTAACAATTTCAATTATCAGTGACAAGTACATTTATATAACACCACAAATCTGGAGAAAATATAGGTGTAACCACATACTAACCAAAATGTATTCAGAGGTGATCGACAGATCAGGTTAAGTAGTTTAATTATCCTCTCTCCTGGTTGTTTTTTTTTTCAAACGGCCTGCTCTTTTTACAATGAATAACCTATGAAATGAAACAATGCTATTTAATTCTGAAGAAATGTATCAATTTTAGAAAGTAAAACTAACTGTGATGCGTTCACACTTCAAAGGCCGCAGACTGGCGAGTATTTTTGTAAACTTCTACCTAACGTACTGATACACCAAATTCGTAACATAAATTATTGTAAAAAGTTGGGAGTATAGAATCCTTTGAACCACATAGTCCGCCAACTAGTTGTTCGTGTAAATGGGCCTTAACCATGATGCCCAGCATTTTATATTCTCCTGTCTCTATTACAGAGCAAACGTAAGTAGTATGTAACCTAAGTCCATCAAGTTACTGCAAGAGAAATCAGGGCACACAATTCACCCGAACACACCTTTAACGAACACAACTAGTATGGCTTAGAGGAAAACACTGTCTAGACTGATGCTTTAATACTTCGCTGTCACGACTTGCCGCCTTACTAGGCTGATCATTACCCCTAACTGGTCAGTAACACGAACATGATCAAGTAGTGATGGATGTCTTAGGCCATCATCATCAGTCAAAAGCGAGACTGATCAATAATATGCCAGCCACAAAGAATAAATTACTTGGCATCTGCGAGAAGCTTCGATACCTTTAATGATGATTTGAATAGAGTAAGCAGCTTAGTGTCAAGACCATGGAAGCTTTTTGACAAATAATCCATAATACCAGTGAGATGAGTTTAACCAATCAATACAGACCATCAATTTGTGTAGGAACATGAGCACACACTCATGTCCATATTCCAACATTCTTCCTGTCCATTAAGAGATAGAATCTAATCTAAGATAACCCAAAAGGGGTCATGGACCCTACTGCCAGCCCTGACCCCTGTAGGCATTTGACAAGGAGCTGTCCTAACAAGGAGTCATATCCCTAAGGGGTAAACAAGATCACATATGTTCTGCCCAAAACTAAATTACCCACTGGATTAGGTCTAAGAATATTTTATACACACACCTCTACTATCTTCACGAATTCCCTCAAACCTACCCCAGTCAACCAATGCAGTGTGAAGATATTAAATATTAATGGTGATTTTTGTATCTACCAAATGTTCAATACATGTAAATTCCATGATTTCTGACATATGTTGTTATCGCAGAGTGTCAGTATGTTACGAGAAGGTTGGAATCTAAATTTCCTATTTTCTTAACTACATTAAAAATAGAGGAACTAAATTTCATAATTCAGTTTCTAAAGAAGGTAGGTGAAGGTGGCCAAAATGTTGAAATTATAGACTTCAAGTGCCAAGACGTAAAGTTATAACTTCATTAAAATGCTGCTTTTGTGAAAATTTAGATTTGTTGCAAGAATTCAAAGGATACTGTACAGTATATATCCAACATTGTCATACAAGGAAAACAGTTAGGCAGATTTTTATTTTTTAAGTGGAGTTGTCCCCTTCTGGCACTTAAAATAGTTATATAAGTAACAGGTGTTTATAATAGTATTTGCCTACCCAAAAAAAACACCATGTGAACAACCACAAACAAGCTGTTATTTTCTCAACAATCATGCCATGCGGTGCATTTAAGCAGGCACAAATGCAAAAATGTGACTTATAAGCACCGCAGAGACTTTTCCCAAGACCTCGCATGACACCAGGTTGGATAGTTGACTAATGTACTCAATCTGGGTGGCTGTTACCTCCCACGCTTTCACCATTTCGGGTAAGTACCCCAATCTCCACACAGCCAGGGGTGATGCCTGTGGCAGAATTGTCACCCATGCAGTTACTATGCCAATCCAATTTGCACTTTTGTATGTGATTTGAAGTTGGATTATAGCAAACTTTTTGAGTGATCTGGGTTTCTCAGGGAACGCCAGGGGTTCTTTGTTCGCACATGTGAGAACCAAGGGAAAAGACATCCAGGCACTGGCTGAAAACACGTGATACTGTACAGTACCTTGACCTGATTCAACCAATATGCTATGCAGGTCTGCACAGACAAAGACCAGTTGTTTGTTATCATAAAATCATGTTAAACAGTTAAAACTCTTATCGGTCCCAAAATCTTGATCACTCAAGTATGTTTCAATGAACCATGAATTAAGTGGACCATTATGCATTTCAGTTGGTCTGAATATTTTTTTATTACATGCATGGGGAAACGTAATTTTATAGGTATTACAATATTACCATTACATGATTGCATGAACGCCTGACATCGATAAAAGTTGCTGACAGCTAATGGAAATGTTCGACAGCTAATTAATGGAAATGTTTGACTGTTGTTTTTTAGTTTACCGATAACAGTAAAATTACATTTAAAATTGTCACTCATTAAAATGCATTTGTTAGACTCTGTTAGAACAGACCTAGTTTGTAAAATTGCATTTAACATGATTTCGTGATAGACATTATTAGACTCTGTAGGCCCTCCCTTTAACCATTTCAGGTCTGCAGACCTGTCACAGCATGACTACTGCAGGCGACATTCCTTGGTAGTTTTTTAGAAATATTACCTATTTCACTTCAGTTGTTTTTTCACTAACAAAAAATATGTTTTTTCGAATATGAACACTTGGTATATATATGCTTGGACTAGAATGATCAGCGGGTAAGATTGTGCAATTTTTTGTAATCTGGTTACCACAGTAAAGATAATTAAAAATTTACTGATGGTCCAGCGTCACCAGCATCGTCGACGTCATAGTTAGAAAACCCATCAAAAAAATAGTCAATTTCAGCAGTCGAATCATTACAATTGATACTTTCAGTGACAAGTCGGCGAAAACACACATTATCTCTTCTGAAACACACTTTCATCTAAGTCAGAATAATCACTAAAACTGTCCATCATACATTCCAAAACATCATCGTCAGCAGCGCTGCTGCAAACAGCCACGGCCATATTCGTTGGTTGGCAGAAACAAACCGAAATAACTTGGGGCGTTACAGTATTGCTGCAATACAGGGCTGCTGACCCAAAATGGTTAAAGCATAAGTACAAAGGGGTAATTTTTTAATCTCCGGGATTACCGCAATAAAATATAATGTTGCCAACAATCCTAGACCTGTAGGATGACAATATTATATTTACTGAATTTACCTAACCTAACCCTCTCCTGTCCCAAGTATCAGGCTTTTATTGAATTAACCAAAAAATGTACCAGTAAATTAAATGTGTGTTGGAATATTCTAATAAAGGTAATTTCTACCTTCTGGTGGTTAGAATTCCAAGGTGACTAGTCTACTGGGGTAGTTAGACTACCAGGACACTTCTACCTATTCAATGAGGTGTTGCTGGAATTAACTTGATTATGACACGGCTTCACACAGTGCTAACAAATTGCACTAATTTTCACACGCTTCAATCAAACACATTTTCCCTTCCGGTGTCTCAATTTACTGCCAATTACAAACTTGTTAACCAGAATGTAGTCATTCAATGCGGCACCATGGCTAGAACTTCTGAGAATGACAAAATACAGCTGTGTTCTATGATTATATATGGTACGGCTGAGAAAAGATTTTCTGCCAGAAGATTTCTGTACACCAGTTTTCATGTATGGTTCTCAAATACATTACTTCTCATCTACACAAGTTCTCACATACACTGGTTGTCATGTACAATAGTTCTCACATACACTGGTTGTCATGTACAATAGTTCTCACATACACTGGTTGTCATGTACAATAGTTCTCACATACACTGGTTGTCATGTACAATAGTTCTCACATACACTGGTTGTCATGTACAATAGTTCTCATACATAATAATATATACACACAAGTTTTTGTACACAATCACATTCAAGAGCCACTTTAAGTGTTCAACCTCCCCAGTTAAGTGATTATACTTAACATACAATTCACACACTGCACATATACACACAACGACACACAATAATCTGTATCAGATTATGCTATGATCGCATTAATCAAATCCACCATCAGAAGGTCTACTTCCAACACACGTGCACACACCACAGATCAAAGCACCTGGATGCCTCATTTAAATACCCCATTGCATTTTCCCACACATCTACCTGTGAATTCTCTACCTGTGGGACATTTATCATGCACACAATGGCAGAATTGACATATCTCTGCAGTCACGCTTCATTCGCATACAGACGTCTTCACTGTCAAATCATCCATGCTTGGAAATCAGCAACGAAATTGGAGCTACTGTCTAATTTCATTTCAATTATTGGTGCCCTGAGTGTGACAAATCATACTAACGATCTGGGAATATGATCCACTGGTGTTTGCTGTGCAAGGGCATAGGTTCTATATACTTATGTCTGTAAGTTTTGGGAAACTAACTTCTTATAGAACTTAGGTATGGTTGGAAAAGGGTTAGAATACGTTAATTAAATGTGGATATCTGTGGATGTATGGAATTACATTAAAAGCGTCCTATTGATGGTACTATTCATGTAAACTCATGCGCATACAGATATATGGAGATACACAGGTATACACTGAAAGATACATGTGTGCACATACTAACAGGAATATACATGCATACAAGCATGCTTGCACACACAAACAAACACACCTGTAGGCATATACCACATTCATGTACACAAATGCACAGCGCGCTTGCACATGCATGCGCAGCGTGCTCCCACATGTACACACTCACTTACAAGCAAAGGTAGTGCTGACCTTTGCTACAAGTAATAAAAATAAGGACAAAAAAATCTTCAAAAACAATTTTGTCCACAACGAGGTGTTTAAATCCTGTATATCTGTGGCCAGCAATAGCATTTTGGTTCAACACCTACTCCATACAAGTGTTTCCACCATCTAAGGAAGAACAATGTTCCTCTGCCTTTGCTATTAACCCTGTTTCATCAATCACCCCTAACCTTTCAAGACAAACATTGCTAAATGGAAAGTGCCTTGGCTGCCTCAATTTGCAGATGTGCATCTATCCCCTGCAGGTAAATTGCACAGGGATCAATACCCCAGGGGAACGTACTGGTTACTGGCCTAGCTGACACACTGTTAGATAAAGACTAGACTATCAGAGGTCATAATATGTGTCAGATGCATTCAGTTCATCCAATTCAAATTGGACAGTGTAGGTACCATTAGTTCCATTTTCCACATTCTATAATCACACACGTGAATGTCTCATTTGAATTTTACATGTAAGTAAACAGTAATAATTTTAACATTAACTATATGTACACTAACATAATAGAGCTAAATTACACCAACGTAATATAACTTTGCATTACATATATATATATATAATTATATATACAGTATACATATATATATATATATATGCCTAAATAAATAATTAAAATTAGGTCTTGAAAAATGTACAAACATCTATGCAAGCACACTATAATAATAAAGTGCAAATTATAACATATTTTTAATTACCAAGCTAGCCTATAATAATAATAAATATTGTTCCAAATGTATGTCCTGATTGTTCAAACACTGCCCAAAGCTAGTACTTGTATTTAACTGCATTAGTGTTACACTCAGATACATGTATACAGTACATTTGCCACGTTTGTTAGGTGTTTTCCAGTTTATTCACTAGGTGACACTACCAAACTACATGGCCCCCACCTTGCCAATGTTTGTCACGTTACGAAATACACTTTTCTCATCAGTCAAATATGGATTTAGGCTGTATCTATTTGTAGATAAAGAACAAAAAGCGTGCTTAATGCTGACCTACAACCGAGACAACATATAAACACCATAAGATTTAGTCCAAAGGACACGGCAAAACTATGAAAAATGGCGTCCAGTCTGACTCTTGGAAAACAGTATTGCTGGTGGCGATGCCACCGATGTTTAGACTTAGCGTTCGTTGGCTTTGCTATTGATTGCTACCGTTCGCGTGATAAGAGTTCAGTTTTGACGAACTATTGTTGAATTATTATCAAAGTTGCGTTTACCGTCTCCTATAACTGAGTCGGGTCTAAGAATTCTAACGAATTATGCACTGGATGCAGCCTAGCCGTGTCCGTCGAGATAAACCGGTGGCTGATAACTTGAACATTTTGTTGAACTGAATCGGCAGAACGGATTTTGAATCGGCATCCACCGATTCTAAGGCCTTAATTTTGAACACTGTGTAATACCGATTTAAAAAGGGGGTGTTCGCTTAATAGGTATGTAATTAAATATACACCTGTATATATATATATATATATTGCTTCTGGCACTGAACTATGGCATACAGAGTTTAATCATGTCACACTGACCAAATACTTTACCAGTGTACTGCAGTACTAGGTACAATGTAAAGGTACAATGATTTAGCAAAATTGCGACTGTTCTGTGAATGAATCACTGTACAAAATCCTACTTTAGGCAGCAACCTATAAATATAATAGTTGTGGCAACAACTGCGTAGATGTTTACAGCATAGAGCCATGGTCCAAAGAAGCCAAATCCATGGTGAGTTTGATCAATGACCACCCCTCTATTACACCAGGTATCCATTCCATTTTGATTTATTAGGTGATCTTAAATAAGGGGTTTCTTTAGCTCCAGATTTTTTTTAATAACTATCCACATATATAAGTTAAATCTGATGGCATTAATTCTGTTATATAGAGGTCTCTGTTATTATTCATATATTCTGAGTTAGAGACTTTCAGCAGGTTGGATATTAACTTTTTGTCACTCTATGGTATCTTCAGGGGGTAGTCTTGTAAGTTTGCAACACTACAAAATTATACATTTTAAAACATTACGAGGAGAATCGATCATCACTTAATTTTAAATCGCTATTGGAACCAGCTTATGAGTCAAACATGTTTATGTAAGTTGACGCTAATGACAATTTTAGATTGTCCTGGGGGAGAGTGGTTTGAACCAATGTTAAACGCATAACATTTTTGGACTTTGCAAACTTGTGAGATAATCTTCTTACTTCCTTTGGTATACATTATATATAATATATAAAATAGAAGGGAAATGGATTTATTTGCCATGTGGTTCAAAGGATTCTATACTCCCAACTTTTTACAATAATTTATGTTACGAATTAGGTGTATCAGTACGTTAGGTAGAAGTTTACAAAAATACTCGCCAGTCTGCGGCCTATGAAGTGTGAACACAGGACATCCTGGTCACTGCGAGACCTCTGAGTCACTGTACCAGTCATAACATAGCTGTTGGAGACTCACATTGTCACACTGTCAGTTGTACCTGTCATTTCATTTCTGTACAAACTATAACAACAGAAAACATTCAAAGTTCTATTACAAATAACAGCTTATCCATTCCTAGTTTCTGTTCTATAAATGTACTATTTAAGCTTAAATTTCAGTGTTTGGGGTTCTGGGGATTCACTAAAAAATTAGGGAGACTTAGCAACATAATATAAATTATATATTCCGGTTAGCAACATATAAAGTACTTTTTGCAAATGAAAAGGATGGAGTTGGTGTCATTTGACAAATTTGCATATATACCTGTGACCTTATTCTGGGGGTCATCTCTAAATATCAAAGTATGCTACAAGTGTTCCATTATTTTGACATGGCCCCTGTATATCAGCACATGTTACCACACCCTACATAGAAGATCC
Organism: Paraescarpia echinospica; assembly: GCA_020002185.1. Taxonomy (NCBI): domain Eukaryota; kingdom Metazoa; phylum Annelida; class Polychaeta; order Sabellida; family Siboglinidae; genus Paraescarpia; species Paraescarpia echinospica. The sequence continues at coordinate 52,865,525 of CM034540.1, forward strand.
CAGCAAACTCATAATGTAATCACAGTAATTAATATCTGCATCAGGTGCAGCCAGTAAACCAGCCCTAGGGGGTTCTGGTAGGCGAGGAATAATTGATAGGAGAGAGGGTGGGCGGGGTATTAGTGGCAGTTGGGGTGATGATATACCCCACAGATACATACAGGGATCATACTACTGCTTTATCTGGATTTGCAGAGATAGCTGGCATTCCATAAATAATTACTGACAATATGATGAATGCTTTTCTGCATAGGAAAATGTAATTCACCATGTTGATTGGATGAGCACTCAACAATGTACAATGTACATCACTGGTAACCACTTGTAAACATCTCTAGTTGGAGGCAGCTGGAGGTACGTATGCTAAACATTAGGGTGGCAGATGGTCAAGGTCAAAGTCCAAGGTCATTTTTACATCATCCTTGCATCATCGGTAGTGCGACATAAAGCTACAGATGCCACAGAAACAGATGTTGCCTAGGACTGGGTGTTTAAAATATCTAGAATAAGAGATTTAATTTATAGGGTTGTAATATTGTTATTTCATTTTTAGATTGACAATAAATGAACAATTACCAGCAATTTTGAAATTTTAGTAGACTTGTGCACTCTTGCAAATAGTAAAAAATAGGGAAGTGGTACATTTATGGATACAAAACTTATGATGTGCACAGGTTTAAATGTATAGCTGCTGGTTGGCAGCATATGCTTCTGGTTGGCAGCAAATAATTGTTGAAAGCAAGAAATGTGAAATTCTAAATAATGCAATAGGCCTACTTGTTCTTAAAGAAATATCATCCCCTAAATAACTAGTACCCATGCATCATGACTGGCATAATAGCAACGAAAGATCAAAGATACGTCTTTGTAGAATGTAAATTGAATGTTACCAGCTGACAATTTAACCGGTCTGCTATCAGTATCGGATAAAATGCCCCACCCTTTTTAAGACTGCCATACTAACATAATACACCCTCCACCCGATGTTTATAACCTGCCACTCAGCATCTGATGCCACATATAAAAACCCTACCCCTACAATAGCAAAAAACACTCATTCTCTTTCACCCAATAAAGCCTGGTGTTGACTCAGTACCTGTGAAAATCCTTCTACTATTGAACTTTGACACTCATGCACACCCTATCTATCCTGAAACCCTTAGAGTGGGTGTCACCTAAACAAGGGCGGAAGTTGTGGTTTGCATGAAAGCTTAGGCGCATAAATAGATTGACCCCCACCACTGACCTGGCTCCATCGTCCCAGACCGGATACAATAATTCACATTTCTGTGGCATTGTCAATTATTATCACTAGGCCAGCAATGTTGCTCCATGTTGACTCTCATTTGGAGTTTTTTATTACTAAACAAACATCCTATTACGTAATTAACCAACCAACCATTTCACCTTAATAACTGTCCTAAATATTTTATATCATTACAGAGTGCAGTATATACATAACCCAACTTAAGGTCACAGTCTATGCTATGGTGTTATTACTACATGTTATGATTAATATTCTCATGAATGAAGAAGGTGAAAATAGGCTTTAGACTTAATAAATCACCATTAATAAATCCGCATACGCTTCAGCAGCCAAAGCAAGATTTAATAACGGTAATTAAGTATGGATGTTTGATGTTTAATGATGACCTAGAATTGGTTGGCCAAACAAGCCCAGCATGCCAACAAGATTAATACCTATAGAACTGTACATACATAATAAATGCTACATAATCTTCACATTGCTAATAATGTAGATTGAGATGGATTAATCGATACATCCCTTGTGAGAATTTTCCCCCAAGACGACACTCTGACACCAAATGAAGACGTTACGGCCACAGTGGAACACAGTGAAACATTCTACAGTTAAAATCTCAACGCACAAAGCAGAACCATAGTTACGGAAGAAAAATACTATAACTTTAAGTACGTCCGACAATGAGTTTAAAGTAGAATTTGTGGATAATCTTTTTGCGCAAACAATCTTTCCATCTGTTGTTGCTTTTAATGTTGTTGTTGTTGCTTTTGTTGTTGTTGTGCTTTTGTTGTTGTTGTTGCTGTTCATCATGTCAAACACCAACAGCAGGCTGGCTGCCAGCGTCAAGGTATAGATATTTTGTTTACATTATTATTTTTTACAATTGCAAGACACGATTTTTCTTAAGTGTCTGGTTCATACGTAATAAGTATTATATATATATATATATATTAAATTATAATGCTTTAAGTAGTGCATTAAAAGTGCCCATTGCAAGAGATCGTTAAATGTCTCGACACCCTTGTCCACCGAGCTGTGTGGTATCTATACCAAACTGTTTGGGTTCATCGGGGCAGAAGATATGGCATTTGACTGGGAGACGCCAACCCTCTATGATCAGGTTCAACTGGAAAACAAGGCAATTATTGGTAAATTGCAACACAGCTATGGGGATCGGTCAAAAGGTTCAACTTCACTTAGTTCAGAAATACACTTTATATAATGCAGTAGGGACTTAGTTGCATACTCCAAGTCCACGATGTCACATCTATGGGGACTAATCAAAATGTTCAACAATTATACCTGGATAAATATTCTTAAAGTATTAGCCTTAATGCCACAAAACAGTAGGTTCAAACTTCATTAGGCAGGAAACTTTCTGGAACGTCACAATTATTTGTTTGAATTAAAGAAATTACATTATTTATGTTTCCGTTTTTATATGGATGTTTTTATTGATGTACTTTTTTTCCAATATGGACACAATGCTTGTCTGAAATAAAAACATTATTATTATTTATGAATTTATGAATAGTTCAATATAATTTGTTTAAACAAATATAAATTAGCCCTTTATACAGGTTTTTATTCATTATTGTTTTACCCTAATTTCAGTTTAAATTATTTCCATCCTGTTTATGTTAGCATTCAGAAACATCAACATGTTTGTATCCTCATCTGAAAGATAAATTCTTAACACTAAATAACGGTGCAATGCATTTACAAAATCTGTATACTCTCTTTTATTCAAAATGCTGGAGCCAACGATGATTCTCAATCTCAATTGATCCTATCTACATGCATTTATTCTGGCTACACTTGCAACTAAATCTATATCACATCATGACGCAGATAAAAAGAAACCTGATAACATTATACGGTTTGGAGACACCACTTTAGCAGCAGATTTCAATCAATTATGATAACAATTGTAATACATCCTGCACACAAAGTTATACTCTTGCACCCAACAATGGCAATCAATTTCAGTACAATGCCAAAATGGCCGTCATTCAACAATGAGGTCAATCTGATGTCATGAGGTGAAACTGAGGACAAGTAGAGAAACTTATTACAGGGCAGCTACCTGCATTTTTACAAGTGTCTTTGTTAAAATATCTTGATGGGAAACTGCAGAACAAAGTTGCATTCAAGTTTGGAATAAACATTTGTTTTGGTAGAGAACAGGGGAGATTTTGTTGCTATATTAAGTAAAAATAAATCAAAATGTGTCATGTGCATCTACAGAGTGCTGCACTAGAAATAGACATAAAAATCAGAATTTATAACGATTGAATCCCTTAAAGCTAAAATAGAATGCTTTGAAATAAAATAAACTATTTGTTCAACCAACAAAATTGTCAGTTGAAAAACTACCTTTTTAAAAAAGCATTTCTTATAATAATAACAATAATCAGTAATGTTGTGAAAGCATATTGGCAATAAGCACCATATAAAACACATAATTATGATGCTTAATATTCGTTTGTAATTGTTATATAATGCTTAATGCTGTGTCAAACAGTTCAAACATAATCTACCCAAATGATCAGTACTACCCACTGATTAAAAGTTTTTCCTACACGAATGGTATGGAAATCATACACTGCCATATTCTGAGCGTATAGCAATTTGTGCAAAAAGACAATTATGGTGACAATAAGACAGGTCATTAGGTTGAATAACCAGCTGGCTAACACAGCACGCATATCACATAAGGTCATTGCTCTATTCAAATAGAGTTCAAACTCATTACCTGATGGCAGGATTGAAGAAACACCCTTAGCGCTGAGAGTGAAAGATTAGCAAGGGCAAAAAACTATTTACTAGATGGAAGGTACAAAGAGGTACACATGCCATTAGCTCTTGAAATTGAAACCAACTTTCCAACCTAACTGTAGACTATCAGAATATGTTGCCAGGTCTGACTAAACAACTCTGGCTGATATTTTTAACTTATAAATGAAAATATTTTTAGGGGGCAAATCTCTGTTGTATTGAATGTGGTTCTGCCACAGTTCTAAAGTTTCTTTATTCAATGACCCAGGTACTTAATTTAATAAAAACAATTATCTCAACAGCGACCTAAAGAAATGATTATAATCTTACTTAAATAAATGTTACATAAAATGTCGGCTATACTGTTACAGCAGTCAATTCTGTTTTTTTTATTTTATTTCTGCACACGACAAACCCAACTGAAGAAAAATGAGATAAACATAACCTTTCCGAGTCAGGGTATCACAAAAGGCAGGCAACTGGTTTAGTTTTTATTATGCTACAGGTTCTTAAATGTTATCTAACAACGTGAGCTGACTTGAAAGTGTTAGAAATTCACTTTTTTTATCAATCACAGGAACGGCTCCTTCACTTTGAAAAACTCTCGGATGAGGTCATGAAAGCACAGGTATTGTTGAATATCTTATACACCAAACAAACCAGTTGGACTGTTTCTATTTGGGTTTTTACTAGTTCATAAACATGTCCTGGACAGGTTTGTATACAAAGATAAAGTTAGTTGTTATATTGTGCAGTTGTTATAACTGCTCAAAGTGGTTTACATGTCTCCATTTAGTACAACTGTTCATTCGAACACCATTTTGACTTCTATGGGAAGCACTCACCCATGCTACAATTACTGCACAAAGACTATATATCCGTATATCCACCACTTTCCATAGCCAGGTACTCATTCGTACAGCTCAGTGAACTGAAGCAATGTGGGATGAACAAAATTTTCCAAGCTTCAAAACGGCATCATGAAGATTGAATCCAGAATCCCTCTATTGACAGTCGGATGTTCTACCACTATGCCACCATGCCCCAATATATGTATTGTAAGTAACGGTGTAATCTGAGTAACTTCCTGCAGCTTACATGGCACTTGTACAGCTGTGTTCCATGAAGCCTACCAACTCAGGAAACACTTCTAAACCCATCTGTGAACTAAAGATGCCACAACATCAGGTATCATCTTTCCTGCCTGGTGCAAAGGCTGTTTAAACGTTTATTTAGCAACACCCACAGGCAATGACTGATTATACATTCTATGTGTGATGTGACACCCCCAGACTCAATAATGGTGTGACACCTTTAAATACAGTGTTAGATGATAGTGTCAGATGTATACAAAGAAAGCATTGTGTCTATGTACATACTGGGAAAATGTGCTAGTGGATCATTTTTAATTTAAATACTTGGATTTATACTGCAATACTGGGATTAATTACTGCAGTGATGCTGAAACAGGTGAAATATATTTCAACCGTGTCTACTATCCAAACAGAGGCTAAGAATGCTTGCACATAGACACTGAGAACAAGGTTACATTTAGGTTGCTTTAAGCACGTTTGTATTTCTTTCAGAATTCGAAACAAACCAGGAAGAAAGTGTCAACACAATTTTAAATCTCAAGCATGTTATTAAACATTTAAATATATTATTTCATGATTAAAATTGGTCGTTTCTACCTTGAAATTCACCACTAATGTCACTGTGCGTGCATGATACACATATTAATGTCTAAACAGTATATTTACCAGTGTCCTTATAAAACCAGAAGAACCCACACAAGACCAAAGCCACATGTATACCAAAACAGAGTTGTGAATTACACTGCATACATACACCCACGTCACAGATTAGGTAATCCTACCACCAGATTACGAGACCCATTCTCTCTAAGTACATTCTCTTGTGAGCAGTGTGGGTGATTCCCAAGATGACATCCAGGGATGTCACAAACCTGCCAGACTAGTCTAGTCTGGTATTACATAAGAGGCAGAATGCTTTGGTTGTTGTCACTCTTGGGTTGTTTATAGGCAGTAAACAGCAGGGGGAGTAGGCTTGTGTACTTTATCAGTCTAGGTCATGCCCTGTTTGGCACATCTGTGATAGTGCTGTCTTGTATACTTTATTTGAATCCTGGTTCAGCATTAATTCACTGGGAGACTATTAGTGTCACTGGGGTAGTTTACAGAGCACTGGCCCATAAGGTTTCCTTGGTTCAAAGCAAAAATTCTAATAAAAATCACAGGCTTTTCAAGCAGTCAAGCCTCCTGTATGATTGATCTTAAATTAAACAGTGCACTGGCTAATTCAGACCAGGTTGCGTACCAATTTACACATTGAACAACATTAATAACCTATGGTAAGTTCTTACATAGTGCAGTATCCAGTCCTTAGGACTGATCAGACCTCTTTACACTTTACTCCTTGGCAGACCTGTTTGTTCGAACACCACCTCTACTTCATTGGGAAGTATTCAGCCACACTACAGTTACTGCACAAAGATTTTTTGTACAAATATCCACCACTGTCTACAGCAAGGTACGCCTATTTACTCATAGAGCTGAATGACCTGGAGCAATGTGAAATGAACAAAACTTTCCTATGATATGAAATGGCTGCAAGGATTCAAGCCTGAAATCACTCGATTAAGAATCCGATGCTTTTACCACTACGTCAAGACACTCCGCATTAGAAAATCATTGGTCCACTGCCATAGACCACAGAAGGGAGTCAGTGACAACATTACTGTTGTATGCATTGCTTGCTCGGCGCCTCTCAAAATCCTGATCGGGAAGCAACTCCAATCACAGCCTTCAGAAAGGACTGAGGGGAGCAAGAATGTTGACATGACATTTATGCAAAAGATAACCAGCTGGGCAATTCCACCATGATGGACGCTACACTCAGGTATGAGACTTGTCAATGTCCAAGTCTATTTGGTGCCACAGGGAAAAGTGCCTAGGAATATCTATGGCTTGGTGGATAATCAGAAATATGTGCATGATGGACGTTACTTCAAAAAGGACAAGGGTAAAAACCAACTAACTTTATTTCCAAATTGTGTGAAACCATTAAATTGTACAAATAAATGTTTGCCCTTGGAATGAAGGTAGCCTGGCTGTAGAAGACTACCTTGGAGTGAAGGTAGCCTGGCTGTAGAAGACTACCTTGGAGTGAAGGTAGCCTGGCTGTAGAAGACTACCTTGGAGTGAAGGTATCCTGGCTGTAGAAGACTACCTTGGAGTGAAGGTAGCCTGGCTGTAGAAGACTACCTTGGAGTGAAGGTAGCCTGGCTGTAGAAGACTACCTTGGAGTGAAGGTAGCCTGGCTGTAGAAGACTACCTTGGAGTGAAGGTAGCCTGGCTGTAGAAGACTACCTTGGAGTGAAGGTAGCCTGGCTGTAGAAGACTACCTTGGACTGAAGGTAGCCTGGCTGTAGAAGACTACCTTGGACTGAAGGTAGCCTGGCTGTAGAAGACTACCTTGGAGTGAAGGTAGCCTGGCTATAGAAGACTACCTTGGAATGAAGTTAGCCTGGCTGTAGAAGACTACCTTGGAGTGAAGGTAGCCTGGCTGTAGAAGACTACCTTGGAGTGAAGGTAGCCTGGCTATAGAAGACTACCTTGGAATGAAGGTAGCCTGGCTGTAGAAGACTACCTTGGAATGAAGGTAGCCTGGCTATAGAAGACTACCTTGGAGTGAAGGTAGCCTGGCTGTAGAAGACTACCTTGGAATGAAGGTAGCCTGGCTGTAGAAGACTACCTTGGAGTGAAGGTAGCCTGGCTGTAGAAGACTACCTTGGAATGAAGGTAGCCTGGCTATAAAAGACTACCTTGGAATGAAGGTAGCCTGGCTGTAGAAGACTACCTTGGAATGAAGGTAGCCTGGCTATAGAAGACTACCTTGGAGTGAAGGTAGCCTGGCTATAGAAGACTACCTTGGAGTGAAGGTAGCCTGGCTATAGAAGACTACCTTGGAATGAAGGTAGCCTGGCTGTAGAAGACTACCTTGGAATGAAGGTAGCCTGGCTGTAGAAGACTGCCAGTTACAATTCAGCTTGAAAACAAGAGTATAAGGAAAATTATTTTAATGCATGACAAAGATCATGATGTGGATTTTGATGACTTAACTAAACTTTCACAGACTTATATGAAGTCACTGAGGATTTACAATATATATATATATATATAGTCTCTTGTACATTTCTGTCATGCAACAGCCTGCAATTATTCTCAAATTGAAGACAAACACAGTCCCCTAAAATGGTTACACAAGGGTCTGCAAATAAAAAAACAGTCCAAAGCATCACTGCCTGTGAAAAGTTACAAGTCCACCAATGTCATATCCGGGTGCATTTTTAGATTACATTTGCATGGAAATCTTTTCATACAGGTCACAGAAGTAGCTGGTATCATGTGGTATGGATTCTTTCAAAATTAATAGGTGGGGAAAGATCTGCCTGATTTTAATATACCATCTTGTATCATATTCAGGACATTGTATCAAAATCTGCGGTTAATCAAAATCGGGGAAACTCACTCCCAGTGATCACTTTCATTGACCATGATGGGTGGCAGCAGCTTTTTCTTCATCTTCTCTCTAACATAGAAGATCTTGTCCTCTTTGGATGGCCATTTCCAGGTGGTACCAGCTCGGTGCATAATGCTCACTTGGTAATTCCCATCACGAATCTGCTTTACCTCTCCAGGAAAGAGTTCAGGGTTCAATATCATCATACTGCAGCTGCCATCTAGTGGTAATAAGTGAAACCATCTTTTGTTCTAAATGACTGAATGACTAAGACAATAGTAAAGACTTTTCATGACTTATAGTAATGTGACGGATGTTACTGAATCCATTTTTTCCTGTGACAGACGTTACATGTGACAGATGTTAGTTTTCTTTCCTTCCTCAAATTCAAATCATGTAATTTCAAGAATGACTGACATGTTTATTAACTTTGCATTGGCTAGTGCTAAGAGAATTAGAAAGGACATGTTTAAATGCCTTCGTGACTTTCAGAAAATATTGTAAACTTCCTTATTCTTTAAACTGATGCTACTGATATTATACATGAGTGAAATGAAGTGTCAAAGCCAGTTTGGTGTAGGTGATTTGAGAAGCTTAATATTCCCATTTTTGGATAGTGTGTAGCCTTGAAATTATGTGATATATGTGTTGATGCTAGAAACAATTACGAACTGCCTCACGTGTACGATGACATCATTCAGAATCATTGGTACTGCTGAAGTTCGACGAAAGCCTTTACCAGGTAAAATACGTTTTGGATATGCAAAATGAAAGTTTTTGATTAGAAAGCACTATGGTTCCATTTGATACTGTGATCATACAAATCTCTGATATAACCCCGCTTCCTCCTAGTAAACATAATGTCTATAGGCTAACAACTGTGTTATCAGTTAGCAAACATACACTCGGAACAATATTTTCATAACACATACATATCAAATAGTAACAGATTAGTGACAACTCAGTAAGTAAACTATTACTAATGCTGTTCAGTACACACATCGATACACGCATGGTTTGCCTCTAAGATTATAAGTTTATGCAGTCACACTAATATTATTTTTAATGTTAAAATTATACTTTCTGTCTATGTCTCTGTAGTACTTTCTTTTGTTTATTGTGGGTTTTCATCAGACTTCATGAAGGGTGTTATTTAACGATGATATGTCCGGCAAATATAATTTGTTTGTACAATATAGTTCAGATAATTTGGTTGGTCCCTATCGATGCAGTATCTTACTCTCATTTATTTATTCTGTAATAGTGTTTCTAAACTTGATATGTATCTTACTGATTAACAAACATGAAGATTATTATGAATTAAATTCGACTGTGAATTAGCCATTGGGATGGATCAAATACATTCCTTCCATGAGATTAAAGAGTTCTTACACAAACACAACATGTTTTACAATGTAACAAAGTCATTAATCCGCCACACTTTGATGTATAGACAGTCCTACCATTTCACTAGAGATACACTTGCTGATTTCATCAACCTAGGGGCACAACTGTGTATTTAGACTCCATAAAATGTATATGACATGTTTACTTAGCAATGTGCCACAATGTCATTGCCTACACTGTCACTCTGAAGGTCCCTCCTAAAGGTGACCAGTGCCCTGTTTAATAGGGGACATTCCAAAATGACTAATCTTTTATGTCACATTTTACCCCACCCCTATGTAATGCTTGACCATTGCCACTCTAAAATTACATGTCATATTCAACAGCTACCCCATCAAGATTAATCACGAAAATCATCTAAATATCATTCAATCATATTTTCAGTGGCAAATAAATACTTTGAACTCTGACACTAAGAAATTTTACAAGTTCTAATCTCTGTACAGACAAAAATAGTGCTTTGAGCTTGTAAACCGTGTGTATCAATGCACATACCTCAGTCGTGTTACCTAACAGTAACAGGGAGGCAACATATAAACACCTAATCTCCCCCACATATTGCTCTCTGGTTGTAAAACTTATCTGTGCTTGGTCATATTAGGCCACAAAGTAGGAAATGCTGTAGACCTGTGTCAATGTTGTGTGACCAAATGTCTTGTCACCAAATGTTGTATGACCAAATACCTTGTGACGAAATGGTGTGACCGAATGCTGTGTGAACGAATGTCTTGTGACCAAATGTCTTGTGACCAAATTTCTTGTGAACAAATGTGAAAACAAAGGTTATGTAATAAACAAATGTTGTTTGACCAAATGTTTTGTGACCAAACGTTGTGTCACAAAATTGCATACGACCAAACGTCTTGTTAAGGCCAGACTTTTTATATTACATGTTTTACGGGCCTGCCGACATTCATTTCCTGGATCTAGAATAATAATAAAATTCACAATGTTCATTTTTTATTGCTGCCGATGTCATTATTTATTAACTGAACGTGTTAAATCATAAATAAAATATCTTACTATTCATGACATAAAATGCCCTACTACTGTATGGGGGTTTTAATCGAACAGTTTTGGCCATGTCACCTTTTAACAATGGTAGCTACTGCACCCATGCTTTTCTTTGAATATGGCGTTAACTACTACATTAAATACTGTCACTACTGCACAAAACAATAACCTATCAGGCGTATGCCATGACCAGCTGCAATTTGCTCCATGGGAGTCCCTGTGATGCATCTGATAGATGGGACCATATCATGGTCCCATCATATACTCTCCCACATCCTTGACATCACTAATCTCAATTGCTGGTAACCCTCAATTATGTTGCAATTTCAGAAAGTTATCAACATAAATGAAATGGTGTTTTGTCGCTGGTGAGCTACTGGTAAAAGATGCAGCAGTCATCTACTGTGAAAGGCTACCGGGTAGGTTAGGTCTGGGGATATTTCTTTCTATTGGGCTTACTTCTATTGGCTTGCATTCTTGCATAACTTCTTCCCTTCAATGTAATTTAGATGGTTCATAATTTTTTAATTTCATCCTCAGGTTCCAAATGGTTCATTGCTATGGGTACTTTAAAAGCATTACGTCGACATTACATTACTAGTTTCTCTGATCTGAAAAACATGAAAATTATGGTGAGACCGAGAATTGCTCAGATGTTGATCTATGCTATTTCTTTTATTATTCACCTTCCATATGCTGGGCTTCCTGTTTTGTAATTGTTATTTGCACAACCTAAACACTGAACAGGAACAAGTCAAAATGTTGATACAGAGACCCAACTATTGCAGATGGTCTGAGGCTGGAACCATTTCTTGCTTGCCTTGTTGCCTAATGCTGGGCGTACACTGCTAAACTTTTGTTGCTAGTTGTCTGTTTGATCAACAAGCAACGATGACGTCTCATCTGACAATGTCATCTTTTCTTGCTGCGATTCAATTTTTGAATGATGAACCAGTTCAACACCTGTTGTACTGGTCAAATCAACACGCGAGACTCAAGTTGTGTTGAGAGGTGGGCCATCGTACATTACACAACTGATCAGCTTTTAGTTGATCGAACAGATGACTTGCAACAATAGTTTAACAGTGTACTCCCAGCATTAAGGGGAAAGTGTTGGACCAGAACACATTTCTAGGCTGGTTATGTCAACAAGTCAGCTTAGCAGACCTGGTTCACCTTGTGATACTGGCCAGAGATTGTGTTTACTCAAGACACCAATAGATCTGTTACCACATGCAGAACACACTCCCACTGACTACCTTCATATCTCTCTTGTCAGTGGTCAACCATCAAACTGACCACAAGCACAAGGGGTTGTATCAAAAGCACTGCATTAAATTGACATTCGTTCTGCTTTCATATGTCTGGAGGCTGTACCTATGACTGAGAGCCAAACGTATACCCTGTAGTGGCATGTGAAATAATAATATGTCTGTGTGGTAAAATACAGTAAATGGTTTGTGGAAAGTCACAGATCTTTATATAGATTGACATAAATGCAGTTGCTGTTGAATTGTTTTTGTAGAGATGGCATGTTATTACTACAGGTATGCAGCACTTGTGTTTCAAAGCTAGGTCTTTTATGCATGGACACATTGCCCCCATAAAATGCTGCTCTACCCACCTGAGATTTCTGTGGAATATTTATAACTAAACATTTAGTAAAAGACATGTATAATACTCTGAGTCGTGTATTAAAAGCATTGTATGAATGCTGGTGAGTATTTTTAGCAAAATGCTTAAAGACTGAATAACTGAAGAGAGTAGTGGCATATTTAGGGGGGTGTTCATCACCATCCCACCCCCGATAATTTGTTTCCTTATATATGTATAACCTATTGTACTGAGCAATACATTTTAGCATAGAAAGCTAATTGAGTAATAAAGTGACGTAACAAGAAATCAGCATAACCTTGGTGTGGAGATTAATGAACACCTCCACTGGGGGAAACACATAAAGGCCACAGCCACTACAGCTAAGGCAAATAAGACAAGCGCCTTCATCTATAGAAACCTCAAAGTATGCCCAGCCACCATTCAGTCACATTGCTTCAAAAGTCTAGCCCGTCCAGTACTGGAATATGCCTCAGTAGTCTGGGACCCCCACCAGATGAAGTTCAAGTCTGACATTGAGATAGTCCAGAGGAGAACTGCCAAGCGAATCTTTCATGACTTTAATTTAAACAAACGACAAGCGCCTCTGATTTCATTGCCAGAGTTGAGCTTCCAAAGGTTGAAACCAACAGAAAAGTCGACAAGTTCTGTATGATGTACAAAGTCACAAATGGCCTTGTCGAAATCACACTTCCCACTGAAATATCAGCCACGCTTGTATACAACCAGAGGACATAATTACAAACTCAGATCCCATACTCCAAGACTGACACACACCCCCACTCCTTTTCCCCTCTAGCTGCACGTCTCTGGAATACCATCCGACCAGCCACACCAGATACCACTTCACCGGTAGCTTTCAAGCAGCATACTAATCCCATAGTCCACGCCACATAATATTTAACCACATTTTTATTCAAAATTTCCATGGCTTTTAATTATATTTCGAAAGGCCGGTATCACGTCACGCGTGCGCACCAAAAAATAACAAACCTGTGGGACATTACCCAGATGTCAGGGCTACCACATTATCCAGAAGAAGATGTCCTAGACAGACCACTGGCATAGAGTGTCTCTTCCCATAGCTTTTTCTAGAAACCCGCCCACCCGTCATCTGGATGGGTAAAGCCCGCTTTTGTTCGGGCAGAAATTTGAATCTGGGTGAGTAGAAATTTGAGGAACAAAAAAGCTTATTCATTATTGACTGTGTCCATTATGCTTTGAAAATATGTGTACATACATGTATGCTATTTCTGTACATATGTATGCACATTTCGACTGGATTGTATGTGCGTGCACAAACACAAGTATTGTATTGTATACAGGACATTTTTGGACTGGTTAAAGATCTGTCTCTTCCACATCGTTGACATGGTCAGGGAAGTGTTCAGCAGTGGTCACCCAGCGAATACATTAGCCAGACAGTGGTCAGTGAACAACAGGAAACCAAAGCCTGACCACATTAACCAAAGCCATAAACTCACTAGTAATTCCTACCTATCTCATCCAGCCAACTTGCCACACAGCTGCAGGCCACAGACACAAAAGCATTTATTATAGGGCAACATCAAAGACCACACAAATCCATAATTAACCTTGCTATATATGCCTCTCTGTAGGCTGCTGCTGATCTCATTTAGATCAGACATCAGGTCCTTTGATAGACTGCAATACCAGTGACTTGTAATCACACATTAGGCAGATGCATTGATGAATGCTGATTGACGAATTAATGAATAAGTTAAAGTCTGAGTGGGGAGATTACAGTTATGCTGGTATGTTTTTGGATAATGGCTGCAATTACTTCTGCAACTTCTGCATTTGTTCCACACAATTGCAGTGTCATATAAAATATGTCCTATGTAAAACATGACACTCTATCGCAGTTTTTTAGTAAACGATCTTTGGCTTTGCCATATTGGATAAAATCATAGTAAACTACTGACCCAGAAGCTAGTCGTAAGATGTAATTTGCGATTTCTACATGACTATAACCTTTGCCACACAAAGCCACAGAAAATACAATTAATTTCTCTGAAACATCATTAAATGCTCTAAAACTTTTTGCAATGTTCCAGACAATTGCAGTGTCACATGAAATATATATCAGCCAGCCATATCTATTAATGAGACCATTTTCTGTCTCCATGATAATTTGCTTCATCAACTTTGATGAGGAACAGGTCTACCTCAATCTATCAAATGGCGAGATACCAAGTGCATCTTTCATGACGGCACCAAAGAGTGCGTGCACCAATTAAACGATGTATATATATATATAAAAAAACACTCGTGTTATAAAACAGTCTGAATACAACAAAGGATTGGAATAGCAATTGTAAGTAAAAATATCTTTAAATAGCTGTAATAAGTAATATTGTGTTTCCAGAATTTTAAAAACGTATGTTTGTTCTTCTCCAAATACCCATAAGAAGGATTTAGACTTGTACAGTACAGCAACAATAAGAAATACATTACCAATTAGTAGATATGAGGAAGAATGTGAATGAGCCTAGAAAGAGGCAGGTGGACCTTGGCATCTTGATGGAGATGCAGTTATACTGATCCAAAGTTACTAATATTTATATTAATACAATGAACTGGGCTAGTTGATAGTTATGACTGAGATCAAAGAGAGAAAGAACCACAAAACTTGAAAATATAAGAAGCGAGTGGAAATTATAAAGGAAGTCAAAACGGTTCTAACAGGCCTGGAAACCATTCGATGTCTGACATTCTCACTGCCAAATTAGATTTATACAACTGGATTTAGCCAGATCTAGCCAGATTTACATCCAAAGCAACAAACTCCAGACAAGTTGACGACAAGGAATCAATCAAATCAGCTTATTCAGACTCTGAGTCTGAATAAGCTGATTTTATTGAAAAAAAATACTTATTTTTTATTCATGACTATTTAGCACGCCTTCAGGATAGATAGTTGTCCTTCTGTATTAAACTTAAGCAATAGTCACATGTGAGAGTGCTTTTCCATATTCAATCTATATTATATTCTGTTACTTAACTATTTATTACTGTAATACCCTTCCAATCTACTAGTTGTTCTTTATTTATTTATAGTCCAAAGAAAATAGTAAACAAATCTCCATATATTGTAATAACATTCAATATTTTAAAAACTTCTGTTTGTTCTCCTTCAGATACCCATAAGATTGAGAATTGTACAGTATAGCAACAATAAATATATAGCTGCCTTTTGCTGGTATGCTATGTATGGTACACACTGTTGCTGGGTGTAACCTCAGGTCTCCTGCACTAATGATGTACATACACACAACAATGGCCACTTATGTATTCCCACAAACTAAATTACAATTTGTATTTACATCTACTGTTGCGTGACACGCAATCCCACACTAACTACTTTGCTGCAAATGTCTGCAATGTCATAATTAATAATTACATTACCTATGAATGTGGCTGTATGAATTAGTAGTAAAGCATGCATTAGCTGAATCTGATCAGAAATCAGTTGTATTGTAATCCAATCCGGCATTCACTATGGGACAGACAAACGACAAAAATAGCCAAAGTCATCTCTTGTAATATTAGGCCAGTATATATACAGATCTTTAAAACCTCTTTAAACTTTCTGCTCTTGGGTTGTGTGTTAGATAGTTATCAGAATGTTAAACAAATACGTAGTTATAAACGCCATCTTTTTGTTTTTTAAAGTGAGATTGCTACCAGTAGACCTGTTCCAGACACTACATTGTGGAAGAGGAGTTATAGTGGACACAGTAGTTAATACTGTATCTGTCTTACATGCTAGTTTTCAGATTACTGAACATTCTTCACGATAGTTCATGTTTATTTAATCAATTTCTTGTTAACACATATATCCATGACAATAATTACCTTCGTAGAAAACAAAGATGAATCGAAAAGAGGGAAAGTAGTTCAAAGTATGAGATATCATATGTGTACGATGATGTCATTTGACCAGGATGTTGCATGTGTTGATGAAGTGTGCATTCATTAATATATGTGCACAGAAAAGCCTCTACAAAGGTAATTAACATTTTGGATATGTTAAAATGAAACTGATTCAATAAAATGGTAATGTTCTGTGTTCAAAAACGCACTAGCTCTCTACATTCTTTTTGTACACTGTGAATCAACCCTGACTCTTTAATTTGAGAAATTTATAGGAACTACTGTTCCGATGATATTCACCCTGACAATGACCACCCTCAGTGCCAGCATAAAAAGCTGGCTTGGCGTGAAGTTAAAAAACTGCTGACTTGGCGTAAAGTTAAAAAACTGCTGACTTGTTGAATGATTGAAACCTTATACGGCCATCTTGCTGATAATGACAAACTAGTGAAACAGAATGTGCTGAGTGCTGGAAATGAACTCTCTGATTTACAGACTCTTCTTTTCCCAAGAGACTACAATACACATTCCCAAGTGACATCCAATCTCCTGAGTTTGCCTATCCCTTTATATAGACACAAACTTTTCCCCCAATTTCTTACGTGTTAGCTAACTACATGGAGAATGATTGGCAACCATTCCAATCATGTACGACATATTCACGAATACTCATGACATCAAATGGTAATCTAGTGTTTTAAATTTGAAAATTTGCCAATGTTTTGTGTTTTTAAATGTTACTATATATAGTCAATACCAGAAAATTTGAAGTGGATTAGTGCAATATATACACTATAATATACTTTTTATTTTTACTTTTTTACTATGGACATAATGCATATTACACGTACGCTTTTTTGTCTGAAATAAAAATTGATTGTCCCATGCAAAAAATTGTGTGTTCTAATGCTCTTAGCCTATTTTAACTACACTATCTGATCTCGCACTGACTCTCATGACACATTCACTGGCCATAAAATGACATAGGCCTACACAGTGCAGATAGGATACATGTTTTGTTGGTATATGCGTCTTTTACAAGATTTGGATTTTGCTGGTCTATTTTTGAAAGTCATTCACTCAAAACAATTTTTCTATCAGTTTGTTTCAATGATAATGAACACATGCTTTTTTTTTAATTTGGAATATAAGGCTATACTACAGAAGAATTTGTTAAGTTTTTAATTGCACAATTTGTACACATACAGTCTATAAAAAGACATCTGCAGAGAACAGACGTAAAATCTGTAATTTAGTGACATTTACACATTTAAATTTGTCCAACTACTGTCATAACATAAACATAAAGGTCTGAGATTGACAGTATGAATGGATGAGATTGTGTTAACAAAACTAGTATTGGTCTTTAGAAATGTCAATGTACGTAACTCTACGTAAATAGTACTATAGATTATTATTGGTAGGGTAATTTTGTTTGGCACCTCCACTTCACTTCCTGTATTATCCAGAAACAACCTTTGTCCAGAAACAACCATTGTACTCAATCGTCCATTATGTTGTTGTTTGCTCATAATCCTAAGGGATTGACTTCTAGGGGGGTCACTCCTACGGTCCTACCCAAGTTCAATACCGATCCAGAGAGTTCTGTCAGGTCAGTCACTTGCAAATCATAAAAATGTGCTTGTGATTGAAGATCTGTAAATTAGCATCCCACTTGTCTTCAAAATACTCTCCAGACAAAATGTTGCGAAAACATGTTTTTTTGTGTTATATTTCACACAGTTGGCAGAAGGGGGAGTCGGAACAAAAACATGGGGAGATGTTATGCAATATTTACCTGTTTCTCTACATAAATTGTTTTCAAAACAATGTGGATTAAAAATATACAGAACTCACAATGAATGCTTTGCAAACCACTGAAATAATGATTTAATTTATTTTTTAAATAAGCAGTGCCCTTGTTAGTGTTGTTTCTTTAGAATGTGTAAATTGTAAAGAAACAGAACTTTATAGAGTATTATGTGACTCAACATGGCCACACAGTTACAGTATTACCCCCATCGAATGACATCACCACCATAGAGCTCTAGACATTCTAACCTAGTAACATTGAACAATTTACAATACAGTAAGTGAGTTTAATGAGCATCTGGCACTATTCTTGGATCTCACTATCATCTTAAGCACTACTCAAATGTTGATTACCCTACTACTGGCCATAATGCAATTGCGCCTAGGGTACACTGGGTTTGCCATGGTGCTCATATACATGATGTGAGGTATCCTAGCTCTGTGTTGTTAGGCAGACACACACCTGTAGGCCAAACATTAAATTCACATTGACATGTGTCTAATGTTGCAGTCAGGCGGAGGGTATTGTTCCCAGTGGTATCATGTTGAATGTGCCCTCCCTCCCCTGCAATGCGTTCTAGGCTGACACTATGAGAGAATTTAGCATGAGTCGCTCGGTCATAATAGATACAAATGTGTGGGTTTGTTTCCTAACCACTTTAAATCACATACGTGCATGTGGAAATGACTAAACAGGACTCTATACGTATAACACCCTGCTTTATTACAGAATCTGGAAAATGTTTTAAGACCCAAATATACATATCGTACTGCTGTTGAAATACATGTACTGTTGTACATGTATGTGCCTTTCATGAGTTTGGTACCTATATATATATATATATATATAAATCACATGTGTGATTAGACCATAAGATATGTGATTCAAATAATTAATGTATCTAGACAACAGCTGGTCACCTTTCAATGTCTATCAGTATCATATGCTTATGTAGAAAAAGACCGCATTCTCGACATTGTAGACAATTAGAATAGATGTTTCTACATTAGATAACCTCCATCATCATTTGGCATCATTACTTGCCTACAATGTTGTAGTTTGACTGCATTCCAAACATAGCCAGTCAACAAAAAAATATCTCATGTCACAGTTGTACACAGCATGACCATCAGATTATGTCGACAAACAACATATCTTTTCATAAGATTTGCTATAGGCTGTCTTGTAAAAAGCATCTTGAAAAGTATTTGAAATACTTCCAAATGTAACGTTTGCATTACGTCATATTTTGTGTGTTTGAACCCCTCAAGAGTATTGGTATTTAAATACACTTCAATATAGTTGACCCAATATCTGCAGCCACAACAGTCAACCACCCTGCTGCAAAACAAACATTGTTATAAGCAGAAAATACACAGACGTGCTAATTGTAACTAACTGATCATTGCATTCCTCTGTCTAGGTTTACACAAGCTTGTAACTAATCCCGTTAACACCAACAAATTAACTTAAGTGGCTCCACCACAAATAAGTCCTAATAAATTAGGCATCAACTATCAGTTATCACAACAGGGCTGGGTGCCATTTGAATGAGTAATTAATGTTTAATTTCGGACAAATGACTAGTTCAATATACAGTTCACACGAAGCATTTTGTAATTGATCTGTTTTAGTGGCCAGAATAAGAGCAGAGTAAGTTGAGGTGTAGTTTCCTTATTAATGGTTATATCCACCACACCCACCGTATATATTATCTCATTTATTCACCAGTCTAACATTCAGTTAGAGGTCTTGCATCATTGCACATGTGCAGTGAAGTAGAACAAAACTCATGCATAAACATAGACCTAGTAGTAGTACTTCGTTCAGTGGTGAGAAGCACTAAGCTTATTAAACTCTGAGTGGGTCCATGGGACTGTACTGCAGTATTCTGTCAAATATGTAAGTTCTGCATGTGAGTGCTGGTTTACCCGAGTATCGTGCTTACTCAATATATTATTGGCTCATAAATCATGCTCAGCTGGATATGATCACATTTATGCTGCATGAGGAGATACTCAAACGGAATAATCTATGTTATTATTATTACTTTATAACTTAAGTTGATATATATAATATAATTATGCAAAATGTTATTTTAATATGAAATTTTAATTATCAGAATTTCACCAACAGCTCTATATTGACCAGCATAGCCTTATTTTTTCGTTTATAATGTTTTGACAGAACTTGCACAAAAAATACCGGGCTGAGCATACCCAGGGGGGTTTCTGGTAGCCCGGACCCCCTCCCCCTAAATCATGCACTGCTGTATGACCAATACCATGGCAATGTTCATGTGTACAGGGAAGGATGATGGTGATACCCATTTGGAAACCCCTCAACATATCATTCCTGGGTACGCCCCTAGGGGTGGAGTGTTTCACGGGAACTTCAGTGAAGACTGAAGTGAAGGGGACTCTCTTTTTCAGTGGGTATTGATCTGAATCCCAGAGTCGGCATGAATTAGATAAATCAGAACAATAAAAGGGAATCTATGTTGCATCAGTGGCACAAAGCCTAAGGTAATGTCAATGAAGGCACCGTTTCCGTCGCATATGTCATAATTTGCCATCTGTCACCTATTCGCTAGTATTGCAGCTGGTGACAATGCGTCAACTACTCAGAATCAGTCTCAGACTCAGTCTACTACTAGTACGTAGTACTGCACAGATACAGAAACCCAACACAAGGGCACAATTCACAGAGTCAAACAGACCACGGATACAACCAATGCACATTATAATCAAAGAGGAAGCCAACATGTTGACTACTCCTACGGTTGACAACCAATTCCCAGGTGACAGATAGGTTGGACCAGCCGGCGGCTACGACAGAAAACGGGGAACGACCACCGAGATTCCGTTAACAAACTCACAACACAGCTTACCCCAGACATTCAACCAGCCTTCCACTATGCACTCTGGGCTTTGTTGCTCTTTCTCAATCGAAGTCATTTTCGTTGCTTGAGAGCGATCGCGCTGTAGTAAATCCAAACCGTCACATTATTAAACCTGCCGCGAATTTCGCTAGTAGCGAAAGCGGACACTGGTTAAAATGCCTGCTCACTTCTCCGGTAGGGGGCCCGAGTAATAACAACCGCATCACCGCGCGAACGTATATTACCTTTATTTGATTTATGTGTTAGTGTTGCACTAATGCAATACAATTCAGGCACGTATGCGACGTGTTAGAATACAAAAGATGCAAACAATGTTTAAACATACATCATTGATCGTAAATATACGCATTATTTGCGGAACTACATTGTTTTGAATGGACAAATCACGCATTAGCAGATTGCACAGGGACCGTTCAGTTTTTGTAACGGGCGATGATAACAATGTTAATTCAAGTTAAAATTTGAAGACGTTAAAATGTAACAATGCCATAAATAAAATGATAAGTGTACACAATAAAGTACTTTTGTTCATCTAGCGCACATGGGTCTTTCAACAATAATGTAAACAATAATTATTTGTTCACTCATTTTATCAACTAATTTCCGTAACTGTGTCATGACATAAAACAGGGAGTGTCGCCGTGTGTCTGTCGTTTGTTTGTCGTTCAGTTTGTCAGAGAATACCTCCGTCCGTTTCGCGTGGACGTTATTGAAATTGTGTAGACGTGCTAGTGAGCCCATTATATTACGATGATTCGTAGATTTTGAGGTTTTATAGTAAGCCAGTGGGACGGGATCTTGGGCGCAAACTCCGCGTGTAACTGATCGCGTCAGCGTTGTCCGGGCGAGTGAGCGCGTGCTGACTTACAGTTTGATATTATAAAAAACTAAAGTAACAATTATATAGCTTGGCATTACAGTAACATTGTAGCTATACACAATAATCATGTTTAATCATTTTAATCAATCTAGGTGCAGCTTTAACCAGAAAATATTAATGTATATCTTTTGCCGCCGTTCAATGTCGGGGTAATGTCAAGGGAAACAAAAGGCAATTATGTGAACCTATAGTATACATATAAGGGTTAATAATTATAATATAACCATTTGCAACAACAATAATTAAGACTATCACGCATGTAGTTTTCGCAGAACTTATTTTCTTAGATTTAGATTCTACTGAAAATATGTCACCGGCTGACATATTCAGACACGCCTCCGATGCTTGACCAATAATGGAGCGCCTATAGTATAGCTTCTTTCACGCTGCGCTGACGCGGACGTAACATTTACAGCAGTTTCAGCGCCTAAACATGTTCGGCGACTTAGTATTCTCAGATTGGCGAATTGAGAGCAGTATAGGCATTGGTGACGTCAGATTTTTCTATCACAATGGCGCTGTCCGTGCAATTTAAATGATATATGTTCAACAAGGACTTTCTAGTAAACTGCTGGCATAATATCTTTGATTTGTGTATTGGCAGAAACGATATCGTTTATGATGCAATGAATATATCGGTTCATTATAGGACTTAATCACCATAATTTAATTTAAACGATGTCGTTTCTTGTGTTCCCAAGATTTCTATAAATAGCCGCAGATGCCAAGCGTCGGCCGACAAAATACTTCCGCTGTGGAATAGCGCAATCTATACAGGGCCCCTTAGAAGTATTTTGTCGGCCGACACTTGGCGTCTGCGGCTATTTATAGAACAGCCCGGTGCAGGCGATATGTTTGCATTCGTTAGTTCTCGGAAAGACAAGACAAGCTTGCGTTGCATCTAGTGATTGTGTTATTGATAAGGATTTATTTAGTTAGTGTTTTTATAGTTTGCCACAGTATATGTCATAAATAAATCCTATTTATAGAACAGTCTCGTGCAGGCGAAACATTTGATAGGGAACACCACTGACCCACCAAAGACCATTTCAGATCGTCTTATGGTGATGCGTAGCCTAGCCGTGCAGGCAACGGTGTCTGCGTCACAGTGCTCAGTGTCTATGCTCCGACACTACCAATCAGTGATGCGATCAAGGAAAGATTTTATATGGAGCTGTGCCAAACTTCGAGAATCGTGCCGAACAGCTTATCACTCTTTCATACGTTAATGCATGTGTTGGCAATGGTTATGTTACATGAGATTGGATTATAGGAATATTTGCACGAGGGAACTGCAATACAAACTGGAATTTGTTTCTGTCACAGTGTCACTGTATGCAGAGTTTGACCTCGCAATCACCAACTTCATTGTGCCCGACAAAAGGTTCTTTGTATGCAGCTGCCTGTGTGACCAAGTGGACAATGAACCAAACACAAATATTTTGGTCGCAGGCTTGAATGCCACATGATATTAGTTTTTGCATTTTTATTTGTGGGCCGGTAGTTTTTATTTTTAATATTGAAGAATATATATGATGTATACCTTTTTAAATTGTGCCGCATCCTAGATCTCTTCTCAGCCGCATGCTAGTGTCTCTTTCCGTCATCACAACCAATGTCTGGTGCCAAGCAGTATGATTTTCGGCATCTGCCTCCCAGTCTTCAGAGCTGATCGCACTTACAGACGTCTTTGAAGTCTGGGCGTCCCACTGGTTTCGCTCAGTTGCGAGTTGTCCATAGAGGATGACTTTCGGCAAGCGGCCATCCTCCATGCCAGGCCCAGCGAGCGGAGACGTTTCTGGCTCAGCAGTGAGTACATGCTGGAAATCCTAGCACGGTACGGTCCAGCATGTCGCTGTAATTAAGGAACACGGTCCTGCCAGGTGATACTAAAGATGCGATTGAGGCAACGCATGTGGATTAAGGTGTTGAGTTGGCACTCCTGGCGCATGTACGTGGTCCACAATTCGCTGCCATAGAGGATGGTGCTCAGCCCACGCCTGGTAGACTGTCATTTTGGTGTTCTCAGTGAGCATCTTGTTTTCCCATATTCTTTTGGTCAGCTTGGCCACAGTGACTCCGGCTTTTGAACTTGTTAGCATACAAAATTAAAATCGAGGTTATCTGTCAGACAGAACCAAACTAATTCTAAAAACAAAAACGCATTTCATGGTCGTCATCAAACAAAATAACTTCTTTCTAAACTATATCTTAATAGCGTACCTTCCACTTGGATACACGATCAATACCAAGTTGTTTTATGTTGCAGTCGCCCGGCCGCCCGACATGTAATATCTCAATTAAGAGTCTGACGGTCTACAGCAACTATCTAAATACCCTGCTCGTATCTTCCGGTGCCAGTGTGGAGAATTCAGGCCTGTTCAAATGTTTAGCTGATGCCATTATACCTGTGCATAGGTAGTGACACACCCTCCGCTACGACAGAGCTAGAGTCCGCTTGAGGTGTTAAAAAAGTGAACATTCCCCTGTCCGGCAGTATGCAATGGTTGGAGTTAACAACTACGATGTTACGAATATACAAAATATTACGATGTTATATTGCATAAATCATCAATAAACACTTTGATATTTTATGAAGTAACCGTGCTTTCATCCTTAACAGTTTACAGGAAACACAATATTTTATGGCCTCGTTGCATAACGCTTCTTTGTACACACGCTCGCAAATTTCTTTGATATTTGTGTCATCAAAGTAATCATTAATTCTCATAAAGGTGTAAGAAGGTTATTAGGACTGGATACTATGATTCACAAAACAAATCTTCTAACACTCAAAAAGCTTATATGAAAGCTACGTTCAGGGGGTTTTCGTTTGGTATATGACACACATGCCCAAATTACCGGAGTCTTCTGTATCTGATGACATCTGAGATTTTTGGTATATTCGGCAGAAATTTAATTTAATATTTATTGAATGTTGGTTGAAACATATTATAAAGCAAACAAATCATTAGCCAAAATTAAGTCATGCGTGCAATTCACGAATGTGGTAATTGTATGTTATGGCATAATAAAACGAAAAAACACCAAATTTTTACAAATAATAATGTTCGTGGGCATATAATCCGTTCGTGTTTTGGGCCGGTTGACATGTACGACCCCACAGAATCTGTAACACAACAAGTATACTATATTATGTAACCCTGGTGGAATTGTTTCGTGCAAGCGGTTGCATAGGCTATTGTTATGTCAGTCGCCAGACGCGAGTAAGAAAGCTGGAGCCACACCCAGTCGCAGTTTGCTAGGGACGATGAACGTGTCCACAATGATATACGTACAGTTCTCTCGGCTCCGCAATTTCGAGTGTCAATATACACGGCCTGGTGAGTTATTTTTTCATGTTTAAATGTTATAATAGTGATATTATTAGAATAATGTGTAACTTGTAAATTGTTTCTTTTTAATTGCCCCATTACTGTCACTTCGGGGATGCCAGCTATAGCGTGACGAGTGTAGCAGTGTTGTGTCGTATAATGTTAAATTGTCCTTACAGACGACTTACATATCTAGCAAGCAATTTAAATAATTATTGTGAGGTATAGGTATGCCGTGTGCATACGTTTTACTTTAGATAATGTGGTAGTTACTAGATAAAAGAAGTACTTAGCTAAAACGTGTTTCTCCGACTCGTTGTCTGTACAAGTTCAGAGAAGTATCTATAGGGTGACTTATTATTACATGCAGTTTAACACGTATAATATTAGAACAGCCGGCGCAACTTAGTAATGTAGCGTTGGTTGCTTGACTACATTGTTGCGATTTTGTAGTCGCAACTAGCACGTTGTCTCTTTGTCTCCCTGCCCCTATCTCTCTCTATACAAAATATTTATGTTTTTCTCCCCGCCTCTCCTTCTCCAACTCTCCCTCTCTCCTCGAATCTCTCTCTCCTCCATCCTCTGTGTTTGTCAGTTAGAATATCTGTCTAAAAGTCTGAGACAGTACGTCAGTCCGCCTGTCTGTTTGCCTGCCTGCCTGCCGGCCTGCCTGCCTGCCTACCGGCCTGCCTGCCTACCGGCCTGCCTGCCTACCGGCCTGCCTGTCGGCATGCCTGCCTGCCTGCCTGCCTGTCTGTCGGCCTGTATGTTCATCTGACTGTCTGCCTCTATGTCTGTATGTTTGTCTGTCTGTATGTCTGTCTTGACTGTCTGCCTGCCTGACGGTATGCCTACCAATATGTATGTCTGTCTGTCTCTGTCTGTCTGTCTGTCTGTCTGTCTGTCTGTATGTCTGTATGTCTGCTGCCTGCCAGTTTGCCTGCTGACTGTACGTTTATCTGCCTATCTCTGCCTCAGTCTGTGCCCCTGTCTGTGTCTTTGCCTCTCTGTATCTCTTCTCTCCGCTGTCTGCCTATCTATCTGGTTGTTTTTCTGTCTGTCTGTCCGTCCGTCTGTCTGTCTGTATGTCTGGCTGTCTGTCTGTCTGGCTGTCTGTCTCTCTCTCTGTCTCCGTCCGTCCGTCCGTCCGTCTGTCCGTCTGCCCGTATGTTTGTCTGCCAATCTCTGCCTGAGTCTCTGCCTCTCGGTCTCACCCCGTCTCTGCCTGCTGACTGTATGTTTGCCTTTCTATATATGTGTCTACCTCTGCGGGGATGCCAGCTATAGCATGACGAGTGTAGCAGTGTTGTGTCGTATAATGTTAAATTGTCCTTACAGACGACTTACATATCTAGCAAGCATTTTAACTAATTATTGTGAGGTATAGGTATGCCGTGTGCATACGTTTTACTTTAGATAATGTGGTAGTTACTAGATAAAAGAAGTACTTAGCTAAAACGTGTTTCTCCGACTCGTTGTCTGTACAAGTTCAGAGAAGTATCTATAGGGTGACTTATTATTACATGCAGTTTAACACGTATAATATTAGAACAGCCGGCGCAACTTAGTAATGTAGCGTTGGTTGCTTGACTACATTGTTGCGATTTTGTAGTCGCAACTAGCACGTTGTCTCTTTGTCTCCCTGCCCCTATCTCTCTCTATACAAAATATTTATGTTTTTCTCCCCGCCTCTCCTTCTCCAACTCTCCCTCTCTCCTCGAATCTCTCTCTCCTCCATCCTCTGTGTTTGTCAGTTAGAATATCTGTCTAAAAGTCTGAGACAGTACGTCAGTCCGCCTGTCTGTTTGCCTGCCTGCCTGCCGGCCTGCCTGCCTGCCTACCGGCCTGCCTGCCTACCGGCCTGCCTGCCTACCGGCCTGCCTGTCGGCATGCCTGCCTGCCTGCCTGCCTGTCTGTCGGCCTGTATGTTCATCTGACTGTCTGCCTCTATGTCTGTATGTTTGTCTGTCTGTATGTCTGTCTTGACTGTCTGCCTGCCTGACGGTATGCCTACCAATATGTCTGTCTGTCTGTCTCTGTCTGTCTGTCTGTCTGTCTGTCTGTCTGTATGTCTGTATGTCTGCTGCCTGCCAGTTTGCCTGCTGACTGTACGTTTATCTGCCTATCTCTGCCTCAGTCTGTGCCCCTGTCTGTGTCTTTGCCTCTCTGTATCTCTTCTCTCCGCTGTCTGCCTATCTATCTGGTTGTTTTTCTGTCTGTCTGTCCGTCCGTCTGTCTGTATGTATGTCTGGCTGTCTGTCTGTCTGTCTGTCTGGCTGTCTGTCTCTCTCTCTGTCTCCGTCCGTCCGTCCGTCTGTCCGTCTGCCCGTATGTTTGTCTGCCAATCTCTGCCTGAGTCTCTGCCTCTCTGTCTCACCCCGTCTCTGCCTGCTGACTGTATGTTTGCCTTTCTATATATGTGTCTACCTCTGCATCTGACACTGTCTATGTCTATGTTCCTGGCTCTGTCTCTCTCTCTCCCTCTCCCTGTCTCTGCCGCGGCCACTGTGTCTGCTGATTGCATGTGTGTATGTCTCTCTGCCTCTCTCTTGTTCTCTTGCTCAATCTTTCTCACAGCTTTCTTGCATTCTCTTTCTATCTCACTCGCTCTCGCTATCTCGTTCACACGCTCTCTCACATTTCCTCGCTCTCTTATTGCATCCCACTCTTTCCCAGGTATATCACTAGGGGATCGCCCTCAATTCTTGAGCTAACAAAGTTAATTTATAACTAAGATATAATGATTGGCTTAAAATTAGGTTGTGTCGCCAAAATGCACCATGTCAAGTGTTTTGTAAATATAATCGACTTTCATACTCCCAACCCGACATTGTTTCCTTTTGGTCACTAAACGATGCACTAATAACTTAAATAATAACTTATATATTACTTTTAAAGTTTTCTATATAAATTACAGCCAAGTAACTTACAATATATTTTCTTGGAGTTAACATTTGAGTTGAGATAAAATATGTAGCTTATACAGTGTATCGGACATGTTGCCCAGCTAGAAATTTGTTTTTAACATATCTATGGACGATCTCATAATGCAATTTAAAATTGGTCAATGCATATCAATACATAATATCAGTGTCACAAATTCTACCCATTGTTACCAGTCTGTACACCAAATGTCATACAGTTATACTACTCTTAATTAATGTTCCCTTTTGCAATAGTGTGCTCTTTTCTACGCATTAACATATCCACCTAGGTTAACATTAAATATTGGATGCTACAATTCTTTAATTAAGAATCGGGATTAGCACATAATCGGCGTGGCAATGTGCGTTGGTGTATGTCAGTGTCTGTGTGCCTCTTTTTCTTTGTCTGTCTGTCTATTTGTCTCTTCTACCCCTCTTCTTGCGGTCCTATTCGATACTATTGTTATGGCAGAAACAACTGCATATTTACAGGCTGCATTAAATGCTGCATGTGATTATTGCGAAACATGGCACCTATATGTTACTACTACTAAAACAAAGCTTACTATATTCTCTCGTGGAAAGGTCAGATCACACCTAGACTTCTTGTTTGGACAAAACAAATTAGAAATAACTGATAGCTACAATATATTTTGGAACCAGTCTAAACTATAATGGATTGTTTAAGAAAGCCATAACAAAACACGTTAACCATGCTAGGCGGGCAATGTTCAACCTAACAACTAAAGCAAGGAAGCTAGATTTACCAATAGACACACAAATAAAGAAATCAAGAGAATCATTTATGGATGTGGACTACCCCGGGTATATCTAACATGTGGTATGATCATGGAAATATAAAATGGTTGAAGCATACCCTAGAACGTAAAATGAAAGACATAAACAGACAAACATGGCACAATTAAATTCATGTAAATAGGTTGTGCTCAAAGTACAGAATATCTAAAAATGAAGTAGGGCTCGAGAAGTATTTACTCTAGTTAAGCCCATCTGACAGAATCAATTGATGTAAATTTCGTTGTGGAAATCACAAATTACCTATTTCTGTAGGTCAGTAACTCCCTGAAAATGCTCAGAGGCTCTGTAATTTATGCAACAATGGAGACCAAGGTGATCAATATCATTATGTACTTGTATGTCCATCACTAGTAGAAGAAAGATCAAAACACATATAGAAATATTTTAGAATCAGACAAAATACTTTGAAAATCAACCAGTTGTTTAATGTACATAATGTGAAACAGTTGACAGATCTTTCCAGATTTATTAATGTAATCAATACAAAGTGTATCTGTGTAACAAATTCCCTGTCAAAACTGTGAATTGCATAGAAGAAACATTGTAGCTAATAGTTAATTTATTAGTTGTATAATTACAATAAATGAGTTCAAATTGTGCAATACATGTATAATACGTGGTTTATTATATTTTATATTATTTAACATTATTTGTTTTGCACTACTGATTATAAAAAATTATCGAAAACACTTAATACAGTAAGGTCACTGAATGTTTTATGCATTGTGTGTTGTTTATGTTTTATCACTGTAAATATGATGTATATAATAGAAGTCTAGATGTTCTTAAGAATACAATGTTCTATTAAAATGTACTTTAGAGAGAACACTATTCTCATAGTCCGCAAGCTAGTGGTCGTAGGGAAATAACATTCATCCGAGTATCTTCCCCTCCTTCTCCTTTCTCACTTCCTTCTTCTCCCATCACCTCCAGTCCCCTCCCATCCTCTCCCTTTCCGTCTCTGTCCCCACTCTACCCCTCCATCCTTATCTTCCCCATCGCGCTCCCTGTTTCCCCTCTCTGTCTGTCCCATTCTCCGTCCCTTGTTCCCTCCTCTATTTCTCTCCGTCCCTCTAGCAATCCTCCACCTATCTCTCTCTCTCTCTCTCTCTCTCTCTCTCTCTCTCTCTCTCTCTCTCTCTCTCTCTCTCTCTCTCTCTCTCTCTCTCTCTCTCTCTCTCTCTTTCTCGCATTCACTCGTAATTGGGTACGGTCATGGATCGTTGCACATTCAGCACGAATAAAGAGGCTATTCCTACATACATGCCAACTCTGCTTCGTCCACAAACAATGTCATGGTGCATTACCTCAGAGACAATGCATTCATTCAACTACCGGTGAACATTCTAGGCATCACTACGAGCCCAACAATGGTTCCTTCATAATCACATGCCAAGCGCATTTATGTGGACTTTAGCTTGAATTTAGTATGACTGCTTCTGTCGAGGTTCAGCTGATAGTTGTTGTAAACGTGTGACTGAGAATGTAAAACGACAAATAGGAATACGTACAGTGGTTAAAATATAGGTGACACGACGGGTTTCAGTACAACACCGATTTGACTGGTGGATGGTTCATTTACGTGGATGCAGCCACATTATATGTATGTAAAACAATATTCGCTTGACGCTCGATATGATGCGTCGTGTAACAGGTGATTTAAACAGTGAACAGACAAAATGCCGGAAAAGACAGTGTGAAGGGGTAGCCATTGCAAGATGGCTGCAACAGCGCCAACTGAAGGAAGGTAGGGACTTTGGATGTTTAGAACAGCAAGTAGTTGTAGTCTGTTCTATACATTGCCTTTGCATGGGTACAGCACGAAAATTCGTTATTGTTTTCTAGTCTTTTCACGGTGGCCGGCAGGCGCGCGTAAGAAAAGAACATGGTTATTGTTTTTAAATGTTACTTTTGTATGGTATCGTAATGTTTACCACATATAGACAGACGTGTACATACGCACCGGCATGATGTGTTCATAGAACATCTTGTCAATCACAATGCAAATACACACACGCTTGTGCTTGGCCGATTATAGTTACATTAATTGGCAATGATCAAAGTACTAGAAACAAATGTATCGTCATTTAAAGTACAGAAAATAGATGCCGGCGTCTCGAGTTCAATACCCGGACCGGGCAGTTATGATATATTTGGTGTAAAAACTTGGCTCTCAACATTGGGGACTGTGTATCCCTCGTGACTCGGAGATCACGTTAATGTCGGTCCCGTCTCAATTTGGGACGTAAAAGCACCACTGAGGACGGCAAGCATTCTGGCAGTGACCACCCTTAGTGCCAGCATAGAAAGGTCGGCTTGGCGCTAATTTTCTAAAAAAGCTGACTAGTTGAATGAGACCTCATAAGATCATAACATTGTAACCACTATATATACAGACTAGTCAGTTAACAGAACGTTACCGAGTGCTGGAAACAACTAGAAGAAATACACTAGTTGAAACATTTATTAATGTAACGCACCACGGCGGAGTAAACATAAGTTCTCCCGTCATCCATCCCCGTTTATAATTCACCATTTATGCCGCACTGTGTATTGTACTTTAACCGTTGTTGGTATATTACATAGACAATAAATATGATTTGACTTTTGTCCCCACTGTGTGCGCCATCTTGGATTCGCCCCTACTGGCGTCAACCATAACTATCCATGAACTTGCATACATCAAAATACATATAATAGATTAGTAATATTATGTACGCCGCGTATACATATGTTTACTACATCATATCATGTAACATAACATATGACCAAAGTTTTAATACCATTCTAACGAATAAATAACTTCACTAGTTGTATATATGCAAGATTAATTAATGTTGAAGTTCACACACCACAATTCCGGCTGCCTGTGTTTGGCAGGGTATAAAGGCAGGTAAATTTTCTATGTTAATTGCAGCTTGACGTGCTCAATATATAGGGTTATATCACGTGGCATGGATGACCACAACGTCTATGGGAACGACGTATGGCTTAGGGGCCGATATATCCCTCCCTTGCAGAGTACAGCCACACGGGGTGGGTCAGCTGTGAGAGATCAGGATTGTGACACTACTTTCCAGAGTAGCGTTATGAGGAGCAACCGATGAGATGTCCCGAGCCGATCATTGGTGCAGTTAGCTCTGTATCATAGGCAGTAACGGCTCCAGTGTCTCCCACTTCCTGATTCTCTCTTTTGTCTTGCAAAAATGAACTTCTATGTTGCTGGGCCATTTCAAGACCTGAAAAGTAAAGTGAATAACATCTTTCAGGTTCTTACAGGTCCTCTTCTGGCTTGAGTAGGCATTACTGCCTCTGCTTCTTATATGCCAGCTCTCGCTTTTGACATCTGCTCGGACTGTGCGCATGCGTCTGAGTCTGGCACAATCCAAGATAGGAGTGGGGCAGTGTATTCAGTTTTCATAGGGTGGTTTTGCCATAACTTATCTATTTTTGTGTCAAACGACTACATCGGCAAAGCGTCAACTACAGACTGTGGGAAACTGTTTCATACATCGGAATATAAATGAGTTATTTATAATATTTAACCAGCATCTTTCTTTAAATATTTTTAGGTGGTGCCCTCTCGTATGTGCTTCGTTATCTCTCAATGTAACACAATTGCATAAGACTGCTGGTTCATATTTCCCTGTTAGTATCTTATACATTTCAATCATATCTCCTCTGAGGCGACGGTATGATAGAGTTGGTAATGTCAGTCTCTGTAAACGTTCTTTGTATTCAAGGTCCTTGAAACCAGGAATTGATGTGGTTGCACTGTGCTGAACATTGTCAAGAGCTGTAATATGTGTCATTAGGAAAGGACTCCATAACTGATTAGCGTATTCAATGTGCGGACGGACGAGAGACTTACAAGTTGTAGAAAAAGATTTTTCATTTATGTGATCGAAAGTACGTCAGATTATCTCCATCATCGACTTGGATTTATTAATTTTTTCTGATATATTTGCCTCAACATTAAGCACTTCTAACAAGGATAATCGTAACAAACAATGCTTTAGTTGCGCGATAACATATCAAAACTTTAAGGAGACCTATACTTTACACTATATATGGAACTAATGTGGGACTGTCCTAGGGTGACCTTAATTGTAATGTGGGAGTATTAATGAGGTGACCATAAATCGAGGTTCAAGTGTAACTAAATGATATGTAGGTATTAATTCGTTTTTGGCAGGGTCACCCAGAATGGGATGAAAACAACAAGCGCTGTTTTGTGGACTTAACCATCTACAAGTACATCTACTAGTGAATGTAATGTGTTTGGTGTGGAACTTGAAAACACGTATTCAACAACAAAAGCAATTAATAATATTCTGCATATATACTCATCACATAGCAAACACACTTTTGGTGATGTGTCTATCCCCACACTAAATTTCCTCCCAATGATTCATTGTGTTGCCCAAGGGGATTACTGGGGTCAAAACACCAATACAGTTTCTAAAATGGGGGAATGCTGTGAACGTCCACATCATGCTGCATAAAAGAAACCTGAATGCCGAGGTGACTATACTAGTGGGACTAATTTCCTATACTTTACACTATATAACATTTTTAATGTATGTAGATGGTTTTCCATTGAAATGCTGTTGGAATAAACTTTTGAAATATTACGATTCGTTATGAAAGACTGGTGCAGAGACCCCCACACTCATGTTGCACTTCGTCACGCTTGCCCCCAGAACTCCCTCCGTAATTTGTTAGACGGCCCCTTACATAATGTACATGTATCTAAATGAGATTTTTGGAAAAGCATCCAGATGTAACTTTCTTTCCCAAGTTCTTTGTATGGAATATGTTTGAATTAGTTATTATTTGAACTGTAACATTTAATTATTCCAATATGTAGAGAGAATGTAAACAGTTGGGAGCATAACACTGAAAAAGTGGGTTTATAGGTTTGTTCACATAGTTTTGTAACAAGTAGATATTGAATTATTTTTCTGTCAAATGATACAAACATACGACATTATTTCTTTTGTGAAACATTAACACTCATTTATCAAATTTCACATATGTGTATGTACCATATAACCAACAATGTAAACAATACATTTGTAACTGAATGCTGTTAAAGTATTGCGTTGTAAATGCAGACATACTATGTCATTTGTTTGTTTAAAAACTGTTGAACTGTGTTGTTTATGACAATAGCGTTTCAGTGTTGTGTGTGGCAGGTTCGATACCTGCTGGTGTTTCGTATCAATACACTACTGGTTGTGCACACACACTTATTCCATTCAATAACTTCAGCCATTTACAATAACTCCACCTAAACTGAGTTAATTCCACTTAAACAACTATTGGAAATAGCACAGGAAATTAGCATTAGGAAGAAAGGAGCAGACTTGCATGCTTTCTACAGAAAGACGTCAGTAGGCGACCACATGCTAATGTTCGACAACTACAACTGTACTCTAGGATGAGAGGTTATACTGCTGATATATAAATCTTCTGGGATGTTTGCCAAGGATGGGTGCAGTACTTGGATGTGCACTACTGTAATGAAATAGTCGATTTTGCAACTTTTAAATGTAGTTGTTTGCAAAACTTTGGATAATACCGAACTGTTTTTACCAGGTACTTTTGTTGGTTGTGCAATTGTGACATGCTTCATACAGTATGGGCATTAATCAGTAATGTATTTGTCTGGATTTTGAAAGAAATTAATCATGTATATTGCAAGGTATATTATGTCCTGATGTTATTGTTTCTAGATTATCAGGCTTTCACTGTATCATATGAACACTTGAAATAACAAGATGAAATTTGTGTAACAAATTTATTTACACATAGGTTCATTTACACACATGTTGAATAATATTAGGCAATGGTAATCGGTATGACAATAATATTTTCAGACAAACATGTGTATTAAAACAGGCAATTCTTTTTTACTTTACCTTATGATCAGAGGTAATGAGCGACTAACTAGTCTTTCTATGTTCACTTTTCTAGATTTAAGTATGAATCGACCTGCTCTTTGCTTAATTAAATGAATGCCAGTTCTTGATGTGTTCACCACAAAGGTGTATTATATTCAACAATATGTTGCCAGTTGAGTTTTTAAATACAAGTTTCAAGAGACAATGTTACTGAATATCAAATGTTTCAAACAAGTTCAAGTTAGGGAATAACAAAATAATGTTCTTCTTCAGGAAACAGTGTTTCTTTATATAAAAATAAATAATACACAAGTTACTATTGATAGTATACATACTTGAATCATGTAAACTTTGCTTATTACCCCCAACATAGACAAAAACCCAACATTACCCAGCTAAATGTAGATCTACACACCATAAACTGTGTTCGTCTTGGAACCAATGAGCATCCCAGTTTTCACCGGGTCAGATATCCACAGCTAGACAAGCATGTCGATAAATCTTTAAATAATTTATTACGAAATCCTAACGTTTCTTTACCGCGTGCTTTTGAGATTTTCATTATAACATACTGGCATATAAAGTATATGGCAACAATGCTGTATTTTGAACATATATATCATTAAACCACACATGGTTCATCTAACTCTACAAAACTACAAAAGCAGGCATGGGACATGTCAAATGGCATTAATTGTGGTTCCTATGAGAGCAACTGTTATTGTCTTAATAGGAGTCACAGACCCCATCTAATTTGAAATTATGCTGCATTTGTATATATGAATATATATGCCTATTCATGTTACGTTAATTTGATATTATACATATATTGTAATTGGGGTCTAAATAAAACTTTCTTGTTCTTGTTAAATGTTGCACATTCTAATGAAATACATTACAAGATTTCTTTCCCCTACAACTCTGTTTCTGTGTGGAAAAATATTCAATAAGTATTTGGCATATTTGGCATTTGCGCACAATAAGTACTTTGTACCAGACCATCACTTCAGTTGGCATGATCTAGTGATATGATTGCACATAATTACCATATCTCTCCATCATATTAACATTGTTTTGTGAATCTGCCCTTCAACATTCAAAGACAACATTTTACTGCTAGAAAATGTATACAAATAAAGTAAAATTACAAAGAATTCACATCTACAGGCTAATGGTACAATTCATTCTGACATTAGTTAACCTCCTATTTCACATAGACTGATCTACACATTTCGTATCACTGTAGCTACACACAAGTTTACAGTGTCTAGATTCTGTTGGCAACATAAGTTTCAAATCAAGTATCAACCAGCTGAGATATATAATTTTAATCGGTTACATTTCTGTTAATAAATCTAATAAAGCTGACAAAATAATACATTTTGTTTAAGAAAAAACTGTCTCCAACACTAGCCCCAAAACATAAAGAAACAAAAACACTGTAGCAACTGGACGGCTGCAGCAAAGAGGGGTGTCAGGGCGCCACGACATAACCCGACAGCGTCAGCAGTAAGGTCAAGGGGTCCTTGCCCTGGATGTGCAGGTTGCTGACACAACCCTCCAGCATCTTCTCGTGCTGACCAAATGTCATGCCGTCCAGGTTAGGCACGCCAACTGAAGCATAACAACCACTGTCAACACTGGCAACACCGGCCGAACACGTTACAGATAACCTCTCCATCACATGACCTGTTGCCTAGCAAAACCTCCGTCAAGTAATCAGAAAATATGTAGTTGGTTCGGACATTCCGTTAAATATTTTGTTGAAATTCTGGTCACAAAAGTGTTTCTTTATGACAAAAATATAAGGCAAAGTTTGTAAAGTAACAACTGCATGTGGGAATGTTTCAATTAGGAGATGTCATGCAGCACTAGTAATGTAATTCACGAATATATAACCATTAACAACATTGTTGGCAAATCAAAACTTGATGGAGGTCACGTGCAAAATTCAATTGTGATGTAAGCAAAACCGCGATGTAGTGGATACATAAATTATTACAAAAACTAAAAAAATACTTATCCATCAGAAGGGATAATTTGGTCGTTTGTATGGTGATCATTTTCATGGTTAGGTGCTTAGTTTGGTATTTTGTGTGCCACATGGCGCTACCTACAGAGACGCAAGAGACGGTTTGAAGAAGTATTTATATGAGACATTTGATGAAGATTGCATAACTTGGGACAGTTGTACGCAATCCCATGCATGTTTCCTATGATTGTTCCCTGCTGCATTTTTAAGTACAAGATATTTGTGAGACTTATCAATTTACATGTTGCCGCGTGTGTTCAGCATGCATGATATTCCCCCATTTTCTCCCTCTGCAAAGCTGAATCCTGAAGTCAACAACATCGTCCATATTGGTCTACTCATACCACAGCCAATATCACAAGTACCTGGGTTTTATTTTTAAACTAAAAAAATGCTTCAAAATTCACATCGGTTAAAGTAAAATCAGTATGTTTTAATGTTGGGAATCTTGCAACACCATTTTGCAACTGGAGTCTTCACTTGCCATCATTTTGCACATAACAGATATTGAAACCTATTTTTTATTAAAATAAGTAAAAAAATAAGTAAAATTACTTTCCCATTGTTAAATCAGTGTTTACGCTTAACAGACTGTTTGTAAACATGCTGGCTTTCACTTGTCACTAACTGCATGCCATCGGGGTCATCGCAATGAAGGCCAAACAAACGATACCGCTGAAGACTGTTACAAACGCTTCGGTTATTAAAGATTTGTTCCGTGGCAAAAACCCACTGAGGAACAACTGCGGAATTAACCATTATCATTCGATTCTGACATTAACTATATTCGATAGGAACTTTCATAAAGCTGCATTCTCGGGTGCCAACAGTGTTAAAGGGAATAAAAACATCTATTGCTTGAATTCATGTTAAATTACATCCTGCTATCTATTTCCACGTCCACGAAGCCAAAAAAATCAAAACAAATTCAATGAATTAGAAATTTCACATTTTATGCTGTGCATCCAGACATTTTCGAATATGCATATTTTTGGCGCACTTTTCGGGATGCCGAGATGAAGTCACTTATGTTATGACTCAAACTCGCATCAGGCCGACCTTTTCCATGCATTCAGAGCACGTTTACAAGGATAGCTTTTGGGTCGAAACGAACGTTGGAATGAGTTATTATGCAATATTCCGACGTAATACAAACACTAGTCATCATAGAGGAACAAACAGTTATCTTACGGTTCCACATGAATCGAATTATATTCAAAACAACGAATGCGAATGGGCCTACAAGTCGACTTGATTTCGCCGAGCTTGGGCTCGTTTTCAGAATAATTATATCGAATGCAACCAACGGGAGATAATCTACACAAATAAACATACGTAGCAAACATATTGTTTTCAGCTACAGAGAGTATCGTGTATAATCTCATAATATCACTAGAATATCGATATATGAAGGAGGTGTACAATTTATCATAACAACTTAAATCAGTCAGACAGTTTCCGCTGGTCCCGCTAGCTCAGTGGGTAGGCGCGTTGGTTACTTGTTGTTTATTTTACAATCGGACGACGCCGGTTCAATCCTGACAGCATGCAAACCTTTGATTTTCTTTACACTTTTTTGTTGATGTTTTTACGAAGTAATATA
This sequence comes from Paraescarpia echinospica, assembly GCA_020002185.1. Taxonomy (NCBI): domain Eukaryota; kingdom Metazoa; phylum Annelida; class Polychaeta; order Sabellida; family Siboglinidae; genus Paraescarpia; species Paraescarpia echinospica. The sequence continues at coordinate 52,904,255 of CM034540.1, forward strand.
AATAAAATCATTGTATACTATAATGCACTGTTTGTAAATAATTCTAATTTTTTTAATAATTATTACATGAAAATATGGTCGTTGTATAACGATGTTTCTAAATTTTATTTATCCAAACAAATATAATGTAATGGATATATAATTTATTAATTATAAATATATTGTACGGTAATATATTGTAATTATAGATGTGAAAACAGATTGTGATCTGTCTGGATAAATACAATTTAGAAACATCGTTATATATGACCATATTTTTATTTTTGTGGTGAATAAATAATTACTACAAAAATTAAAAGAATATTTACAAACAGTGCATCATAGTATACTAAATGATTTGGTTTATATTACTTCGTGAAAACATAAACAAAAAAAGTAAAGAAAATCAATAGTTTGCATGCTGTCAGGATTGAACCGGCGTCGCCCGATTGTAAAATAAGTGGCAAGAAACCAACGCGCCTACAAGCTGAGCTAGCAGCACCAACAGAAACCCCTTCACTGGTTTAAGTTGTTATGATAAATTGTACAACTTCTGCTTCATATATCGATATTCTAGTGATAGTATGAGATTATACACGTTACTTTCTGTAGCTGAATACAATATATGTTTGCTATGTATGTTTATTTGTGTAGATTATCTCCCGTTGGTTGCATTCGATATAATTATTCTGAAAACGAGCCCAAGCCTGGCCCTAGGCCAAGGCCAAGCTCGGCGAAATCTAGTCGACTTGTAGGCCCATTCGCATTCGTTGTTTTGAATAAAATTCGATTCATGTGGAACCATAAGATAAATTTTTGTTCCTCTATGATGACTAGTGTTTGTATTACGTCGGAATATTGCACAATAACTCATTCCGACGATCGTTTCGACCCAAAAGCTATCCTTGTAAACATGCTCTGAATGAATGGAAAGGGTCGGCCTGATGCGAGTGTGTGTCATAAATGACGTCACGATACCACATGATCGCCTAGCTCATTAAAATTTAATTTTCCGCGGGAATCGCTTCACAGACGGGCTTAAAATCGAATTTAAGCTACAAATGTATTTTTCTGTATTTGTTTAATGTTGTCAAATGTTACATGCAATGTTAAACTTTGTGTACACAGGGAAAAAGGATTTTAGCTAAAGCCTTATTTTTATTTCCTTTAACTAATATATTTTATGGCAACATTACACGTACACCACTGATATCTGCACAACTTTAATTATGCAAAGTGATGACGCAACCTCGCATGCAACTTCAGCAGCGGCATCAACAACGACAACAGCAAAAAAAACAGCAGTGACGGCGGCAGCAGCAGCAGTGATGGCGACAGCAGCAACAACAACAGCAACAGAGAAACTGTTCAACATTTGTGATGCACGGACTGGATCTAATCCTTGTTAAGCGAGAAATACACCATCGTGACGGACAAAGGACATCCAACTCGCTCTTGTGAATCCGTGTTGTGTGCGGAACAAAACTGCAGACGTCAGTGATTATATCGTTACTAATGACACTGATATCGTTGTGATAACGGAGACCTGATTAACATCTGGTGATGCGGTCAAATGCGAGGAACTAACACCCAATGGCTATCATCTCAAGAACAATCCAAGAATGTCCGGCAGAACTGGTGAACATATCTGTATACTGTGCAAGAATGGTATTCGCTGTAAAGTGATGTTCCTTTTAATTTGCTAACAATGAATTATTGTGCGAAAAGACGAAAGTTGATGTGCATGTGATATACCGACCACCATATTCATAAAACCATCGTGTCACTACTGCTACTTTCTTTGAGGAATTTCAGAACTACTTGTCGCATGCAGTTCAGACCCCTCACTCACTCCTGTAGTAGGTGATTTTAATATTCATATGGATATTGACATCGATGGTGATGCAATAAGAATGTGTGATGTACTGAGTATGTGTGACTTAACACAACATGTTAGGGTTGAAACTCATAGATCTGGTCATACTCTCGATTTAATTATCACTAGGCGTAAACGTGAACTTCTTAGTTACCCGGTGGCTGATTACATGGTCTCGAATCACATGTTTGTGCGTTATCGAGTAAACATGCCCAGACCTCCTTTAGAGACATGTACTATATCGTATAGGAAACCAGGGTTGGCACGTTTTTTCCACCCTAACCAGCTCTGGTAAAAAAAACAAATATTGGTAAAAACCGGGATAACTGGGAAAAACTCTTAAAAGAATTATATTTGAAGCTCCATTGCAATAAAAGCTACTTTACCATCACCAGAATGAATTAATATATATTGTATATATACATGTGTATATATATATTCCACCAAACAGCCCCACACATGGATGTCACACATAATGCTAACTGACCAGTGCTTCAAGAACAAAATGCCTGACAGAATGTGTACATCTAGTCTGGTCTACTGATACTGGGATACATGGCTTCCCAGTAGAGGATCCCTGCAGACTACAAGTTCAAACATTAAGTTGCAGCTGATTTTGGGCTGATAGAGACAATGGTTACAGCTGTTTGTAGGGCCTTAGCCAGTTAGCATGGTGTGGCTGGCAATGTTACAACTAATGTTTGCTGAGAGGGTGTAGTAGAACCTGTCCAGAGCCCAACATTTCATTTGTTCCTTAAACAGATTGCAGATTGGCACCTGACAATAGTCACAATATTGGTCAGGCTGTCTGACTTCAGCATACTTCTTTAGTAGTAATTCGCACTGTCCATTGTGAAAGTGACAATGATATTTATTTGCTAACTGATGAATAACTCTTTCATCTCATTGACTTCATGCTTTAAACAAATACAAGGACACACCTGAACTAGTAACTAGTCAACCTGTTTGGTTTAATTACAGGAACTAGACAATGGTAATCTCAGTTATGGACGTATTCCGATAGTACCGGTAAATACCACATTTACCAGTAAATATGGGATTTTCCCACTGGCCTGTCTAAAACCGTTTTTTCCCGGAAATGTGCCAACCCTGTAGGAAACTGACACAAACTGATAACAACGCTTTCAGCACTGACTTCAAGGGTATAGCTAATGCACTATTGAGCATCACGGATATCAATCATCTAGCTGGTGTATACAATACAGCATTAAGACAGTTGTTGGATAGGCACGCACCCACCAAATCCAAAACAATGGTAGTGAGGCCACTGGTGCCACAGTTTGATGATGAACTCAAAGCACTATAGTCGCAATGACGTCAAGCTGAATTGATCTGGAGACAGGATAAAAATCATTGTCATTCCATCGAGCTAGGAACACATAAGTCAATGCACTGAACAACAAATGAACTGACCATTTCTCTCACTTTATCTCGGAAGATAAGGGTGATTCAAAGAAACTATTTGCCCTCATCAACACCCTGTGTGATAAGAAGCAGAGTATCCAACTACCTCAGCATGATTCTGTGGAAAAACTTATCAACGAGTTTGGCAACTTTTTTAATGATAAAATAGATGCTATTCGAACGGACATCGGTGTTACCAAACCACCCAATACACCATTCAGAGAAGGTGTGTGTGATAATTTAGATACATTTGCTGTGGTCTGGTCAAGCATGCCAACCAAATTGGTCAGAGTATATAGAGGAATTTGTGCCACTCCTTGTGCACTGCGTCAATTGCTCTATTGCTGCTGGGGAATTCCAGGAATTCCCACATGAATGGAAGACTGCACTTGTAGTGCCGCTGCTTAAAAAAGCAGGACTGGATCCTATTCTATTTAAACATGCATCAAGAGAAGGTCACACAACTGGTTTTAATTAATGTGTCGTCGGCTTTTGATACTGTAGACCATGAGATTTTGTTGAATATTATGAATTGTTCTTTTGGTGTATCAGACACAGCTATAAATTGGTTTTCATCATATCTTCAGTCAAGGTCGCAATGAATTTTTATTGATGGTACGGTGTCTGACCAGTTTAAACTTGATCAGGGAGTACTGCAAGGATCATACCTCAGTCCTGTGGAATTCACAGAGTATTCTAGCCCTGTTTTTCATATCATTGATCAGCACGGTAAGCTGGGGCATGCGTATGCTGATGACCATCAGGTGTACTGTGGTTTTAACCCCGATTCTAAGCACAGATATCGCGAGTCTATGGAACGGTGCATTAGTGACATCAGTAGCAGGATGCAAAGCATGAAATTAAAAATGAACAACTCCAAGACTGAGTACATCTTAACTGGTTCTCCGCAACAACTGGCAAAATGCACCAACATGCCCATTAACATCGGGGGCAATGAGGTACATGCTTTGAATTGTGTGCAAAATTTTGGCACTTATTTTGATAAACACATGTCTACGGAACAACATATCAAGTCCAAATGTCAGGCAGTTTATGCACAACTATATAACATTGTGAAAATTAGAAAATATCTTGATCAACAGAGTGCAGAGAAACTGATACATGCTCTGGTCCACAGCCATATTCATTAGTCTAATGCCTCTATTTGAATATGCACCCGTGGTCGTGCCTCCAAATTGAGACCTTTGTTACACGCTTACTAAACACAATTTGGCGGGCAGCTTACCTTCAACATAGTTGGTACAGTCTTAAGAACATTAAATTAATTAATACATGAAAAACTAGGAACAGACTAAATACTTTACATGAAGACACGCCATACCTGATCCACTGTTGAACCTGAACTTCAAACATCTGTTCTTGATTGCAAGGGAGATGCAGTCACCCTTTCCCTGGTTGCTCTGGGCGTTATACAGCAACAAACTGTCCGGCACTGTCTGGGCCTTGAACATAAGGATCAACTGTGTCTCCATAAGGGCATTGGGCAGGGTCTCGTAGTTGAACATCGGGTCTCTCACGGCGATACCTTCAACAAATGGTCATAATTAATTATAATTAAAGATACGTAACACATAAAGGTAAGTTCATATGTACTGCAGTATCCAGTCCTCAGGATTGCTCAAAGCATTTTTATACTTCACTCCCTGGCAGACATGTTCAATCGAACACCATTTTGACTTCTCTGTGAAGCATTCAGCCTTGCTGCAATTAATGCACAAACAATATTCATATACAAATATCAACCACTGTCTATTTCAGGTAGCCATAGAGATGAGTGAACTGTAGCAACGTAGAGTTAAAGAACTTGCTCAATGTTCGATGTGACAGCAAAGGACTCAAAACCAGGTTCTCTCGATTAAGATTTCATTTAAACAGGTCTGCCAGAGAGAAAGTGTAAAGTGCTTTGAGCAGTCCTAAGGGCTGGATACTGCGCTATATAAGAACTTACCTTTACATTTTACTGATGGTCTCCCTCTTCTCCTTCTACCACTCTCTTCTCAATTCTCAACTAAACATTGTGAAGTGACGTCAAACGCAGAGTGACTTACCTATTTCACACCTGTCACCAGCCCTTCCAACTGGACAGGTACACCTGTAGCAGGTTGTAGTATTTACCCTTCTCTCCACATGCACCTGAAGCATACATAGGGTGAATAATCAACTGCACCACTGTCATTTATAAAGACAATAATTTATTTCTGTTAAGTTCATTTGCTATGTATTTCAGATTATCTGAACAATGATTGAAACGTGTAATATTTTCCTTACAGATGTGTATTTATATACCGTATCCTATCCAAATGTTTTAACCAATGTTGTATTTTATGCACCTAACCATGGTATTTATTTGTATGAAGAAATAAATATTAATATTATTGGAACACTGTAGAATATATATATATACATAAGAAAGTATTAAATGGAACACATTATCTGCTGGTTGTGTAAATGCTGGCTGTGTGAACAGGTTTCCATATAAAACTGATAAATATCTCAGAAGGATAAGTTACACATAGAAATAAAAATGTTGGATTCTCGGTAAGTTATAGGTTTCCCAGTTCAGTTGCCATGTGATGTTTTTGTTCTATCTTGTTAAACTTTGTAGATACTCACTGTTGCATGTATTGTCTGTCATCCATCAGGACAAAATCACAGTTGCACTTGGAGCAGACCATGGCGCCTTCACTTGCACTGCACTCGAGACAGCTGGATGGACACGAGGCACACAGACCACCATTGCGCTTGTAGTACGGACAACACATGTCACACACCATCACTCCACTGCCAACATCTGAGCATGTTTCGCAGTGGGATGGACATGCTGCAAGACACAAGTCATGACGTCATGACTAGGTAAAATACTACTGCAAATAGACTTCATTTGTTTATATAACTTGGCAGTATCTAGTGAACAGCGGGACAACCGTGCTTTCAGAGATGACACTGTTGAATTCACATATTATTTATTAATATCTTTATTTACGTGTTAGCTTTTATTTATCTATTACATTGGGTCGCAACAGTCTAAACTTTATGATATTTGTCAATGTTTTTCTATTTATGTGCATGCATGCGTGCGTGTGTGTGTGCATGTATGCATGCCTGTGTGTAGTATTAATATAAGAACGCATTTGTAGTGTCTTAACTACAATCATACCTACACAAAGAAGCTTTTATATAGTTGATTGATACAGCTTCATGGAAAATGTCTGCGAGGCAGTGTCGTGTCTAAGATGACAATATTCTCTTATTAAGCATCTATCGCTTGTCTGCTGTTTATATTTGGTTCAAGATTCCACTGTGAAAAGTGCTTTGTTAACTACAACCATAACACAATGGTTTGAAATACTGACTACTTTGACAAAGTGAATTGACCAGGTAAAAGCACACATTTCTAACAATTGCAGTGCATGCTGCAAGAATGTGGTAGAACATGTCAAAAGTGGCCCTTCCTGAATAAAACAACAGCTGGAGTGACTAACCCTGGCATTTCTTGCCCACCTGGAGGCCATATCTTGAATCACATCTGTCAGCATCGCATTCTGCAGCTCCATCAGCATTCACTGTACAACTCTGGCAGTGGTCAGGGGGAGCTGGAGAAAAGATGACACATTTACTCAGAGAAATAACAACAGTTCCATTAGTAAGACACATTTACAGATTGCATATTTTAAATATGGAGGATCTTTAAGGCAAACCAGGCAGCTAATAATTTCTCATGGACTTCATATTTCAGGCATATGTTACTATGATTTTTACTTGTGTTGCAGTACATCTCAATGCAGGGTTTGCAGTTTCTTCCGAATGGCGGTTTTTCCATAAATTAAATAAGCATATATATATATATTTATGTGTGTGATATTGTTTATTAATTTTCTGATGAACCTACAGACACTTACAGGTTATCAGGGGATCTTTCTTGAATAAATGATTCTGTGGTAAGTGTTGAAAGGATGCTCTAAGCCAGCAGTATTTAACCTTTTCATCCTGCCCACACATCAGAAGTACACTTTCCTGTATGTTGAATCATAGCATTTTATAATGGTTGTTGTCTTGTGTTGCATCTACAAATAAACATATCCAGCTATTGACACAGAGCAAAGAATTCAGAACACAAATATAATGTTATGAATTTCGTGATAGAATCAAATTGATGCTTTGGTCTGATTTATATGAAGACTAACAAGATTAAGTTATTATACAGCCTGGTGTCCGGTCCTTAGGACCACTCAAAATGCTTTACATGTCACTCTGGCAAACCCCAACTTCTCCAAGAAGCATTCAGCCACGTCACAATTACTGTGCAAAGTGTATTCCTTCACATACATCAACCATTTTCTTCTTCCCCTTAATCCGTTGCAGAATCAGGGGGTAACATCACAAAATCCTGCTCGAGTTATAACAGCTTATTTATTTACTATGAGTGACATGTCACACTTTATGGTATGAATATTTGTGCGCAAATTAGTATACTTTTCTTTTTAAATAGCCAATCCTAATACACAGGTTTGTGAATAATTTTGGACTTTCATTAAAAAAACAAATCAGAAATATGTGGAGTCGCACAATACTGGGCCAAATTGGTGTCCTGTAACTTACGCTATATTTACTCCATAACCAGCTGCTTTGTGGACAGTTCCTGTTGATAACATCTGTGCTGTATCTTAGGCCCATGAACAATGAAGAGACACAAAAACACAACCTGTCTGTTTATTGTTGTTAAAAAAAAGTGTTGTTGTGGTGGATAACGTAAGTTACAGTGTCCACCATTTCAGGTCCAGAGTGCTCTGATTATTCTTAAGGCCAGACACGGCAGGCACATAGGATAATTTTTTTAATTTGTGCAAACAGTTAAATTTTGTCTGCCTAATGCATGAAATGGGTCTTACTGAATAAAATATATATTGAACTTTTTTCAGCCAGACCCCTCGTTTCCATGGTAACAAACAAAATGGCCACCATTTTGAGCAAATATTTGCAAATTTGGAGGAAACACTGCCATTTGTTATTGAATCCATAAATAATTGTTTGGTAAAATACGAAAAAAATATTGTTTTTGGCAACAAATATATATCTTTCAAACTATTCTTGATTTAAAAAAAGTGTCTGAATATTGCACACAGTAGAATATGCTGAATGCAACACTGAAAACATTATTTATATAGCTTAATTATTCCAAGAGATATCCCGTTTCCAAATGCAGAAATTTGAAGAAAATGTTCTTGAGAAAATGGCTGTCAAAGATAGCACAATGGATTTCATTACATGATATCGACATGCTTGATCCATGACTAAAACTCACTTAGAGGTACATAATTGTCATAGAAGTGAACTTTATTGATAGTATGCATACAAAGGTATAATAATCTGGCAGAAAACCATTTTCAGTATTTTTTGTCCAAAAACACCATTTCACCTGGGGTGTCTGGCCTTAACATAAATTGAGTAAAGAGATCTTCTCATTTAATTTTAGGTGTAAATGTATCTTGGCTACCATCTAAGACAGTTTTTCATTTATTGTAAGCATTTTTGTTTTTTGCACATTTGTTTTTGTTTTTGGTGTCCACGTCCTACTTTTTTGGCCCAGTATTGTGCTTCACCTCATATAAATTATAAAGTACAGCACGAAAACTAAACAGAGTCAGACTCGCTGAGCGACGCTGACTGAATCCAGCTAACACACTCCACACAGAAACTCATTAGACGTTCATGACTGACCTTTGACCCTGTTAGGACGATGGAAGTGAAAGAGAGGCTTGGTTGTGTCGAGTACATTCATGTTGTGTAGTTTGACGACGTGTGGAGTCTCAAACAGCACCTGAAACATACCAGATAGAAATGGTTTATTATAATTAAGCACAGACTCATGGGTACAGACTGGAACTTATATCACCAGCGCTCACAACAGAGAATAAGGATGCCAAACAAAACAAGTAAAATATGTAAATGATCACATTACATTAGATATCAAACTTTCAGTTCATTATAAATAATATAATCGATACTCAATGTTTGGTTTATTGGATGCCAAAATATACAGTACAGCGGTCTGTTGTAAACTTGTTTATTTTAATTCATCGTCAAATTATGTATTTTCAAATACGGAGATGAATGCTGAAACAACTAACATCAGGAAAAAGATCATGAAGATTAAGACACAGACTGTTGCTAACACAACCTTTCGTCTTTAAAACTATGTCAAAACAATGTGTTAAAACAATTCAAGAAATAATACTAATTGAGAAAATAAAAATAATAGGTAGTCTGTAAACATTGTGCGAAAGGAGCATAACAAAACTGCTACAAACTACAAATGACTGTGTTGTTTGGAGGGCCATGATCGCCAACACCTGTGACAGACATGGCACACAGAAGAAAAGAATTAAGAAAATGGGTTACCTTTGAGAAAGTGACCTGCACCGTAAAGGCATTCTGGGGAGAGTTCGCAGTCTCCGAACGAACCAAGCAACTCACTCACAATGATGTCTGGTTTCTCCAGGGGGTCCCATGTCCTCATGTCACATGACACGACCGTCACAAGGTCCCCCACACTTCGTATTAGAGGTTCTCCAGTCTACGGACATAAAGCAAGCGTGCACATGAGGTAAGAGTACTTAAATGGAAAACAATAACTATTGTCAAATTATAGTTCCTATAGAGTATGGTACCAGTGTTTGGGACTGCTCAAAGCGCTTCAATCCTACTATTTGGCATCACTGTATCATGTATTTCCTTTGCGATACGTGGTGGCAGTGAAGTTACCCTGACACATTGCTTACCTGGTAATGTATTTTAGGACTTCATGAACTTATGACATAATCACTAAAACAGGTTATCTTGTTGTTGTTCTCCTTGTCCCCCGTAGTAGGGGTGAGCCTGGCCTAGACTTTTGTTTGTTTTCCTTCTATTTCCACCTGTTTCATCTATCCTAAGTATATAACTGAGACCAAAACGACATGGGCTACAAGTGCCTGACTCCTGCAATTGGTTGTAATGTTTGGCCACTGTCTCTGCCAGATGCGCAGCCTGCGACAACAACAGAGTACATCTGATCTAGTACCATCCACTTTAGGGATCATCTCAGAACATTGATGTCTGATGTCAAACAAAATTACATTCATCTGGCCTTAGCCCCACGAATCCCCGAGACAAGAGTTTGTAAGCAATGACATGATCATATGATGATATTAATACATCAACAATATTGGTCCGAAACATAAAATATCAGTGTCCAATGCTGAAACTGTCTCTGACCCTCCTCCACAAATGAAAGTAATTTTGACTGATATCAGACATCAACGTTCTGAGATGAACCCTTAGGTCAAGAACAAGTTCTTTGAAACATAAATATGTCGAGTACAATTCCAAGTACATGTACATTCCAGTCAAAATGATCAAAAAATATTAATCCGGTTACAAAATATTTAGCAGGGATTTAGACCAGAAGTCATGGAGACTTGGACTACCACCATTGACTCGGGCAGATGTGTAGACACAATATATCTTGACTTTGCGAAAGTCTTCGATACGGTGCCAAACAAAAAACTAGCAAAAAAACTGGGACAAAGACAGAGGGTAGTGGTAAATGGGAAGCTATCAGAAAGTGCAGAGGTTACCTCAGGGAAGTGTCCTTGGCCCCATTCTATTCACTCTGTTCATCAACGATCTACTAGATGGTATAAACAGTGGACTCAAGATCTTAGCCAATGATACAAAAAGATATCGAGACGTGAGGTGTGAAATGGACAAAAAGCTATTACAAGAAGACGTTAACAAACTAACATCGTGGTCAGTGAAATGGCAGTTACATTTCAGTCCATCAAAATGCAAATATCTGACATTTGGCAAGCCGAAACTGAACACCACATACACGATGACAAGTCAAGATGGGGAAGTGTCAGAAATCGACAGCACGTCAGAAACAGAAAAAAATCTTGGTGTAACATTCAACAGGTCCCTAAAATTCCGACAGCATATTGGCACCATTGTGAAGAAGGCAAACCAGATGACAGGCTTCATCAACGTTTAAACATCTGGACAGTAGCAGCTTCCGATAGTTATATACAGCGTTAGTGAGACCACATCTTGACTATGCGGACATCTGGAATCTACACTACGCCATAGACACCAACACCCTTTAAAGTGCACAACGAAGAGCAACCAAGCTGGTTCCAGAAATAAGAAACTTGAACTATGAAGACAGGCTGAAACATCTTAACTTACCAAGTTGGCGTACCAAAGAAGAGGAGACCTGATCCAAGTCTACAGAATCATCAATGGCTTCGACGACATCATCAAGAGGACTTCTTCATGATCACAACAAACTGCACATATGTCACAATAAAAAAATCTGTAAGGCACCAAGCAGACTTGATATTAGGAAACACTCCTTTTCACAACGCATCTTCCTAGACTGGAACAACGTTTCTTAGGCTTAGCAAATAGTGAACATCCTCTCCTTCATAACAAAACTCAACAAAGAATTGAAGATGGACAGGTTTAAGTTTTAATAAAAACACAAAATCACAAGACAAGCCACGTTTTCAATACCAAAATACGATGCATAAAGACGGGTGTACACAAGGCAATTATGCCTTACTTAAAAAAAAACCATGATCCAGGCAAGGAAGTTACAGTGATTGTGAAGCGGCAAATATCGCCCATGACGGCCACGTTCAAAAAAGCTGCACAACGACGAAAGACATGAAAATAACATGCAACATATTCTACTAGATTACAGTGTATTGTATTGTGAAGTTGTCACTGCACTGTCATCGAATAAGTGATGTAAAATGCAAAATAATTTCAAATAGACATCGGGTAAACTGGTACCGTTAATTACTATTACAGCCTATAGGATAGTTGTGGTAGTATAGTTAATAGTGAATCCAAAAGGCGGCAGCACTGGTACTAACTATTCAGTTACGAGTAAATTGTAATAAGCTTATACAAAACTTATGAAAAAAATCGAGATGATGTTCGATTGAACAGATCTATAAGGGGATACAACATTTTGAGCAGTCCTAAAGACTCGATACCTCGCTATACAAGAACTTACCTTTCCTTTTTATTGGCACAACTTAAAAGCAGAACAATTAGACATAATCAAGTTCAGATTTTATATATTTTAATTAACACTGTCTGTATTCGTTTCGTTTTCTGTATATCTTCTTTTTCTTCAGTTCAGCATATCTCTGCGAGACGTAGCTGCCCAGATGATCCCACGATACGCTGCCCTGTCTGCCGTTTGTCTCCCTGTTCTCACGATGTCGTCTTCCAACCAGTCGCTGATGTCCTGCTCCCATCTTCTCCTTGGTCTTCCCCTTCCTCTCTTTCCCTCCACTTTGCCTTCTAGGACTGTTTTCTCTAAGGAATTATGTATTTTGATGTGGCCAAAATAACTCAGTTTTAGTCCTTTTATTCTATTCACTAGTTGACAGTTCTTAATGTCTATTTTTTAAGGATCTCTGCAATGGTTGTTCTTGTTATCCATGGCACTCTTAGGACTTTTCTGTAACATTTCATCTCAAACGCTTGTATTCTTCTCATGTCTTCTTTGTTCAGTGTCCACGTTTCGCTCCCGTATAGAGTTGTTGGGAAAACGCAGGTTTTTAAAATTCTTATCTTTGTTGGTATGTTTTGTCCTTTCCATAAATTTTTCAGATTATTTAGTTTCTGCCTTTCTGTATATACAGCTGTATATATATATATGTATATATGATATATGTATTCACATGATTGGGGAAACATGATGAAACTACTGAGTATATCGCAGGAGATTCTCTGGAAACCCCACTGGATTTATTATGAAGTTCTCTATGCAGCTGCCTGAGTGACCTAGTGGACAATGCACCAAAACACAAATATTTTGGTCGCAGGCTTGAATCCCACATGATGTTTTTTTTTTTGCGGGCCGGTAATTGTTATTACTAATATTGTACTTGACTTAGAGCTCTTGCCGGATATCCAGCATAGAGGTCACACCTTTATCATCATCGCCTTCCAGGTGGGGCGGTCAACGGCCAGCTGCTCGGTCGCCTCAAGCGTGAGGCCCAGGCCATCCAAATCGTGCTTAATACAGTCGATCCATCGACGGCGAGGACGCCTACGACGCCGTTTCCAGCCGGTGTTTTGTGGGTGGAATTGGTATAATAGTTGCCAGGTCTCAAAGGCATATAGAAGGGTGGACATGACGAGAGCATTGAACATCTTTAGCTTGGTACTCCGCGAGATGTAACGTACGTCTGCGCCACAGAGCAGTTGACAGTCGTTTCATGCAATGTCATCTGCATAATCCAAGTCTGTCACGACAGTCCCTCCAAGTCTAATGCCGAGAGAAGAACCGGCATTTCCTCAGATCTTTTCTCCATTGGCTCCGGTGTACGTCAAGGCTGTGTGGTTGCCCCTGGCCTGTTCAATCTCACCATTGACCATATCATAGTGCCACGTGTTTCAATAATTGTTTGTTGACAACCGATTAAGTATCGAAATGACTTTTATTAAATTCGTGTTGGAGTGGTCGAACCGGAACTGAAACTGCGCATGCTCGCATCAAAGATTGTAAATACGATATGCAACTCTAAGAAATGTCACGTAACATAAACGTCAATAGCGCCATCTGGCGACCAAATAGAATAACTACTTATTCTAACATCTAACATCCCCTCTTTTTTTTTAAAGGAGCATAATAAAAATGTTGGCTTTATGAGCCCATGGCAACATAACAACATAATGCAATTTAACACTAGAGTCAATTGGGCCACTATACTATAATGATCAGAGGTTACTAGCACATGATCAGGTTTGGACAACAGGGGGTTGGGGCTGGTCTTCACTGGAACCGTGCTGGTTTGTGACGACTCGCCCAGAGCGCGTTTTCACTGGTGAGACGACTTTCGCAGGAGACGCGGACACGCTCGGTGTGGGAGCTGTCATTTTCGGCGCGATGCTCGGCACGTCACGCGGTTCGTCTTCCGGTAGCGTCTTCTGTTTCCGTTCACGTGGCTGTTCGCGTGGTTGCTGTACACGTGGCTGTAGTTCACATTGTTGTATGAGTGGTTGTCGTTCGAGTGGTTGTTGTTCGCGTTGTTGTACGAACTCGTAGGGCGCTGTGGCATCGTCTCGTAGATAGCGTCGATTGCGTCGGAGTAGACGACCTTCGAACTCTACGATGTACGACCTGTCGTTACAGTCATCGACGACTGTGCCACGCGACCATTTGATCGGTTGGTGTTTCTTCAGCGACTGGACGAAGACTGGAGTGCCTTTCTGTAGTGGTCTCAGATCGCTGACACTTCGGTTGTAGTATCGCTGGCTCTGCATTTGTTTTGTAGTCTTACGTGAAATCGTTTGCTCGACCTCGGGAATCGCTGGTTTCAGCAGAGACTCGGCCTGTGGGACGATTGCTCGTGTACGTCGATTCATCAAGCGCTGTGCCGGACTGCTGACCATCTGACTCGTAGGAATATTGCGCCATTCCAGGAATGCTTTCATCGGGTCGGAAGATTTCGCTAGCAGCTGTTTTGCAATTTTGACAGCGGCCTCTGCCTTTCCATTCGACTGACTGTGATAGGGTGACGATAACGAATGTTCGAATTCCCAACTCTGCGCAAAGCGTTCAAACTCAGCGCTTATGAACTGTGGCCCACCATCGGAGTGGACTATGTTGGGAGATCCGTGACGTGCAAATTGCTCTTTACACGCCTCAATCGTAGTGACCGCTCGTTGATCATCTAGCTTCGCGATCTCGAAGAAATCGGAGTAGAAGTCGACGATTATGAGGTATGTGTCCTGACCGTGCTCGAAGAGATCCATTCCGACCTTAGCCCACGCTCGCGGTAGAATCGTGTGGCTACGAAGACTCTCTTTCTGTTGCGTAGGTCGTTCTCTGGAACACTCACTGCATCGCTCGACCGTCTGTTTTACGTCGTATGTCATACCGTGCCAGTAGAGACTGTCTCTGGCTCTGCATAGAGTCGACTCAATGCCTTGATGACTACTGTGTAGTCTCACTAACATGTCATTCTGGAGTGACTTTGGGATGAACATACGCTCTCCTTTGTACAGGATACCGTTGTGCCCAGCGATGACGTCTCGAAACGTCCAGTAGACTTTCAGGTCAGACGGTAACTGTGACCTGTCCTGTGGCCAGCCTGATGCGACCAGCACGAGTAGTTTCTGCAGAACCGGGTCGTCGGCTGTGGCCTGACGTATCGCGTCTACTCTCGGCTCGCTGATGTTGACGTACTCTCTGGGGTCGACTGTCTCGACTTCCTCAGCGATGGCGTTCTCCGTTGTCATCTGGAATATCTGCTCCTTCGTCAGCTCAACTGGTTGTCTACGTGTCGACGGCGCTCGCGACAGCATGTCTGCGACGAGTTGCTCACTTCCTGGCTTGTAGACGACTTTCATGTCGTAGTGCTGAAGTGCCATCATCATGCGTTGAAGTCTTTTCGGAGCCTGGAAGAGTGACTTTCGGAAGATCGTTTCCAGTGGCTTATGATCACTGTGAATCGTCACGTCTAGATGTCCATAGATATATTGGTCGTATTTGCGGCAGGCAAACACGATGGCAAGACATTCAAGCTCGATCGGTGTGTAGTTGCGTTCACTTGCTGTCAGTGAACGCGAAGCATAGGCGACTGGCTTCTCGTGTTGTAGAAGTGTCACTCCTAGCCCCTGCGTACTTGCGTCACATTGAAGTACCACCGGTTTCGTCACATCGTAGTACGAGAGAGAACGTTCTGCGGTTGCGATGTCCTTCACTCGCTCGAACGCTTCTTGTTGGTCTGGTCCCCACACGAACTCGGCGTCTTTCTGCACCAGACGTCGTATGGGCTCGCAGACTGCAGAAAGATTCGGCATGAATTTCGCGATGTAGTTCGTGAAGCCCAGGAACCGTCGTACTTGTTCGACGTCCATCGGCGTCGGCATATTCTTGATGTCGCACACTTTATCAGGATCGGGCTTGACCCCGTCCGGAGACAACACATGCCCGATGTACACGATCTCTTTCATGTGAAGCCTCATTTTGGATCTGTTCAATTTCAAGTTTTGTTCGCGAGCACGCTGTAGTAGCTTGATGAAGTTGCTGTCATGGTCTCTGCGGGCCTCTGCCTCTGTCTGACCACGACCGACGATCAAGATGTCGTCAGCTACAGTGGAGATCCCTTCGAGACCCTCCAGCGCTTGCTGCAAACGACGTTGAAATTCCTCCGGACTCGACGAGATACCAAATGGCATACGCAGCCATCTGTATTTTCCTGCCAGATCCAGAATGTAATCAGGTAAATGCTTTCATCTGTCAGTTTCACCTGCAGGAGTCCGTCTTTCGCGTCGACAAGCGAGAAGATTTTCGCATTCGTCAACGTTGGCAAAACCTCTTCGATCGTAGGTAGCGAGAAGTGGTTGCGTCGAATCGCCTTGTTCAGGTCAGAGGGGTCGATGCATACTCGCACCGAGCCGTTCGCCTTACGTACTGCCAGACAGCTCGAAATCCACTGAGTCGGTGTCTCGTCTTTCGCGATGGCGCCCTATGCCTCCAGTGCCTCGATCTTCTTTAGGAACTCGTCCTTCAGTGCGTAACCGACTTTCCGTGGTCGATTCTGTACGGGAGTGTGTCACGGAATAGCGAGGTCTCCGTACACTAGATGGCTCAGTCTAGAAGAGGTTCTTATATATCAAGGTCAACGCATATGAGAAAGAACGGTTATCGTGAACAAGCAACAAAGAACGAGGAAAATTTTATAAATTTTATTACAAGATATATTCCTTTTGGTAAAAATCTCGATTAACAAACTAAACAGAATAAAGAAATCCCGTAGCCAAATCTTAATAGAATATAATAAACAATAACACTGAATCTTTCGATTATCAAAGTCCACTTCCTTTCTAAGGTGGATTATACCGCTACACGACCATACACTAGGCGCCAAGTGTTATCTAAGAATAACTCCCATAATATAAATACGCAGTATAAGCTAGTCCTCACGGACTCTCATTACAGCAATATGTTACAACACACATATATTTATATATATGTGAATACTTCATGGGTAATAATATCTCACTTCAAAACCCACAGATAACTACTAATCATAATTCAGCAAATAATAGATACGTTCAATCAGAAAATAAACATTTATACTGGGCTAGTCCCATCTCGAATATATACGAACGTTTGTTGAAGTCAACACGCCGAGCTCAAAACAACAATAGAATGGTGTATCTCGGGCGCACGAGTGATGATGCCGGGCATTTGACGATTGCTGTCGTACGCCGCGAATTCTCGAGTCGCGTCCGTTCAATGATCGCACGATCGCAACGATTGCGAAGTCAGTTGAATACGTTCAACTAAAAGACGAAACCGGGCAGTAGACGTTTACCGCCGGCCGCTACGAATTCGATTTTGAGGTCTTGTTTTGTCGCAAACGATCGAGAAGTCGGATGAACGGGTTCGCGCGATTGACGACGCCTGGCAGAATACGTTTACCGCCGGCCGCTACGAGTCGCATTCGGTCAAGCTTTCTCACGATGTCGCTGTGAGACCGCTGTGAGACCGCTGTGAGACCGCTGTTCGAGGATGGCCCGTGCTGGGTGAGCGCGTCGCGATTATCGCTCATCGACGCAAATACGTTGGGGCCGACCGGAACGTTGTCTCAAAGTACTGCACACGTAGCGGCATGGTTTCTTCGAAGTTCGATCGAATAGTCACTCTGGACACTAAATATTACACACATACAAAAGCTTGGGAACGTAACCCACGTTAACGATTCCCACCACGCTTTACGACTTTCCTTGCCATTCTCTTGGCAGCAGGGCAACCTGTCTAGTTCAACCCTGGATCTGTCGCAGTCCTTCGCCAGCGCCCAGATGGCGAAATGCGCACACCAAACGTTTATATAAGCAGACCTGATTACACATCATATGACAGGTTTCCATCATTTCTATTGGCTAATGCAATATACAATTCAAACAAGGCATTGTGGAACACCTTCTCTAAGATTACAGTGAAACCACCTACTTGCCTGGAAACACTAGCAACAGAATACCACGCTTCACTGAGCGCATCTGCAACCGAGTTGCTGTAGTTACGTAACTAAGGCGGTTGGTTAACAATATGTCTATCTACTGGCTTGACCTTCTTCATTTATAAAATTAAACCTCAGGAAAGTAGATTTTAATATCCAGAAATAGCAGAAATGCTACAGAGTGACAGTTGTGTCAATCTCGATGTTGTACTCACTCGGAAGACACCCAAGTCCGGTAAAGACATCCGCATACTCCGTTATGGCAGCATCGATGTCGTTTGTTCGATCCTCGACCAGGCTGACGTGTTCACTCACCGCGATCAGATCGAGTTTCAGACACGTGTCGAGGGACAGCAGTGTGGCGTGCCTCGTTTTGACGACTTCGAAGATCAATATCTCCTCACGCTGGTCGATTTCTCGGAGTGTTAGGGAACATCTACACTTCGATGACACCAGCGAACCATCGTACATCGTCTAGTTCGAGGTACTCGCGCATAGTGGTGGAGAGCCCAGTAGTCGATAGTCGGTGACGTTGAGGACATTGCATGTTGCGGCGGTGTCGAGTTGACATCTCAGTGCAGTAGGAGCTGAACGACTCTCCGATGATACGTTGATCGTTGCCATCAGACGTCGACCCTCCTTGTCCACTTGTATGCGTAGAATGCTGGAATCGCTGTCACCGTCGACGAGGTAGACACGCTTCGACTTTGACTGGCCTGCGGCGCTCGGCAACACTTGGCGTAGTGATTTTTATTTTTACAGGCGTAGCACTCACTGCCGATTGCTGGACATTATCTCGGCGGGTGCTCTGTGCCGCACTTCCCACACTTGTCCGCTTTGTTGCTCGACGTGTGAGTCGGTTGAGATCTCGGCCTGCATTTAGCCTTCTTCTGTCTCGTCTTGTAGACCGACTGCACTTCCTCGTTCAGTTTGAGCTTCCGCATTTCGCCTTCCGTGTCCTCCGCTATTGGGCTCGACTAGGACGAACGTGCGTTCCGCACCGCTGCACCGACGATGCACGCATGCCCGAAATGCGAACGAACGTTCGTCCGTCGCCTCAATATGGTGCGGCATCTGAAAAGCTGCGGCGTCGGCGGCGGCGGTGGCAATGACGCGTGTCCGAAATGCAATCGATCGTTCGTCAGGCGCGATAGTATGTTGCGACATTTAAGTTTATGTCACGGTGCGCCGTCGCCGCCGGCGCGCGATGACGACGACCTACGGCGTGCCGTTCGTGAACACTGGTCGAGCATCCGTACGTCTGTAGTGCGCGGTCCCGTCCAGTCTAGATATAATTTCGATTTTTCCGACTGTTCGGACACGGCCGAGCACGACGCCCGACTACGACTGATGTTCGAGGCGCAGACTCGGGCCTTTAAATTAAATTGATCGTACGGGTTTATCCTACGGCACAGGGAGACGGGCCGACTCAGGTACAACCATTCTTCGT
Organism: Paraescarpia echinospica; assembly: GCA_020002185.1. Taxonomy (NCBI): domain Eukaryota; kingdom Metazoa; phylum Annelida; class Polychaeta; order Sabellida; family Siboglinidae; genus Paraescarpia; species Paraescarpia echinospica. The sequence continues at coordinate 52,924,035 of CM034540.1, forward strand.
GTAACTGTTGCGGACGCAATCTCGAGTCGCCCGTCCTCGTTACCGACGCCGCGTCGTTCGAACGTTTCCTCGACGCCGCCCGACAGCCCGACGTTCTGCAGTACGTGATCGCGCAGCGACCCGACTCGGGGTGGATCCCCGAGTTGGTGACGAACGTTACGTACTTCCTCAACGCCATCATCAGCCATCCTATCGGGTGCGCGCGCCACAGCGACTCCCCGACTACCTGCGCCGCAAAAAGGCGCTGATCAGCCTAGTGAACGATCGCCACAGTCAACCGTACACCGACGACCTGTGCCTCTTCTGCTGTCTGGCGCTGCATCGGGGCGCCGACTTCCGCGTAGACGATTTGACGACCTCGGTCTTAAGGCTTTACGCCGACTACAGCGCCGCCGCCGCCGTCGGCGGCGGCCAACCCTACTACGCGTTCGCCGGCGTCCCGCTGAACGAACACGACCGGGTGGAGACGGTCTTCGAAACGAATGTGACCGTGTATCGATTGACGGAGGAGGGCACCACCTCTGAAGTGGTCCGCCGCTCCCTCCACCGCTACCCGACTACCATCAGCGTCAATCTGTGCGAGACGCACTATTCCTTCATAACCGACGTGTCGCTGTTCTGTCGCTCGTACCGATGCGGTAAGTGCGGCGAGGCGCTGTGGCCGACCGCCTATCGGCTGCGGCGTCACGAGGCGACGTGCGAGGGCGGCGTTCGCCACGTCTTTCCCGGCGGCGTCTACCATCCAACGCCGTCCTTGTTTCAACAGCTGGAGGACGAGGGCGTCTACGTGGACGAACGCCTGCGCTACTACCCGTACAGGGCGACGTACGACTTCGAGTGCTACTTCGACGATCGCGACCTGCCGGCGGACAGCGCCAAATGCCGGTGGATAGCGCGACACGAGCTACTCAGCGTGAGCGTCGCCTCAAACGTCCCCGTGCACGAGACGGCGCGCTGCTTCGTCACGTCCGGCGATTCGGGCGAGCTCGCGAAGCGCCTGATCGACGCACTGGAGGCCATGAGCGAGGCGGCGTGCGCGGCTCTGCGACCGTCGTTCGACTTGACCTTGGAGGCGATCGCCGCGCTCGACGACGAATGTCGAGCTCGCGCGACGGAGGCGGAGGCGTCGCGCGATAAGAGCCCGTACACGGTGCTCGGCTACCGCCTGTGGAAGCACCTGCGCCGCCTCCCCGTCCTCGGCTTCAATTCGGGCAAGTACGACTTGAACGTTGCCTAGAAATATCTGACGCCCCTGTTCATGACGAGCGAGGCGCAGAGCGTCTCGTCGGCGTTTACGATCAAGCGTCAGAACAACTTCATGTGCCTGACGACGGCGACGCTCAAGTTCCTGGACATCACCAACTACCTGGCCCCAGGCGTCAGCTACGACAGGTTTCTGAAGGCGTACGGCTGCGAGGCGACGAAGGGCCACTTTCCCTACGAGTACCTCGAATACCTGCGAAAACTGGACGAGACTGAGCTGCCGCCGCGCGAGGCCTTGTATAGCCGCCTGAAGCGCGAAGGCATCTCCGCCGCCGAGTACGAGGGTTCCGCGAAGGTATGGCGCGAAGAAGGGATGACGACGCTGCGGGACTACCTCGTGTTGTATAAAAATAGGGACGTGGTGCCTTTCCTGGAGGCCGTCGACAAGCAGTTCGCTTTCTATCGGCAACGCCTCATCGATATGTTCAAGGACGCCATCAGCTTACCAGGCCTGACGCTGCTGTACCTGTTCAACGGTCTGCCGTCGACGCTCCACTTCACGCTCTTCAACGAACCGAACAAGGACCTGCACCGGCTCCTACAATCGCAGATCGTCGGCGGCCCCATGATCATTTTCGCGCGCTATCACGAGGCCGAGGAGTACGGCGAGTCGGCGCGGCCCTGCCGCTCGATTGTCGGCTTCGACGCAAATGGCCTCTACCTATGGGCGATCACGCAGGAAATGCCGACGGGGTGGTACACGCGCCGTCGCGTGGAGAACGCCTTTCGGCCGGAACGCGTGCACCGCTAAGGCCGCCTGACCGTTGAGTGGCTGACGTGGGAGGCGGCGCGGACGGGGGCACGCATACGTCACCAGCTCAACGGGCGCGAGAAGCGCGTCGGCAAGTACCGGGTCGACGGCTGGTGTTGCGAGACGCGGACGGCGTACCAGTTCCAAGGGTGCTTCTTCCACGGCTGCCTGTGCACGGGGAAGGAGACGAAAGCGGTGAACGGCAAGCCGATGAGCCAACTGTACGCCGAGACGGCCGACGTCACGGCCTATCTTCGCCGCTTCGTCGCCGTTGTCGAGATGTGGGAGTGCCGGTGGCGCGCAACGAGACCGCCGCCGCCGCCGCTGCCGCGGAGCTGGACCAGCGGCGCCGCCGTTAAGCGGTCGACGGTCCTGAAGGCCGTGCTCGACGGCACGCTGTTCGGCCTCATCGAGTGCGACATCGCCATTCCGGAGGCGCTGCGCGACGCCTTCGCCGAGATGCAGCCGATCTTAAAGAACGCCTACATCGCGCGCGACGATCTCAGCCCGTTCATGCGTCGCTACGCCGAAACGCACGAGCTCCTCGCCCGGCCTCAGCGCACGCTCGTGGGGAGCTTCTTCGGCGCCAATATTCTGCTCGCGACGCCGCTCCTCCGGTGGTATCTGCGGCACGGACTCGTCGTCGAGCGCGTCTACCAGATCGTCGAATACGAGCCGGTCGCGTGCTTTCGTCCCTTCGGCGACACGGTCTCCGCCGCGCGACGCGAGGGCGACGCCGACCCCGACAAGGCCATCATCGCCGATATGTTCAAACTTCTCGGCAACAGTTCCTACGGGAAAACGATTTCGCGCGTCGACCTGCACCGCGACATCAAGTTCTGCACGTCCGCCGGCGCCGCGATGTTGATCAACGATCGTCGCTTCCGTCAGCTCGACTTCGTCGTTCCCGACGACCTCTACGAGATGGCGTTGAACAAGCGAACCATCCGGTACGCGCTGCCCATCCAGATCGGCTACTTCGTATATCAGTACGCCAAACTGCGTATGCTGGAATTTTACTACGATTTCATCGCCGCCTACATTCCACGGCCCCTGTTCCAGTACTGCGCGATGGACACGGACTCGGCGTGTTTGAGCCTCGCGGGACGCGACCTCGACGAGCTCGTGGCGACGGCTAAGCGCGAACACTAATTTCGGCACCGCGGCGAGTGGTTCTCGTCGGAACACTGCGACGCGCACGCGGAGCCGTACGTGCGGTGCCAGCTCGCCGGCCGAGCGTGGGACGCGCCCGACGAGTGTTGCGCGAGACGGCGCAGGTACGACAAGCGAATGCCGGGCCTCTTCAAAGAGGAATGGTCCGGTCGCGGAATCGTCGCGCTCTGCAGCAAGACGTACTACTGTTTTGGCGGCGACGGCGACAAGTACAGTACGAAGGGCCTGAGCAAGCGTAAGAACGACGTCGACAAGGACGTCTTCCTCGGCGTGCTACGCAATCGACGGAGCGCCGGCGGCTGGAACCGCGGCTTCCAAGTGAAGGAATCGTCCATGCTGACGTACATTCAGGAGCGCGCGGTGTTGAGCTACTTTTACGCCAAACGTCGCGTGCTCGACGACGGCATCATCACTTCGCCGATACTCGTATAACAAGGGGACCCACTCCCTTCCTAGAAGTAGGGACCCCTACCCCTAGGGTTAGGGACCTACCTACCTACCTACCTAAGGACCTACCCCTAGGGTATGTATGTATGTATGTATGTATGTATGTACGAATAAAAACATGAGTGAACACGCGCTACAGTTTTCATCGTTTTATTTACCACAACCTCACTACTTCGGTCTTGCCTGCCTAGCGCGGCGAGGAGCCCGCGATCGGCGGGTCCGACAAAGTCGGTTCGAATACTCGGTCGTCTAATAATAGTAAGCGATAAGCGTTGAATGCAGCTTTAGCCAGCCGAATACGAGACAGTCGTTGGCCATCCTATCGGGGCCAAACAGGCACTGGAAGCCGCTTAGCGGCATACCGCGGCATCGTAAGAGCAGGTAGGCGACGCAATATTGTCCGCACACGTTAGATATGCCGCTCTGCAGCCTCTTGTCGTTGGCGGAAGTTGGTTTTCCGCGGCGGCCGGCCGTACGAATTGAAGTACTCGCCTCGCCGGTCGGCGTCCACGTAGACGGCCACCCAGTGATCCCCCGGTTCGTCGCCGTCGTCGGTGTTGCACACGAACGCCGTCGGGTAGGCGGTGAGCCGCCGTCCCGGTAGCTCGTCTTTAGGCACGACGCCGACGACGATGTTTTTAGTGTACGCGTCGACCGCCAGGCGACGTATCAGCTGAAACGTGTCCATCTCAGTAGTCGTACACGACGTTCCGGTTCTTGTCGATTTCGAGCACCGTCTCGAACTCCCCGTACACGACGACGTTCACCGTCCGGGGGAGCGCCTGCGCGAAGTGGATCTCGGCGCGCAGGTTCCCCTTACGCATGACGTTGAAGTGTTCGCCGTCGCAGCAGTCGGGCGACAGGTCGAAGCCGAAGACGGTGTAGCCGTCGCCGAATTCGGTGCGCGTCACGTCGAACCCCTCGTCCTCGTACGCCTTCCCGGTCGCGGCGAACAGGTTCATGTTGCTTAGGATGTAGCGCCGATTCGCGAAGTCCGGCTGCAGCGGCTTGCTCGGCACCTGGCGTCCGTCGACGTAGAGGGCGAGGAAGTTTATGTCGTTGTGCTTCGCGTTGAACGGGTTTTTATCGTAGGTCCCGTTGTAGGCGTCGTTGTCGATCAGGCACATGAACACGCGTCTCGGGAGCGTGCCTAGGTAGACGTTCTCGTGCGTATGAGACATCTTGCCCTGCGGTATCGAGAACACCTTGGAGTCGACGCGACGCATCGGATACTTGGCCGTCCCCCGCGTCAGCGCTTTGATGTGACCGAGCTGGACGGCCGGGTTCACCTTGGCCTTTCGCACCTGCATGTAGGCCTCCAGCAGGACGATCTTGAACCCCGGATCGACGACGTCGCCTAGGAGCGCGAAGGCGTCCTTGCTTCGCACCAGTCGCACCTTTATGTCGACGCTGTTTAGCAGGTACCGGTTTTCCATCAACACGTCGACATGCAGGCGTCCCATCATGTCGAACTCGCGGCTGCGCGTATGTAGTTGTGCCGATGCGCGTACCCGCCGTTGTTTTTCCCCGCCGTCTCCATGCGCCCGGCGGTGTCCTTGCTCCACAGGTCGACCTCGAGCTGCGACTTTTTGGCGTCAGACCCGTAACTGAGCAGGGTCTCGATGTAGGCCCGGTACGGTTACGTATTGGTCGACGAAGACACGAGCGTGCCGTTCAGCGTCACGTCGACCTGACTGAATATCGAATGCAGGAAATTGTTGAACGGCGCTACGACGGTGTCGTTCGCGCGCACGTACAGTCTAGCGGTCGCCAGGTCCAGATAATCGTCTCCGGAGCCCGGAATAAGAAACTCGATAGGGCCGCTAGCGTCGAGGGTCGTCAGCGGCTGGTGATCGATCCACTGGCCGCTCTTGATGGTCGTCTGCGTCGTCGGGACGCTGAACAGGTCCAGTTCGCTCTTTACGCCCTCGCACGACTGTCGATGCACGAACGCCATTCTTCTTCTTCTAAGCGGGGAATACGTCGTCGCTCGACGTCTGCTCCTTTCGACGGCGCCTCTTCTTACTGGTCGTCGCCGGCGTGCCGGAAGGCTTTATGCGTCGTCGTCGTCGCTTTTTCGGCGGCGGCGGGGGCGAGTTTAACAGCCCGTCGAGAAGGTCGGCGCCCGCCTCCTTCGCGCGTCGCTTTACCGACTGTTTCAAATTGCCGCCGGCGACGACGTCCCGCGCCACGCGTACGTCCGTCTTGAGAGCGCGCTTGCCCAGCGCCACGGCCCCTCTCTTGATGAGCGGCAAGGCGCTTCGAAACAGGCTGCTGAATAGATTACCCAGGCCGTGTCCCCGCTGCGATCGGGCGCCGACGAACACCGGCAGGCCACGGCCGACCTGCCGCGTGTAGTAGTCCTCGTACACGCTTCTCGTCATCGTCAGAACAGTTTCGACTTGCAGCGTCTGACGTGAAGCGTCGTCACGACTTTTTCGTGCTCGAATGGTATTGGCTGACCGAGGTCGTCTCTTATATCTATCTCGATCGAATCGAATTGGCGACGCAGGAGCGGCGCGTATTGGACGCGGTCGAAGTCGTTCGATACGACGTTCCCGTTCGAACCGTAGGCGGGCACGGATCGGAGGAGGGGGCGAATACGTCGCCGACGATGCGCGACTCCACGATGTCCGTGTACACGTACATGGTGTCGACGCCGCCATTCATGTCCACCGTGTGGTCCCCCTCGAACTCGAAGGAATACCCCACTCGACGGCACCCCGTAACTCGCGATATAGTTCGACTCGAAGCCTAGTATCTTTCTCAGGTGGCCCCGCGGGGGCATGCTAAATTCGACGCCCGGCGATTGACGCAACGTCATCCGATTAGAGACGGGGCTGTACTCCAGGCGCACCTTGACTCTATCGGTGCACAGTCTCTTCAGCGTCGCGTTGATTTTGTGCATCAGCTCGTAGGCGCTGTTGTAAAAGCCGTGCGGGATGTTGTCCTACCGGGCAATTTTACGCCCGTCCGCGGTGGTGTAAAGGCCCTCTTCCCCCTTCTCGCAAGCCAAGAAGAAGTAGGCGTCCTCTTCTCTCACGTTGTACCAGCTATGCGTGTACTGTAGCGATACCAGCCCGCATTCCCTCCGCCCCGACAGGTCGACGCGTTGCGGCAGATTCGTCGTGTAGTGCGTCAACGTGTTTTCGGGGTGCGTCTTCATAGACGCGTTGCTCGGCAACGTCACCTAAAAGTCGGACGATGTCATCGCGTCTCATAGACGGACTCGGTAGTAAGTAGCCGAGGCAACTACTCAGCAGAGCCGTCCACAGGTTGGATTCGCCCTGGCCGCGCGTTAGATTGTATATACTGACGACGATCACCGTGTACAGGACGACGATCTGGCACAGGAAGACGATCTCGGCTTTAGGGCATTCGTTGCCGCATCGGGCGCATCCACAGAGACGCATGAGTCGACGGCGGGTTCTTCGACAAACACGCCTGAGTCAACGGCGGTATTCGGCTGTTGCATTGGCTGCTGCTGCTGCTGCTGTCGTCTCGACGGTGCACATCGCGCGACTGCCGTCCGACACTACGGCGTCCTTCCTTTATCGCGCAGAAACGCCATAGAACGAATTCGCAGACGGGTGCGGGGCCGTCTGGTGGTACGAACGTGGCGCGGGCTTCTAATCTGCAGTCTACAAATACAGCACAGTCCCCTAATAAAAAATGAAAAGCCGTTGCACAGCCCCGCCTCGTGCTGTCGCCAACACCCCGCGTGTCGCATCCAACGCGTCATCCCTTATAATCCACGAGCGCCTTGGCGTCGATCCAGCTATTGAACGAGGTCCGACGCTACGGTAGCCTTCCTTTATTGCGCAGAAACACCATAGAACGAGTTCACCGACGTTGCGGTCGTCGTCGATAGCATCGGTCGCATCGACAAGGACGGAAGCGGCGGCGGTCGTAGGAAGAAAGTCTCCAGCGCTTTGCGTATTGCGTCCAACAACGCGTCATCAACCCTTATAGTTCACGAGCGCCTTGGCGTCGATCCAGCTATAGAACGAGGCCTGATAGCCGGACCATTTGACGAGCACCTCTTCGCCCTTACCGCGTCGTCGACGACGTCTCCGTAGAACGGCCTCCACCCGATATAGTTTATCCTTCGAGACGATTACTTTTTGTAGCTCCGGCTCGTAGAAGGTGCCGTCCAGTATCGTGCCGGCGTCGTCCATCAATCGGTAAACGGGAGGGTCGGACGGTTGCGATTCTACGACGGTGAAGAGCTCTTCGCTCCAGTTAGCCATGTACCCCTTCTTAAAACGTCCCTTCGCCTTGCTGATGCGTACGCGGTCCCCCTCTCGCAGTTTCGGCTTGATTTTTTGACACCCGACGCCGCCGTACAGCCGCTGCCACACTCTCTCCTGATTCACCGCGTCGACGCTCGCCGGCGTCCTACCGATGCTTCGATGGTAGGCGTTGTTGTACGACCGCACGAAGTCCTGCAACGGCTCCACGTACCTCAGCGTCTGATGCTTCGTGAAGTACCTCCACATGCGCGTCTTCAGCGTACGATTGAATCGCTCCACGACACTCGCTTTGGTCTCCTCGTTGTGCGACACGAAATGGTGGACGCCGCGCGCCTTCAAAAGCGTCTGAAGGGGCCTGTTGAGAAACTCCGTCCCCTTGTCGGTCTGCAGGGCGTTCGGCGGCCGTTGCGGCGACGACAGCAGGCCCTCGAAGGCCGCGACGAGCGCCGGACCGGATTTACTCTTCAACGGGACGCACCACGCCCGCTTCGAGAAGACGTCGATGACCGTCAATGGGAACGCTATACCGTCGTTGTGTTTTTTCAGTTTAGCCACGTCGACGAGATCGGCTTGCCATTGCTGGTTTCGGCCGCTCACGATAACGCAACGTCGCTTGAAACGGCGTCTGACCGGCTTGTGAAGCGTATAGGCGTCCTGCTCCGATAGCCACCGCCCGATGATCGGCTTGGGTACCGCGGTCGCCCGGTGCAACGCGTCGACGCCGCCATAACTACCCGCCCGTTTCGGGTCGAAGTAGGCGCGCTTCAGTCGGTCGTCGCATTGTTGGCGCTTTCGTTGTGCACCACGAGACCGCCGGGACACCACCGCCATGGCTCTTGCGACGACGACGACGATACGGCGAACAAGAGGGCGGCGACGAACGATGGCCGCCGCGATTTCAACGGCGACGACGACGAGTACTGATCTTCGGGCGGGCCTCCTCTACGGGCGCTAAAAGCTGGTCCACGGCATGCGTTCGACAGATCGAGTGCAGCCCTTTCGCTTTTGCGCGCGCTGTATGTACGCTCGACGCTGGGGGTTTCCGACGAGCTCCATAGGCACGTTCAGCCGCTTTATATGATCCCCAAACGCTTCCCAGCCAACCGGCACGGGGGTCTTCTTCCTCTTTCGCATGAGATCGTTCACTAGATCTACCACGTTGCTTCCGGCGATAGGCGCACCGTCGTACACGAGCTCCGCTCGATCGTTCCAGCGAATCAGCGGGTCGGCTTTCAGTCTCGCCATCAGGAGGCGGGCCTTTTCTTTCAGAACTTTCGGTACGCTCTTTACGATCTCGCTCTCCGTATCGTCCGGCGATTGGTCGGGCGGCGGCTGGTCGAGCGTCATCGGCGACTCGTTCTTCACTACGGACACTCGCATCGGTTGCTGCGCGCGAGACGTCTCCATGGCGTTGTAACGACTCAGGAGTTGATTGTACGCCGCTACCTTTTCTCGTTCGGATAAATCCGTACGCTCGAGAACGGCTTTCATGTCGTTGTCCAGGCTACTGATCACACGCGACGTGGTCGTGGTCGGTTGCGTCTATTCCACCAACCGGGGGTCTACCAACGCCATCTTCTTTGCGTGCTGCATCAACCAATAGCTTGTCTGAGGAGGGGCAGAAAGGTGCTCACCAACGGTGACAGCAACGCCGTCAGAAACGCACCCGACCCCGTCTGCAGGACGGCCCTCTTCCGTTTGATGGGTACTTTTTTCGACGCTAACTTGCGCAGATTGTTCCTGTACTTTGTCAGAACTTTTTTGTTGTTACGCGTCAATTTCACGTTCCCTCGCAGAATGTTATACGCGCAGTCGCACAGACTACAGATGAGGTCGGCGTCCGCGTGGGCGATTACCGCTTTTCTCAGATTCGTATTCCGATGGTATCGACGCAACAGCTGCAGGGCCAGGATGTGCCTCTTCACGCGATCTGTCATCCTGTCGAATGACGTCGACCGCGGCGCGCTCCGCTTTTTTATACTCTCGTCGGCGCGTAGACGTACTGAATGCGATCGTCGGGAAAAATGGCCGTACGCAGGCGCATGGTTTCCGGCGTTTCCTGTTTCAGGTCCACCAGGAGGTAACCGTAGGCGGCTGACGTGGCATCTTTGAACGCCTCCACCATGTAGTTGGTTCTACCCGGATACATCTGTTTCGCCAGGTGACCTACTTGCCCCGCGTCCCGGGGACTCTTGAAGAGGACCATATACTGCGCGTTTAGGCCGATTGTGCGATTTTCTTTCCCTTTCGGAAAGAGATTCTGCAAAAGCTGTACGACGGACGCGTTGCAGTGATGACTTTTTTTAGTAAACAAAGTCGTGACCGACATAAGGTCATCGAGTACTAGAAGCGTCCTCGTTTTGGCGTCCAAAAGCTTCGGATCCGGCAAACCGTCTACAAATTCTACGCCTGCTGTCGTAGAGTCGTAGGCGGTTTGCCACTGGCCGTAACACCACATAATTTTCTCCGGTGGCGGCTCATTCATACACGAGGCAAACTTTAACAGGCGTGCAACGAAAGTAGTCTTACCGCACCCCGTAGGGCCGGACACTATACACGTAAAAGGGTGCTTCCACTTTCCGTCCATATCGACGACTGGTGCGCGGACAACTTTACAGTGAGTTTTATTCGTTTCTTCTATACTCACGACGAACCTCCATCAACAATTTGCCGAGCGTGTTCTGACCTTCTTTATACCCGCAGGCGCAACCCCAAAAGGCTTCTTTCGACGGCACCCACGCCACTAATTCGGCGTCACCGGTAGCCAATAGGGCGTCTTTCAACTTTTTTGACGCACCGAACTTACTCATCAACAGGCTCTTCATACACTCGACTCTAACGGCGTCCCATTCGGCACTCGTTCTCGCTTTCGTGATCCTGTAACCTCGTCGCTTCGCTATATAGCCCGACCACGCCGATTTGATGTACTCCGCGCTTGCTTCGTCTGCGTGAAAAATCGCTTTTCTAAACTGGTAAGCGTGCTCGACGGATTTGAAAACCCGACCGTACGCCGCAATTCTACACGGATAAAAATTCGACAGGTACGACAAGAACTCTCCGAAACGTATAGGCTCCATATCTAAACACGGATGACGACGCTACTGACTACATCGCCTCACGCGTAACCACTATATATACGTGTGTGCTTTCTTTTTCAGTCACTAGATGGCAGCGCACATGCTTAACCATTACGCACACGTGACTCACATATAACCATTATATAACCTTACGCACACGTCATTACTATTTTTACTTATTGCTAGTGGTGCCCTCCAGTGAATGCACTACTCACTTGTTGCTAATTAGTACCTAATTAATTACCTAATTAGTCACTAGATGTCGACACACTCTTTCTTCCGTGGACCTGTCAATCACGTTTTTTTAACATTCCAAGTTTTTTATAAGTAACATTCCATTCGACTCCACTGACTGTTAAAAAACGCAGGAATTCTACTTATAAAAAGCGAAAAACCCTTTGATCTCGGGTCATGACCCGTGTTATGAAGAACCCCATTACTACTTAGGTAGGAAGAAACTTCAGGCTAAGCAATGACTCAGTCATGGAAACAAGGGTGGAAGACAAATAACCCAAGTGGGATGAAAATGTAGGAATTTGTACATAAATGGTTTTAAATTCACAGAGAAAACCCACCAATAAGGGATTATTTTAACCTGAAGAGGGCATGAATACACTTCACCCCCAACATCACCCACTTGTGTATATCACAGGTCCAGCTATCATATAGCTATGCAATAAAAAGATGGCTGGAGGAGAGGAGCCAACTTGCAAGGTTTCTACAGAAAGACATCAGTAAGTGACCACATACTAATGATCGAGAACTACAACTGTACTATAGCATGAGAGGCTATACTGCTAATACATACCGGGGTATATATTATTAGATTGCATTCACAATTAAGTGCATCTAAGGATTTTCAATGGAGATTAAAGCAAAAAATAGGCGACGCATTTTTAAATTGTCTTTTGATTATCTGTGTAAAGTCTAATATAATATTACACATAAATTTACACTGGCCGTGTGTCTTAATAATTTTACTGTTGTGTCGAACCTTATGCAATTTCCTTCACCCCATATGTTGCCCCCATTCACACAACTATTATATATAGGTAAGTTGGCTGAAGATTATGATCTTAAAGACTAAGCAAAATGAACCTTTTTTATTCCTAATCTGAATGAAATATAATCTAAAAATAGAGTCCTGATATTCAACTAACCCCCTCCGTTACACTTTTCAAGGCCCATTTTGGTAGCGCTTTTCTGTACATTTTCTGCACAGTTTGTTGCGACTAGCGGTCATAACATCACCGCAGGTACTATCACAAGGATTTAGCATGGCGCGCATCTATGCCGGTTGGTGGTTCAGGCCATACCTAAAATTATAATCGTGGAATTTTGTATTTTTATATCACCATAAAGATAATAATCTTACTTTCAAACGTGTCGCTGGATGCACACAGGAATTTGTTTTCACTTTTTTGAGTTATTGCTGTTTGAACATTGCGAATGCTCAAGTTTGCAATAAGATTTAATATTTTTGATATCACAATAAAGATATTAATCTTATTTACAAGTTCGTCGCTGGATGTACTCAGGATTTGTTTGTAGTTTTTGCACATTGCGAATACTTAATCCTGCAACTGTTTACGCGGTACGTTGAGCATTCTTGATGTTCTAATACAATTCCTGTGAACATCCACGGATAAACTTGTAGATAAGAATATTATCTTAATGGTGATATCAAAAATATATAAATTGGAAGTTTTTTTTAATCGTATGATGTTAACCACCATATAGAGCACTCGGTGTATATGAATTAAGCAATATGCATTGTTGTAGCACATTATTGTAAACCCAACTAGCGGCTGAATAAGAGAGTGAATATAAGCTTTTGAACCTCAGACTGAACACATGTCGAGTGCACTCCCCCCGCCGCCACTACGACTTTCTATTTCCTTTTTGGTAAATCATGAATGTCAATTAACCTTTTTTGAGGCGGTAGAAACGGAGCGCTACAGTGGTTCCATCTCGCGGCGCCTGGATAATCGAGGCTAAAGTACGCCACTCACTTTGACGTTGTAACGGTGTGTAATCACGTTCTAGTCGCCGCACGGATGTTTTGCCTATTTATAATGTCAAGGTTGTAGAAAAACCCGTGCTAAATACAGACCTGTCACATCGAAAGGTGATGTTTCGTTGTTTATAGGGCACTTGTTAGAAGCTAGCAATTCCATGTCAATTGCATTGTTTCATTACTCGTCACTTTGAAGTCTGATGGTGTTTCCTCAACATGACACATAAGATAGTATGGCATGCGAATAACTTTTTTGGCACTTGTGTAGAATCCGGACCCACCTCGATTTCGCCGTAAAACTTGAGTTTTGCCAAACTTTGATACCTCAGTGCGTTAGTAACTTAGTTCCATCATTAAACATTATCCAAGGCATATTTACGTTTAATAATATTGCGTGTTGGCGCACTTTTGAGGCGAAAATAGCGTCCCGGTTTGCATCAACATACTCCGCTATATCGCTCATTTTACGAGCGCGATGCGGTAACGCACGACCGTGGCGTAGCGGCGCAGACTAGCGCAAATCTTGTCGCTATTTGGGCTTCAAAACTGCGCTAAGACACAATATTTTCGTAATATAAATATGCCTGGGATGATGTTGAATGATGGAACTAACGCTCTGATGTATCAAAGTTAGACAAAACTCAAGTTATAACACCGAAATCGAGGTGGGTCCGGATTCTACACAAGTGCCACTTTTTTAAAGAAAAAATGGAACCAGTGGAAGGCCCGGTTTCATGAAATGGCTACGAACGTTCTTAATAAATAACGCTAAAATGATTGTCTTAGTAAATTATGCGATTTTTTTATTTGAGCAAACATAGGAGTTACGCAAAACAACTAAGTAATTGCGTAACTTTAAGTACGCTTCATGAAACCGGCCCCTGGATTTCGTCCGTCCTCCCCTTGGGCTTGACCAGCCTAGTCCCTGTCATCAGCGTACTTTCCTTGTACCTGGAAGCTGGACCATGAGAGGATACCATTTACCATGATCTTTCCATAGGCTACTGTGTTTCCTGCCGACTTAAGCTGAAACTTTGCAAAATCAAAGGAACCACTTCCTGCCATGAGGCTGAGGTTGTACCTTACTCTATCTGTGCCTATGGATACACTATAGTATTGGCGATGCATACATAGTCAATGTCATAGAGTTCCCTAAGCTCTTGCACCTAGATAATAGATGCTTTTCACTTAATATATGCATATTCTGAAACATGGTATTCTAAAACATTTTCACTGTGAGAATGTGTGAGTGAGTTAGTTTATTCAGTAGAATTATATACTGTATTCGTTCTATTAAGCGTACAGTACGCTTAGCAAATATTAGAGACGCTGAAATATGTCAAGAAATCATCCCTATTAAGCGTATACCCAAATGAGCCAAGTTTAAATAGACACAACGTCGTTGCCGGCCGAGTTGGTCACTTTGTTGATGCAAGAGCAGACTTAACTGCACATGGCTAATTCCACCCGACGTACAAACGATTACTGTATAAGTAACATTCGAGCAGCAAGCAAGCGGACTATGGTGAGTCCGGCATCGCTCACTGGCAAGCAAGTGGATGACGATGCCAGTAAGCGAATCCGGCATCGATCGCCGGCAAGCAAGCACAGCACTTGTGCCGAATCTGGACCCATCTCGATTTCGCCGTTATAACTTGAGTTTTGCCTAACTTTGATACCTCAGTGCGTTAGTTCCATCATTCAACATCATTCCAGGCATATTTATGTTACAAAAATACGACCATGTTTGTGCTAGTCAGTGCCGCTGCAGTCGTGCGTTACTGCATCGAGCACGTAAAATGAGCGATATAGCAGCGTATGTTGATGCATACCAGGGCACTATTTAATCCTCATTTCCTAAGTTCAAGGATGAGATGTATGCTGAGTAAATTATACATGTTTTATATAAGTTATTGCTGTTTTTCTATCAATAAATTGTGTTTGAGTGTTACAGACATGCCAAAAGAAGTGTGCCAGCAAAATGTAACCAATTTCATTCATTCATGTTATTGGCATAACACTGTTATATACCTATACATGATGTTCAATTTATCAACATTTTAAAGTACTAATTCACAGTGGAGGGAGGTGCATCTGAGAATTAATATATACTCTGTACAAATGTGTAAATGTTGACAGTTGTAAACAACTCCATAGTTAATACAAGCACATTGTGGAGCACAGTGACTAGAGTATTGGCCTCTCAATTGAGAGAACCTGTGTTTGAATCCTGTGCTGCTGTATCAAACCTTGGGCAAGTTCGTTCACTCTTTGTTGTTTCAGTTCACTCAGCTGTATGAAGGAGTACCTGACTATAGACAGTAGTGGATATATTTGTATGAAAAGTCTCACATTAATTGCAGCATTGCTGAATGCTTCCAAGAGAAGTCGAGATGGTGTTCGACTGAACAAGTCTGCCAGGGAGTAAAGTGTAAAGTGCTTTGAGCAGTCCTAAGGACTGGATACCGTGCTATATAAGAACTTACCTTAACCATTTTTTACATTAATTACAGGAGTTTGCTGACCTCTAAGACATGGTACTACGGATGCTGGTATTGAGATGCAGTCACTTCATGCGGCATGTGCCGTCCATCACTGGACCAACTGCAATGCGTCGGCTCTGTAACGTAGTGATTAATTCAGAGAGTCTTGGGTCAGTGAAACTCTGCCACTACCATAGTCTTGCATGTATGACACAGTTTCCTGGGGCAGACAACATATCCACCAGTCAGGTTCGAGGCTATGCGAAGAAAGGCGGCGGAAGGAGGGATAAAGGTGTGTTTGTGTGGTTTAATTGACCAGGGATTGAAAGAAAACTATAATTTTGTTTCATCCAAATTGAAATTGTACCTAAAATTTATATTGGGTGTGAATGACCATATAGCTAGCTTCAATATGGATATATTGATTAACAAAAATGGACGTTATATTTCACGCAATTTTTCACAATTATAAAAAAATAATCTTATTTGATCAGTACTCAGATTTATTGTAATTAAGTGCAACTACTGGGTAATTATAATAAAAGCTTAGCTTTTACATTGGACCAACGTATGACTTACACTACTCAAAGTAAGCCTTTGAGTAGTGTAACTTGATTTGGAAAGGCCTAATTGCGTGGAGCCCTTACCCCTGTAGAAAACATTGTAAATAATCAGCTGGGATGTCAATATAATTACAATATAGGCCTCTTAATTTTGTAGCGGTAATTACTTGGAGAATTGTTTAAATTTCAGGCAAGAAAGATGGAAAATCGGCAGTGAATTTGTCACCTGGAGAGCTGAATGAAGTTGTAAATTTTGAGAAAATGAAGAATCAAATGGACATGGCATTGGAACATATGAAGCAGGAATACTTCACACAACTCACAATTAGGAACACATCAGGTATGTTCATGAACTTGTCAATCAGGAGTAGTTCACACAACTCACAATTAGGAACACATCAGGTATGTTCATGAACTTGTCAATCAGGAGTAGTTCACACAGCTCACAATTAGGAACACATCAGGTGTGTTCATGAACTTGTCAATCAGGAGTAGTTCACATAACTCACAATTAGGAACACATCAGGTGTGTTCATGAACTTGTCAAACAGGAGTAGTTCACATAACTCACAATTAGGAACACATCAGGTATGTTCATGAACTTGTCAATCAGGAGTAGTTCACACAGCTCACAATTAGGAACACATCAGGTGTGTTCATGAACTTGTCAATCAGGAGTAGTTCACACAGCTCACAATTAGGAACACATCAGGTGTGTTCATGAACTTGTCAATCAGGAGTAGTTCACACAGCTCACAATTAGGAACACATCAGGTATGTTCATGAACTTGTCAATCAGGAGTAGTTCACACAGCTCACAATTAGGAACACATCAGGTGTGTTCATGAACTTGTCAAGCAGGAGTAGTTCACATAACTCACAATTAGGAACACATCAGGTATGTTCATGAACTTGTCAATCAGGAGTAGTTCACATAACTCACAATTAGGAACACATCAGGTATGTTCATGAACTTGTCAATCAGGAGTAGTTCACATAACTCACAATTAGGAACACATCAGGTGTGTTCATGAACTTGTCAATCAGGAGTAGTTCACACAACTCACAATTAGGAACACATCAGGTATATTCATGAACATGTCAAACAGGAGTAGTTCACACAACTCACAATTAGGAACACATCAGGTGTGTTCATGAACATGTCAATCAGGAGTAGTTCACACAACTCACAATTAGGAACACATCGGATATGTTCATGAACACGTCAAGCAGGAGTAGTTCACACAACTCACAATTAGGAACACATCAGGTATGTTCATGAACATGTCAAGCAGGAGTAGTTCACACAATTCACAATTAGGAACACATCGGATATGTTCATGAACTTGTCAATCAGGAGTAGTTCACACAACTCACAATTAGGAACACATCAGGTATGTTCATGAACTTGTCAAGCAGGAGTAGTTCACACAACTCACAATTAGGAACACATCAGGTGTGTTCATGAACTTGTCAATCAGGACTAGTTCACACAACTCACAATTAGGAACACATCAGGTATGTTCATGAACTTGTCAAGCAGGAGTAGTTCACACAACTCACAATTAGGAACACATCAGGTGTGTTCATGAACTTGTCAATCAGGAGTAGTTCACACAACTCACAATTAGGAACACATCAGGTATGTTCATGAACTTGTCAAGCAGGAGTAGTTCACACAACTCACAATTAGGAACACATCGGATATGTTCATGAATACGTCAAGCAGGATTAGTTCACACAACTCACAATTAGGAACACATCAGGTATGTTCATGAACACGTCTAGCAGAAGTAGTTCGCACAATTCATATTCAAACATGTTAGGTATGTTAACAAAATGATCACTGACCCAACACACCCCACCCACCGTCTCTTCAAACAGCCTTCTTCAGGCATTCCATTCCGAAATACCAGGGCTAAGACAAACCATTTCAGAGACATTTTCTTCCCCCATGCCATGACTGCATTATCGGGGATTAAATATAGGCCTTAGTGAATGTAATTTTGTCAGGTGTGTTTTATTCTTTATGTGTTTATTTCAGCTTAACCTAGCAATATTGATGCATAGTTTTTAGACAATTATACTTTTTTATTTATTTTATCGTATGGTCATGCTATGTTTGATGTAACTGTATGTTTCAACACCAAGATACATTCCAAATTGACATATATTTCATGTTGATCATGGCAGTAAAGTATCTGTATTCATGAACACACCAAGCAGTAGTTCACACACCTCACAATCAGAAATTCATCAGATATGTATGTTCGAGGAACGTGGCCATTAGTTTTGGGTGTGTAGAAGAATTAAATACATGATACAGTGGATGTTTTCACTGAGTACTCCTTTAAAATCCCTCTTCTTGTGTATACTGTTTTATGTACCCTAAAATACAAGGAATAGGGGAGTAATCAAAATCTAATAATACATCAAACTACCAATGCATCGCAATAATAAATTATTCACTGACAGTAGTGTGCTATAGATAGTAAATTTAATTATTGATAGTTACATCAACATATGTAGAATTACCACAGTATCCTGTCATTTTCAAGCGTTATTCACAGGTACCTAAGGGCTTTTAAAGGATTGCCTATGGTGCTGAGATATGTAGTCATCGGCTAAGTTGGATTTTCGCGTAAATCGGATTAAATCACTTGGCCCGATTGAATCTGACTTAGGCGAGGTTTAATGTAGTTAATTGTTTATTTAATAATGGTTATAATCAAAGGTACACACAGTAGAACCTTGCTTTAAGGTCACCTCAGTAATACAGCCACCTTGCAATTAAGTTCACCTTGGGACAGGCCAAAATTATTTTTGTAACAGTAAAGTGTAGGAAATTAGTCCTGATAATACAGTCACCTGCTATTCAGGTTATTTTAGCCCAATCCTGAGGGTGACCTTAAAAGGAGGTAGTCTGTTCCTAGGTTTTTATGTATTGATTTTAATATCATGTTCTTAAAACTATACTATGTTGAACATATACTGCCCATCAAATTGTATTTTGTAAGCCCATAACAATGGTCGCAATTTGAAGGCACCGCCACGGTAGCAAATAGCAAACAAAACATCCAGTTTCAAAACAGACTTTATTGGCAATACGGCCAAGTCGGGCTGAGCTATACCCTTTGATGTTCAGCGATGCTCACTTTCCCATGGTCAACACAGCAGACTTTCAGTTAGAAATTACTACAACCTCTAATTCCAGGTAAACGAACAAACTACGTCCCTTTAATAGTGAGGTTCCACTGTACCCGGTAAGCGATATGTTGATGTTGCTGGTTGGTGCAGGTGCCTTTGACAATCTGTCTGTGGAGACGGAGGACGGGAAGTTTCCGCTCATACAGCTGGGCCAGGTCCTACAGAAAAGTCCTCAGCTCATTGTCATCAACATGGCCTCGTCACCTCAGGTGAGATCGTTCAGGGGTTGTCTCAAAACTACTATGTGATTTATAAAAAATACTCACGTACAGTATTATCACCCATGGGTGAATTCGTCAGGGGGTTGTCTCAAACTACCATGTGATTTATTTTAAAAAATACTCGCATACATTATTATCACCCATGGGTGAGGTTGTCAGGGGTTGTATCAAAATTATCATATGATGTATAAAAAAATACTCTCGTACAGTATTATCTCCCATGGGTAAGGTTGTCAGGGGTTGTATCAAAACTATCATGTGATTTTTTTAAATACTTGTGTACAGTATTATCACCCATGAGTGAGGTTGTCAGGGGTTGTGTAAAACTTCCATGTGATATATAAAAAGTATCTCGTACAGTATTACCACCCATGAGTGAGGTTGTCGGGGGTTGTGTCAAAACTTCTGAGGTAAAAACAATTATAGATATTTAAAAGAAATAACTCTTTACGTTAGTTTCACTATCATTAATATCGTAAATATGCTTGTTTAAAATGGCATTTTCATTTACCTTTAACATGTTTTGTAAAGTTAAAAATCTTATCTAAAAAATGAAAATTGAAGGGATAGTAGATGCATTTCCAATGCAGTGAATGGAAAGGCAAGTATTGCCAAATTCAGTCGGGGGGAAAATGCTTTCTCAAAAGTTATACCTTTCTTATTTTGGGATCATCCAAATAAACCCTTGACCACCACCCCATCCACATCCAGTTTTTTATGACTGGAATTTTTCTTTATTTTTTACAAAGCCCCCAAGTTGACAATCGGAAATTAAGAATATGTGACTGAATCATGAGATGTACAAATTGTGTCGATTGCTCACACCTGTGCAAGAGTGGTCTATGTCCAGCCATTAAGGGGTGATCTCGCAAGTTCACAATGTCCTGTCATTAAGGGGAGATCTCGCAAGTTCACAATGTCCAGTCATTAAAGGGATATCTCACAAGTTCACAATGTCCAGCCATTAAGAGGTGATCTCACAAGTTCACAATGTCCAGCCAATAAGGGGTGATCTCACAAGTTCACAGTGTCCAGCCATTAAGGGGTGATCTCACAAGTTCACAATGTCCAGCCATTAAGGGGTGATCTCACAAGTTCACAATGTCCAGCCATTAAGGGGTGATCTCGCAAGTTTACAATGTCCAGCCATTAAGGGTTGAGTTCACAATGTCCAGCCATTAAGGGGTGATCTGACAAGTTCACAATGTCCAGAAAAAATGTGTAGTGTTTTGTAGTTTCAAATTCAAACCACCACCTCTACCAATACATGGCGATTTTGGGCAATTCAAAATAGCTCCAAAAACCAGAGCCAATACACACCGAATTTAATTGACGTGACATGGTTGCCAAGACAATACACACCACGCCGTCGTTCTGATATAACATCAATATGCATTAATATCTGTTCCACAAGATAGGTGAGGCGATTATGAATTTATTTTCTCCATGATACATGATGACGAGACTGACGGCCAAAGCACCCACATGGGATAGATAGATACCACCTACCAACTTTACTTAGTAAAATGCCACCCTCCATTTTGCGTAAAATATACACACAGCCTGTGCAGTTTTTCTACATACACGAAACAATTCTTACTAGCACTTTACAAAGATACTTGCACGGTACCAAACTGCTACATTTGCACATCAGTGGCATATTTGTAAGCCTTAGTGAGAGTCTTCCGACAGAAGTTTCTTCTTTTATGACAATGCTATTACATGTTTTGTACTTGTTATCTGTCAAATAAAGATGTTCCAGTACATGTTTTTTAGACTGAACTTATTCATTGCAAATTTATGCATCCACCCCTAATCTGTATGTGTTGGTGTTTTTCAGTATATCCCCGCTGTAAAGACAGCGCTGGATAAGTCAGGAATGAACGTGAACCCGCAACAAGACGGAACTTCCATCTTTGTTCCCGTGCCCAAGTAAGTACAACACCCTAAGTTTCATCAGCACTCGGGATAGCTATGGCCATTAAAATTACATCCATTTTTGGCCTATCAAATGCACAGACATTGGAACATGATCCAAGATTTTTATTTGATAAGGTTGTGAGTTACCTGTCAGAATCTTTGTTGTGCTCAGCTGAGCTTTCGGCACCGTCACAGTTCCTTACTAAAAACGTCACTTGACAACTAAAAGGAGCACATCAATACTGATGAAAGTTCAGAAAGCTCCATGGGGCTTAATTGACACATTTTTACAGGTAACTTAAAACAGGGTCCATATGGGGCTTTGAAAACATTGAATTACGCCAATACCAATTCAAGGCCTTGATATCCTTGAATTCTGGTTTACAGCCTTGAAAAGCCTTGATTGGGCTCTGCCTCTGGCCTTTGTTCACTGGTAGCCAGTGCATTCCCTGCTGATCTCAGCCTGAGACCCAGGTTGCCTTATCTTATTTTGTATAATCCATGGCACTACTGTTGGCTAGAGTTGCCAGGTACCCTCTGTTCACCAGTAGCCCTCCATCTCTGACTGGGGAGCACTTCTGCTGCCCATCAACTTATCTGCATACATTGCACAACAGTTGCCCATTTATGATGTATGACTTCCTGTTCCTTGACCAATGACTTTTTATGGGTATGGGTGTTACATACATAGATTTAGCAGCTCATGCATCTATGTAGACATGTAAAGCAGTCAAAGCTTTCCACCTAGATCTGTTATTTGTTAGCATTTTCTCTCCATCTTTTGTTGACCAGCTGTAGGTAACGGACAACAGTCTGGTGCCAGTTCATTCTCAGTTAAATAGCCTTGAATTTTCCTTTCATTAGTCTTGAAAAGCCTTGAATTTTGTATTTTTCATTGTGTTTGGGCGACACCAATTTTATTATTCGGATTATGGACCCGTCTACGTAGTTTTTGACAAAACGGAAATAAAATTGGAATTTTTATTTCTAATTGAAATGCCGAACCAATGATTGTGCATCGATTCATCGAGCCTATACCCATCATACCAAACATTGTATGTTAAACACCATTTCATTGGATGTCACGCATCTTCGGTCTACGATCCAACAAATCCATGAGAGTCCAACTTGTCATTAATTGATCTAAGCCATGGCTGAACCAGATGCTGCAGTGTGGTTTTGTATCAAGAAATTGAAGTTTCGCGCTGCTTTCCAAAAGGAAGTAACAAAATTTAAATTGTCCGACACGATCAACAATGTCATTTCCCGTGTTTGTAGTGACGCCGCTCTGATATCAAAAGAATGTGTTGGCGTCGAATGCGCGGATTGTTGTCGAAATGGCTGTGAGTGTCCTTGCAGATGCGACGTGAGCAATTCAACGTATAATACATGTATTTTCTTGAATGATGACAACGTTAGTGCCACCGAAATGAAGCAAAAAGGCAACCCGAAGGCTGACATTTTAGACACGATACAAAATAGCAATAAAGAAAATACAGGTGAAACCAGTAATGTGCGCATGTTTAACATGCTACTCATTCTGTCTACATGCAAACATCGGATATTGGCCAATCAAGTTGACACGCTGGGAAAACGGGTTGTAGACACACTTCAATGCTTGCATAGTCAGCATCGCATTGCATTACTTCAGAATAGAATAATGTAGTTATACTGTATTTAGCGGTACGCCAATCAAATCCTAATAATGCCAGTCAAATTAGTATTAGCACAGCAAGATATAACCTACCTCTAATCTACACATTTATGGCTGTAATGGTAACACTCCGTAATGGTATCTGCCAAATAAAGTCTTGTTATCAGTACTTGTTATTCTAAATTCTAATAGCCTTCAACTTTTATTAAGCTTTCATGAAAGTACATGTCTAGTAACTTTTGATACAAGGCTAAATCATTTTTAGCAATGTACTGTACAACTCATATGATAATTCATGTATTTACACAAAACACATTTCTCATACAATTACTTTTATTTTTATTCCCCCCTCCTCCCTAACAAAAATGTCTCAAAAATCTGTAATCCTAACAATAAAATTGGTGTGGCCTAAAACATTATTACCAAATATGAAACTGGTATCAACATGCGTACTGTTATTTGCCTGTGATTCAAACATCGACTATGATTGTAGTTTTTCTATTCATGTTAACAATAGATTTATTGTAGTGTCTTTGAATGAGCCTATCAAGATTCACAGCACCTTTTGAATAGTTGTAGTAAGAATAAAACATGAATCTCTATTGTGTGGCTTCTGTGACTACAATTTGTTACCAGGATTTTGGACTGTAAAAAGAAACATTTCTAAAAGTCAAACCACCATTGTTAAACCACTGTTATACATTGTAGAATCTTGCATGTGTGATGCCATTTGGTTTACCATTTCTCTTCATTTCGTGCTTTATACACCTTGCTAATTTGTTGTGCATTTATTTATGTACAAGTGATACTGTATTCCCCAAAGTCTCCAATAGTTAATGGAGCAGTATCCATACAGATGCCATGGTTACTCAATCACTTCCTTTTCTTTGAAGAGCATCTATCACATTATTAGACAAAAGCATTGTCTTTACACCCTGCATATCAAACCAGAATCCTTGCCTTTAAAGACCGCCCATCAAAACTGAATCCACCTTTAAAGTGTATCTATCTAACCAGAATACCCAACTTTAAAAAGACTACGTAAAACCAGAAATCTTTTTCACACGTATCCATCAAATCATTTTAAAATCTTGTCTGTGAAACCAGAACTCGCCAAATAAGAAAACCTTGTCTTTAACTCTTTAGACCCCATGACGTTTTAATGAAATACACTTTGGTTCCCCATAGTACTCGTTCAAATTCAACAAGATGTTCTCCAAAAGTGCAAACTTAAAAATGTCCAGAATAAAGCCATACGATAAATATAATCGCAATTATCTTGCTGTAGATGGCACCACGTGTATCAATCGTTAAAGCCAAGCTCATCAGGCACTTATGGGCGATTGGGGAACTCGACAGCTGGGCATCTAGAGGGTTAATGCATGTATATCAAGACATCTTTGTGTTTCAGGGTAACACGGGAACATCGCGAAGGACTTGCAAAGAATGCCAAAGTACTCTGCGATAAAACGAAAGAGAAGTTACGAGACATCCAGAATCGCTTCATCCGTGATATAAAGAAATCAAAGGACAAACATCCGTCAGATTTGGTTCACGATGTCCAAGAAACGGTAAGTTCTTGTCCGGTTTTCATACTGGTGCTGGGAATCGGTTTATTTTTATATTCGATTATCGCTTTCACCAAATTGATCGATTATCTAATCGGTTTGTGTGTGTCCGTTTTGGGAAGTGTGATTGCTAGTTGGCAGCATCAGTGAGACACATGACAGTCGACATAAACGTACGACATATTTAATTTAACTAGACAAAAGCGTACATGGTTTATCCTATTACTAATATTATAAATATGTCAATGCATATGTCAATGCAGGATGGTGTTGTTCCACACGAATGCAAGCAAGCTCTTGTCAATCCTCTTATTAAAAAACAAAGTCTGTGCAAAAATGATCTTAAAAATTACCATCCTATCTCAAATCTTCATTTTCTGTCGAAAGTATTGGAGAAGGTTGTTGCAAATCGACTCTACGAACACATTTATTCACAGCTTTTATCAAATGATCTACAATATGCATATAAGCGATTTCATTCAACTGAGACGGCTCTTCTTAAAATACACAATGACATTGTATGCGATAGGGATAATAGCAAATTGACTGCTCTCACCTTACTAGATCTATCAGCTGCTTTTGATACAATAGATCACAACATTCTTTTACATCGCCTTAATAGACATTTTGATATATCTGGCATAGCTCTTCAGTGGTTTAGTTCATATTTTTCAGACCGATACCAAAGCATTAACATATCTGGCTCACTGTCTTGTCCAGAACATCTTCCATTTGGTGTCCCACAAGGTTCTGTCCTTGGCCCTGTTCTGTTTAGCTTATACACTACATCCCTTAGTCGAGTCATAACTATTCATAATATACATCATCATTTGTATGCTGACGACACACAGGTGTATATATCACTTTCACCAACTGACACACAGACATCTCTATCAATTTTAAATGACTGTCTCACTGACATCTTGCCGTGGATGGAAGCAAGTAAATTGAAACTAAATCCAGATAAAACTGATCTAATTATTATTATTACAACGAAACAATATTGTTAACTACTTTCCAGTTAAATTGCTTGGTAATGATTCATCACCATCAGATACTGTTTGTAATCTAGGTGTTATCTTTGACAATGATTTCAGCTTTAAGCAGAACATTTCTCAAGTATGTAAATCCTGTTTCTACCATACACGTGATTTCCACCGAATTCGGCATTTGTCTTTATCTACTGCTAAAACAATATCAGCATCTCTAATTAGCAGTCGCCTTGACTACTGCAACTCACTCCTAAACGATATTGCTAAAAAGGACTTAGCTAAACTCCAACGTGTAGTACTAAAAACACCTCTTTTCTCACCATCTCTGCCCCTATTTAGACAGTTGCATTGGCTTCCAGTTACAGATTGAATACACTTCAAATTAGCCACTATAACATATCATATACCCTTTCTACGCAGCATCCATCCTATTTGTTTAGTTTCCTTCGTTTTTCCAATATCCCCAGGAATCTCAGATCATCTGATTCACAACGACTTTTTGTTCAGAAAACCATCAGCAAACGTGCTTTTTCTGTAGCTGCACCCAAAATCTGGGATCAACTCCCTATCGCTTTAAAATCATCTGAGACTATAAATACCTTCCGCAAAAAAAACCACTTATTTTATTTGAAATTGCATTCCCACCCTAACCTTCTGCGGTCCCTTGCTCTAATGACAACTCTTGCTTGTCCCTGTTAACGATTTTGCCTAATGATTTTTGTATGTTGCGCCTATGAACTCAGATTCCTGGGGATTTAGGTGCTATAGAAGTTTGTCATTATTATTATTAATAAGCATCAGAGTACAGTTGACTTACTTGGCTTAGCTTAAGTGCCTAGGCCAATTTGACACCTCGCTATCCTGAATGTCACTCTCCTCCATCTCATCCTGTCTAGAGCACACTGCTCTGCTCTTAAAAGCAGGAGTGTCCTGTCTAACTAGGTCACTCCACCACTTCCGCAGCCTTCCTTGTTTTCTCTGTCCTTTAGTCTTCCTAGAAAGCTACTTTATGAGGTTTTCGTTTGGCATATGGCAGACATGTCCAAATCACTGGAGTCTTTTATGTCTGATGACATCTGAGATGGATTCAGGGGTGAATGTCCCATCTCTGATCTGGCTATTTTGTAGTCTGTCTGCCCTAGTAACACCTGGTAGCCCGCAGGCAACGCATCTCAAAAACTTCAAGAGATTGTGTCTCTTGCGATTGTAGTGTCCAAGTTTCTGCACCATAGATTGCTATAGGCAGTGTATGGGCCCCATATAGTCTGGCTTTCATTCTTATGGAGATGTCTCTGTTTGAAAATATGTTGTTTCCGAGTCTACCAAAGGCTGCTGATGCTAAGGCTATTTGCCTGTGTACTGTGTTGTCTAGGAAGCAGAACTCTCTCAGTCTCGAGGTGATTACTTTGCATTTCGAGAGGTTGATTTTACCCCAATTATTACTGCTTGAAGCTCTTCAGTTGCAAGTTGTAGTTTCTCGAATATGGTAGATATTAGTGTTGTGTCATCAGCATACCTGGTGGCAAAACTGAGGTCTGTGTCTGGTTTGAACTCCTTAGGTAGGCTCTTCAGGTCAGCCATGATGAACTCAAGGAACAGGTTGAACAGGATAGGTGAGAGCAGACAGCCCTGCCTCACTCCTATTTCAACTTTGAACTGATCATTGATGGTAACAGCATATTCAACACTCTCGTACATGCATCCCTCCAAATGGTGTCAAATGTGGCCATGAAGTCCACAAAATTGAAATGCAGTGTGATTTGACGTCCGTTTGCCTTTTCTATGATTTGGCGCACTGTGGAGATAGCATCTATCATTCCCCTGTTTCTCCCGAGTCCAAATTGCTGCTGTTTTTGACAGGTGTCCATCAATGGTGTCTTTTATTCTTATGAGTATCATCTTAGTACAGAGAACCGTTATAGAATGGCATTATACATTTAATGTGACACATCTTCCTATATTTGAAATTAACCAGACTTGTTCATTTGCCTTCACTGATACTTATGTTTTGCGTTGTGAAAATTGCAGATACATGAAACAATGTACTATTAATTGCATGATGCAATGTCCTGTTAGCATTTTAAAAACTGAGCAGTACAGCGTTTGTTTTGTGTTGTAGATTCAGTCAACGACACACAGCTATGTGGACACGGCAGAGAAACTAATGTTAGCCAAACAGCAGGAACTTCAAGTGTCCAAGTAGACTGGACACTGTCCAGTTGTGCAACATGTTATGATGGACAATATCATGTGTATGTTGCGGTGTGATATCAAATGTGTGTTTCTCATTTATCGGTTGTCAAAACCGCAACCTGGCTACAACTGCTGCTGTCTACACGTCTGGCCGACTCAATGAATTGTGCAATGAAAAGTGGTGCTTGTGGGGTATTGATAGCTGAAGGACGCAAGTCATAGTTGGCACATTCAGGAATACAAATGTGTAGATTCAGTCGATGAAATAATCACATCTGGTTGTTGTTATAAATCTCCGTACATTAAGATGATTCACTAACGCAACAGTTCTTAAACTTCTTGGGCTGCAACCCAAATGCTACTTGCAGAACATGCTTGGCAACCCACGTCTTTAATCAGTTACCTAACTCAGATGACAAACGTGTCAATAAAGGACAATTCAAACAGCCACTGGAGACTCTTAGTGAACTACTCAGAACGGCTTGGCGACGGCATTTTGGGTTGCAATCCAGGGGTCAAGAACCGCTGCACTAATGAGACAGAATCAGGATATGTGAAGTTGAGATCAGATTTCGGAGATACATTTATCATGATCACATCAGTATGATTATTTATCATGATCACAAAAACATGGTATGTTAACTGTTAGCATGCCAGAAATAAATTACATGCTAAGATTAAAGTTTTACAATGTCATTGTCGTTTGTATTATTGCGATGATACAATAGTATCTTTCTAGTGCAAGTTTATTGTTCATGTCGTCATCTGTAAAAATACAAGATTTCTTCTTTTAACATTTGAAATGAAACATAGAGCTTTCCGTTTAATTTGAGTTGAAAAATAAACCATCAACAAATAGCATAAATCCCTTTCACAGCTCAGCCAGAAATGAGAAAAACAATGCTACTGCATGTGTATGAGGAGATTCTTTAGACAGGTTGTTTAAAATAATTTTTCACAGCCAAATTCTTCTTTCTTCTTCAGTTAAATTTCGACAGCTTTCAGGTGTATTTGTCTACCACTAGATGACACCGCCCTCTAGTGGTAGTCAGTCATGAAAACTGCTGAAACGTAACTGAAAAAAACCCAGTAAATTCAACTAATACAAAAAGATAACTTATTTAACACATTTAAAATACAACAGTGCAAAAAAAGCCAGCTTCTCAGTTTTATGGTCTGAGGGTTCATACAATTTCTCTGAATGTACAGTCAACCCGATTCTTGATCCTTTGTGATGGAACGTTCTGTCCACTGTCTCTGTGCATGAATCTTGCTATAAAGTCTGTCGAGTCGTTCTGCCTTTAGACTCTGGCGGATCTCTTCAAAGAAACCGAAGTAGTGATGGAAGTTATGTCTACAACAGAAGAAGATTGTAATTACCAACAAAAATGCTCAACCTCCGTATGTCTGCCAACTCTCCTGGAATTTCCAGGAGCCTTCTGGATTTTGGGTGTACCTTCCGGTCTCCCAATACAAGCAAATCTCCCGGATTTTCGCTGAAAATCTCCAACAGCACCCCCCCTGTCTTCCGATGTTGTACGTGCTGAACCGCTGATAGATCTTCCCGAATTCAAAAAAAAGTTGGCAGGTATACCTCCTTATGGCGATACACACACAGAAGTCCACTTCCTGCAAGCAAGCAAAAATGTTGGAAATTTGAAGAAAAAAACTGCTTCGCTCCACACATTTTTTACAACTTGTCAGTTATCCTCAGCTGATCGGTCGATGGTTTAAGCAACATTTCCATAAGGTCGTGAATAATCATTAATGTTCATGGAATCTTTTCTGCTAATAGGTTGTAGATTAATCTGTAAAGTTTGGCACCTGAGATCCAGTGTCTAGGAGGAAACTGTTCAAATGTATAACATGTTTGTTAAACGTCAGCTACTGATATTTCCTGGAAACCACCTCCTGAGTATGTATGTCGTGCTATCCAGCGGATGGGTATTTTTGCTGGGATAATTTATAACTACTGTATTTGTTCTATTAAGCATACATGCCCTAATTAGTGTACACTCTCTCTTTAGCAACATCTGTGACGGTGATCTCAGGAGCTTGACTCGAATCCATCATTGTAAACTATTTTTTACCAACGTCGCACTAGATTCAAAAGCTCAGTAATAAAAACCTATCAAAAGGTCCACCTAACTAATTAGCCTTTACATCGTTCTGGCATCCTTTTGTTATGTGGATGTATAAATCGCTTGCCAGTCATTTCTGCGCAGATGGCTCTACTCGGGAACCCCAGAAAATGGGTGTACACCCCTGTACACAAAAAATTGACATTTTTGCATCTCAAACATTTACGCTTAATAGAACAAATACGGTAGTTGACATTCCATTTCCCAAACTATGAGGCGGCTTCAGATGACTGACCTTGAGCAGCTGTGCTTATTTGCAAGAATGAGAAAACAATGGCGGGAACTACGTCGAACAGTTGCAGAACCAGTGTAAGTGGGCATAAGAGTTTGCTGCTCGTGGAAATTGATTGCATACCTGCCAACTCTCCTGGAATTTCCGGGAGTCTCCTTAATTTTGTGTGTATCACCTTGTCTACCAGAATACAGGCACATCTCCCAAACTTTCATTCACAACCTCCAACAGCCTCCCCCCGTCTTCGATACAGTACGACACCATGGAAGAGATTTGCTGAACCCCTGAATTTCCGGTGAGAAATCTCCAACAGCACCCCCACCCCGTCTTCTGATGTGAAGATCCCAGACAGCGTGACACAGGAGGCGTGTTGAACTGCTGATGAAATTCCCGGAATAAAAAAAGTTGGCAGTTATATGACTGTCACATTATGACCGTCACACTACATAACATGGTTGGAACACTCACATCATGAGGAGAATGCTAGCGAGTAGTTCCGACGTTGCCAACAGGTGGTGCACGTAGGCCTTTGTGTACCGCTGACAGGTGTAGCAGGAACAGCATTCAAGAACCGGGCTGAAGTCTCCTGTGTACCTGTGTGTATCACACTTATCACATAACAGGTGGTATCATAACAGGTGGTATTATATGTTCACAAAGCCTCTATTATTTTGTATTGTTTCCAACCACTGCCCACACCCACCGTTACGTAGTGTGAGGAGTGGGATTTAGTGCGATACAAACCGTTTCCCAAAACCACAGCCAATACTCATCGGACTCAACTGACATAGTTGCCAAGACAATGAAGACATTGCCCACCGTGGTGCCCGGTTCTGATATCCCCTATAGCATTAAAATGTGAATAATAATAATAATAAACTTCTACAGTGCCTATACCCCAGAAATCCGAGCTCAGAGGTGCAACATACAAGAATCATTGGGCAGAATCGTGAACAGACACGAGCAAGAGTCATCATTAGAGCAAGGGACCGCTGAAGGTTTATGGTGGGAATGCAATTTCAAATAAATAAGTCTTGCGTTTTGTACGAATGCTATAGTTTCAGATGATTTTAAAGTAATAGGCAGGTGATTCCAGATTTTGGGTGCAGCTACAGACAAGGCACGTCTGCTAATGTTTTAGGAACAAAAAGTTTTGAAACAGATGATCTGTTCCACGCAATATGTGGCACGATAGTATCTATTTTGTTTCCCTGTGATGCGAGGTGACAGCCCACCATCCATCCATGTGTAATGCTACACATTTCTTTTGGATTTTGCAATCTTATGATCGCCAACATCTAATCTTCAGTCTACTGAATTTGTCGGCCACATGATTTTTGAGAGAGAGCAAAACATGTAGAGCTAAATTAGTTAATAGATGATTTTACCAAAACTGCATTCAAAAAGTTACACAATCGAGCTTGCAAGTCTTAGTGGATACTAGATAGATTTGCCTTTTTGAAAAATTAATATGAACTGAGACGAGTAAAAAAATCTCATTGAGCAGGAATCTTTCATAAATAGTGTACAGACTATACAGACCTGTCGTCATGGAGATCAACCTGGAATGGCTTTGGTGAGTCCGCCATGGATGTTTCCTCCTGTTCTGATGAATCCTTTTCTAAGCTGTAGTCAAAGGTGAGAGCACAGCCTTGGCTTGTTGCAAGATATGGGTAACCGACCAGGGTTAAGAAATACCCATTGAAAGTATAATGCTGTGTGGAGCTGATACATGAGCTCCCATAAAAAAAAATGGAAAGAAAGCATGATGGGAGTTACACCAGAAAGTCGAAATGTCCACTGGAGCACTAGGCTGACAAGCGAAAAAAAATTAATATGATGTAAACGAAATCACAAGCAAGATTCGCTTGCGACGACTCCAATTAGCTCGGACAATGTAATAATCATTCAGAAGATCCAGTTTCAATATCCATCTTGTAGACACCCACGCATGGGAATAAAACAGAGGGAGTCAGAAAAATATACACTAAGCAAGTCCGCGAAAACTTTGATATTGAAGCGAATCTTCAAATAATCGAACCATATGGAAATGGCTCGCTTATGCGCTGGCCAACCAATGATATGAAGAAACATACATTTAAATTGTATTATCTCTTATTATAATATTTATTCTAAAATAATAATTAGTATTTTAATCTCATTACTTGTTTATTTAGTAACTTTGTACCAGTTTAATCAGCTGTGAAGCATGTGTCGCAAACAATTATTTTATAAAATATATTTATGCAAGCACCAACACAAGTCATGAATAGTTATGAAATAAGGCCAAATGAATGACGTTTATTAAAGAGATTAAGTTAAAGAGAGAGAAATGTGGGCTCTACATCCCAAGGCCAGGCCTGTGACTGAGCCCATACTAATCTCCTGTCCCTCAGGTTGACAGAGCCCACATTTCGGCATATACAACATTAGCAGTATTGTTATAGATATATAAAACAACAGCATTACTACTGTAATCACAGGAGACCTTATGCACTGTACCGTACTAACCAAGCACACCATTCATTCACACTAACTATAATCCCAACTACCTGTTGAAGAGTTACACTGTATCAAGATTTAACCTAAACCTACAAGTGGGGCCATTACGCCCAACTTACTAAAATCACTGGTGGAAGAGAAGCGAGCTGTCTCGGCATCAAAACCCCGTGAACACATTGTCTACCTGCACTAAGAAAATGGGAAAAGCGTTGAGATCTGCTATCAACCCCTCTTCCACCAACGATGTACATGTCGTGTCCCTAATGCTATCAAAAATTGGGAGGGAAGGGAGGGCCACAATTTTTGATGTGACCACTCTGTCTGCTTTTACAAAACGAATAGCTCATTGCAATCTGCCACCGAGCGCCATTACCGAGCGGTGATTGGTTCCTTGTGCCAAAAGAGCACCAAAGACAAAGGGGGTAATTAGCATCAGGCCTTAGGAGACATTAGGCCAATCATCACTCGTCCTGCATTGTTGCCAGCACAAAAATACATAGGCAGCACGGTGCCGTGGCCGCATATTCTCATTATTATTATTAAAAATAGTAATATGTAGCAGCCCAAATAACAGATAACCATGGATGAAGAAATAAGTTGAAAGGATACGCGGTGTCAAAAATGTCTATCCCAGCATTCACTGCCTCGAGAATGTTATCAGGCGTCATCACTCCGGGCATCATGCGAGGTTTGTCCACAGGCAGCTCCACCTGCAGGCAGAACACGCAATTACTGGTTAGTAGACATTGTCTTGCATTTACTGATAATGCCTTGGTTTTACTTATGCAACAACATAAATTTTCATTACAATATTTTGCAGTACTTGGTACAAAAGATAAATTGCAATATTTTGTACAAAAGGCAACTTGCAGAATTTAGTCTTGGATTTACTTACACCCCAAATCACATGCAACAAAATTTGAAGTATTTTGGATAACAAATATATTTACAGATTGAACAGTATAATTTTCTTTTGCTTCAACCCTACAAAACATTAAAATATTCAAACATATATTTTTCAGAAGAGAGGATACTGAAATGAATATGAAATTTAATAAAAGTGTAAGATTACCATTTTGAAATTAAGTAAACACATTTTTATTTATAATTTTTTTTATTTGAAATGCTGGTCAGATTTAACTTTTTTGATAAGCAATAGCAAAATAATGTTGGATGAACAATTGAATATATAAAAATATTATTGTTGACATATTATTTGGATAGAGCCACATTAATGAAGTAATCAATATTTGTCAATCTAGAAACAGCAATGAGAACTGCTGAATTTAACACATCATAAATTGGAAAAAATAAAGGGTTAGACAAATAAATTCCATCGTTCGGTTAACCTAATAAAAACAGTGAACAAAATCAAGAATCTTGATAAAACATCACCATGTTTATCGTTCTCACTTAAATATTATGCTGATTATTATAAATGTCTTGTAACTGTAGCACAGATGGAAAGGTTTTTTGTTTTAATTCTACTCTGTGAATACTTTATTGTACCATATACAAAGTCCAGTAATCAGCTGGAGTCTGATGATTAGGGCAAGAAGTAGAACAGGTGCAAGACTCGTCTGACAGGTATCTACTTACAACCACGTCTTTGATGAGGTGTTTTACTTCAGACACTTGAAAACTTTCAGCTGAAGGACCGAAGTTATTGAAGCCTTCTAAACAGAACCCTAGGTTGAAATCAAACCAGAACATCAGTATCAAGTAAATGGAATATGTAATGATTTAAATTAATACACCCACTATAAATACGCATTCATAAGCATTTTCTATAGATAACAACAGGAACTTGAAGGCACTTAAATAAAACATCAACAGTCTTTTTCAGTATTACTGTGTGTTTACAGATTTAAAAATCATCTGATGGTTCTTTGTGGACCAAATCTGGCAGATAAGCATGAAAACCTTTCTAAAACCCATTCTGCCTTTTAGTCGGCTGACGAATAGGCCATAGGTCAGGCATTCATCCTTCCAGGTGGTAACAATGGCCACAACTGTTGTGCATGACTTGTGGACTATTTGTTGGCCAACAAGTTATCGGTGGACAAAAAATCTATATGTGACTGCACAGTCGATGTATCCTTAATAATGTCTAAGGAAAACATTTCATAATCCTGGTTTATCAATCTGAAACATCTCTGTATGGATAAAGATGACACACGGAAGATGCCGCTCTAAAGAATGGTGGAATGTGGACGTAACAAAAGTAGTACCAGCGACAGGTCGTTTAGCTGTCTCCTTGGCGGAGTAAACCCTGTCTGCTTTCTGGAAGCCTCCCTCCAGTACACCAAACAGTGATGCTCCCTTCAACCGCTGCAACAAATAATGCAAATTTATATAGTGCCTAAATCCACTTAAACTAAAATGCTCTCGGGCGCTTTACATAAAACAGAATAAAGTAAATAAAACTGTGAAGAAAAATATTAATTAAATACAAAGTGTAAAAGGACTGATTTCGTGCACAACTATATAAACATATGAATAAAATATTACAAGTATACATACATATTACAGTAATAGAATGCAGTAAAATTGAGGCAATGCCAGTTTTAAAATATAACATACTTACATTATCTGCCAACAGAGGTGACAAGTCTACCACTTTTGTGGAGGATGTAACCCACATTTTCTCTATTTTCGGGATGATCCCATTATCTCCAATAAAACATAATTGTGCTGCGATTACTTGTAGAAGTTTAAAGGACCACAACTATAAATAGAACATATGCCTCTGATTTGTTGTGCTTCTCCAAACATTCATCAAGATAGTCCAATGTTCGTTTAACACTCTTGCGTAGCCTCTTTTTCGAGCTGTCTCTGTTCGAGTCACTGTCGCAGAGGGATTGGTACCAGTCTGGCTTCAACGACTCTTGAATCATCATGTAATCATCAACAGTCATCTGAAATACACGAAAATTGGAAATATATAACACATTAAAAAAATCAACAATCTACAACTAAACTGTTCAATCACCACTTTGTAAAACATGATAAATAAAAATATATATTATATATAAATATCAAAGTTATTCTATGATCATCTTTTGAAATGTCCAGAAACCATTGTCAAAATTATTCATCATCTGGAATATTCAATACCCATTATAGTATATTCAAATGCAAGTCAAACATGTTTAACATATTCCATCTTATTGACATAATCAACAATCATTAACTGAAAATAAAACAACATATATCTGAGTTATTTAATAACAATCATTATAATAACTCTACATCCATCCCACAATATAAAAAACATCTTCCTTTAACAGGAAAGAATTAAAGACACTTGAATGAACATTTTCGAATATCAACAGCATGAATCAATTAAAGGATGATTTTAAAATACTGTTTACAGTTATACCTCAAACACTAAATAATAATAATTTTAGTATGTTAACTTGTTATCTACCTTTAGTTTACCTGCTCTCCCCCAGATGGCGATAGTGTTCTTATCATTCTGGGATGCTGGTAAGCTCTCTGTTGAATCTTGCACACAACTGTACAGAATAAAATCCTGACAGAAAAACAAAAATAAATAAATACTGGGGAGCTAAAACTAGTATGTATATTGCTAGCAAATTGTCCCACATCACATACTAGTGATTTCCAGATTTAATCCAGGTCTTCCCAAGTCCTTTAATATTATTATTATTATTCCCAAGTCTTCAGTTACTATCAACAACAGATAAATAAAATAAACAAATGTAAACTTACCACAAAACATGGAAATGGATTGGACAACATGGAGTAGAACTGTGGAATTATGGGAAACGCACCTCAGCTGCAACCAATCAGCTGCAGACCAGCTTATATCTTGTTTCTGCCTTATGCAGAAGATTTAGCAAATAAAGCAAAGGTAAATTGTCTTATTTCTCTTCCAAAACTTCTCTGCATGTATGTAAACTAAAACGTACAATTGAAATGTGAGATTCAATAAGCGCCGTAACGTACATGCATTGCGGCGAAGTCTTTCAGTCCATTTTCAAACTTTGACACTGTCCCATGGTGTTGTGCTCTGAAACATCAGTCGGAAAACATTCAAATTCTGCCATACACCACAAACCAATTTTTTCATCTCTCATCAGTGCCGACATATAGAATTCCAAGACAGCCAAGAATGTTATCCCGTGTAAAATGCAAACTATTTTTAAGTTAACCACAATAACCCAATATATCTATGTAGGACACAAATATTATGTACAAAACAGTACTGGCAAAAACTGTTTAATGTTATGCACATGATAATAAAGAACATAATTCCTCAGTGTTAGAAATTAGTTAACAGGTGGTGTCAAGTGACTTGGTATGTTAACCAGTCAAGGCAATCATTGTCATTAGACAGTTGACACTATGGTTAAGAACGGACAATGTAAACAACTTGTATATGTGCTAGTTGTGTTATTTAAGTCATAATGTTTAATGTGTCTGTTTGTATGATTGTGGACTAGCAGATTGTCTTCGATACTGCAAAATTTGCTTAGCTCTTAAACAGCAAATAACAAAGTTATTAAAAATTGTGTTACCACAGAAAATTAGGTTCACTTACAATGTGTTCACAGGAACATGTGCCACTTTGGGCAGATTTGCAATCTTTGCAAGCAAATCCTTTGTAACAAATGGAGCAATGCCTGAAACAGAATTTTGATAAATAATTCAGTCCACCACACATGCTTTGAACAAGTGCAACAAGGAACAGACGAAGTGAATTGTTTTGACTGAATCTTCTGCTCTCTCTCTCTCTCTCTCTCTCTCTCTCTCTCTCTCTCTCTCTCTCTCTCTCTCTCTCTCTCTCTCTCTCTCTCTCTCTCTCTCTCTCTCTCTCTCCCTTTCCAAAATTCCCTCTCTCATTCCTTTAATCCAAAAATGTCCTAACTACAAATTCAGTGAAAAACAAATGTTCACAGCCGAGCCCATAAAAAACATTATGAACAAAAACTAAGCTACTCACACAACAATGAATTATCTTGTACATGTCTAAACTCAATATGCCACAGGTGTTGTGATTCTTAAGAAAAATCACCAATGGCGCTCTATGACAGCAATTATGTAGTGTATGTATGTAAGATATTATTATACCTACTTAGTATATATAACATAGCATACCAGCACTTCCTTGCCATATTTAGACATCTACTAGAACATGTAAATGTTGACTTATGCAATGTACTTGTGACATCACTAAATCGATATCCTATTTTGTTACGTCTGTTTTTGAAATAACTATAAATAATTTTTAGATTCTTTCATAAACCTACTACATTTCCTTCTGCATGTTATATAATTTAAATACCTTTAAACACATCCTGACCTTTTTATTCTTGTTTCAAGTTAGAGATGACTGAAATGTGTCCTTCCTAGTTCCTACCTCCGCGTGTGTACACCATGCACATGGGCGTCTCCACGGTCGTACTGCTGGTCACACCCTGTAGCTCTGTAAGCAGTCCAAGACGGGCCCCTCCCGTCACCTTGCTCAGTAGAAACCTCATCATCTGTCAAATGCTGAAGCAGGAGTGCTGTGAGGTGAACACAGCTGTGGTCGAACCGTGGTTATTTTCTGGATTTAATTTTGAACCATGGTTAGGTGAATTTTGCCTGTTTTTATCCTTGTGTGATTTAACATTAAGAATTTTATAGATATTAAATTAATATATCAACACATTTTATTGGTTAATTGATAGTCACAAATCAGTGTTCAGAGGCGTAGCTAGACATAAATATATGTGGAAGCACAATTCTATATATATATATAATATATAGGCTTTGGGACCATGGGCAGCCCTTGGTCCTGACGCACCCTAGGCCCCAAGCTTGGGGGCTGAGTTACCATAATTTTTGTGGGGAGCTGGGGATAGTTTTACCCCCCCAAATATTTTGGCAGAAGGGTGCAGTTGTAGGTTTTGGTGAGGCTCAGCCCCCTCCCAGCCCCACCCCAATATTCACCACATCCTGACACCTATGTAGAAGGGATCTCATAGTCTAAGACTGTGTATTCAATTGCAACTGGAGGTGTATTTTGAAGTCGAAATAAAACATAAAAAGGGCACTGGAATAACAGAGAAAAACTCATGACTTCTACATTGGTCATTGAGCTTGGTTTCTAAAGATTTAGGTGCAGAAGCAGTTACTTTATTATTATTACATGACACCAATCTCTGATAAAAAGTGGATGTAAACCTATAGTGTAGCGTTCTTGCCTTCGTAGAAAGGCTAACTTCATCCTGTGTCATCAAAGTATTGATAAATTGCTACAAGTTAGTGATGACATTTTCTTTGCCAAGGGGTACAACGTACGTTATCAGGGCTTCCAGCGGCCACGGTCTTAAATGGAATTTTTGGTTTGACAAGTTGATGTGGAAGCATGTGCGTATGTGCATATGGCTAGCTATGCCCCTGGTATTAATTGTACCTCAAAAGTGCCTTACATCACAATATCTTATAACGTTCATTATATTATATCATTTATATGCCTGAAAGTGATTCAACTGTGAACGCACTACCACTGAGCCTGACCGGTCCGAGGTATACCATTTGAAGCAAGTGTTGTTGTAACCAAGTGGGCCGGATTCTACAAAAATACCCACTTGGATAGCGTATCATCAGAGATTGCGGGCCGAAATTACCGTGGGCCGAAATCATGGGCCGTGGGCCTGTATCAGTGTATGGACACTGACACCGACAGTCACCGAGTCGGTGACAGTACCGCGGCAGTGTATCCGTATATTTTTGCTATAATTGGCACTGTTGTTGACACTGCTTTACCCAGTATACCACTCACCCAGCAAGCGGTGTAGTGTTGAGTATCTAAATTTTAGGTGAAGTGACTGTCGATCTACACAAATTTACGAGATTCCACAGAACGCGTTTTAGTTTGGCGTTGTTTACGAGTTCGCCTTGCGTTCACGCACGTGTTTGCTGTAGTTGAGTATCCCGAAATGTGTATTCGCTATTAAAATTATGTTGACATTTCATGTTTCAAAAAGTGGGTTTTCTTATTTACACCATAATAAGATTATTTCATATTGTAATTTACATATGACACAACAATGAAGTTGCTTACGCTAACTAATGACAAAAATAATGTCATAACATTAACTTATGAAGTCAGGAATTAATATACCGGGAAACATTTAACGAACACAGCTCCAGCCAGCCAGCCAGAAGAAAAAATATATACTGTTTTCAGTGTATTTAACAGCTTTGTGTAATACGTTGTCATAGTCAAGTGTTACGATGAAACTTCTTACGCATAACATGCTCACATCGTCTATAATCAAAGGCGTAAAGAAGGGTTTTCCACTAGGAATTGCAGTAAGGATTACGTTTGCGCGCGACAGCTTGGGCGATAATATAGTAAATTGTCAATTTATTGTCTGCAATTGTGGGATAAGATACTAAAAGGCAGACTGAAAGCCGTGATTCTAGGCCTAAATGCAGCACTTGTGTCGAATCCGGTCCCACCTCGATTTCGCCGTTATAACTTGAGTTTTGTCTAACTTTGATACCTCAGTGCATTTAGTGCCATTGTTCAACATTATCCCAGAAATATTAATAATAATTATAAGTCTTATATAGCGCTGTATCTCGTCCTTAGTTCTGTTCAAACGCTTTACAAAAAAGTTGACAATTATATGTCACTTATTTAGGTAGTGAAAGCGATTTAAAAAAACTGTCTTCAGAGCCGTCTTAAACGACGCAATAGTGTCACACTGACACTGTCTGACTGATTGTGGCAGATTGTTCCAAAGTAGAGCGGCCGCTTTGGAGAATGCACGGTCTCCGAAAGACTTGAGGCATGAGGTTGGTACTGTCAGCAGACCAGCAGAATTTGATCGGAGGGAGCGTGTAGGCTGGTATTCAACAAGAAGCTCAGAAATGTATTGTGATGCAAGTCCGTGGAGTGCCTTGAACTTGAAGGTGATCAGGAGAATTTTAAACGTAATTCTTTCTTGGAGAAACTCGCCAATGGAGAGATTTCAGGACTGGTGTTACGTGCTCGTGTTTCCTTGTTCGTGTGATTAGACGAGCAGTTGTGTTCTGAATACACTGCAGTTTACGTAGCTGACACTTGTTAATTCCGAACAGCAGCGAATTACAACCATCCAGTCTGGACATTATAATTGAATGGATGATTTGTTCGGCAGCTCCTGGCTTAAGCAATTTGATGATTTTACCCACATTTTGGATGGCAATCTTGTTAAATGTTGTTATTTGCAGACCAGGAGATCTACAGATGGCACTGACTTGTTGATCCATTGTAAATCCAGCATAGAACATGACCCCAAGATTTCTGACACATGTACTGGGGGTCACTTGGGCATCCCCAGCGTCGATCTTTGTTGTTTTAGGTATCTTTCTGCGCAGCACCAATGATCCTGCGAACAGAACTTCAGTTTTGTCACCATTTAATTTAAGTTTGTTTGCTGTCATCCAACCGTTGATGTCAGCAATGCATGTTTCTAGCTGAGATGTGTCGGGATCTTGAATGTTGTGTAGAGCTGCGTATCGTCAGCGTACATATGAAAATCCAAGCCATGTTGTTGGATTTTGCAACCCAATTCACCAGCCGTTTATATGGTGAACAGTGACGGCTCCAAGACTGACCCTTGGGGGACACCGCATGTCAGCATGGACACATTCGAGATGGCTTCTCCAATCTTGATAGCTTGTTTTCTGTTTCCGAGGTACGAGGTAAACCAGTTTAGTGCTGTGCTCGAAAGGCCGATCTTCTTAGACAGACGTGACACAAGCACCTGGTGGTCAATCGTGTCAAAGGCAGCAGACAAGTCAAGGAGGGCTAGACACGAAACACACCGATTATCCGCAGATAAGAGTAAATCGTTGTGGATTCTCAGCAGTGCAGTCTCTGTACTGTGGCGCATTCTGTATGCTGACTGATTCACTTCAAATAGGTTGTGCTGTGCCATGTGACGTGACAAACGTGACGACACCACCTTCTCATTTACTTTGGACAGGAAACTGACATTAGATATCGGTCGGTAGCTTGTAAGACATTTGTTATCCAGGGACGACTTCTTAAGAAGTGCCGCTTTCAAGTTAGCTGACACATCTCCTGTGGCCAGTGAGGTGTTCACAATCCTGGTAATGACAGGCAATTCTTCAGCATCCATGTCAGCAGAGGATCGAGAGAGCAGGATCGAGGAGCAGATGATGTAATTATGTTTCTGACCTCATCCTCAGAGGCTGGCGACAGACTGGCCAACGGATTACTTCCATCGTGTTCATAAGTAGTGATCTGGGCATCGCGTTGTGTTCCTGCTCTGCGATTCAGTGCACAGCGAATGCTTGAGCCAGAGCTTCTGGAGATGCATGCGTTGGCAGTGGCGGGTCCACCCGAGTGTGCATCAATGTTTGCACAATGCTGTAAAGATTCTTTTGGTTTGATCCAGCCTCAACAACTTTGTTGGAATAGTATCGATGTTTGGCTTGACGAAGACAGTTATTTGCAACCGTGCACTGGTGTCTGAACATCTGGCGATGAATGTCAAGTCCAGATTTCTGGCATGGACGTTCACATTTTCGACGTGTCTATATCTCCTTGCGTAACTCTTTGTTGTACCATTTCACATCGGGTCACACCTTGATCGTCTTCTGCCTTACGGGTGCATGTTTATTCAACAAGCCGCACAAGACCGAGTCATACTGGCAAATGAGTCCATCCAAGTTATCAGCTGGAGCAGTGTACAGGTCTGCCTGCATGTCACACGCACTTACATTGTAGTGTAATCTGTAGCTGACTTGTTTCGTAGGAGCACAAAGTTTACAACCTTGTATCTTGAATGTCACTACAGAGTGGTCGGATATACCCAGATTCTCAACCACGATATCACCAATGATGTCTGCTTCGGATCGCGTGATTATCAGGTCTAGAGTGTGACCATGTGAATGTGTCTTTTCCATCACATGTTGATGCAGACCATGAGATTCTAGGATGTTGTGAAAGCGTACAGTCTTTGCATCATCCAACAAATCAACGCGTTGTTGAAATCTCCGACAATCACCAAGTTGTCATGCCCCATGCAGAAACACTGCAGAAAATCTGAGAATTCGTCCATGAACATCGATGCGCTCAGACCATTACGGGCAGAAGGTGGAGGATTATAGATAACACATCCCGGAAACAGCATGATCTATACATCAGCTGATGACACATCACATCAAATGATCCTCATTTCGAAAGATGCATGGTAGATGACACCAACACCTCCTCCAGCTCTATCACTATGCGGTTTGTGGTCAAATTTCTCAGCCAGGTTTCTGTCAGTGCTAGAATATCAAGTTTGTTGTCATCAAGCAACTTGACAAGTTGATCCCCTTTAAATTTTACGGACCGGGTATTTAGTAGACATGCAGTTATTGTAGGTCACGCACACTTAGTTACATGTGGAGATGTGTGAATGTCCACTGCAATCAGATTTTGTAGGCAGGCTTTGCGTCTCACAGTAAACAGGGGCGGGGGGCGAGGGTTAGTCAGTACGGCAATAAGTCTTTTCTTGGACCTGCCAACCCTACAGCCCCTACGAGTCCGATGATTCAAGTGTTCACGCGGTACAACACAATTGTTCAGTGCTGGGTAAAGTTGGGTCACAGAAACACATCTAATCAGCAGTGATTCAGTCCTATTGTATGTGATTATGCTGTAGGAATGGTTGTTCAATGTTCTTGTTGTCAATATCATGCCTGGTTGACCAGCGATGTCGCAACACAGTTGCAGTTCAACTGGACAGGTGCACACAATGTAAAAGTTACTCAAATACAAAAAATTTATAAAACGTTTGCTAAAACAGCATAGCCCAACATCATCATTAGACTTTCATAAAACCAACTGTATAAACTTCGCCGCTGTGTCCTGGATAAAAACTTGATAAAAATTGAAATATTCCAGAGCTTGTTACGCATCTCACAATTTAATACTGTGTGTCTTGGCGCACTTTTGAGGGGTAAATAGTGCCCTGGTTTGCATCATCATATGCTGCTATATCGCTTATTTTACGCACACGATGCAGTAACGCACAGCCGCAGTGGCGCGGATTAGCGCAAACTGGGTCGCTATTTGGGCTTCAAAAGTGCGCTAACATAATATTTTCGTAATATAAATATACCTGGGATGATGTTGAATGATGGAACTAACGCACTGAGGTATTAAAGTTAAGCAAAACTTAAGTTACAACAGCGAAATCGAGGTGGGTCCGGATTCAACATGTGTGCCCTAAATGCTAATATTATAACGGAGGTACTTGTGTCAAATTTGGATCCACCTCA
The DNA here is from genome assembly GCA_020002185.1 of Paraescarpia echinospica. Taxonomy (NCBI): domain Eukaryota; kingdom Metazoa; phylum Annelida; class Polychaeta; order Sabellida; family Siboglinidae; genus Paraescarpia; species Paraescarpia echinospica. The sequence continues at coordinate 52,967,993 of CM034540.1, forward strand.
ATTTTGCTGTTATAAGTACATTTTTGCCTAAATGTTATACCTCGATCAGTGCATTAGTTCCATCATTAAACATAATCCTAGGCAGACCTGGGGCGGAAGTACTCGGTACTCATGTACTCGAGTACATTTTTGAAGTACTCGTACTCATAAAACTTATGGGTCATGTACTCGTACTCATACTCATTGTACTCAGATTTTACGAGTATATTAATAGATGCAGAAATCATAGGATGCCACATAAATAAATGTCATTGTCGATGAAATAAAGAGGTTTTTTTACAATTTTCCTAATAAAAAAATTGATCAACTGCCATTGTATATTCACTTGTGCTGAGTTATATAAATTAGATTAATTTTAATAATTTTACAATACATTATTATTTAATATTTATATTTACAAAAATGTACTTGTACTCGTACTCGTGAGAATGTACTCGTACTCAGCTTTTAGCAATGTACTCGTCCATCGTCAAAGTACTCGTACTTGTACTCATAAAAATGTACTCGGCCCCAGGTCTGATCCTAGGCATATTTTTGTTATAAAAAGTGTTTGTCTTAGTGCACTTTTGAAGCCCAAACAGCGACCCGGTTTGCACTTGTCTGCACCACTGTCGCCATGCGTTACTGCACCGCTCGCGTAATAAGAGCAGTACAGCAGCATATATATGTTGGGAATCCTATAGGTTGATGCAAACAATATTTGACAGAAGCATTGCTGTAGAAAAAACGTTACAGAATGACAAAAATATGGTGCAGAACTTATGAAAAACATTCAGTGTTCAAAAATAATTTCATTGGTAAATCCCACTCATTTCTATTACTTCTTACAAGTCATGATGATGCAATATGTTCACATAGAGGTTACATGTGCACTGTTACATGTTTCAGGCCACAGACATCAAGGTAACTGAAGTTGACTTCAACCCAGATTTCATAAAGAAAATGATCCCCAAATTGGAGTGGAGCGCCATTTGTGAAGCAGCAGACAGTGTGAGTTATACCATTTAATCTGTAGTACTTAGTGTAACAACTTGTGTTTGGGGTACAAACTTACTCGTAAAGAAGTGTTATAATTAAAAATACAGTATAATTTTTATTGTAAAATCTCTTCCAGCATCTTGTCTTAATGAGCTACAATTGTTTCACATTTTCCCATCATTTGTTTAATTGTTCTGTTTTGGCAGTCAAGATGTTATAAAGTTTACATATTGTTTACACTGTATAAATTATAATGTTCATGATTTGCCATCAGATCAAATATGAGATAATAAATAGAACAAAAACTCTTCCTAAAATCAATATGATGTGACCCTTCTCATGACTTTGCAAAGAAAAAAATGTCACTTTAGCGTCCCTCACCAATGCATGGTGAAGGATTTGTGATTATTATCAGGCCTGGGGTAATAGTAATATGTAATAATACTAGTAAATATTACAAGTATTGAAATAATAGTAATAGGTCGAGCAAAAACTCAATGTAATAGTAATATGAAGCAATGTAATAGTAATTGACCTATTACTTTGATATTACTATTGAACATTTCAATAGAATTTCAACTACATAACAATTCCACTTGATTAGGTTGTATATTCCACTAATTTCTCCAGTTTTATGGTTGCTCCTCCTTATCAACTTGAGCATGGCCCTCATGAAGTTTTACCCTAGAGTTTTATTATCATCTACATAGCAAGAGACACTAGTACAGTGTGACTGCTGCAGTGACTAAAGGGATTGACCTGGGCTTTCACTGCTTTGAAGCCAGTTCTGCCAAGTTGCCAACTATCCTTTTCATGTAAACCTATGGGTTTAGTGACTGCCTCCATGGTGCACACAATTCAGCCCAAACTACAGCAGGTGTGAAAAACATCCTGGTGTATTTGTACTTGAGCCAATAATGAACTGTTCACCAAGCACCAAGCAGCAGTAGAGCAATGTGGCTTAATTAGACTGTAATATAATCCACCAAGTTATGTGGCATTGACTATTGCTTTAGTCTTTCATTCCAGTATGGTATTTAAATATAAAATGGACATATATGTTCTATCCTTAGTTAATGTAGTTAGTATATTGTACTAAATATGGTATATACTATATATATATATATACAGTGTATGTTATTGTAAATATTTGATTTTGTTATACTTTCTAATACTTCCATAATGATGATGATGAAAGTACTTGACATTCTCAAATATGATTTCAAATTTATACTTTGGGCATGAGTATCAATAAATGGCAAGTTAGATTTATTATTCACCTGTCTTGTTTAACTTTTTGAGACTTGAGACCACGTCTCACGAACATCTGGCCTTGCAAATACCATCTTGCAAGGTACTGTGAGAGGGGGGCGAAGGAGAGGTAGACAGAAAGAGGTGGGAAGACAACATCAAAGAGTGGATGGGACTAGAGTTTGCCTACTCCCAGAGGGCTGTGGGGAACAGGGAAACATGGAGAGAGCTGGTTAACAAGTCATCAGTGGTGCCCCAACCATCCTTACGGTTATGGGAAAGTGAAGTGAAGAAGATACTGTGCATTGTAAAAAATGTAATAGTAATAGTAATTGCTTCAAATGTAATAGTAATGGGAAGAATTCGGCATGTAACAATAATAGGAAGGAAACAAAGTATTAGTAATATATTACATTGCAATGTAATTGACACCAGGCCTGATTAGTATGATCCAAAATTGCTATGATCATCAACATAATATTAAAATAATGCTAAATGATGCAGTGTATTATGTGGCGACAACCACCACACTTCTCCCCACATAACATGGTGATGACCAATACAATTCTCCCTACATAACATGGTGATGACTAATACACTTCTCCCCACATAACGTGGTGATGACTAATACACTTCTCCCCACATAACGTGGTGATGACCAATACACTTCTCCCCACATAACATGGTGATGACCAATACACTTCTCCCCACATAACATGGTGATGACCAATACACTTCTCTCCACATAACATGGTGATGACCAATACACTTCTCCCCACATAACACGGTGATGACTAATACACTTCTCCCCACATAACGTGGTGATGACCAATACACTTCTCCCCACATAACATGGTGATGACCAATACACTTCTCCCCACATAACATGGTGATGACTAATACACTTCTCCCCACATAACATGGTGATGACTAATACACTTTTTCCCACATAACGTGGTGACGACCAATACACTTCTCCCCACATAACGTGGTGACGACTAATACACTTCTCCCGACATAACGTGGTGACGACTAATACACTTCTCCTGACATAACGTGGTGACAACCAATACACTTCTCCCCACATAATGTGGTGACGACCAATACACTTCTCCCCACATAACATGGTGATGGCTAATACACTTTTTCCCACATAACGTGGTGACGACCAAAACACTTCTCCCCACATAATGTGGTGACGACCAATACACTTCTCCCCACATAACGTAGTGATGACTAATACACTTCTCCCCACATAACATGGTGATGACTAATACACTTTTTCTCACATAACGTGGTGACGACCAATACACTTCTCCCCACATAATGTGGTGACGACCAATACACTTCTCCCCACATAACGTGGTGACGACTAATACACTTCTCCCGACATAACGTGGTGACGACCAATACACTTCTCCCCACATAATGTGGTGACGACCAATACACTTCTCCCCACATAACATGGTGATGACTAATACACTTCTCCCCACATAACATGGTGATGACTAATACACTTTTTCCCACATAACATGGTGACGACCAATACACTTCTCCCCACATAATGTGGTGACGACCAATACACTTTTCCCCACATAACGTGGTGACGACCAATACACTTTTCCCCACATAACGTGGTGACGACCAATACACTTCTCCCCACATAATGTAGTGACGACCAATACACTTCTCCCGACATAATGTGGTGATGACCAATACACTTCTCCCGACATATTGTGGTGACGACCAATACACTTTTCCCCACATAACGTGGTGATGACCAATACACTTCTCCCCACATAATGTGGTGACGACCAATACACTTTTCCCCACATAACGTGGTGACGACCTATACACTTCTCCCCACATAATGTGGTGACGACCAATACACTTTTCCCCACATAACGTGATGACGACCAATACACTTCTCCCCACATAATGTGGTGACGACCAATACACTTCTCCCCACATAACGTGGTGACGACTAATACACTTCTCCCCACATAACGTGGTGACGACCAATACACTTCCCCCCATAATGTGGTGACGACCAATACACTTTTCCCCAAATAATGTGGTGACAACCACCACACTTTTCCCCATATAATGTGGTGACGACCACCACACTTCTCTCCACATAATGTGGTGACAACCACCACACTTCTCCCCACATAATGTGGTGATGACCACCACACTTCTCTCCACATAATGTGGTGATGACCACCACACTTCTCCCCACATAATGTGGTGACGACCACCACACTTCTCTCCACATAATGTGGTGATGACCACCACACTTTTCCCCACATAATGTGGTGACGACCACCACACTTCTCTTCACATAATGTGGTGACGACCACCACACTTCTCCCCACATAATGTGGTGACAACCACCACACTTCTCTCCACATAATGTGGTGACGACCACCACACTTCTCTCCACATAATGTGGTGACGACCACCACACTTCTCCCCACATAATGTGGTGACGACCACCACACTTCTCCCCACATAATGTGGTGACGACCACCACACTTCTCTCCACATAATGTGGTGACGACCACCACACTTCTCCCCACATAATGTGGTGACGACCACCACACTTCTCCCCACATAATGTGGTGACGACCACCACACTTCTCCCCACATAATGTGGTGACGACCACCACACTTCTCCCCACATAATGTGGTGACGACCACCACACTTCTCTCCACATAATGTGGTGACGACCACCACACTTCTCTCCACATAATGTGGTGACGACCACCACACTTCTCTCCACATAATGTGGTGACGACCACCACACTTCTCTCCACATAATGTGGTGACGACCACCACACTTCTCCCCACATAATGTGGTGATGACCACCACACTTCTCTCCACATAATGTGGTGATGACCACCACACTTCTCTCCACATAATGTGGTGACGACCACCACACTTCTCTCCACATAATGTGGTGACGACCACCACACTTCTCTCCACATAATGTGGGACATTGTGAACTTATGCAACCACTGCTAAGTGTTGTGTAATTTTCCTTCTTAAATCTGCTTTTTGATGTAATTTGGTAGTATTTTGTTCAAAGTGGAATAGGAAGATAACGAGAAAATTCACTCTGCGTCTACCAGGCGCCTTTAGCTGCCATATCTCAGAAACCGTTCAGCAACTTTTTGTCTAATTTTGCAAAGAATTATCTTAGGGTACTGTCACTATGCATGAGAAATCTGTATTTGATTGAATCATTTTAAGGCCTCCAAGGGTCCCCGAAATTGGTAAATTTTCACATTTTGCCTATTTTTTCAAAAACTCTTCAGTAACTTCAGATCACTGGGGTTGCTGAGTTGGGTGACCAGCTGTAAACCTGTGCATTGGGCTAGCCTTCACTCACTGCCTGCCATTGTCCCAGTGTCAAACTGAATGCCGCCATGTGGGCTGTAACTATAATTTGCAATGGGAATCCCTACTGCACTGGCAGAACCTGAGAAACTTTAAAACAGCTATATACATAATTATCAATGTAATGATATGATCTAGGATTAAAATAAAATAACTAGGTATAAAATAATATATAAAATAAAATAACTTAGATATACTCGAAAAGGTTAAAGCATATTTAGCCAAAATTATAAGGAATGTTATTAAGATGTTCTACTTTACATGTTGCAGCTATTACTTCACTCCCATTCAATCAGTATTTAATTGCTACTGTTTTTAAGTCAAAATGCACACTATGCATATATATCTTGTGAACAAATAAAGTTTTATCATAGTTCATCTCTTTCTTCTTTCCATTCTGGGGGAGGGTTTAGGGGCAAAATAAGAACAGAAAATGTGTGCACATTTTCTTAAACAACCTTTAACTGTGCTACATGCAAGAGATTGCAGCTCACCAACTCTCCTGCAAGGTTTCTACTACCACTCGAAATCGGCCTAAATAGCAGAGTATCGGGATCAAATTGTACAGTATTTTTAATAACACTAACTAATATATACAATCTTCACGAAACGGTCTACTCGAATATTTTATTTCCAGGTGTTTCTTCACCGGCATGCATATAGTCTCCACTAAACATGTCAATATTACTTCCATCATAACCCTTAATGATCTCTAACTATGATTCACCAAAAAAACATTTCATTAATAATTACAAACTCACAATATAGTCCAAAGGACTTCAGGGCCTATGGGCCCATTAAAAAAAATGGTATGATTAAATAAACAATATATAATATTACGTAAGATATCATGTGTACGTAATAATTATATTTACAGATTGGTCATCTGAATGACCTCCCCAGAGAACTTGCTCCTGATTACGAGTCGGATGAAGATTTTCTTAAGAAGGCTCATCACATAATAATGGAGGTACTAGAATGATATGCATGGATGCGCACATAGACAATAAAGCAATATGGCAAGATTTTGGTTTATGCTAATTTTATATATTTGTCATGCAGGGATTTCTTAGGACTTTTAGTATGGTGTGCTGGGGACCTCATAGAACACCACTGTGCCAAAAGAAATTCTGTTGCCGTTTGTTCCAAGTGAAACGTTAGTTTGCCTGGACTGCATGTGAAATTAAAATTGTAAATTTGGTTAAATCAGCAGACGCTTGCCATGAGGAACACGTTGAAACTTTGTTTAAGCTGTTCCTTATATCTGATGTTCCTTTTATTCATGATCCATACATAACACAGAACAGACCAGAACTGGGATTTTTATGCATATCATCTTTACATCAGGAGTCTGTGATCGGAGTCAGTACAGCAAGAGTCCACTATATGTAAAACACATGCACTTGTTGCTCATAGTACAACATTTTTATCTTAAACGTGTGTTTAATCTTAGGAAACGATACCTCTGTGAAATTGTGTATCCGCCACAGGTAATAATTGCGTTATTGTTGTAGGTAGAGATAAAGGAAGGTGATCTGATCTGCCCAGAAACGGGCAGGAAGTTTCCAATAAAGAACGGCATTCCCAACATGTTACTGAAGGAAGACGAAGTATAGCAGACATCGCTGGACACTTTGTAAAGTGATGAACACATTCGTCTTCAGTGAATAAGACTGCTTAAATAATATGACAGCAGAACAGAGAAATTGACTACGATCTCTGGATGTTGGAGCGTATAAGTTAAAGGTAGAATGCCCAGATTGGTGCATTTGACCGAAGCACGAGGGGGTGCTTCATAATCTGTGTTGATGTGGTGTATTTGTTACGTCCTGTGTGTGTGTGTAATGTATTACATTGTGTATTATGTTGTGCAAACTTGTTGTTTTGTATTGCAGGCAACACTGTAAAATCTATTCTGGCATTAGTAAGAGAATAATTTGGCACTAAAAGTTCACAATCTTTAATAATGTGGTGTTCGACTCCACCAGCAGTGAACTGAAAAATCACTTGAATTGATTCCGCACAGTGACTTAAAAAAATTAGAATTTTGTTGAATGAGATCACCGTGTACTTGAATTTGAACGTGTGTATGTGCATGCATACATACACATGTACACATGTACATTCATACATTCACCAGGTCCGTTGCAGGTTGATTTGGGGGGCAAGTTTTTTGGCATGTGATTGTCGGACATGAGTTTGGAAGACAGAGAGTTAGTGGTGGGGAATTTTTTTGGTATCTGAGTAGGGTGTACTGTTGAAGATTTAGTTCTCGCTGTGTCTAGTGGGGTACTGTTGGAGAGATTTTTCATGATATCCAGAGGATGGGTAGGGTGCTTTTGAAAAAATGTCATTGCCATTCAAGAGGAATTACTTTCCCCTAAGTGGAACTCTTGCCTGAGGTGGGGGTGGTGTGCATATGCACCCAGCGCAGCCCCCAGCCTATGGACCCGTACACACATACATACACATGTATCGATTTGCTGATGTTTGTGTATATGAATAAAAGGTATAAATATAAATGCAGTATTTTAAATGACCATTTGTTAATCTGTTCCATTTGTAGTGGATCAGGGATCTTTGGAGCATTGTAATCTCCCTGATGCCAAGGACCACTCACTTCTGTGTTCAGTCGCATCCTTGACCACTGGCATGTGATCTATAAATTAGCGATGTATTTCAATAACTTACATGTTTACAAAATGCTTGTCTAGAGAGCTTTTTACCCTATCCCGAGGGCGTCACTGTGGGATTGAGTTTTCAAAAAGTACAAAAGTGGTGATGACTGCTGCCCGTGGTAAATTTGTTGCTCCATGACTGGGTGTAGGCTAGGTGTACCCACTCTTGTAGTTTAGCCATGATTTGTTTGATTATAATACAAAATTTCTGGGTTTTTATACCAGTTACCATAGGGATTGCAATATGCTTTGCCTATACCAACTGGGTAAAATTAACTCACATATTTGCAAAAGAACCAGTTAATGTTGCATTCTGGGATCATCCATTTTTTAAATACAAATTTCCAGCGAACCAAAATGTCCCACATACTATATATATCACTTTCCCCAACTCTGTATAAACTTTTTAAACATGATATGCGATTTTATGATAAAATGGTGCAAATATGAACCATTATATCAGATATACAGTGTATCCGTGTGCTATTCGTTTATTACACTGGCTGGACTTGGCGACCGATAATTTTGCAAAAAGCATAATTTATAGAATAACATCAAGTGCGAAAGTGACACATGGTAGCAAGTGTGATCAAATAAGTAAATACTGTTCATCTTGTACGTGTATACACTTTCTTAAAAACAGGCCAAAATGGTACTTTAATTCAGAATGCAATTTTAACAGGGGAATTTTTATTGTAGTGTATTGCCATTTCAAGAGATATGTGGCACTAGTGAACTTCCTAAACTGAACATATAGTTGGTTTTAAATTTGAATTAATTACTAAGACAACAGTAAGAACTTTTATAGTAGTATAAAATGACTACAGGTATGTCGGGTGAAAATATTGTAAACATTTAAATACCAGTACAATGCACTGCCACCTTAATCTGTGGCAAATATTTACCGTGTTTAATGTGTTGGCTTAATTTAAATGTAATTTACAACTATATGCATGAATTAATATGCATGAATTATGTCATTAATAAGATGTGGTCGAGTGCTACAAAAAATTAAAACTAGATGTAAATTGTTACCAGAGATATCTAGAGATAACCCAATAATGAGTACATGACTGTACAAGGCAATAGCTAGCTAGGTCTCACTCGGCATACCAGGTAGATATGCTAGGAGTACAAAGAGCGACCAAACTGATTCTTAAACTGAGATAATTTCGTTATAGTCCAGTTTACGATGTACCTAAATTTGTGTCCCGTGCAATTTGTTTGCATGAATGTTATCTACAATGTCTCGGTGAACAGAAAATCTTAGGTGACAATTTTAGGTTTTGTTTTTAAAGAAATGGCAGCCATTTTACAAAATTGTCATCAAATCACATTTCTGCATGTCTAAATAACTGCATCACCTAGAACCATAATTTTGGTGTCAAAACAAAGGTTTTAGAGGTCACATATTTCAAATATTTTACACTTGACCTTGTCTGACTTTTAAAGATGGTGGTCGTCAAAACAAATTTCACAATATCTTGACAATTATGTCACACAGAACCATCATATCTATGTCAATGTGTAGAATTGTGGTCAGCAATTTCAAATATGTTACAAATGACCTTTGCCAACATTCATATATCTGCCATTTTTTTAAATGGCGCCCATCAAAACCAATAATCGCTATAACTAAAGAACTGCATCACATAGAGCCATTATGTTGATGCCAAAATATAGATTTACAGGTGTGATGATTTCAAATATATTAATTTTGACCTTCGCCGACATTCAAATATCCGCCATTTTTTAAAGATGGCGCTTACTAAAGCTATTTGTCGCTATATCTAAACAACTACATATCCTAGTGCCATAATGTTGATGTCAAAATAGAGGTTTTCAGGTACAATGATTATAAATAAAATATTATGTTACTATTATCCTTCTCCGACTTTCATATCCTCCATCGTCAGCACACCATGTGGCTGCCAGATATTCGACGGTGTGAGACAATGAGCAAAGTCACTTCAAATGTTGTTTTATTGGCTTTATGGTGATACCGTCCCTCTAAATACACAAATAGGATTTCTAAACGTTTCACACATCCTTCTCACATCCACTCCCGGTCATCTGCATATCGAAATTATTTATTTACATATACCAATTGCGATCACAAGCCTTGTGCAGTTAAGTTGGCAGGCTAAGTTGACACCTAGCACAACAAAGTCAGTGTTGACAGTTTTAATTACTTTTTCCCTATTCAACATTATCAGCAGCTGTTAAAAGCATCCAAGTGGCAGCCTGTTTGTGTATACACGGTGACAGCCAATCCAAGTTCGTTCCTTTGAGCACAGCACATCTTCTCCATGTGTGACCACCACCTTGCCAGGAAATGTTTAGGCAGTCACTTGTTCACACAGCAGTTGAAATAGTTTTGTCTTTCCCTACCGGTATCCGAGAAGGATTGACCACCTCCTTCGTAGTCATGACCAAAGATCTGGTGGATGTGGCTGACATTCAGATGCTTTTGCATACTGTGGATAGTGTCGATCAAAAAAAAAAAGAACATCATCATAAAATCTGTTGACACTGAGGTTGTTGTGCTAGCTGTCAGCTTTGCTTACCAACTTGGCTGAGAAAGTCTTGTAGCAATCGGTATAGAGAAATCATTCCGATATGCCAATGATTGGACGTGGATGTGCGAACCGTTTGCAAATCCTTCTTGTGTATTTACGAGGGTAAGTATCACTACAAATCAATAAGACAAAGTTTGAAGTGACTGCTCTTAGTCTCACACTGGAGAATATCTGGCGGCCATATGATGTACTGAAAATGGAGGATATGAAAGTCGGAGAAGGATAACAGCAATATATTTGAAATTGTAGCACTTGAAAACCTATAGTTGGACATCAACATTATGGCCCTAGGTGATGTAGTTCTTATGATATAGGGATATTAAGCGTTGACAGGTGCCTTCTTTAAAGACGGTGGACATTTGAATGTCGGTGAAAGTCAAAAGCAACATATTTATAATCATTGTACCTGAAAACCTCTATTTTGACATCAACATTATAGCACTAGATGATGTAGTTCTTTAGTTATAGCGATAATTGGTTTTGAAGGGCGCCATCTTATAAATGGTGGATGTATGAATGTTGGCAAAGGTCATGTCTAACATATTTGAAATCGCTGACCACACATTGACATAGACATGATGACTTTATGTGACATAGTTGTTAACCGCCATCTTTAAAAATTCCGGATCTGAAAGTCGAAGAAGGTCAAATGTAAAATATTTGAAACTTTTGACCTCTAAAACCTATGCTTTGACACCAAAATTATGGTTCCAGGTGAAGCCATTAAGATATCCGGAAATGTGATTTGGTGGACATTTTAGTAAAAAGGCTGCCATTTCTTCAAAAGTAAAATTGCCACCTCAGATGTAGATGTCATTCGTACAAAATAATTGCTTTTGGCAAGCAAATTGCACGGGAATTAAGACATGGTACACCTCACTATTATGAAAGTGGGTTGACAACACTAGAGGCTAAGAGGAGACCAATTCAAAGTGTTTTAACATTGATTGTTTCTGAAGATATATTCCATGATAAATGTCATTTTTTCTAAATTAAAGAAGACAGTATAGAACCCGAGGACACAATTTTATAACGCACAGTACAGGTTGGATATGAGAATTAAAGTACTCATTCATTCCCAGAGAGGAGAGTGAAAGACTGGAACAATTATCAGGCCAGTAGCCAGGGGGGTTTATGGGGTTCACATGAACCCCCCTTTTTGTGAACCCCCCTCAAAATTGCATCTTTCAAACCACTAATTGTATTCCATGTTCGTCAAAAGCGTTAATCCCCCCCCCCCTAAAAGCTGCTGGATAGTGTTTAAGCATTACAAGGAATGTCAAGAAAGCCTGATTTGTACAGATGATAAAGGGAGATCATTATCTATTAAGTGATCATCACTGAATGTATGGGAGCCTGGCTGAGGGGTCTGTCCCCAATGTCATGTGTGAAAAGGGCAGTCACTAGAGGAATGTGTATCAAAGGACCATTTCATCCAATTAGCCATGCAGAAGGACTTCACACTATCCCAGGGTCTCCTGTTATGTAAACGCATGGGGTAACAAATACACAAGAAGCCAGTTTTACACCACATGTAAAATTGTGAGTCCTAATTGTTGTCACTCAGAGGTGACAGATGCAGACAAAATACTGGTGAATGAACGGGGTGATGATGATTTAACAATTATGAGCACATAAATTAAGCCATATAGAATAATTCATTATTTCTCATCAGAATTCTGTTAAAAAGTGAACGAAAGGTGCGGCTTTTTATTTTTAGTATGCTGATTAAGGTAACTGCCGACTGTCAAAGAGGTTATTCTCAACAATCAACAACTTAAGATGTGTATAGCGAGTGTATTTCTTACAAGCTGCAAACCCGGCAGACGAACTCATCTGGCTTAATAAGAACCATAATTTTCATCTATTGAGCTGGAACGCGAATTTCGCTGAATAATTGTATTTAACTAATACAAAATAAAGTTTAGCTTCACCTATTTTAAAATGCGTATGCTGTTGAGAAATTGTGTGGCTATATGGTTGTCGAAATACTGTGGTTGCTAGTTGCATGTTTGTAGATCTCAGAAAGGGGAGCCTCATCGCTGATGAGGAGGCAAGAATGTGTGAAGGGCCTTTATTATAAATTATTATGTCAATTTTGTGTTCCGTATAGTTGCAAAATACAGTTTTGGTTTCCTGGAGTCAGTGTGGTGTACAGGATATGGTACTTGACTGTTTGAAACCCAGAATTTAATTCAAATTCCACAAGAGGACAATAGTTTTTCTAATCTTCTATTTACCAGGCATGTTTTATAAAGGTTTGTTAATTTATTAACTTAATTATGTTTATGATAAATTATGGAACTTTTGTACATCAGATCGGATAAATATAATGTATTAATTGAGTGAAAACCAGATTGTAGATGTCACATTTTAACTGTTTATTCTGAAAAATAACTTGGACACACCCACACTCTTCGGTGTCTCGTTTATTATATTAATATGATCATATATTCAATACAACTTCACACACGTGGAAAGGTTTCGAGTAAATAATCCAGTTATATTAACAACAAACTATCAATGCGTGTTCGCTTTTATGAATATAATTGGGTGTTAATTAGGCTTAATTAGGCAACAAAATGGGACCAATCTCCACAGACCACATAGGAGTCCCACTTTGTTTGAAAACCCACCCCCAAAACGACCTTTTTATGGGCCTGCTGGTGATGCTAACGTGGTGTTTGTATTTATAAGATTAAAGAATATAAGACGAAACCACATGGTCCATCAATCTCACACCCACTTCTTTGTTCTTCCAGTTAGAAATGCAACCTTCTGCATTATGAGCCCCCACGTGAACATGTGGGCCCCTCTGCATTGTGGAAAAAAATATAACCCCACATGAACTTGTAACGCCCCGGAGGTAAAATGTGAACCTCCCCCATTGTGAAAAGCTGGCTACGGGCCTGATTATCATTATCAATGTAATTGTGACACATTTTTTTAACTCTCGATAAGCCTAAGGTTTACTTGTCCACACGCCATCAGTAACGTGTAGGTTTGTATGGCAAATTATTGTAGGCCTAGGTGAAACGTACGATTTTGCGCTCATAGCGCTGCAGTCCGCTTTCGGCCCGTAAGCATCGTGTTCTATAAGTCGATACGACTTTAGCAGGATGGATGCGACTTGTGTTTCTGTCCTTTTGGTGGGATCTGTCATTATATTCACCTATATTTTTCTAACAAATAACGTATTTCGCTATTATGCGAAATTTACATATTACTACTCGGTATTGTTTTTCTCAGGTTTTATTGTGATACCTTTTGCGCTTCTCAGACCAAAGGACATACGCAACATCAGGTTTGTGACCGAGTGGTTCATTTGGTGAAATATCCTTGGCATGGATTTGGGATGTTTTCTACAAGTTACGATATATTTGGCCGTGTTAGGGGGTACTGTATAAATACCACACGGTCCAAATGGGAATGATACACGAAGATAAAGCAGAAATGCAACTTTGTTGTGTGGGACAATTTGCGCTAACGAAGTTTTTAAATTTGCTTCGAAGCCAGAACATGGTTGTTATCAAAATACCAATAGGTGGCACCACTTGCTGCGATTACCTGTTTGCGGCGGCACTCGGACCATAATTGACCTATCCATCTCGTGACCTGTTGCCTTTTCACCAAGTATATTACTGGGTTTTTATAAAAAAAAATAGCATTATTACACCAATTGATATATATACAAGATTTCTATGATTAATGAAAATAACATTTATTAAAAATGCAAACTGCTTATTATGTCATGAAATTATGACCATCTTTTCACATGAACATTATACAGTGTATATTTTGTTTTGAAGAATAAGTAGTTTTTAAGATCATGATATTATAATATAGTTAATATAGACTGTAAATGAATGGAACAGATTATCTGCTGATTGTGTGGGTGTTAGTAGCGTGAATATGTTTAAAAATAAAATCGACACATACCTCAGAAGGGCGGGATACACATAGATAAAAGGGCCGGACCCTCGATAAGCCAAAGGGCTTCCTTGTCCACCTGCCACCTTGAGTTAATTCTCTGGGTGGCAATATTGTTAAATCTTGTTAAATATTATTATATCCTGTAAATGTGCCACAATTATCTGAAAGTCAGAGGTTAAATGTAAAAATGTTTATTATTAATAAAAAGTGAATTACCGTATCTTCGCAACCTCCATACAACATAATCATCAGTATATTGATGTTGGCTGTAAAAACGAAGAAGGACAATTAATTTAAAATAAAACCCTGTGCTATATTAAATAAAATGTATTATTATTACCCATTCGCAGAATGACGACCTGCCTTAATTGGATTTAGACAATCGTTTTTCTATTTTTCAGAGGCGTCATGGCCCTGTGGAGTACATTCTTCACTGTATTTCGGTTTCAAGTTGATGTACGTTTGCGTGAAAACTTGCCCAACAAACCATGTGTGTTGGTGTGCAATCATCAGAGCAGTCTCGATGTCATCAGTAAGAACAATATTATTTACTAGCTTACACCCATCTAATGAGGAACAAACCAAGGGCAACTATTATCACCTTTACATTATTGTCATTGTAAACTCATTCCCGCTAACCATTTAATTTTTGCTGTCACCAATTATAACATCGCATGCAGCCGATAATAGATTCCAGGTAGCGAACGTCATATGGTAAATTAAACATAATGCACTCGGGAGAATGTTTCAACTTTCAGCATTCAATTTTTCCAGTGAAGGAGGTAAATCAAGTATTTTGTTTAAATACACTCGACATTTTGCTAGTTCAGAGGCCAATGATCTAAGGAAGTGAATGACCAAAGAAAGAGATGCATGCTGTGTGGACTTTGGGCCCTTGGCATTGTGAAGATATTGTTAGTTGGTGGAGTGATGTGAATATCTATATAAGTTAACAAAAGGGATTTAATTACTGTAACTGCATATCATTTATGTAATCCAATAACTTGTATTTTTTATTTCCCTTACCTGTCTTCCAGGCATGATGGATGTGCTGCCAGACCGATGTTCTGTCCTGGCAAAGAGAGAACTTCTCTACTTTGGCCCCTTCGGCTTTGCTGCATGGCTGTCAGGACTTGTGTTTGTTGATCGATTAAACCGAGAGAAAGCTCGTAACACGATGGATATGATCGCCAATCTGATACATGACCAACAGGTTAGCACAGCGGATCACAGTTTCTTAAAACAGTTATTTTGTTGGCTTCTTCCGATGTCTTCAGAAAGAAAGTGCTGGAGATTCATCTTTCAAGGAATGTTTCCACAATGCCATCTGTATTGGAGACATTTATGTGTCATTATTACCTGTCATATATATATTCGGCATATTTTAAATCTTTATTCCAGGTTAGGTCGTATAGTTGATTTGTCAAGTTTTCTGTGCGTTCAATTTTTTCTGTCAAAAACATTGTAAGTTATAATGTACTTTAGATGTGTTTCAAAAACTTTCTGCAGCTATTTCTATAAGGAAGCTGAATACAACATTTGTAGTTTGTTCTGAAAGTGACACCAAACATTTCACAGTAGTGAAATTAATACTAGTTTTTTGTAAAACACTATCAAAACAATCACATTTTGTGATGCTAAAATAAAATAGAAACATATTTTTAGAGTAACAGAATGTAATATTTTAAAATAAGAGTAGTTTTTATCAGACTCACATCTGCTTGTTGGGCAATCACGATCTTATACATAGCATAGATGTTGCCAGTTGTATATATACAGCCACTATGTAGTGTAAAATGTATTAAAGAATTCATTCTTGTTTTCTTTGCCAGATGAAGCTGTGGGTGTTTCCCGAAGGCACTCGCAGTCACAGAGATGACGGCATGCTGCCTTTTAAAAAGGGTGCTTTCAACCTCGCCGTTTCGGCTCAGGTAAGGCTGCAAGAAAAACAGTGGGTCAATGCATACATTCACACACAAATTTATAACAATGCATTGGTCAGTTGGTTTTTAGTAATTTTGCAAAAAAATCGGCTGGTGATCTGATCCTTTCATAAAAGTACTAAAAAACAAAAATCACTACAGTAGAGCCACCCAATGATTAAAATGGGTATAGATGCTCAGTGTTACATCAAATTTAGTATTTCTAATATTCTATTGTAATAGCACTAGATTGAATGCAGTTGTAGAATCATTAAATATATATAGTATGTCCTGTTGTTGAATTGAAATTGTAAAATTTAAATTTTTACATAAAAATGCAAAACGAACTGGGATAGCACTATGTATTTTGCAATGACAATATTTCCTATATTTATAAAATGTAATGTAAATAAATGGCTGCTCTTAAAGAGTCTGAAAATTATCTGAGATGAGTCTGCAAATTATATCAATGTACATAAAACAGAACATAGATTTATGTGAAGTTACTAACTTGCTAGTAACCATAAATATACATGGGTGAAGAATTAACTAAGTACTTCATCGTTTCTTTCAACAGGTGCCTATTGTGCCTGTTGTGTTTTCATCCTACCGCAATTTCTTCAACGAAAGCAAGAAGATTTTCAACCGTGGTAAGCAGTCATATAATATAATTTCTAGTGAATGGAACAGCCTGTTGTTTTAGTCTTATCCCAGGTTTGCTGAATTTGTGCTACGCTACAGCATGGATTATATTATACGACAAGTAAAACACTGGAGCAGTCTTAGGCCACCCTCCTGTGATTGGAGTAATAATAATAAGGTTTTATATTTAAAACAAGCAATTTATCCAATATGTCAATAGAAAATAATAAAGTAAATAAAAATTATACTTAAAAATACAAGGCTGAAATCAACTGAATCAGCAATTTTTATTTATAACACTGAATATTTTTTTACAATAGGATTCAGCGATATATTTTTGGAGCCACATTTAAATGAGTTGACATCAGCTGCAGCAAACATGTGGCTAGCACTACATCTCATAGGCAGTCAGTATCCTGGAAGAATGTTCTAAGCAACTAGCCTGGTAAATAAATTAATGTAAATTGTTTCACTTCCAGGGAAAGTCATCGTAGAGTGTTTACCTCCAGTGTCAACAGAGGGCCTCACAGCAGATGACGTCACCGAACTAACAGAGTCGGTGCGCAATAAGATGCTGGATGCATTTATAAGAATATCGGGGGAGATGGAGCCATTGTGTTCAAACGAGAGAAAGGAGGATTGATTCGCACAAGTGATGGTAAAATAGCCACTGGTTCCCGATCATGTGCAGATGGATTGATTATACAGATTACGTCCTGTGCATTCATCCAACTTCAGAAGTGCAATACAACTTCATTGGTGGCGGCTGTGAACATGTGTCAGTTCCAGAGATGTGGGGAATACTAATTTACTTCTAAGGTTTGAGTGCGAGTCGTAGGTAATGCCTGTTAATATACACATTCAGTATTACCTAACTTTAAGTGGTTCACCTGATTATTATGTTAATCACCAGGTGCCACTACTTTCTCACACTTGCTCTCTAGTTTCTGATTTCTCTCTGAATGAGCATTATAGTTTGTTTATATAACTGGCTGATTTTTTATCAGTGTTGAAACTTAAATCCATATCCTACACATTGTAATTTATGCTGGTTTGTCTGTACAAAATTAATAGGTACATTGGAATTCTTCAAACAGCAGTGGTGGTATCTGTTGTCGTATTTGAAATCTTCTTGGTGCAAGAAGAACTGCAATATTTTGTGGTGGTGGTATCTGTTGTCGTATTTTAAATCTTCTTGGTGCAAGAAGAACTGCAATATTTTGTATGTCCCTGTTGGAAACATTGAGAGGTTTTTTAAATTGACATGACTTTTTTGGTGTAGTTGTACAGACGTCTGTATGTTGTTACACATACTAAAATGGAATACTGTATAGTTCTTGTATCAGACTAAAGAGTCCATTTAAGCTGATGTGTGAGAAAGAGAGACAGCTCGAATCAGGCTGACAGACAGAGAGTCACATTGATAATACAGTGTATTATAGATATTGAGTGATATATGAAGAGATTACCAAAGCTGGCTATACTAGAAATTATGTTCATATATTTTACAGATTCTTGGATCTAGTTTCATAATTGTGCAGTTTTGCAGGTCATTTTTAGCAGTTACCTGTAAGAATAGTCAACTCTTCTCCAATGTTGTGGTCCTATCTCGGATTGAACTCTTCCAACATTGCAGTGCATTCTCATATTAAACTCCTTTCCCAACATTTCAGTAGTTTCTCATATTGGAATCTTCCCACGTTGCAGTGCTATTTCATATTGAACTTCATTCCAACATTGCAGTACTTTCGCTGCTTTGCATATTGAACTCTTCCGACATTGCCATTCACATTGAACTATTTTCCAGAATTGCTGTTCATATTGAACTATATTCCAACATTGCAATGCTGTCGCATTTGGAACTCTTTTCCAACACTAGTGCTGTCGCATTTGGAACTCTTTTCCAACACTAGTGCTGTCGCATTTGGAACTCTTTTCCAACACTGTACAGTATTGTCTCGTATTACCGGTAAACAATATTTAAACATTGCAGTTTATATTTAACTATTTTCCAACATTGTAGTGCAATCTCATGTTGAACTCTTTTCCAACAGTGTACTTTGCTATCTCATGTTGAACTGTATTCCAGGATTGCTGTTTATATTGAATTATATTCCAATATTGCAGTGCTGTCTCATATTGAACTCTCTCCCAACACTGTAGTGCCGTCACCCCCTATCTCCTACTGAACTCTTCCAACATATTGATATGTTTTCAAACATTGCTATTGAACTAGTTTCTAACATTGCAGTGCTATCTCATATTACGCTCATTTTCATCACTGCTGAGCTGTAATCATATAATGTTTTGCATTACAATTAGTGCTTTATTTACAAAGCACATCCATTCACTCAGGTAATCTCAAACATAAATTAAACACATGTTCCTTTGTTCAATCATTGTTCTCATTCTTGATGTACATTTGCAGTATCATTACTAAAAGTAGTCCCAGAGAAACAGTATCAAGAAACAAATTAAAGCTAGAGTAAAACGCGAACAAACTGCTACTGAATTTATTGTATATAGAGAATATACAATAAAAAATAAGTTCATTATTAATCGATCTTAATTACTCTCCACGTCTGGGGTGTGGCCAGTCTACAAGTTATAATTTGTCTGAGTTATTTAGTATTAGCTGACCCTGTTATGTTTATGCACAAACAGTGACTGTTTCTTATGTTGTGTGCATCAATATTACTAATGATTTTAATTTTTAGTCCATTTTATGAAAAGTCCCTGTTTCTTCAACTATTTAACCAGAAACAGGAAAATGAGACATCAACACATTCAGACATCGTTTCTAATGTGTTTTCAAAGCTATCTGCAAGAGAGCGCCATAGTAATATACAACACAGGGTTAAAGATTACGCCTTGATTTGATATTTTACTCATTTTAGATATGTTTCAAGACAAATATAATTGACCTATTATCCACTGCAAGATGCTAGCTCATTCGTACAAATTATTTATGTTTTGGTGAAGTTATTTTTCTTAATGATTCTAACAAAAGTATTCTAAAACCAGTGATGTACCTAACAGTACTATTTAAATTATTCACACTACAGAGTTGAATATCTACGAACCTGATTTACAGTGAGATTTAGCAATCGAGAGGGAGTTTTAATGTTGCACCTGCATTGCTCTGACAGTCTGTAATGATGTGGTATTTTTTTAAATGGAGTCCGAGTATCAGATTGATAGTGGAGGGTATAATGTGCGTTCACATCAGTTAGAAATATTCTTTTCTGTGGTGCTGATTTCTGCAAGAAAAAGCCAGCCACTATGATTGATCTTTGGAATGATGAATGAGAATTGATTAGGTGTTTCACCAATTGCTCAGTGAAATATTAGTTTTATTGCTGATGAAGTGATGGTGGTATTTTACTGTATAATAATACTGTAAGAATAAACCAATGTGTGCCTAACATTTATTGGTGCATTGTTCGAAATTGTAATACAGTGTAACCTCTCTATTAAGGTCACCTGGATGGAAGTGACCTGAATAGTGAGGTGACCGTATTTTTGGGACTCATTTCCTATACTTTGCTGCATATGGAAATAATTGAGGACTGTGCTAGGGGGACCTTAATTTTGAGGTGGCTGTATTACCGAGGTGACCTTAATGTGAGGTTTGACTGTACAGAAATTTAGATTTTTGTCACTCATGAAAGCTTTATTAGTAGAACGTTTCACACTTCTTTATCTGTTTGGTGTGGATTAAAGTGAACTGGTGTTGTCATGGTTCGTTAAATTAATTGTTCCGTATGAAATTGTGCATCTAGTATAGGTGTGTGTGTGCATACATCTGACATGTCACGAGATAAGTTAAGGGTTGGTCACATGTTTGCATGCAAAGTCCAACAAATGTTATACATTTAGGGATCGTCTCAGAACGTCGATGTCCGATATTAAACAAAATTACTTTCATCTGGCCCCACCCCCCACTCAAATGAAAGTTTGTCAACATTGATATGATGATGTGTTAACTGTATCAGTCCGAACTCCTCCTCCAGATGAAAGTAATTTTGTCTGATATCGGACATCGACATTCTGAGATGTTCCCTTAGCATTGATTCAAACCACTCTCCCCACCAATACATGGAGTGTGGTTTGCGATTTGTACGATCGAAAGTGGCTATTAGCACAATTTCCATTAACATGTTTAATTCACTAGGTGACACCATTGTAGCAATATATTTCTCTGCGATATATGGTGACGACAACACCACTACCCCCCGTATTTTAGGACATTGCATACTTGTACTACCATCCTTTAGTTAACATATATTTGTAGTAAATTCTTTGAATAATTTGGATTGAAAAAGTCTCGCTAGGTCTTATCTAAGTTAGTCATTACTGTTTGTTGCGTACAACTGTGAGACCTTTTAAGTGTCGTGCTGATAAATGATACTATGATAAATGATACAACTATATCCAGAAGAAATCCAGATGTTAAACATTTGTTTTATCTGTGTGTAACCCCCTTCTGAAATACTTGTCATATTAGCCCTCTAAGAATGTATACTTTCTGACATATGATGTAAACTGATCCATGACTAACTTTAAAATGACTTACTCTGATGATTCCACGTAATTGTGGTTGGTGTTGACATTGTATGTATTAGGATAAATATAACTAATGCAAGAAAGGGGCAAGTGTTTAATGCAAATACTTGTTCATCGTTATCCAATATAGAACATTTATTATCTACGCATTCTGGATTGCTGTTTGATTAGTATATTTTCTGATAGGTGGTGATATTACCAGCCTGTTTGTTTGATACTAGGATGCTTTAAGGGACATTTTGACTGGTGGTACACGTATTTACATATGAGTGGGCAGGAAATTGAAATATAGTTATGACATGTGTCAACTATTTCTGCAGTGGTATTTTGTTGATCTGTGAATGTGATTGTATAATAATGTTTAGATTTGTTGGATCAGTTGTGTCCTTGTGTTTACATTTTATGTTATTCTCACCTGGCAATGTACACGTACGTATGCACATATGGATGTGCAACTCAATACAGTGGAACTTCATAAATCCAGACCGCGGTAACCTGGAAACCTTGGCATCCACACATTTTTTCATAGGAACGGAATTTCCAAACGCTAATTGCCTGTTATGTGCAGGCGTGTGGTGAATTCCATTGTGGGATTAGAATTGACTCTCCAATTCGAGAATGGAATTGATTTTCAAAAGTTATGTGGAATTGGAAGCCATTTTTGGGGGTTCAAGTACAAATAGTGTTACAATGAATTGGAATTTAATATTTCTGTAGGAATGGTTAAATTGGAATGTTATTTTTGCAAAGTGGAATTGGAATTTATCAATTGGAATTGACAAAAAGGAATTAACCCCATGTCTGGTTTACGTGCACGATTAGGTTATCCAAAAAACTTGTTACTACGGACATATATATATATACAGGGGACCAAAGTTTCCAGAATTAGGAGGGTCCTATGTGTGTGTTTGTATGTATTTATATGAATATACTGTACAACTTTGTTAACTTGGTCTTGATCAATTAAATATAAATCAAATCAAAATGTACAAACATACACCTAGTTGGTGAAGACCCAAAAACTTTTTATGAGTGGGTGATGTGTTGATTGTCACCAAGTATTGCATGGGGAAAATCAATCTATACATATGCACCACCTACCAAATGGAACATATACTAATACACATTGATGTAATCATGTTATTGTGCATATAAAAACTGGGCAGTGTGGTCAGTAATGTTTTGGCAACTGTGTCACATCAGTTAACTCCGGAAGGTAATGGCTGTGGTTTTGGATCATTCAAATTCGCAAGTCCTATATCATATTGATATGGTGGGTGGTGGCTTGAAACAATATGAAACACTTCACTTTCTGTGGATTTATGAGGTCACCCCTAAGTCAACACACACATGGATAACTTGGATGTGTTTCAAGAGTTTTAACAAAGTTGTACAGTTTATGCATATACATTGTATATACAGCTGTATCTAATGTACACTGACTGGTTACATGTATCTACCTGTTTTTAATCTATGTATCTTGTGTTTGCATCTGAGTTTTTGGCAGAGTAATAAAAATACTGTCTTCTAACTTTTTGTTTGTTTGCTTTGTACTTTGTGATGAATTCAGTGGCTGTGTTAGTGATTTGGCCTTTTTTCATCACTATATTGGACTCTGTGTTGTTGCTTGCATAAAATTGCATATGCATATTTTGTAAATATTGTTAATTTCATTATTTTTTAGATAGGTTGTTTGTGCATATCTTAGGGGTAATTTGTAAGTTGCATTTCCTAGGTACCTAGTTTTAATTTGAGAAATACACTAGTTTTTATTTTTGACTTTCACTGACATTTGACAATTAGTCTGCCATCACCAAACACAGTTCTAGTCAGGACAATTAACTCTACCTTCAGTATGTTCTGCCATGTGGCATGTCCTTAAAGGGGAACTGAAACAGAGCTGTCATGTGCTATATATTTCATATATAATCTTCATCTTCTATGTGCCATGTCTGTCACAGGCATTGGCGATCATGGCCTTCCAAACAACACGGTCGTGGGTAGTTTGTAGCAGTTCTGTTGTGTTCCTTCCACACCATGTTGACAGACTATCTATTATTTTTATTCTCTGGCATCCTCTGGATCTTTTTCCTTCTATCTTTCCTGTTGTTACTACATGTTCTAACTTTTTCTTTCTCATGACATGGCCTATAAATCATGCTTGTTGTGTTCTAACTTTGTTGATGATCTTTCTTTTTCATTTGGCTGTCCTAAGGATGACTTCATTGCTTTGTTTTGCAGTCCATGGCACTCACAGCATTCTTCTTAAGAACCACATTTCAGTGGCTTCTATGTTTTTTGTGAACTTTTGATTATTGTCCAATATTCACATCCATATAGCAGTATGGGCTCTATGTAGCATTGCAGTACACATTTTCTCACTTCAATTGATATATTTTTGTTTGTTAAAATGTTTTTCATGTTGTGAAAAGCTGTTTTGACTTGTGCAATTCGTCTCTTGATCTCATCGTTGCATTGACCATCGGATGTTATTATTGATCCCAAATAATTAAACGTTCGAACTTGCTTTAAAACAGTGCCATATGCTACCATGTTGCATGTTGGAGTGTAATTTTTCTTTGAGATGACCATGGTTTCTGTTTTCTTTTTGTTCAGAGACAGACCTTTTTTCTCATTTTCCCTTATTACTGTATCTAGCATCTGTTGTAGATCTATTTCGCTCTCAGCAATCAGTACCGTGTCGTCTGCGTATTGTAAATGATTCATGTTGTATCCCCCTACTTGAATGCCTGGCATATCATATAATGTGCGTAAGATGATCTCACTGTATAGTGAAATGAGATCGGGTGATAGGACACACCCTTGTCTTACACCACGTTTTATTTCTTGACATTTACTGATGTCGTTTTCTATTCGTATTGCTGCTGTTTGTTCACAGTACAGATTTCTCACAACTCTCAGATCTTTCCCATCAATGTTCAAACTCTCCAGCATTTATATTATTTCTTCATGATGAATTGTCAAATGCCTTTGTGTAATCAATAAAACATACATACAGATCTTTCTGCACTTCCAGTGCTCTCTCAATCAGTGTTCGTAGGATGTATATTGCATTACTTGTACCTTTAGCTTCTACAAATCCACACTGTTCTTCAGCAATTTCCGGCTTTATTTTGTTTCTCATCCTGGTCATAATAATTTTAAGCAACATCTTGGTGAAGTGACTCATAAGACTAATTCTACGGTGTAGTTCACATTCAATTGCGCCTGGTTTCTTTGGTATTGCTACAAAACTGGATCTTGATAAATCAGTTGGGATTCTTCCGCTGTCATATATTTTGTTAAAGAAGTCTGTTACTATATCAATACCAAATTCATCTAAACACTCAATCATTTCAATGGTAATATTATCTGGTCCTTTTCCCCTTTTTCATTGATCTGATGGCTTTTCGAACTTCGTCCATCAATATAGGAGGACCATCAAAGTTCTTAACTGATGGTTTTTCACCCCTTTCATCATCGTACAGTTCACCAATATATTCTGACCATCTCTAGAGTATTTTGTCTTTGTTCATTATTATGTTTCCTTCTTTAGATTTCAGGCAACCTGTAGCTGAGCATGTTCTTTTCCCCGTGATTTCTCTTATTCTAGCATGCATGGATTTTGTGTCGTGCTTATGCTTCTGTTAAATTTTGTTGCATTGTTCATTAAGCCACATCTTTTTTGCTAGATTACATTTGGCCATTATATCCTTGTTCATTGCTACATATGCATCACGATTTTGCTTAATTTTCCTCATTTCATCCATCAACATTAGAATATTGTCAGTCATCCATTTTTTCTTTGCTTTTCTGCATTGCCTAGGAATAGTTTCTTCTGCAGTCTGTGTGATTGATTCCTTCATTTGTTCCCATTGGTCGTCCACATCTTGAATGTCATTCACAACATTGAAACTGTTTTGTACTGCTACATTGAATTTCTCTTTGATCGCTGAATCTGATTTTAGTACATTCATGTATATATATATAATATAAGTATGCATTAATTGTGACAGAAACCTCTTCAATTATAAGATCAACAGAAAACACTTATTTTGTTCGATGCATAAATCGGCAAGATAGAACACTACGTATTAGACGGGCAGCCAAGAGGGTATACCTAAAAATTGAGTATGACTCATTTTTTAATGGATTATTGATAACAAGGGTGTCTAGAAACTGAATCCGCCAGGTGCCACCCTGCCATCTGACTGTATATAACCCTGCATTATATACAGTCATGAAATATGTAATAACATACACATACATTCATTAGTCTATTTACTGACTTAGTAATTTCAGTGTCAACATGACTTAGTAATTTCATTGTCAACATGTATTTTTAACATCAGTTCATGACAAGTTCATGTATACTGTACCTTGATATGATGTATGTGTTTGATGTCTAATGTGATTGATTATTATGTGATCTGATTTGTAAGTTTTGTTACAAAATTATACTATAATTAAGTTATCTTGATTACCATAAAATGATATTTAACCAAATTGAACAAGATTGTGCCCAGAACAAAACTCCTTCTGGGGGTCTTGTTATGGGTGGCAGTATTCTTCTGGGCACAGTCTTATTCAATTTGGTTAACTATAATTTCATGGTAATATTATGCCACCCATAACAAGACCCCCAGAAGGAGGGTAGACCAACCAGAACAAAACCCCAGAAGGCAGGGTGGGCCAACCAGGACAAGACCCCAGAAGGAGGCTGGGCCAACCATAACAAGATCCCAAAAGGAAGGTGGGCCAAGCATAACAAGACCCCAAAAGGAGGGTGGGCCAAGCATAACAAGACCCCAAAAGGAGGGTGGACAAGAATGCCATTGCCTTACCGAGTGTTCAACATTCCAACATACGAATAGCTGACAAGAAATGTTAACACAATAACTAGTGAAGAATAAAGTTTGAAAATATTCTTCCTGGATGATTATTCTCACTGTCACCTGTGCTACGAGTGAGTCTTGCTCTATGTCTGTCTGCAGGGTGCATCAGTAAGATTGTCATCAGTGGGGTGGCTGTGTACCTTGGGGATGATGCCATAGACATGGTGGGTGTGTCCAACTGCCCCGTGTGTGTCAGTAACCTCTGTAGGAGCCTTGTTCAGAACACTATTGATATGCTGACCTTTAGATGCTGGCACTGAGAGTGATCACTGTCTAGATGCATTGCATCAAGTAATAATAATAATAAGATTTATTTATTTATACAAATAAATACTGTGTTTAAATACAACATTGATCAAAAATTTGGATAGGATACAGAATGTAAATACACATCTGTAAAGAAAATATTACATGTTTCAATCATTGTTCAGATAATCTGAAATACATAGCAAATTAACTTAACAGAAATAAATTATTGTCTTTATAAATGACAGTGGTGCAGTTGATTACTCACCCTATGTATGCGTCAGGTGCATGTGGAGAGAAGGGTAAATGCTACAACCTGCTACAGGTGTACCTGTCCAGTTGGAAGGGCTGGTGACAGGTGTGAAATAGGTAAGTCACTCTCCGTTTTGTGTCATTTCACAATGTTTAGTTGAGAATTGAGAAGAAAGTGGTAGAAGAAGAGGGAGACCATCAGTAAAAGATAAAGGTAAGTTCTTATACAGCGCAGTATCAGCCCTTAGGACTGCTCAAAGCACTTTACACTTTCTCTCTGGCAGATCTGTTTAAATGAAATCTCAATCGAGAGAATCCGGTTTTGAGTCCTTTGCTGCCGCGTCAAACATTGAGCAAATTCTTTCACTCTTTGTTGTAACAGTTCAGTCAGCTGTATGGTTACCTGAAAAAGACAGCAGTGGATATTTGTATATGAATTGTCTTTGTGCATTAATTGCTGCAAGGCTGAATGCTTCCCAGAAAAGTTGCAATGGTGTTCGATTGAACATGTCTGCCAGGGAGTGAAGTATAAAAATGCTTTGAACAGTCCTGAGGACTAGATAAGAACTTACCTTTATGTGTTGCGTCTCTTTAATTATGACCATTTGTTGAAGGTATTGCTGTGAGAGACCCGATGTTCAACTACACGTCATACATCGGCTACGAGACCCTGCCCGATGCCCTTATGGAGAACAGGTGATCCTTATGTTCAAGGCTCAGCCAGTGCAGGACAGTCTGTTGCTGTATAACACCCAGAGCGACGAAGGAAAGGGTGACTTCATCTCCCTCGAAATCAAGAACAGACGTATCAAGTTCAGGTTCAACAGTGGTTCAGGTACGGCGTGTCTTCATGTAAACGATGTAGTCTGTTCCTAGTTTTTCATGTATTACTTATTTTAATGTTCTTAAGAAGTTCTGTTGTTGCATGTAGGTACTACATGATGATTGTGGCTGTTGTTGCATGTAGGTACTACATGGTGATTGTGGCTGTTGTTGCATGTAGGTACTACATGATGATTGTGGCTGTTGTTGCGTGTAGGTACTACAAGGTGATTGTGGCTGTTGTTGCATGTAGGGACCACTTGGTGATTGTGGCTGTTGTTGCATGTAGGTACTACATGGTGATTATGGCTGTTGTTGTGTGTAGGTACCACTTGGTGGTTGTGGCTGTTGTTGCATGTATGTACCACTTGGTGATTGTGGCTGTTGTTGCGTGTATGTACCACTTGGTGATTGTGGCTGTTGTTGCATGTAGGTACCACTTGGTGATTATGGCTGTTGTTGCATGTAGGTACCACTTGGTGATTGTGGCTGTTGTTGCATGTAGGTACCACTTGGTGATTGTGTCTGTTGTTGCATGTAGGTACCACTTGGTGATTGTGGCTGTTGTTGCATGTAGGTACCACTTGGTGATTGTGGCTGTTGTTGCGTGTAGGTACCACTTGGTGATTGTGGCTGTTGTTGCATGTAGGTACCACTTGGTGATTGTGGCTGTTGTTGCGTGTAGGTACCACTTGGTGATTGTGGCTGTTGTTGCATGTAGGTACCACTTGGTGATTGTGGCTGTTGTTGCATGTAGGTACTACATGATGATTGTGGCTGTTGTTGCGTGTAGGTACTACATGGTGATTGTGGCTGTTGTTGCATGTAGGTACTACATGATGATTGTGGCTGTTGTTGCGTGTAGGTACTACATGGTGATTGTGGCTGTTGTTGCGTGTAGGTACCACTTGGTGATTGTGGCTGTTGTTGCGTGTAGGTACCACTTGGTGATTGTGACTGTTGTTGCGTGTAGGTACCACTTGGTGATTGTGGCTGTTGTTGCGTGTAGGTACCACTTGGTGATTGTGGCTGTTGTTGCATGTAGGTACCACTTGGTGATTGTGGCTGTTGTTGCATGTACGTACCACTTGGTGATTGTGGCTGTTGTTGCATGTAGGTACCACTTGGTGATTATGGCTGTTATTGCGTGTAGGTACCACTTGGTGATTGTGGCTGTTGTTGCGTGTAGGTACCACTTGGTGATTGTGGCTGTTGTTGCATGTAGGTACCACTTGGTGATTGTGGCTGTTGTTGCATGTAGGTACCACTTGGTGATTGTGGCTGTTGTTGCGTGTATGTACCACTTGGTGATTGTGGCTGTTGTTGCATGTAGGTACCACTTGGTGATTATGGCTGTTGTTGTAGGGACGGCGATCCTGAAGAGTAAGGAGACAGTGAAGCCGGGAATGTGCATGACCATCGTAGTCAGCATCAACGGCGGTGAGATATTCAACTCATGCCAGATTCAACTCATGCCAGATCCAACGTTGTAATAGGATATGCTGAAGAGTAGATATTGAAACAACTGCTGTATTTTCAATGTTGCCAACAGAATCTAGACACTGCAAACTTGTGTAGCTAGAGTGATATGAAATGTGTAGATCAGGTCTATGCGAAACAAGAGGTTAACTAATGTATGAATGAATTGTACCATTAGACTGTAGATATGAATTCTTTGCAGTAAAATGTTGTCCTTGAATATTGAAGGGCACAGTGACAAAGCAATTTTAATAAGATAGAGAGATAAGGTAATTATGTGCAATCGTACCACTAGATCATGCTAACAGAAGTAATGGTCTGATACAAAGTATTTATTGAGCGCAAATACCAAATATGCCAAATACTTATTGACTATTTTTCCACACAGAAACAGAGTTGTAGGGGAAAGAAATCTTGTGATTTGCTTTTGTAGTCTTGTAGAGTTGGATGAACCATATGAGGTTTAATGATATCTATGTTCAAAATACAGCATTGATGCCTTATATTTTAAATTCCAGTATGTTATAATGAAAATGTCAAAAGCACGTGGTAAAGAAACGTTAGATTTTCATAATAATTTATTATTTAAAGATTTATCGACATGCTTGTCTGCTGTGGATATCTGACCTGGTGAAAACTGGATGCTCATTGGTTCCAACATGAACTCAGTTTATGGTGTGTTGATCTACATTTAGCTGGGTAATGTTGGGTTTTTGTCTATGTTGGGGGTAATAAGCAAAGTTCACATAATTCAAGTATGTATATTATCAACAGTAACTTGTGTATTATTTATTTTTATATAAAGAAACAATGTTTCCTCAAGAAGAACATTATTTTGTTATTCCCTAACTTGAACTTGTTTGAAACATTTGACATTCAGTAACACTGTCTCTTGAAACTTGTATTTAAAAACTCAGCTGGCAACATATTGTTGAATATAATGCACCTTTATGGTAAACACATCAAGACCTGACATTATGTTAATTTAGCAAAGAACAAGTCGATTCGTACTTAAATCTAGAGAAGGGAAAACAAAAAGACTAGTCGCTCATTACCTCTGATCATGAGGTAAAGTAAAAGAGAATTGCCTGTTTTAATACACATGTTTGTCTGAAAATATTGTTGTCATACTGATTACTAATGCCTAGTATTATTAAACATGTGTGTACATGTTCATAGATGTATAAATAAATGTATCTTGTTATGGCAAGTGTACCCTGATAATCTAGAAACCAAAACGTCAGGACATAATATACCTTGCAAAATCCAGACAAATACATTAGTGATTAACGCCCATACTGTATGAAACATGTCACAATTGCACAACCAACAAAAGTACCTGGTAAAAACAGTTCGGTATTATCCAAAGTTTTGCAAACAACTACATTTAAAAGTTGCAAAACTGACTATTGCATTACAGCAGTACACATCCAAGTACTGCACCCATCCTTGGCAAACACCCCAGAAGATTTATATCTCAGCAGTATAACCTCTCATCCTAGAGTACAGTTGTAGTTGTCGAACATTAGCATGTGGTCGCCTACTGACGTCTTTCTGTAGAAACCGTGCAAGTTGGCTCCTTTCCTCCAGCCATCTTTTTACTGCATAGCACATAGGCAACATTTGCATCATGTGTAGGTGTGTTATGGTATGTACAAATGGGTAATGTTGGGGGTGAAGTGTTGTATTAATGCCCTCTTCAGGTTGAAATACTCCCATGTTAATGGGTTTTCTCTGTGAATTTAAAACTATTGATGTATAAATTCCTACATTTTCATCCCAATTGGGTTATTTGTCTTCCACCCTTGTTTCCACAACTGTGTTTCTTCCTACCTAGCTGCCATTGCCATGTTATATGTGGCATGCTAATTTGCTGTGCTATTTCCAATAGTTGTTTAAGTGGAATTAACTTAGTTTAGGTAGAGTTATTGTAAACGGCTGAAGTTATTGAATGGAATAAGTGTGTGTGCACTACCAGTAGTGTATGGATCATAACACTAGCAGGTATCGAACCTGCCACACACAACACTGAAACACTATTGTCGTAAACAACACAGTTCAACAGTTTTTAAATAAACAAATGACATAGTATGTCTGCATTTACAACACAATACTCTGACAGCATTCAGTCACAAATATATTGTTTACATTGTTGGAAAAGTCATATGGTACATACATGTATCCAAAATTTTATAAACTAGGGTTAATGTTAAGTAAAGAGATAATATATGTTTGTATCATTTAACAGAAAAAATAATACAATATATACTTGTTATGAAACTATCTGAACAAACGTAAACCCACTTTTTCAGTGTTAAGCTCCCAACTGTATATGTATCCTCACTTGTTATATTAAGCCACCGGCCTGCTCCTGTAACAGAAAACCAAATTTATATTACATACATGTATAAATGCCTATCAACTCTCTGTCTTCTTCTCTTTGATACAATTTCTTATATCAAACATTCTTGACCTCCGGCCATTTCAAACTGGCCGATGGGTAGCTCTCATAATCCCACCTCTACTCAACCATAGCTTTTGAAATGACACCATGTGTGTGTGAACGTGTGTACGTGTGCGTGTGTGTGACACGTGTCCCTGTCCACTGTGTATATCAGTCAACTTTCTACATCCCCAGGAGAGGCAATCTTATCAGACCACCATTTATGTTATCTGCTGAGGGAGTAGAATGATCTCACATTGTGCAGGTGACTTGTGAAAGACCCTGCATTGCCATCTCTTCTCTAGGGGCGAAAAGTTCCCTCCTGGGAGAGAGAGCCAAGACACTTGTTGATGTCAGCAGGAGACTTATTAAGCACAATAAACATGCCTCTGCAAACAAATATAGAAATAGAACCAGAGCAGGTCTGGAGACAATAAATAAGGAAGAACTCATTGAAGCATACTGCTGGACACCAACTTGGGTAATGTTTAGGGAGGGGATATTCATACAATAATAGTTTGCCTAACTGGACAGGATCTTGGTTACGTTGGAAGTACATTATTACTTAAACAGACACTCCGGATTTCGACATACACATCTTTCGAAACGGTGTACACAATGTTAGTGATCAGCAGTTACAATGGTAAAATATAACCTAAAACGAATTAGTATCTACATACACACATGTCATATACATACAGTTGAACCTCGGCTTACGGTCACCTCATTAGTACAGCCACAATGCAATTAAGGTCACCATAGGACAGTCCCAAATTACTTCCATATAGTGTAAAATATAGGAAATTAGTCCCACTAATATAGTCACCTCGATATTCAGGTTACTTTCACCCAGTCCCAATGGTGACACCTTAACAATGAAGTTCCATATATATATATATATATGTACACACATATATATATATGAGTTGATATTACAAGATTCCACTGTGTTATAACATCTAACGTCAAATTTACGACATTCGATAAATACATAATTTAATTGATATATCTGTTAATACAGGCTACAAAAATGTATTTACTATATTTGGATATGTTTATTTATTTAATGATGTCTAATTTAATATCGTTTACATGATCTGTACACGTAAGGAGACTAGGGAGTAAGCCTGGAAAGGAGACAGAGGAAACGAGAAGGCCTAAACGAGCGCAGCAGGGAAAATATTGGAAAGGAAAATCAGAGACACAATCACTGAATGTATGACAGAAAATGACCTGCTGAGTGATAAGCAATTTAGATTCATCAAGGGCCGTTCTACTTGCATTTCAACTATTGAAAATACTCGATTCATGGACTGAAACATTGGATAATGGAGGATGCATAGACGTATATTGTGTTTTTGAAAGCTTTTGACAAGGTTTCACATATTCGACTCATTGAGATACCCTAAAGATAGAGCATGAAATGGAACATTCTTAACTGGGATACAGCTCTGCTGGCCCACAGAAGACAACAAGTAAGAGTAAATAACACATTTTTAAATTGGCAGGAGGTAATCAGTGGAATACCACAAGGATCGGCTTTCTTAAAGAGCAAGTATCTCCTCAGAGGAGATATGATTGAAATGTATTAGATACTAACAGGGAAATATGATCCAGTAGACTCATCCAGATGACCATAACACACTACAAGAAGTTTTAGAGAAACTGACAAAGATTAATATAACAAACAGCATAATGGCAATTATTAGAAGGTCGTTTACAACCATAAATTAAAATAGTAAATAAAGCTTTAGCAGGGAGTCATTTAGATTATGCAGTAAGCATATGGTCCCCTTATAAACAAAAATATAAGGATGCGATATAAAATGTGCAGAGACGTGTAACTAAGCAACTCCCAGGAATTAAGGATACTACTTACCAGGAAAGACTTAAGAGGTTGAAACTCTCTACATTAGGATATAGAAGAACACGCGGAGATATGATAGAAGTATATAAACTGTTAAAAGGCAAGTATGATATTTATGTATCTTCTAACATTGTCATGTTATGCAAAGACTGTGAAATAACGGAAGGAACAAGGGGTCTTAGTTTGAAATTATTCCAAGAACGTTCATATATAAATACAAGAAAGGAGAGTTTTTCAAACAGAGTTACAAAGTTGTGGAACAATTGACCAGAACAGGTAGTAAATGCACCAAGTATCAATTCTTTTAAAAACCGTCTAGATAACCACTGGTGAACGGAAGAATTCCTCTACGACTACAAAGCCGTCTTGCCAGGAAGCCGTAGAGCTTTTAAAGAAACAAGCGCAGATCTGACCACCGAGGCCACCTCCTATGGTCAGAAATAACCTAGGTAAACCTAAGTAAGTAATTTTGTTACATTGATGGATAACGAAGCACATACGAGAGTGCACCACCTAAAACTATTTAAAAGGAAGATGTCGATTAAATATTAGAAATAACACCGACGCACAGACGTATGAAACAGTTTCCCACAGTCTGTGGTAGACTATTCGCCGATGCAGTCGTTTGACACAAAAATATATAAGTTATGGCAAAATCACCCTATGAAAACTTAATACACTGCCCCACTCCTATCTAGGATTGTGTCAGACGCATGCGCACAGTCCGAGCAGATTTCAAAAGCTGGAGCTGGCATGTCAGAGGCAGAGGCAGTATTGCATAGTCAAGCCAAAAGAGGACCTGTAAGAACCTGAAAGATGTTATTCACTTTACTTTTCAGGTCTTGAAAATGACCCAGCAACATAGAAGTTCATTTTTTGCAAGACAAAAGAGAGAATCAGGAAGTGGGAGACACTGGAGCCGTTACTGCCTATGATACAGAGCTAACTGCACCAATGATCGGCTCGGGACATCTCATCGGTTGCTCCTCATAACGCTACTCTGGAAAGTAGTGTCACAATCCTGATCTCTCACAGCTGACCCACCCCGTGTGGCTGTACTCTGCAAGGGAGGGATATATCGGCTCCTAAGCCATACGTCGTTCCCATAGACGTTGTGGTCATCCATGCCACGTGATATAACCCTATATATTGAGCACGTCAAGCTGCAATTAACATAGAAAATTTACCTGCCTCTATACCCTGCCAAACACAGGCAGCCGGAATTGTGGTGTGTGAACTTCAACATTAATTAATCTTGCATATCTATAACTAGTGAAGTTATTTATTCGTTAGAATGGTATTAAAACTTTGGTCATATGTTATGTTACATGATATGATGTAGTAAACGTATGTATACGCGGTGTACATAATATTACTAATCTATTATATGTATTCTGATGTATGCAAGTTCATGGATAGTTATGGTTGACGCCAGTAGGGGCGAATCCAAGATGGCGCACACAATGGGGGAAAAAAGTCAAATCATATTTATTGTCTATGTAAAATACCAACAACGGTTAAAGTACAATACACAGTGCGGCATAAAGGGTGAATTATAAACGGGGAGAGATGATAGGAGAACTTATGTTTACTCCGCCGTGGTGCGTTGCATTAATAAATGTTTCAACTAGAGCATTTCTTCTAGTTTCCAGCACTCGGTAACGTTCTATTCTGTATCTGTATTTTGACTGGCAAAATGTCCTATGGACACATCACGCCAGTGCGCATGGTGGCTCTTATGGATTAATTTTTTACATGTTGGGCTAGGCTAATCTGGAATGAATTCAGTGACGTACTTGATACAATGCTTGGAGGTAGAGAATTCCACTCTTTTATTGTGACTGGGAAAAAGCTGTTTCCAAATATGTTTGTCGAGTGCCTGATTTGTACTAACTGTTTATTATGTTTACGTGAGCATCTGGTGTTGCGTTTGGTGTATTGATCTAGTGGGATATCTATGAGGTTATGTTCCATTTTATATAATATGCTAAGTCTTTGGGTTTTTCTTCGTGATTGGAGGGTGTCCCACTGGAGATCTTTAAGGAGTTGTGTTACCGTTCCAGGCTCTCTAGAATAGTTGTTCTTACAAAATCTGGCGGCTTGTCTCTGGGTTCTTTCTATGAGTTTGATATTTCTTAGGCAATGTGGATCCCATGATGCTGACGCATATTCAAGTATGGGGCGGACAAGGGTTGTGTAGGCTATGGACTTGATTTGGGTTGGGCATTTATTTAAATTTCTTCTAATCATTCCCAATGTCTGTTGTGCTTTTTTTGTGACCGAGTTGCTTTGTATTGTCCAATTTAATGTATTTGATATATGTATGCCAAGATAACAGTGTGATTCAACAGATTTAAGTTGTTGTCCGCAGAATGTGTAGAGATTTGGTGTCGGTTTTCTTGAGGCTATTGTCATTGTATAACATTTAGTGGGGTTGAATTTCATAAGCCACGTGTGTTGCCATTTCTCAAGTTTGAGCAGATCGTTTTGGAGGACAGATGTGTCTTGGTCAGTTTTAATCGGTGAATATAACAGGCAGTCGTCTGCAAAAAGGCGAACAGTTGAGGAAAGATTGTCTGGCAGGTCATTTATGTAAAGTAGGAAAAGTAGGGGCCCCAGTACTGTGCCCTGTGGTACCCCAGAAATGACTTGAGTTGATGTTGACTTAGATCCATTTATAACGACCTGTTGAGTTCTTCCTGTAAGGAAGCTATTTATCCATGATGATATTGGGCCTGTGATGCCATAGTGTTTGAGTTTGTGGATTAATCTTTTATGTGGAACTTTATCGAATGCTTTGGTGAAGTCAAGGATGGCCATGTCTACAGATTTCTTCTCATCAAGTGATTTGCTTATGTCATGGATTGTTTGAATTAATTGTGTTTCAGTTGATCTTTTGGCACGGAAGCCATGTTGGTGGTCAGTTAGAATGTGGTGCTGTTCAAGATGTTTCATAATGTGACTATGTATGATGTGTTCAAGAAGTTTAGAAACCACAGGTGTTAAGGATATTGGTCTGTAGTTAGATGTTTCTGCTCTACTTCCTTTCTTAAAAATTGCTGTTACATTGGCTTCTTTCCAGGTATTGGGGACTTGTCCAGAGTCAACAGATGATTGGAAAATGTCATGTATTACTGGTGCTAGATGAGAGGCATATCTGTTTAAGAACCATGGTGGAATGCCATCTGGTCCTTGCGATTTAGAAATGTTAATTTTGGAAAGTTGATCAAGTACTCCTTTAAGTGTAATTGTTAGTTTGGGGATTTCTCCATGTGGACTTCTGGCCATATCTGGTAGGGTGGAATTTCCTTCGTGTGTGAAGACACTTTGGAACTGATTGTTTAAGGCTTCTGCTTTATGTTTGTCGTCGCTAATGATGTTACCAGCAATGTTAAGGTCCCCAATACCCTGGTTATCCTGTCTAAGTTTAGAAATGAAGCTCCAAAATGATTTAGGTTTCTCTGTTATTGTTGTTGTCAGGAATTGACTTATGTAGGATAGTCTAGCAGAACGAAGGTGTTTATGCATGTTTCTCCTGATGTCACAGAATTCTTTCCAGTCTTCTGGATTTCTAGTTCTTTTTGCTTTGTTATATAGCTGTTTCTTTATTTTGCACATTTTCTTTAAATCTTTATTGAACCAGGGAAGATTGTGTCTTGAAGTAGTAAGTCGGTGCGGTACATATTGGTTCATAATGTTGATGATTTTCGTGGAAACAAGATTCCACTTGTCATTGACAGTCATGTTTTGGTTTTGAGAGAAGTATTCATGTGTAAAGTTTTCAAGAGATTTCTGGATGTTAATATTGTCGGCTTTATTTCTAATGAAGACTTTACGTTTTGGACGATGTTTGCGTTTGGGCGAAATGTTTACATCAATAATGACTGTGCTATGGTCTGCTATTCCGTCTACTACATTTATCTTCTTTATTAACCCAGGTCTATTGGTGAAGACAAGATCTAAAATATTGTTGGCATTTCCCTGTCTGTGCGTGGGTTCCTTGACATGTTGGATCAGACCATGTTCCTCTGTAAGAGAGAGTAATTTATTGGCAGCAGCTGTACTGTATCCATTGTTAGTTGTGACTTGGTGAATTTCCCAATTGATGTTAGGGAGGTTGAAATCGCCAGTAATGATGACATTATGTGTGTTGATCTTGTTACCTAATTTAGAAAGGGCTAGGTCTAGTTCTTCGATTTGAGTTCCATGAGAGTCATTTGGGGGACGATAGAGGGTACACATGATTATTGGTTTCATTCCTGTTATCTGGGTTTCAGTCCAAATGCTCTCACTGTTAGTGTCTAGGTCTGGTAGGTGGCTTGTTATGAGGTCATCTTTTGATATTTGAAATACCCCCCCTCCAGTAGTGTCTGTTTCTCTGTCCTTTCTAAAGACGTTAAAGTTGCTTGGGAATATTTCTCCATTTTTTATTGAGGGATCTAACCATGATTCAGTGCCACAGATGATGTCTGGGTTATGCAGATTGTTTAGTGCTTCGATGTCTGAGGCTTTCTTTTTAACGCTTTGGCAGTTTATGAGGATGCATCTGAAGTTTGGTCTCTTTTTTGGTCTATATGCTTTCTTGCTATTAGTTGTATTGTTGTTGGTGGTTTCGTTTAGGTTATGACAGTTACTGTCCAGTGGATAAAAGGGATTTGCCGTTGGGATTTCTGTATCTCTGAAGAAAGAATTTGTGAAGTTGAAGTTGTTGCATTCGGGGCAGGCCCACGAACATGAGGAATTTATTAATCGTTTGTATTCATTGTCATCTATTGCACAGCATTGTGAGTGGATCCAGTTTAGGCAGTGGTCGCACTGAATTGCTTTATGGTCATTTAGGACATCTCCATGGCAAATGCCACACGGTGCTGAGCAATTTGAACAGTGCCATGGTACATTTTGGTTTCTGTAAGTGTTGTTAAATTCTTGTCTGGATATCCTGGCGCATTTGATGTGTGTGGATTTATTACAATCATTACAAGTTAGGATGAGTGCATTAGACCTTAGTGATTTCTTACATGAGTGACATTTAGAGGGGCCTGGATTTAGTTGAACATCTCCTGAGAGCATGATGCATAGAAGAATGGAGAATTTTGTTGTTGTCCTGGGTTTATACGGTAGAGGAGTGATCAGTAATCCAGTGGAGGTGCTGGATTTGAGACATTTCAATTGGGCTATGGTTTTCCATATGGGACTATAAATGTAGTAGGACGTGACAGAATGGATGTCTTGTCTAGCTTTGGCGTTGACATAGGTCTCGTTTGTGTTGCTCTGGAAACTCTCCAATTTTTTTAAATTGGGATCATTTAAAAACCTAAAAGTTATCTGCAGACATAAAATCATGAACAGGGTACATCTAAAAGTGCATCTTGTAGAGGTATGTCGTACGGAGCCTGCCATGTCACCAACTCGAGTGGTAGTGGTTTAGAGTTGATAAAACGGTCAAGTAGTTATTAAGAAACACACCCACACTTAAAACGTGTACTGAGATAATACTAAAAAATAAAAGATAAATAATTATAAAATATCTGTCCGTCTAAACGGTTTAGTGACTAGTTGTTGTTGTTGCTGTTTTTTGACAGCCTACAATCCGGATTTGTAATAGTATGATACGTAAGCTTTATGTGAAAGTATATATTTACATGTGTGTATGTTGAACCAGCTCACACTGGTTCATGAGTCAAACTGAAAACCCAACTAAGTAAATATAAAATAATTATAAAATATCTGTCCGTGTAAACGGTTTAGTGACTAGTTGTTGCTGTTTTTCGACAGCCTACAATCCGGATTTGTAATAGTATGATACGTAAGTTTTATGTGAAAGTATATATTTACATGTGTGTATGTTGAACCAGCTCACACTGGTTCATGAGTCAAACTGAAAACCCAACTAACACGACACTTCCGTGTGTGCAGTCTGACTATGGAATGGTCTATGCACTCACTTATTGGTATACAGTTTATTGTGTTTACTGTTTATTTCAGCTTGATTTCTGATAGTATATAAACAGAACTAGTAATGATAATAACATAGGTTTTACTTTGTCACTAGGAGAATGCACCGATTTATGATTTGATTTGGGGGTGGTTTGGGTTTCGCGCGCTTTATACCCGTTGTTTACTAGTTCGCCATCTTGTTTTGTAGGTTTTAGGCTGGTTGTTAGGGAAGCTAATTTGTCAAAAACTTGGTTTAGGTATGTCAGATTGCAACTACAACCAACAACTATAATCGGCTAAGCACAAGCGGGTGTGTATTTACACTGTGGTTGGCAAAATGTTCTATGAACACATCACGCCAGTGCGTATGTACGTGTCTGTCTGTATATATGTCTACATTACGATACCATACATAAATAACGTTTAAGGACAATAACCATGTTCTTTTCTTGCGCGCGCTTGCCTGCCGCTGTGAATAAACTAGTCAACAATAACGAGTTTTCTTGTTATACCCATCCAAGGGCAATATATAGAACATACTACAACTATTTGCTGTTCTAAACATACAAAGGCCCTACCTTCCTTCAGTTGGCGCTCTTGCAGTCATCTTGCAATGGCTACCCCTTCACGCTGTCTTTTCCGGCATTTGTTTTCATGTCCTATATTCTGTTGCACTGTTGTAATCACCTGTTACACGAAGCACCATATCGACCGTCAAGCGAATATTGTTTTACATACATACAATATGTGGCTGCACCCACACAAGTGAACCATTCACCAGTTAGGTCGGTTTCGTACTGAAACCCGTCGTGTCACCTATATTTCAACCACTGTACGTATTCCTATTTGTCGTTTTATGCTTCTAAGTCACACGTTTACAACAACTGTCAGGTGAAACTCGACTGAAGTAGTCATGCTAAATTCAAACTGAAGTCCACTTAAATCCTCTTGGCATGTGATTACGAAGGAACCATTGTTGGGCTCGCACGTGATGCCTAGAATGTTCACCGGTAGTTGAATCAATGCATTGTCTCTGAGGTAATGCACCATGACATTGTTTGCGGACAAAGCACAGTTGGCATGCGTATAGAAATATCCTCTTCATTCGTGCTAAATGCGCAACGATCCATAACCATACCCAATTACGATTGAACGCGAGAAAGAGAGAGAGAAAAAGTGTTTGTGTGTGCGTGCATGTGTGAGAGAGAGGGGGGGATTGCGAGAGGGACGGAGAGAAATGGAGGAGGGAACGAGGGACGGAGAATGGGACAGACAGAGAGGGGAAACAGGGAGCGCAGAGGGAAGATAAGGATGGAGGGGTAGAGTGGGGAGAGGGACGGAAAGGGAAAGGAGGGGACGGGAGAGGAAGGAAGTGAGAAAAGAGATGGAGGGGAAGATATTCGGATGGATTTTATTTCCGTACGACCCCTGTTATGGCTTTGTTAAACAGTCATTATAGTTTAGACTGGTTCCTAAATATATGTAGGTATCAGTTATTTCTAATTTGTTTTGTTCAAACAAGAAGTCTGGGTGTGATCTGACCTTTCCACGAGAGAATATAATAAGCTTTGTTTTACTAGTATTGACAGATAGGTGCCATGTTTGGCAATAATCACATGCAGCATTTAATGCAGCCTGTAAATATGCAGGTGTTTCTGCCATGACAATAGAATCAAATAGTAAAGCAGGGAGAGTAGGGAGAAGAGACATACAAACAGGCAGGCAGGCAGGCAGGCAGGCAGGCAGGCAGGCAGGCAGGCAGGCAGGCAGGCAGGCAGGCAGGCAGGCAGGCAGGCAGGCAGGCAGGCAGGCAGGCAGGCAGGCAGGCAGGCAGGCAGGCAGGCAGGCAGGCAGGCAGGCAGGCAGGCAGGCAGGCAGGCAGGCAGGCAGGCAGGCAGGCAGGCAGGCAGGCAGGCAGGCAGGCAGGCAGGCAGGCAGGCAGGCGGGCGGGCAGGCAGGCGGGCGGGCGGGCGGGCGGGCGGGCGGGCAGGCGGGCAGGCAGGCAGGCAGGCAGGCAGGCAGGCAGGCAGGCAGGCAGGCAGGCAGGCAGGCAGGCAGGCAGGCAGGCAGGCAGGCAGGCAGGCAGGCAGGCAGGCAGGCAGGCAGAGAGAGAGAGAGAGAGTGAGAGAGAGAGAGAAAGTATGTGTGTGTGTGTGTGTGTGTGTGTGTGTGTGTGTGTGTGTGTGTGTGTGTGTGTGAGAGAGAGAGAGAGAGAGGGGGGGTGGGAGGATGGCAAGAGGGACGGAGAGAAATAGAGGAGGTAACAAGGGACGGAGAATGGGACAGACAGAGAGGGGAAACAGGGTGAGCAACGGGGCAGATAAAGATGGAGGGGTAGAGTGAGACGGAAAGAGAAGGGGACTGGAGGGGACGAGAGAGGGAGGAAGTGAGAAAGGAGATGGAGGGGAAGATACCCGGATGGAGAGTGACAAAGACAATGAGTTTTATTTCCCTACGACCCCTTGTTTGCGGAGTATGAGAACTTTGTTGTCTCTTAAGTATATTTTAATAAAACATGTTGTATTCTTAAGAACATCTAGACTTCTATTAAATAAATCATATTTACAGTATGTAAAACGTAAACAACACACTATGCATAAAACATTCAGTGACCTTACTATATTAAGTGTTTTAGATCATTTTATAATCAGTAGTGCAAACCAAGTAATATAAATAATATCAAATAAAATAAACCACATATCATACATGTATTGCATAATTTGACCTCATTTACATGTAATTATATGACTAATAAATTAACTATATACTACAACGTTTCTTCTACGTTTTGACAGGGAATTTGTTAGACAAACTTTGTCATGATTACAGTAATAAATCCGGAAAGGTATGTCAACTGTTCCACATTATATACATTAAACAACTGGTTCATTTTCAAAGTATTACGTCTGATTCTAAAGTATTTCTGTATTTATTTTGATCTTTCTTCTACCTACAAGTGATGGACACACACGTACATAATGGTATTGATCATCTTGGTCTCCATTGTTGCATAAATTACAGAGCCTCTGAGCATTTTCATGGAGATACTGGCCAACATAAATAGGTAATTTGTGATTTCCACAACGAAATTTACATAAATTTATTCTGTCAGATGAGCTCAAGTAGATTAAATACGTCTCGAGCCCTACTTCATTTTTAACTATTCTGTAATTGGAATACAGCCTATTTACATGAATTTCACTGTGCCATATTTGTCTGTTATGTCTTTCATTTTAAGTTCTAGAGTATGCTTCAACCATTTTATATTTATATGATCATGCCAAATGTTAGATAGTCCACATCCATGAATGATACTTTTGATTTTTGTAATCCATTTTGATTTAAACCTACCTATGTCGTGTAGGTTTTTTTATCAGCCTAAACATAATACTAGACAGCTTGCTTTGTTTGCCTTCAATTAACTGTAACCAAAAGTTTATCATTATCTTTTCAATAATTGTTGTTACACTTTGTCTGACAACTTCTCCATAAACCATACAATATGCAGTGTTCCTTTTAAGTTATAGTAGACTTTTCAAGAATTTTCTATGATATCTCTCAATGTGCTCTAATTTTGAAAACCCCATATTTCACTACCATATAGCAGAATTGACATTACAAGCTGGTCAAACAGTTCACACTGTATGTCTATCGGTAAATCTAGCTTCCTTGCATTAGTTGTGAGGTTGAACATTGCACGTCTAGCTTTTTGTTATGGCTTTACTAAACAGTCCATTATAGTTTAGATTGGTCCCCAAATAGATGTAGCTATCAGTTATTTGTTTTGTCCAAACAAGACGTCTGGGTGTGATCTGACCTTTCCACGAGAGAACATAATAACATTTGTTTTACAAGTATTATCAGATAGCTGCCATGTTTGGCAATAATCACATCCAGCTTTTAATGCAGCCTGTAATGCTGCAGGTGTTTTTGCCATGACAATAGATCAAATAGTAAAGCATACAGACAGACAGACAGAAAGACAAACTGAGAGAGAGAGAGAGAGAGAGAGAGAGAGAGAGAGAGAGAGAGAGAGAGAGAGAGAAGAGAGAGAGAGAGAGAGAGAGAAGAGAGAGAGAGAGAGAGGATAGAGAGAGAGACAGACAGACAGACAGACAGACAGACAGACAGAAGCAAAGAGACATACAGACATGGACATACACCAACACACGCTGCGACATACTACATCAGAACAAAACTCAAAAAACAATTGCAGCGCCAATCTTTTTTCTTTCTTCTGCCGTGTATGTGCTAATCCTGTTTCTTAATTAAAACAATTGCAGCATCCATTGTTTAATGTTATCAGTGGTGGATATGTTAAAGAAGAGAAGAGCACATTGTTGCAAAAGGGAACATTAATTAACAATGGTATAATTGTATGACATTTGGTGTACAGACTGACAACAACGGGTAGAATTTGTGACACTAATATCATATATTGATATGGATAGACCAATTTAAAAT
Organism: Paraescarpia echinospica; assembly: GCA_020002185.1. NCBI lineage: Eukaryota > Metazoa > Annelida > Polychaeta > Sabellida > Siboglinidae > Paraescarpia > Paraescarpia echinospica. Next base: position 53,012,348 of record CM034540.1, read on the forward strand.
TGCATTATGAGATCGTCCATAAAAAAAACTATGTTAACAATTTCTAGTAAATAATCTATATATTTTTTCTAAACTAAAAAAATTACATTGTAAGGTATTCGGTTGTAATTTATAAAGAAAACTTTAAAAGTAATGTATATTTTATTATTTAAGTTATAAATGCACCTTTTAATAACCGACAGGAAACAAGGGTGAAAGTCGATTTATTTAGAAAACGTTTGAAATGGTGCATTTTGGTGACACAACCTAATTTTAAGCCAATCATTATATTTTTGTTATAAATTAACTTTGTTGGCAATCCCCTAGTAATATAACTGGGAAAGAGTGGGACGATGTAAGAGAGCGAGGAAGTGTGAGTGAGTGAGAGAGAGAGAGAGAGAGAGAGAGAGAGAGAGAGAGAGAGAGAGAGAGAGCAAGAGAGTTAGCGAGAAAGAGAGCAAGAGAGTGAGAGAGTGAGAGAGAAACATACATACAGACAGCTGACACATTGGCAGAGGCAGAGGCAAAGAGAGCGAGAGAGATAGAGCCAGGAACAGAGACATAGACAGTGTCAGAGGTAGAGGCAGTTATAGGAAGCCAAACATACAGCCAGCAGGCATGTGGACAGGCAGGCACACAGGCTGGCAGCCAGGCAGTAGAGAGAGAGGAGATGAAGATAGACAGAGACTGAGGCAGAGATAGGTAAATAAACATACAGCCAGTAGGCAAGCAGGCAGGTGCAGCAGACAGACAGACAAATAGGCGGACTGATGTACTGTCTAACCGACTTATAGACTGACATTCTAACAGACAAACACAGAGGATGGAGGAGAGAGAGAGATTCGGGGAGAGTTGGAGAAGAGGAGATGGGGAGAAAAACAGACATATAGAGAGAGATAGGGGCAGGGAGACAAGAGAGACAGCGTGCAAGTTGCGACTACAACATCGCAACACTGTAGTCGAGCAAACAACGCTACATTAGTGAAGTGAATTTTATTTAGATCATCATACGTACATAGAAAAAGAAACAGTGTTTACATATTTTGCAATTTGGATGATCCAGTGAGGCCTGCACTAAGACCTGAGAGATCGCTATCGTACAGGCCTCCCTATGAATACATACTGATTGTGGTATAGTAGTCATAGTTAATGGTACCTGATTAGTCTGCAAGTTTTAAACAAATGTGCATTTACAAACAACGCATATAACAGTGCTAATAGTTGTAACAAAACTAATACTACATAGTAGTGTCAACAATGTAAATGCCTTATTTTAATTTTCTAGCATGTGTATGATTAGAATGTAAAGCAAATTATCATATGTATGATGCAATAATTACAGAGAAGTAAAGATAAAATAAAATAAAAAATCCTAAATAATAGTAAAGTACAATTAAAATTTGGACATGAAAATTAATCATTTCTATGCTTCAGCTGGTATATTCTGTTTGCAGATGTAGCAGTTATTGGTGTCACATACCGGTCGTATTTACTTATGATATATGTTTTGCAGTAATTTACGAAGCCTTGATATGAATGGGTGTTAATTTTTTCCATGGCAATTTGTGGAAGAAAGGTTTCTTGAAGCAGATGTGGTATGGTATGTCTGATACAAAGGCGGCAGTATTATTTTGTATTAGTTTGTTTAATTTGGATATCACACTTACAGCTTTGTGGGAAATTATTTATTGTATTGGTAAAGTGTTGGGGTGCCTTTCCTTGTCTTGCTGGTCTAAAGATATTTTCATTAGTAGAGAACATGTCTTGGAAATATTCGGGACGGTTTTATTTTTATATCTGTAGAAAAATTTAATGCATGATAGTTTATAAAGGTCATCTGTTTTTAATAGTTTTAGTTCTTTAAGTAATGGTGTACTGTTTGAATTATATTTACTGTTTGATATAGATATAATTGCTTGTTTTTGTAGTTTGTTTATTTTGCCACCCCATGCTAATATACCATACCGTAGGTGTGACAAAAATAGTGAAGAATATATTATCTTTACGATGTATATTGGTATGTAGTGTTTTAATCTAGTGAGAATTCCACATATCCTTGATAATTTGTAGGCTATATAGTTTTGATGAGGAGACCATGTTAAGTTTGAATCTATTATAACTCCAAGAAATTTAAAATCGTTTCACCCGTTCGACCGGTATGTTATTGATTTTAATATTAGGTATTTTGTGGTTCTTTAGTTTTATCTGTTTAGAGTAAAAAATCATCATTTTTTGCAGCATTCAGTGACAGCTTATTTACAGCTAGCCAGTATGTTATTTTAGTCAATTCTGAGTTTATATTTTTTGATCTAGCCAAGTCATTTGTTTGTTCATCTGTATTTACTGAGCTCAGCAAGGTGGTATCATCTGCATACATGATTGAACAAAAAATTTTGCTCGCTTTTGCTAGATCATTAATGTATATTAGGATTGAATAACAATGGCCCTAGAATTGAACCTTGGGTGACTCCAGTAGTAATTGTTTCTTAAGGTGATTTGATGTGGTTGAATTCTACATATTGCTGTCTGTGCAGTAAACAGTTTTTAAACCATTCTAGTTCAGTATTTTGATGGCATAATATTCGAGTTTGTTGAGAAGGATTCTAAGATCTATTGTGTCAAAAGCCTTTGATAGATTCAGAAATATTGCCATTGGCAAGCCTTTTTTGTCAAGATTTAAGTATATTCTTTCAACTAATTCAGTTATTGCTAGTCCAGTAGAGTGTTCAGCTCTGAAACCATACTGATTAGGGTGGAGGAGCATATTAAGAGTGAGTGGAATAATTGAGAATAAACTATTTTTTCAAAGACTTTGGGTATGCATGGCAAAAGAGATATTGGCCTGTAGTTGTTGAAATTATGGTTATCTTTTTTGTGGATGGGAACTACTTTAGCAATTTTTAGCTTTTGAGGAAATTTTCCACTGCATAATGATTGATTAATTATACTGGTAAGGGGTTTGGCAATAGCATTAACGGAAAAGTTTTAAGTAAGATTGAAGAAATGTTGCCATTTCCAATACTTGTTTTTGGCTTTAGATTATTTATTATATTTGTTTTATCATTTACATCTAATAAATAAATATAAGTACTTACATAGCGTCCAATCAATTAAAATTGCTATTTTACATAAAAAGAAATACTAACTAAGAAATAAATATGTAAAAATATATAACATTACCTTAAATATAGTTATAAAAAAGAAGAGAGATCATTAAAAAACGTTTAAATAAATTAAGACATTCTTAAAAACTACTATAAATACATTCATTTATACAAGAAGAATAACCATAAATATGTTAAGAAACTAATAAAACAAAAATATATTTATTAATAGAAAGCACATAAAATGTCCTCGTCGGTGAATTATAAAAACGCTTGTTTAAAAAGGTGAGTCTTCAAAAGTGTGTTAAACACTTGTAATGATGTTGCTGTCCTGAGGGTAGGAGGCAAATTGTTCCATAGAACCGCCGAGCAAACCGCGAAACGGTGATCACCATGAGTAACAGTTTGTGAGGCCGGTACGAACAAAAGGCGAGGCCAATTAACTCACTTATGTAGTCCGGCGCTAGACCATTCAAGGCACAATATGTAAACACCAGCATTTTGTAGGTCGGTCTCAAATGAACGGGTAGCCAGTGTAAACGCTGCAACACGGGCGGATGTGTTCGTATTTCCTCGTGCGAGTAATTAGACGAGCGGCACTGTTCTGCACCCTTTGTAGACGTTGCATCACTGTGTGTGGGAGACCATAAAGAAGTGCATTCCCATAATCTAAACGGGATGTCACTAGTGCGTGAACAAGTGTCTTGCATGATTCTTCCGTCAGATGTGGCCGAATTCGCCCAATGTTTTTAATATGATAGTAGCAGCTTATCACAGTGTTGGCAATCTGCTGTTCCATTTTCAGGTTGCTATCAAATAGCACACCCAAACTGCGCACGCACGATGATAGTTGAATTCGATGGCCGGCTACTGTAATGTATACATTGGCAGGCAGACTGCCGCGTTTCTTCGCTGGAGAAAAAACGATCGCCTCGGATTTATCTCTGTTCAGTTTTAACTGGTTTCTAGTCAACCATGCAGCCACTTCCGCAACACACAATTCCACCTTAGCCAATGCCGCCACAATTTATTCATCTCGTTCAAACGTGAGGTAGATTTGAATGTCATCAGCATAACAGTGATGCTCCATGCCGTGTTTAGCAACAATATCTCCGATAGGTTTGGTGTACATGCAATACAAAGTAGGGCCCAACTCCGACCCTTGGGGGGCGCCACACGCCAAGAGTTACTCAACCGACTCGGCACTTCCTACTGCCACTTTCTGATACCGTTCGCTAATGTATGATTTCAGCCACACAAGCGCCTTATCGGTGATACCGAATGAGTGTTCAAGTCGAGTCATCAACAACTCATGATCGACTGTATCAAACGCGGACGACAAATCAAGCATCACGAGAATTGTTGTACATTTCCTATATCCAGTGTTGCGGCAATGTCATTCTTGACACGGAGTAGAGCTGTTTCTGTGGAGTGTCCACGACGGTATGCAGACTGAAAAGGGTCGTGCAGAGCATGTTATCAACGTGCGTGTTAATTTGTTTTTCAACCAATTTCGACACAAATGGCAAGTTCGACACTGGCCGGTAGTTGCTCAAAATGTCTTTATCCAGTGTAGGTTTTTTCAGGAGTGGTTTAACGATTGCATGCTTGAAGTCAGCAGGTACATTTGTTGAGGTGAGAGACGCATTTATCGTAACGGTGATTAGTGGAACGAACTCATGCGAACAATGTTTTAGCAGCCACGTTGGTACTGGATCTAATTCACACGACTTAACCGGAACGGATGCAACTAATCGTTCAACGTCCGATTCAGAGACTGTCTCAAAGCAGACTACTGGGACACCACTGAATGCCGCGTCGTTGCTCATAGTAGCCAACGTAATGTCCGAACGATCCTCACCGCAGTCGACGACGTATTTTCTGATGTTAGAAACTTTCTCAATAAAGTGATCAACAAAGCGTTGTGCCATGTCCACCGGACACACATACGATGGCATTGTCGTTATGCCACTATTGCCGATGAGGTTTCTTGTGATGCAAAAAAGTTGTTTTTGGTCATTTTTGCAGTTGGTGATCTTAGCTGTGTAGTAGTTTTTCTTTGTGGTAACCAGCATGTTGTTGAAGACCAGACATTGAGCGCCTGTCGATGTACCTCAAGACGAGTTTGCAGCCATTTGCGCTCAGCTCGCCGTCGACGTTGTTTTTCGTCACGAAGCTCGTCAGTGTACCATGGACAATGCGGTCGCAATGTTATGGTCGTCTTCCGCAGTGGGGCATGTTTGTCAAAAAGCCGTCGTAAGCCATTGTTGTATGTGGCAACCATGTCACTAACGGATGCCTCACTGTTTGTGTTATGTAGCAAAGAGGTAATGTCACGTTTGAAATCAGGAAGACGTACATGACGCAATCGTCGAAAAACTATCTCTTTACGCATTTGAGCAGGCTTTGCATTTGGCATTTACACAGAACATTATGGCCATGTGATCACCGGATGGATTTCCATGTGTGTCACATAAGCACGGGTCATAACACACTCGGTCGTGCACTGTTGTTTCGAACGATAACTACATCCAGGAGGTGACCTTTATTGTGCATGGCATCTGTAATTATTTGGTTCATGCCACGGTCAGCGAGCGTCTCAAAAAAATGCCGTGCGTCAGGATCTGATATAATGTCAAGATGGAAGTTCAGATCGCCGGTAATAACGATGTCATGCGGGTCCAGCATCACGGTGTCCAAGTATGCTGACGACTGCTCGAAGAAAACAGACGTTGTAAAGCCGTTTCGTTTAGACGGTGGCGGGCGGTATTTAACACGCAATCTGAACTTGGCGCCACGCGTCGTAGTATAATAGTCGGCATGTTCAAAATGGGTAAATTTACGTCTATTATGACTTGATGGCACATTCTCAACTTTCATGCCGGACTTATACATTAAGCCCACTCCACCACCGCGCTTCTGGGCAGGTTTTGACGCGGCATCGAACTTGTAGCGAGAGGTATGTTGAAATGTGTAGCCAGATGACACAAGTTCTTTTATCACCTGATTGTCAGTGTCTGTTCCAAGCCAGGTTTCTGTCAACGCTAATACGTCGATGTCCATGGAAGTCACCAGGTCTGCCAGGGACAAAGCTTTATTTCGAACTGACTGGGCGTTGAGACAACACATCGTCAGTGGAACGTCACATGCATGATGTTTAATGCAGTGCAAATTTACCAGATGGGCTGCATTATTTGCTCTGGCAACATTTGCAGCTCGTGTAGCATACTCCAAATGGTCAGTAATCCGCGTTGGGATCGCGCGCTGTTTGCGCGTGCTCCCTCGTTTGCCACGCAAGGTTGGACGTGTCGCAGACAGTCCTAAACGTTTTATTAAGGAATATGTAGCATCCGGCAATTGGGGAGTGACATCCCTGGAGCCAGGCCAAAGAGCCCGAATGAAGCACATCGTCGCACAATTACAGCCTGCCAAGTTATGTAACTCACGGGCGTTGTCAGGTCTGCAGGGACCACCAACTTCGTCAACGTCACGGATGGCTGACGGCATTCATTTATAACATTTATAACGTCTTGACAATAAAAAGTGTACCGTGAGAATCACTGTAGTTTCACGAACAAACAATGGTATTTGTGATCCTCAGTACAGCGTAAATCCATTGAAAAACACGATAATTTCCAGAGAACAATTTGGCCTGCTGCCTGTTAGGCGCTACCATCAACTCCATATCAACCTGAGTAAATTGGAAGTTAGAATCTTCTGTTCTTTTACCTAGCTACGATTTGAAACCAGGTTTTTAATTTATGCATGCTTAATTTATTTGCAAGTTGTGGTCCGATATTTATGAAGAAGTTGTTGAATTGTGTTGCTATATCTTTTTATAATTTATCTTGGTTTCATTTACATTGAAATATGTCTGTAGTTGTTTCTGTATTTTTTTTTTTTTTTATAACATCAGCTATGTTTTTCCATGTTTGTTTATGTCGTTCCTATATTTACTAAATTGCAGGTTATAATAAGTAGCCTTTTCTTTACGTTTTAGTCTCCTTACTTCCTTTGTTGTATTAATTGTCCAACTCTGTTTATTTTAGTTTGTTTATGCTCGAGTTAGGATTTGTCATGTGTACTTCCATGTACATTACTAAGTTGCGTCGGCTGTTCTAATATTAGACGTGTTAAACCGCATGTAATAATCAGTCACCCTATCGATATGTGTCTGAACTTGTACAGACAAAGCGTCGGAGAAAACTTGTTTTAGCTAATTACTTCTTTTAACTAGTAACTATCACATTATCTAAAGTCAAACGTATGCACAAGACATATATATACATCACAATAATTAGTTAAAATGCTTGCTAGATATGTAAGTCGTCTGTAAACACAAGTTAACATTACACGCCACAACACTGCTGCACTCGTCATACTATAGCTGGAATGCCCGAAGTGACGGGTAATGGGGCAACAAGAAACAATTTAAGTTACGCATTATTCTAATTCTATATATCTATATTATATATAACATATAAACATGAAAAAAATATCTCACCAGGTCATGTATATTGATACTCGTAATACGGAGCCGAGAAGACTGTAGGTATGTCTTTGTGGACACGTCCGTGATCGCTAGCAAACTGCGACTGGGTGTGGATCCAGCTAACCTACCCGTGTCTGGCGACTGACATAACAATAGCTTATTCAACCGCTTGCACGAAACAATTCCGCCAGGGTTACATAATATATCATACTTGTTGTGTTACAGATTCTTTGTGGGGTCGTACATGTCAACCGGCCCAAAACACGAACGGATTATATGCCCACGAACAGTATCATTTGTAAGTTTATAACTTTATATTTACTCATTTCCAAACATGTTTTTTGTTTTATTATGCCAATACATACACTTACCACCTTCGTAAATTGCACGCATGACTTGATTTAGACTAATGACTTGTTTTGATTTGTTTGCTGTATAATGTTTCAACCAACATTCAATAAATATCAAATGAAATTACTGCCAAATACACAACAAATCTCAAATGTCATCAGACATAGAAGACTCCGGTAATTTGGGCAGGTGTGTCGTATACCAAACGAAAACCCCATAAAAAAAACTGAAACCCTCTCATACAAGCTTACTTGTATTAGAAGGTTTATTTTATGAAGCTCAGTATCCAATCCTAATAACCTCTGTATGCGCTTTACATTTAACCCCTGGCGCACCTATTTCTTCTGACACCTTTATGAGAATTAATTATTACTTTGATGACACAAATGTCAAATAAATTTGCGGGTGCGCGTACAAAGAAGCGTTGTGCAACGAGGCCATAAAATATTGTGTTTCCTGCATGTAAACTGTTAAGGATGAAAGCACAGTTACTTCATAAAATATCAAAGTGTTTATTGATGATTTATGCATTATAACATCGTAATATTTTGTATATTCATAACATCGTAGTTGCATAACTCTAACCATTGCACAATGCCGGACATGACATCGGAAGACGGGGGAATGTTCACTTTTTAATCCTCTCAAGCGGACTCTTTGTTTTAGCGGATCGAGGGTGTCTCTCTATCTATGCACATACAGGTCTAATGGCATCAGCTCAACATTTTAACAGGCCCGAATTCTCCACACTGACACTGCAAGATACGAACACAGTATGTAGATAGTTGATGTAGACCGTCAGATTCTTAATTGAGATTACATGTCCGACGGCTGGGCGACTGCAAAATAAAACAACTTGATATTGATCGTGTATCCAAGTGGAAGGTACGTTATTAAGATAGTTTAGAAACAAGTTATTTTGCTTGAAGACCATGAAATATGATTTTGTTTCAAGAACACGTTTTGCTCTGCCTGACGGATTTACAACCTCAATCATACGCACGCAATCGCGCACGAACGCAATATATGTGACGTAACCTTTATTTAATTTAATAAGGAATAATGCAGTCTAGCTGGTGATGAACAATTTCTGCTAAATTGATTTGGCATTGATAATTAATTGTGTATGTTAACAAGTTCAAAAGCCTACCAAAGCTGACCAAAAGAGTATGGGAAAGCAAGATGTTCACTGAGAACACCAAGATGAGAGTCTACCAGGCCTGTGTGCTGAGCACCCTCCTCTACGGCAGCCATTACCCATGATGGAGGGGCCTCCATTGCAACTCATGGTGGACCCAGACGCTAAACCCCTTTCAGTACAAACTCCAGTTCCGGTACACATCTACTGGCAAAACGACGTGTAGGCAAGAGTAGATGAATATATCAAATTAGGCGTCATCGAACCGGCACCAGTGGCATGGTGCCACCGTAAGGTCGTGGCCGCGAAGAGAAACGACAAACCAAGGCGTACAGTCAACATGCAACCACTAAACACACGCGCCACACGAGAAATCCGCCACACACAGTCACCATTCCACTAGGCGAGATCCGTACAACCCGGGACACTGAACACCGTATTTGGTGCGTGGAATGGCTACCATAGTGTTCCTCTCCGTGACGAAGACAAACACTTAACTACCTTAATTCATCACCCCGTGGGGCAGATACCGTTACCGCATCGCTCTATCACAGGGCTACATTGCATCTGGCAATGGCTACTCCAGACGGTTCGATGAGATCGTCTCAGATGTCCCAAACAAGACTAAATGCATCGACAACATACTCCTCTGGGCCGACAACCCGAAGGAAAGCTTCTTCCAGGCATGCAACTGGCTGGATATCTGTTGTAGGAACGGGATAACCCTCAACCCTGAGAAATCCGTATTTGGCCAGGAGACGGTTGAGTTCGCTGGATTTGAAATCACACCAGACAGTGTTCGACCCTGCAAGAAGTTCCTTCAGGTAAACATGGACACCACCAACACCACGAAACATCACTGACACCCGCTCCTGGTTCGGACTGTTCAACCAGGTATCCAGCCGCTTCCCACGCTCTGCTGAATATCGCTATACCCCAGTGGAGGGGGGAGCCTTAGCTGTTGCAGATGCTCTGGACAAGGCCTGATACTTCGTCCTAGGATGCAAGGATCTCATCATCGCAGTGGACGACAAGTCACTCCTCAAGCTGTTCGGAGACCGGTCACTGATATATAAATTCCGCATGACCCGTGTACCGGGTGTGAAACACCGAGCTGCCGATTCCACTTCACGCCACCCCACTGGCGAGGACCACCCCGCCAAGATGCACCTGGCAGAGAACAGCTCTGCTATCACCCATACACATCATGGCGACATTAGTTCATCATACCTACGCCCCACTTTCCTCGTCGGCATTCGCTGCGTCGAGGCTCGCCAGTATGACACCGAGCACACCGTAGTAGTCGGGTCATTCTACATGAATCGTGTCAAAACAAGATGCCGGTTAACAAAAAATAAACACGGATATTCTCATAAAGATTCCATTTGTTTTCATTTATTGTAGATTCCATATAGTAGTGCACAGGATAACTGAGCTCCCGAGCGAGATAATACATCTCGTTGATCCCACATATCAGCTACACCTCACTGCAAAATGTCCATTAAGTTATCAACGCTCACTTGTTAAATATCCTGGTATAGTATGACTAGTATAAGTCAACATTCATTGCACACCCCTACTACTGTCCTTATGACGACTAGCCTGAACAAATATTTCATCCTTCCAGATATTATCATGACCTGCTCAAATTACACTGAGATACATATTTTTCAACGTGTCATAGCTCAACCAAATATCAACGCAAAGCGAACATTCTTAGTAATATGCTATTAAAAATATCCACGTAATGCAATACAACATACAAGCAACTAAATACACTAACAGAATGGCCAATCACATCTTACTATTTGTACAAAAAGGAAATTTGCATTGGTAACTTAGTTGACTGCTGAGTAAATTAGGTGACTGCTTGGTAACTTAGGTGACTATTTAAGTGCAAATACACCGGCACGATGTCACCATTGTAACTTGAAAAGCATTAGTGTTTACAACATGCATTCAGAAAAGTGCCTGGAACATGTGCTTGCTATGCATAACAGTATAATTGCAAATAATGCCACAAATCATACAAGCTTAAAATGGAAACTGTCAGGTGATACCAATACTGTTAATCCCTTGGGCTCAAGGTTACTGACCACACATAAAATATATGCACATGTGATCGTGGTAATGGCATAACCCTAATATAAAAGCATAGCTTGTGTCGTCATATTATTCTGGTTAGTTGTACCAAGAATGTACGTCTACAATCAGACACTTAGCATGCAGAACACTCAACACTAATTAGATCAACTGACTCACACAAAAACATTAGCAACATAGAAAAATTGGCATTACTAAATTCAAGTCACATTTTTGTGTGTCTGTATTGAAACATCTAGCCACTGTCGGTCCAATTTGCTTCTAGTTTATCTCCCATACTTCTCAACCATCTGTGCCCACACTTCTCTCCCATTCCGAAGGTATTCTTCCCTCTTTTGCAGATCCTGATCTCTTTTTGGCGATACCGCCGCTGCTTTTCAGCACTGCTCAGAGCCATACTATGAAAATATAGATAACAATATAATGACATAATGTTTATATGTGGGTTAACAATGTATAACATTAGACGTATGGAGCATTGTAGAAAAACAGTCAGCTAATTTACCATTTGTTCCCTATAAGTTACCATACGATGGTAACTTAGGGGACAATAACTTAGTTGCACTCGCTGGATTATTAAGGCATCATGATACTCACATTACCACTTGTGACGCTGCTTCTGGCACCAGGGCTGCAAGCATAATCTATGAGATTTACAACTTTCTGTATAATGTCAACTACTTCCTCACAATCTTGGTAAGTTAGATGACATGTGATTAAGGTACGTACCTAGCTTGACATGCAGACAATCAATCAAAATGTTTCGTTCTTGTTGCGTAGACCCTTTTTTCGGAATTTCCCGCCAAGAGCAGGCTTGCTGAGTTGCCCTTTGACAAAAGGTGGATTACGATTAATGAGAATTTTCGCATAAGCAAGCCACCCAGGCGGTTGGTAACTTAGTTGACATGTTAGCTGGGGACAATATTTGTAGGCACCGATGAACTATCCCGGTCTGAATAATAAGAAAAAAATAACTAATATTTAACATGTTTATTATGTACTGTTACACACCAAGATGCCTTTTTTTAGATCAAACACGCTACATTTCCACACCAACAACTTCTTTTCTGAAAAGGCATTTGGGGACATGTCAAATGTGCTTAACATGCATCGGGCTATCATGTTTCAATGTTGGTTTAAGCTTATATTGGTTGATTTAAGTTGTCATCGGATATTTCCCCAAATGATAACAGCATAATGTTTTGCAAAGAAGAATAACAATTTCAAGATTCTTATATCTTAATGTGCAGTAAATAAGCCAGGTACACAACAAACACGATTCACGTAGAATGACCCAGTCCGTCTCGATGCAGCCTCATCCCTGAGCTCTCTGCAATCCATCACCTGGGACAAGGTCCACATAACGACCAACAGTTATGAGAACATGACCAATTAACACGACTGAAACGGGCATGCCAGGATTCTGCCACGAGTTACCAGCACCACTACAGGAGTACGTACCATCAATTCCGCGGTCACATGTATACTCTTGACGGCGTAGCAGCTATAGTCTATACAAGTCGCGTCATAATTCCTCCTTCACTCAGACGAGACTGCTTAACAGGACAGCATGTAGACGACATTTATGCGATGTGGGCATGGACCAGGAGGCATTGTTGGTGTAACGCTTGTGCCGTCATCAGTGAAAATGTGCATGGGTCTGATATTCTTCAGATAGTCAGCCGCCTTGAAAGTAACGACCCACAAAGAAGCGATGACGGGCCGCATTCAATCTGACGCAAGTGACAAAGAGTTCGATAGTCAAATATTGGAGATCTCCATTTGATCCGCTGAACAATGATGGTCACCCTCAGGGCATTGTCAACACAGTCTCTGGGAGAATCGATGAAGAATCTAGCAGTGAATGCTGGCAACTCCGCCGCCATTGGCGGGAGCCAGATGGAACAATAATTTGAACTTGACGGAAACTATCAATGAAACAATAAAGGTCTGCTTTGACACGAATCTAGAACACTTCCAACTGCTGCAACGACAATCGTCGGTGGATTAGCCATGAACATTTATGGATTATTCACTGGCCGGCTAGCCCATGGGCATGGCGCACTATACAAGATTATGTCGGCGGTTTGCTGAATTATGTTAGACACAGTTAGTTAGAGTTACAATTAGACACAAGTGACGTGAACATCATATGTGATCACTACAACGACTACAGTACGAAATGTAAGCAACACACTCACATACACACGCACATACACTGAATGCATCACCACAACCACTGAATATATATATTCACCAGATGTCGCCACTTGTCATCCATTCCAACCAGACTACTGCACGGTCTTCCCTGAGTGTGTTTGCGTGTTACTATCGCTGTGTTCTAAATTCGTGCACATGACATGTGCATGCATGACTGGGAGTGCACTTGCATACGTGAATGCGTGCCTGAAACAAACACAAACATTTGCTGTACATTTAGTAACGTCACTTTTATACACTTGTAAGCTTATATTTACTGTGCTTCTGCATTTATAATGGTTCTGCATTTACAATGCTCTTTGGAAGTAGGGCCTACTCTCTTTTTATTTTGTGGTTGCGGATGATTGATGACTGTCGGCGAATTAATAGAACATACAAATTTATTTTCTTTTCTTCATGTAGCAGTTCAATTGCATATACACGTGTATGTTCCCCAACACGTGTTTTTATTTAACCAACAATGTTAAAACATTGTGTTTTATGGGTAAAACACGTGCAGATTTACATACAATATACATTGCAATGTATAAATACAATACATAATACACAGTTTTTCATCTACGCATTATAATTAGTTATTATATCTTATGTAGTGCGTCATTTTGGTGAACAGTTATATAATGGCATGATAATGTGCAGTAAATAGTACACAAATCAATTAGTTTCCTTGAGGCTCGATGTGTGTGTAAATATAATGATTCCAACTATCTGTATACTGTTATTACACAATATCTCAAAAGAAATACAACATTAATTGCCTTATTTCAGACGCATTTGCATGCAAATATAATAAGATGCAGAAAAGATTATTAACTAAATGCTGATACGGTTGATTAACTACGCCTAAAAGGTCAAAGCACAAACTGGGTCAAAGGTTGAGCTTAGGATAACGCGTTTATAAACGTTCTGCGTCGTGACCACGCAGAGCATTACATGGAAAGAAGGGTATCGGTAAAGAGGTAACATTCGGCAGTTTTGTTGCAAACCAGCAGCATGGCATTCAGAGTAATCTGCAGAAAACAGAGGCTTATTAGCAGCTGCATCTCGAGTCACTGCCTCTCGACGTCCGTTCCTCCACCGGGTCCCAAAACAGCGAAAATATCTGTCAAAACAACGGGGACAACCGGCCGGCAGACGATAAACAGGGTTTTGCCGAGTACTGTCAACCGTTTTGCTTCGCGCAGCGTTACCGATCCCATTCAGGCATTCCGGGATGCAAGTCGTCGGGCTGCAAATCGTCGCGATACCCACATTATGGCACGCGCCGAATCGCAGTTGAATCCAGAAGAGAACGACAACATCACGGAGAAGCGGCCGGTCGTTCCCAGCAACACCGCCGACTGTCAGCATGACGTAAACGCCTTCTACCGGCAGGTGACCACAGATTTCCCCGTCACACCTAGCAGGTAAACATTTCTGAAATTTCAGTGAATTTAGAAAAGAAATCTTGCAGATGTTTATGAAATTATTGTAACATTATGACAATGAAAATTGTAACAACTACATAAACAACTAAAATTATGTCCTGTATCATGTGTATGGTACTATAGACCCTTTCCGTGGATGTTTCGAATGCACTTATTTGTAAAAAAAATAGTAATTTTTGAACCATTTTTGCCCATGTGAGCCGAACCCATCATTTATGCATGCGGTACCAGCAGGTTCCATATGGGCCAAAATCATGTAAGTACTGTACATATTAGATCTATTCGCAATTTTGAATTTCATATGTATTTTGTGACATATTGAGAAATATTAGATCCAACATAATTGATACATATATAACAGTTGAAAATGGACATTTGCTATTTAGATAATTTGACTGATCAATTTTAACTAACATAAATTTTGAAAACCCTTCTGAATTATGTGACAGGGAAATATTATGCAATATTATTGATAAATGATAATACTAAAACTGGTAATTATTGTTACAAACATAATTATTCTAACAATTCTTTGTATCACTTTGAACAATTCTAGGGAATTATTTAAGGGACATTCAAAGAAATTAATGGATAATGTCATAAATAAAACTGGAAGAAATCATCAATAAAATAATCCTTGACATTTGTAAAAGTACCGTAATAATTAAACGTGAACTGGGCTATAATCGTGAGGTGTCACAGTGCATTCATCTTTTTACCTCTAGCTCAAGCTAGGTGAATATATTAATAGTTAAACTAATGAAGTGATTTCAATTTCAATCTTATCAGTGATATCATATGAAATATAATAACATCCTATCTTCAATTGCTCAACGTTATGTGCAGTATGAAAACTGTCTCAAAACTGATCTGTGCGGCTACATTGCCTCAAGTAAACCTATCAGGTAGCTTAATTAAACCCAACCAAAAATGTCAGCAATAGCATACACAGCCAAATGAGCTATTGATTACCCATAAAGCTTGAATCAAGGTCTCCTTGAAGATGGCCATATAAACAGACCTGGGGCTGAAGTACTCGTACTCATAAAACTTGTGGGTCATGGACTTGTACTCATACTCATTGTACTCAGATTTTACGAATACATCTGAGTACTTTCTCAATATGTACTGGGGAAAATAAATGGTTATAAAATGAAACTTTCCTTAAATATTTCAATGTTCAACTATTTTGTAAATACTTTGCTATTTCTGATAGAATACCACCTTACCATCCCTATACATAGTACATCCTCATTCTCTAATAAACATGACTATGATACCAAAACATGGCAACAGGCTGCATCTTTTCCCAGTCAGAAACACCCTGTTAAGCAAACAATAATTGTAGGCTATCAGTTTAGGCCATAAACCTGTTTGTTTAATTAAGCCACCAGGATGTCAATAAAGAGCCAATTAGCAGTTAACCCACCAGTTAGACCTGAAATGCCTTTGATGTAGTCTGGAGACCAGGCCACTTGACAGTGGCTGACAGTGCTAACTGCTAAGAACAAGAACTGCCAGTCTTCCTCTGTAGAAGTAAGGTGGCTCAAGTCAGACCGCCTCCTACACTAGTATAATCCCATGCCAGAAGCCTGGCTAAAACGTCCAAAAGGGATGCTGAGCCACTTATGTGGACATGTACTAACCCTCTCAACAACTAGTAGTCTACGATCAGAAAATATAAATTGCAAACTTATAATATCAGCAGATTGCTTATTGTAGAGGTGATTGTAGAGGTTTTCCTCATAAAAAAATGGATCAACTGCCATTGCATATTCACTTGTACTGAGTTATATAAATTAGAGTAATTAATAATTTTAAAATACGTTGTTATTTAATATTTATATTTTAAAAAATGTACTCGTACTTGTACTCATGAAAATGTACTCAGCCCCAGGTCTGCATGTAAATAATAATAGTATATATAGGCACTAGGAGAGCTGGGACAAATGTCTTGGAGAGTAGATTCTGAATGCATCACTGTAAGAGCAAATTGAATGGAGAGGGGCGCAGCAATTGTCTAGATGTGAAGATGACATGTGGAAATGATTAGCCATGAGAAGCTGGTGCTATACACAGAAACAGACAGGGATATGAGAGAAGAAAATTTATGTAGAAGATTAGCAAGACTGAAAAAAATAGAGAGATTTCCTCAACAATTTAATGAAATAGTTAATAATAAATAACTTCTTAAGCGCCGATATCCTCAGACAATCCGAGCTCAGTGGCACACCAAAACCAAAGGATTAAGCATTCTCGTACTCGTGTGCTAGGCGAAATTCGTCAACAAATGGATGGATGTGCTAGGAAGCTAGGGAGGATAGGCGATATTGAAAAGATAGGTTTTGAGGTGACAACGAAATGTAACAATATTTTCTGCTAATTTAACATTAACGGGAAGCGAATTCCATATAGTTGGCGCGGCAACTGAAAAAGCTCGAGTTCCAGCCTTTGTCTTAACTCTAGGAACAGATAGCAACTTCGAACTAGACGATCGAAGTTGTCTGGTTTGTCTGGCTGGTGTGAGCATTGAGTGTAAATAACTAGGTTATTTTATTGATGATTTCTTCCAGTTTTATTTATGGCATTATCCATAATTTCTTTGAATGTCCCTTAAATAATTCCCTAGAATTGTTCAAACTGATACAAAGAATTGTAAAGAGACAACAACTGCTGCATCATAAACAAGCACAAGATGTTGCCTACAAGTATATTTCACATGTATGCTCCGGACAAGAAAAACCTCAGATATTCCAATCATGTAGGATAGTTGATTAATTAACATTATTTTGAGGTAACTAAAACCTTCTTTATTGTTTACAAAAAGGACAGTTACAAGGTGACAATACTATGAAATATTTTTACACACATTACAATACTATATTAATATAGCCCTTTTGTTCACCATGACCTGTAGATTTGTAATTTATGACTATTTCTTTTATGTTTATTTTACTCTGTTTTGAGTGGACCACCAGCTGTCACAGATGTCAAATTATAAACTTGCAATGTTTGTTCTGCCATTGAAGCAGGCTATAAATAGTCTAACAGCATTTTCTTCATGATATCACAGTCTAGAGGCAGAGGATGCTGTCTGGGTGGGAGTTACTGTCATTCACCATTGTGTGCATTTAGGGGACATTGTCCAAGTATGCACATTACTGGGACAGTGGTCATCAAACACTGTTTGATAGCAAAAAATTATTACAATGTAGAAAATTCCAGTATGTGGGTGCTGAAATAAATTTGGTCAAAACAGCTAATTGTACGTTATGACATTGTCAAAGTAATTATAATGTTAAGATAGTCACATTTATAATTGTCTTATATATGTGCACATGTATCAGTTGCCAGATTTGTTGTCAGTTTGAATTGTAACAGTAGTTGGGATCTGGCAACTGATACAATGCAAATTGACTGAAACTCACACTGTTTAATAATATTATAAATTTATGTAAAAAATTTGTGGACTATACATAAATCAGATATCTATAGAAGGTTTATTGTACTATTTTGTAGTAGTTTCTGCTTTGCTGAGCAATATACAAGATGAATGACTGGATGTCAAGTTGTCCCGTAATAGTGCCATCCATTATCCGGGCCCTGACATAGCTTCATACCGCATGTTGTGTAATGCCAGCCCCCCATCATATATGAAAGACCTGGTGTAAATGCCTGTAATATCAGAAGTAGCATTTTTAATGAAACATGTTACTTATTTGCAAATCATGTTTGTTGGCATTCACATTTGTGATGTCGGTAATGTGTAAATAATTTGATGTATATATATATATATGCATTTAATTTAACAAAAGAATGTGTAGGTCTGTTAAAAATCAACGGAAGAATTTACTTTCTTAGATCTTTAAGTTCTCATGCTGTGTGTCTAGGTGTTCCCCCATCTGCACTTGATGCAACTATGATTATTATTGTATCAGTAACACAAAGATAATAGTAGGTTGTTACTTGTTGAGAATAACTTGATTGGGCTGCCAGACATACAATGACATGGTGCCGGTGGTGAGTGAACACCAGACATGGGGTCAAATGCAAATGCATTTAAATGCGACTGATCCAGTATTTGCATTTGAAAATTTGGAGCCAAAACTATTTGCATTTGCATTTAAATACATTTTAAAAGTATTTAAAAAATCAAATACTTTTCAAATACTTATAGCATTTAATTCTGTCAATGAAAACTGTTATCACAACTGTGCTTAGTTAAATTGTTGCTTGGTCTAGGCAGTTGATACAGGTCACTCTTGTTACTTATGTGATCACCAAGGCATGACATTCACTGAGAGAAAACTGACCTTCCTATGGCTTTTATTAGCTGACCAACTGCAGCCAGTTGCATGCTTTGATCATTAACTCAGCTTTAACTTGGGTCATTATCAGATGGATGGTCAGTGTATCAGCTGGCCTGCCACAGGGTGAGGTTAGCAAGCATTTAATTAACAGTGGGTGGCTTAATCTAATTTAATTGGAAGACAGTGCATCAGTGGGCACAGGAAATGGAAAACAGGATTAACCTGTCACAGGGGAATAAATTAACAATGTGTGACCAATTATAGCATGGTACTACTGACTCAATGAACTCCCTTAATTCTGGATAAACAATGGTCAAGTATAGCTCTTTTTTGTCATTATTTATTGAGCACAAGGACGTCAAGAGAATTAAAAAAAAAGTATTTGAAAAGTATTTAAAATACTTTTGAAAAGTATTTGCATTTGACATAAACAAAATGTATTTGAATTTGCATTTGAAATGTCAAAAGTATTTGCATTTGCATTTAAAGTCTGATGAACACAATCATACGATGATCATAATCAGAATGAATGCAAAACAAGTGCACATGGTGTACTAACCAATGCAAAGCAATTGTGGTCTGGACCTGCCATGAGACATACAATTAGCACTGAAACAGTGTACACACTGTACAGTGTCTCTTCACACGGTGTATGTACACATAGTAATGGATGCAGATTATTGTATTAAATATAAAATGCTGAAGGTACAAGCACAGGCACTTGTAGTGTCCAGTTACTACCAGAAACTTTGGTAGTGTCTGGTTATTGTCCAGATACTTGTGTAGTGTGTCCAGTTACTATCAACCTCTTTTGTAGTGTCTGGTTATTTGCCATACATTTGTGTAGTGTCCAGTTATTGGTCAGACTCTTGTGTAATGTCCGTTTAGTGATGGGCACACACCACCATTGTAGTGACCAGTTACTGAGTTGACACTTGTGAAGTGTCTTCTTATTGGCCAGCATTTGTGTAGTGTCTGATTACTGACCAGGCACCAGAATAGTGTCCAGTAACTGACTAGATACTTGTGTAGTGTCCATTGATTAACGGGGCATCATTATAGTGTCCAATTACTAACAAGTCAGGTTACTGACATACCCGGTACATTTGCAGTGTGTGCAATTACTGTCCTGATGCTGTGTGACCAGACACTTGTGTAGTGTCCAAACATGTGTGTAGTAATCAGACGTTTGTGCTGTCCACCTACACTTCCCAGGCACTTACACAATGCCCAGTCGTTGACCGCGAACTGCAGTTAGGGTCTGCCTTTGTGAACTATTCAAAATGTAGCTGCAGGTGGTCAATTTGGACCCAGAAAGGAGATGTTTTGGTGTGAATATGAAAATTAATGGAGATGTGGGCATCTAGCTAGATAGTGGCTACAAAGTATGAGTGGGTGCTATGACAGGTTGTATGGGTGGGGTATGATTAGTTCATGGTCAGTGCAGTTTAGGACACAGATAATTCTTATATTATAATTAAACCTAAGGTAAGTTCTTAGTATATATATATATATATATACTGTCTTAAGGACTGGGTAACGAGCTATAGCCTATATATATATATATAGGCTATAGCTCGTTATCCAGTCCTTAAGACTGCTCAAAGTATTTTACATCTTACTTTCTGACATATCTATCAGTTCAGTCTTATCTGGGAAGCATTCAGCCACACTGCAGTTGATTTATTTGGAGAAATGTGGTGACAGTATAATACAAACAGACGTAAAGTTAGTGAAGGAAGGAGATTAGATATGACAAAGATTCATTATCACAGAGAACTATAAATAATTAGAACAAATTATCTATTGATTGTGTAAATGCTAGTCATCGTGAATTATGGTTAAAAATAATTGAAACATTTCTCTAAAAGGCAGGTTACAAGAACAAAATATTGGACCCAATAAACCAAATCCCCTGTCCATTCCAAATGTACATAATGTGAAGTTAAGTTGTTTTATCTGTCAGTAATGTGACAGTACTATGCCTATTAATTAATGCAGTCTGGATCTCTTTGATTACAAATAATCTATGCACACATACAATAGAGTTATGGCTACTATCCCCGGATCAAATAACATGACATATACCCAGAGATAGATGTTTGAATTGTTATTACGGCTGATTTATTTTCTATCTGGGACTACACAAAAACAGCTGCACAGTCTTTGCCTTGATCATATATTTAGAATAAATGGGTTAAATCAGTCCTCAGACAACTGCTTGAAATGCTTCAGGTGCGAAACAAAATAGCATAGCTCTTTGAGCAGTAGCCCCTACATGAGCACTTGGGGTTTTTCCATAACCTTCGCCTTGCAATGGTTGGCTCTCACTCAGCACATTTCAGACGGCCTTGGCAAATCTTTTCTGATAGCATCTGTGTTTAGCTAAATTCCAACAATACACATATAAATTATTAGCCATTGTTATGTGTATAACTATTTTTTACACATGTATGTGCAAAATGGCGTATGTGCAATTTTCATGGCTGTTATATTTTTTATGTGGGACATTCTGAGTCATCACATTCTCGAGCACATTTTTTTTGGTTAGATATTATCACAGGAAACCTAATCGAGTGCCTGGGAACGTGAGGTAATTTTTGCATGGAAATTTCCTAAGTGTGTGGGTGCTAAACCTAAGGTGTCTCAGAAGCATTCCTAATTATGACCCTGAATGGTTGATCTGACATAAGGCTCCAGCTTGGAGGAGAATATCCTCAAACAGACAGACAGACAGACACACACACAGTGCCTGTATTACCACACATTAACATGTCATGATTCCGGTGCATTTGTTGTCAGAAATCTTTACATACCACATCCATAGCTTCTATATTATAAAACAGTTCATTCTCTGTTTGTATGTGCACCCACATCTCCGTCAGTTTTGCATGTATTGGGCTGAAATTTTGCATGTGATCTACCGGGCCCATTGAGATGGTTCATAGATTATATACATTTTCGAAATTCGTCCGGGGAAAACAATATTTCAAAAGGCTGTACGTGGAGTTCCAGCTGAACAATTTAATGTTTTTCTATATCGTAAAGATAATTATGCCATCTACAAATATGTCGCCGGATGTATGCAGAAATTTTGAATAGTTTTTTAAGTTATTGATGTTTGAAAATCCTCGGCGCTTAACATGCACCAGGTCTACCTGTTGGTGGTCACATCCGCACGCTTTTACAAGTAGCGCCGCACCCTCTTTCGCGTTTCATATATTTGCTACAAATGGAGCTATGTGTCATTTTGTTATTTAGCGTCAAAATTATCGCCCATCGAGTTAGTGTATTACAAAAAATGAGTGTCAAATGTTATATTGGATATCTAGGAATACGACATATCTATATTATAAAACAGTTCGTTCTCTGTTTGTTTGTGCACCCACATCTCCATTAGTTTTGCAAGTATCGGGCTGAAATTTCAATCCAGCATCTGCTGTTGCTGGTTACGTCAGTTAGACGGGTGAGCGATTGCTTGAGATTGAGATTTCAGGCAAAAGGCCAGGGACCAGTTACCATTTATTAATGTGGGTAGGCTGGAAACATTTGGAATGAGTTTGTGGTGTCTGGCACATATGACTGCCTTTTTTTCCCAGGGCAATGCCGATAACTCACCTAGTTGTATCATTTCTGATTGTATGTCTTTTTTATTGTTTTATATTTCCTGAATTTTCTCTAGATTCCTGTTACAAATTAACATTCTGTATCGAACGATTTGCCCATGTTAAAATAATGGATAAAACACATTTTATATATGTTCTAAGAATATATTTACCACCACAGACACTGCCATTGTTGCTATGATGTTAAATCATTTTGCTCAAGTTTACCTAACATTAAGTTACACCTGTAACTTATTTGTGCCACTCTTAAATTATCTAAGTTTGTTTTATTATTCCATTCCAATATGTTTTAGTTCATTCTAAAATATTTTTCTTTTATCTGTATTATTGTTAGTGCTTTTGAGCAGGTATTTTACCAAGAAACATGGCACATTTAAAATGTTTAATAATAAATAACCATCACTATCATCTTTAATATCATTGGACATCATCATAATGCATCATCAGTTGGAGTTGACAGGGTTGTAAAAAAACCTCATTTGTAAGGTTTTTAAGACTATGTATCCCACACCTTCTTTGATGTTTTATTTATGTCTCTTTGACTTCACTTTTTTAGGTCACACAAGTATGTTTTAATGACCAGGTCAGTGCTTTCACACAGACCGTTGAATGGGAACCTTACTAGGGCCATAAGAGGCCAAGTACTTGATGGATGAACCCAACTGGTTTATGAGCTTGCTCTGGTTTCAAAAAGGACGTAGTCCTACCTTTGGTGTCCTTGTCTGTTCCTCTCATAGGACATCTATTTATAATTATTAGTGCACTAGTTTGGGGACTGGTGTAAAAACCAATGCGACAGCCCTAGACAGTTAGTTGTGTTGTCTATGTCCAAGGGGGTTCCCCATGGTCACGCCACTTGTGTTTTCAACTTCTGGTTCAACTTCAGACATAGTGACATGGGTCATATCGGCTTCTCCAATCTGATCGAACGCATGGTTGCCCAATTGGACACTAATCCGGAGAATTTTTCCAGGACTTTTTTTAACACAAAGCGTTAGGTAAAGAGCAGCCAACACACTAGTGATGTGGTATGCGATGGAAATCGGCACGATAGGTATTGGTTTGAATAACATTCAGATATGACAACTTAGGAAGGTTTATATCACATAATAACTTATTGTGTCTATTGTGAAAGAAATTGGGGCAAGCATGTCATGTTTAATCTTATTAGTGGAGCCATAGTGTTTATTTTGTTGGAGCTAGATTTTGTTTTTATTCCCCTTATGAAAAATTAGCAAAAAAATGTGCAGGGAAAAGTCAATATTTTAAAACCATGAGCCTAATTAATTATACTGGTACTGGGAGCCAGAATAAGTTGTTTCTTAATGTCAATAATTAAACAATTATTCCACAAAGAGATGATTGATACATGTAATGTTGGTGATAATTAATTCCCAAACGATTTTACTGGTGATGGAACGTGCTATTTTGTAGACCGCATCTTAGTCGAACTAATTGATATAATGATAACATTTTTAAACAAATTGATGTAATGATAGTAACCTATTGAACTAATTGATGTAATGATAGTGAACAAAGCTGGGTCAAGATTAACACAAACATAAATAGGGCACACGTGAAACATGCCACTGATAGCAACACCCGTGCCTGGAGCTTACACCTAGCAGAAAGGCACTCTGATAAATGGTAAAAATTTGATGAGCTTTTATTGTAATGTTTACGGTACTGCAATATTCCAGTAGTGGGGATTTTCCATCACATGCCATGATTATGTAAATGATCCGGCTGATTCCATGTCAGGCTGGCATGACTTGGTGGGATATGACATTGATGTAGAAATGCTGTTTCAATTATACAACATGATTTATAGTCTATGATTTATTGCTTCTATGAGAAACAAATTAAAGTATTAATTATTACAATTTTGTTAAATTCGGGGGGGGGATACATTGCGTTGTAAGTAGGGTCTACACACTTTGAACGGCTTGTGTTGTGTTTCTTTCAAACATAATTTGTATGTCATAAAATCATGTAGCAAATATTGCACCCACCATGTTTGTGTTTGAATACATTATATTGCATTGGACTGAAAAAAGTTTGACCTAGATATGTGTCCCGACATTTCTATGTACTGTCTGACCTAAGTCCGACTTGGTTTACTTTTTATGCATTTCCCATCTATTCTGCAGCAAATGCACTGTTTACTCGATAGGGCAAATCTCAGAACACACTCATACTGAAATACTGTTCACATACATTTACCTGCATTTATAAATTGTACATAAGTTTCAGTCTGCAGTCATTGACAGCACGACCTTCCCACTGATAAATAATGCAAAATGTGTTTCAGTGCAGATTTGTATGGAATAAGAGTGTAAATGTTTTCTTATTTAATGCACATTTTGGTCTGTTCTTTCCTATAGTCTTGGCTATAAAATTTAGTTTATGCTGGTAGTTAATTTATAGGTAGTTGGCTGTAGTGGTGTGGGGATCACTACATGGCTGCTGATCAACATTTTATGATAGCAAAAACATAGAAATGGTGTTAAGCAGGTGTCATCTCTGTGTGTATGCAAATGGCCACAACTCTTCATGGTTGAGTGAATCCGTAATGGAAAATTTCCACTTGGGCTGTCTGTTCACAGCTAGATGTGGGCGTTTTGTGTTCTATTGTAACTTAAAGCTAATTATCTATCTACTCGATCTTAATTCTTTGTACATGTATGTATGTATTTATAAGGTCAACATCCCTGGAGACGAACGTTATGGTTTCCATGTAGCTTAATCCACACATCTCCTAATTGGAGGTTTTATTCTATTTTGGTACATATACAAAATTTGATTGTTACGTCTCAATGCAAGATAATTCATGAGTTGAGTAGATACATTTTTTTACAATAATTTGTAAAGTAGAAATTATAATATTCATAATGTATCATAGGGCGATGATGACACTAACCCGTACAGCCATTCTAAAGGATAGGGTGCGCGCAGGTGACAACACCGACATCTAATGAGCTGGTTGGTTTGTGACAGGCAAATGACCAGGTTTGAGTGGACTTAGTAAATGAGTTCACAATCAATAGACTTCATATTTGGTACCTTACTTGACAAGAACATTATGTTTATGTAAACAAAGTTTAAAAGAAATATTGAAATATTCATTTCATTTAGTCTTTTTAAAGACTATACTAACTATGTTGAATGTATATTGCCCGCCAAATTGTGTTAATAAACTCATTATGGCTAGTATTAGTGGAACATCAAATTAACAAGTTACTGTGTCTGTGCTTATTATAATTCACCTTACATCTAGCTATGGATAAAGGATAATTGTGTAGAAAGAAAGAGTATGTTATGGGTAATGTTATATGTATTCTTATTTCATTACAAAATAATGTAGATCATTTTGTGTGTACTCCTGTATGCAATTTAGTATAAGAATACCATGTCCACGTATTGAACACATGCATACATGTACTGTACATACCATACTTACATTCATGTACACCCTCACACAACACACACACACACACACACACACACACACACACACACACACACACACACACACACACACACACACTCACTGTGGCAGGAAGATATCTTATCACTTTATTATTAGCAACACAATACGAATGCTAAACACAGAAATAAACACACAATAACATAGTATTATATTATTAACTATTAGGAAGATATCTTAGCACTCTATTATTAGCAACACAATATGAATTCTGAACACAGAAATAAACACACAATAACATAATATTATATTATTAACTATTTTAGAGAACACCGGTCAGTAGTAGTTGGTACCTTTACTTCTATGAGTAAACAATTTCATTCAGGTATCGCTGTAATTCCACAAATTAGGACAGATGAGTAGACAACACTATATTAGGACAATCAATTCTTTGGTCTGCTTTATCATCATGACCCTTTATACTGACCTCAAAGGAAGCTTAACCAGTGGTGCGCTGGACAAAAGACAAGCTCAACAGACAGGTCGCTGGCCATTGAAACTATGACGTTCACGATTGTTGGGTCGATTCTTTCTATAAAGCAGCGACCTTCAGTGAAGGATTCATCATGATGTGTGATAGACGGGGACATAGAAACAACAGACTGCTCCTTGTGTGTGTGTGTGTTTGCATGCATGTGTTTGTGAAGATTTACATAATAAAACAATAACTGCTCCCTTCCTGCTGTAAATTATAATGTATATATTATTAAAATATATATATAGTATACATTTTTAATCAAATTTATAAGTGTATACAAATATTACGCACTTGTGGATACACTTTTTTCTAACCAAATGGGCAAATATGTTGAAAATTGTAGAAAACGTCAATCGGTGTTTGTGCAGATTTAAGTAATAAAATAATAACCGCTCCCTTCCTGCGGTCAATTATAAATTATATATATATATATATATATTTGGTACATTACTTGACAAGAACATTATGTTTATGTAAAAAAAAATTAAAAGAAATATTGAAAAATTTATTTTACTTAGTCTTTTTAAAGACTACTAACTATGTTGAATGTATATTGCTCGCCAAATTGTGTTTAATAACCTCATTATGGCCAGTATTAATGGGACATCAAATTAACGAGTTACTGTGTCTGTGCTTATTATAATTCACCTTACATCTAGCTATGGATAAAGGATAATTGTGTAGAAAGAAAGAGTATGTTATGGGTAATGTTATATGTATTGTTATTTTATTACAAAATAATATATTATTTTGTGGGTACTCCTGTATGCAATTTAGTATAAGAATACCATGTCCACGTAGTGCGCATACATACCACACTTAACTGCTATATATTTATATTATATATAATATATATCTTTTTTTTCTCAAATTTATACCAATACATAATATCACACATATATAATATAATATTTTAATATAATGTTTTTAAAACTAAATGGGCAAATATGTTGAAAATTATAGAAAATGTCAATTGGAATCCTTAGAATGCTCATTACTTGGACATTTTTCACCTTTTACGTAAGTAGTTAGTCCTTACATTCCATGACCCTTAACTGGTTATGCTATGCATGGAAATTTACCAACTTGAGACAGTTCTAAGTGAATGACTTTGTCATATGGTAACTGTTGCAAGGTATATATATATCAGTGCCCGTTAAGTGCTGTATGAAGTGTCCGTTACATAGACTACGTAGCTAGCGTAGTACTTCACATTGCCCAATATTTTGCTATTTATGACTAACTCATATTTCTGAGATTCACGTTGGTAGCATTTACACAGTCAGTAGATAAATTGTTTAATTTAGTCTCTGTGAGAATCAATACTCTCTAATCTGTCTACGTCATTCTATGAGATTGAATACTTTTTATATAAAAATTATATTCTACACAGTTCCACCACTAGTGTTACTTCCTGACCTCGAGTTCTACCTTTCTGAAGTAAGACAAATATTCCTGTCAATATTTTCATAATCATTCAGTTTTTTTCAGTTTCTTAAAAACTTCAGTTTGATCTATTTTGAACATGATAGAATAATTGACCTATCACGTACATGACCTGTTACCCAGCAAGATGTCTATCAACCCATCAAAAGAACTGCTGCAGAACATTTGGAGTGTTTGGGCATTTGTTATGTATTTTTTTAAATTCTGGCCCAAAATGGTTTTCATTATAACAAAAACAAAGGCAAAGTTTTTACAGTGACAACTGTACACAGGAATGTTTGACTGAGCAGATGTCATACTGCCCTAGTAATATATTTCACGTGTATTATTGTTATCAACATTGTTGGCAAGATAAAGCTTAACAGAGATCACGCATATAATTTTCATGTGACATAGGCAAACTGTGGCACACTGGATCCATCAATTACATGGCCGGTGAGCACTACAGAAATATCGGTAAACTATAAATATCAAAGATAATAAACTTCACAATTCTTCAACGTTATCGTTCACAATTTTACTGTTAAAAAACGAAATCACTTTACATCTCATGCCTAGGCAACCGTTTTCATTCCAGCAACAGCAGACTTTGTTGGGAAGTAATCATCCATGATGTAATTAGTATTCATGGAAGCTATTGATGTCTACGTGATGATATTGCCAGGGATTTATTTAACCAGCTGCATGAATGGGGTCAGTCACTGTCTCTTTCATGTGGTATGTGTCAAGGCCAAAGTGCTATTCTAGGCCCAGGCGGCTACATTCCATGGGAATTTTGGTAATAGGGACGTGTCAGCAACACCTAGACTAGACCTGTGGAGAGTTTCATGTCATCTTTGCATTACATCACTGTCAGTTGTAATAGATCTGTTTAGCTGAAGTGTAAACACAGTCAGCTAATCTAATTAATTATGGCAGAACAGTCTACCAATGGAATATAATGCCATGGGTCCCTGGGGCCTTATAACCCATATACCCTATAAACCATAACTATTATCTTCTTTAGGACTATGGGCCAAATATGACATTATTGGGTCTCTCTGAGTCTCTGGACCTATCTGCATGAGCATCCTTTGGTATCTGGCCCTATCTGGGCATCTTTGGGTCTGTTAGGGTCTCTGGCCCTACCTGGGATCTTTAGGTCTCTCTTGGGCCTCTCTGGGAATCCTTTGGTCTCTGGCTCTATATCTAAGCAACTTTAAGTCTCTGGCCCTATATCTCTAAGTCTATGGCTCCCATGTTAGTGACATGTTGTCTCCTTGACCTTGCATTTATGTTTGTACATTTGTATTTATGGTCAAAAATAAATAAATGTGTCTGTCTGTCTGTCTGCCCTAGCTGGGCATTTTTAGATCTCCCAAGAACAAGAAGTTTATTTTGACCCCAAAATATAACACATATTCGTACAATAAACACATCAGGTATATACATTTACACAAATAAAATAGATCTGCATACATAATAATGTGTATATGTACCATTTTTGAAACCAATATAATAATTAAGTAACAGAAAATCACCTTTTAATTTTATGATAAATAAGGGGTCAGTGCCTCCGATTAAGACATATTGTCGCTGTCATAGGAGCCACCGCAGTTATGACAAATATATAACAAAAAATATGATGGCCTTTCAAGTTATGTGTCTATCTAAATTATACAATGTAAGTGTGAATTATAGGTGGCAGCAAATGTTCTTTATAGCAACTGATATAATCAAAACTGTGTATGTACTTGTCTGATTACTACAATTTTCGTCCATTTATTAACAATTTACATTACTGATTTTGGTTTCATGAATAACAATTTAATTAAAAGTGTACTTGTATCTTTGTATTTTTTCAGGAGAAAGTTTTTAGTGTAAATTGCAAGGTCTCTGGCCCTAGCTGGACATCTTTAGATCTCTATAGGTATCTGACCCTAGCTGGGCATCTTTAGATCTCTCTAGGTCTCTGGACATGTTTAGGTCTAATTGGGTTTCTGGACCTATTTGGACATGTTTGGGTCTCCTTAGGTATATTTAATTAGGTCTCTGACCCTATGTGGGCATATTTAAGTCACTTTAGGTCTCCTGCCCTATCTGGGTATCTTTGGGTCTCTAGGTCTCTGGCCCTGTGTGGGCATCTTTGAGTCTCATTTGGTCTGTAGTTTTATCTAAGCAGCTTTAGGTCTCTTCCTACAAATATCGGTACCTAGGTATCTTTAAATCTCTTGGTCTCTGGCTCTATCTAAGTAACTTTGGGTCTCGGGACCTGTCTGGGCATTTTTGGGTCACTTTTAGGTCTCTTGACCTATCAAGGCATCTTTAGGTCTCTGCTCCTATCTGGGCATCTGCAGGTCTCATGGGCCCCTGCCGATGCCACTGTGACCAGCCCCATGTAGCTCCTGGGAAATCAATGTGAGAAAAACAGTAGCCTACACATTTACATGTAATCCTATATAAGATAACTCATTCACAGCTGCTTTGTAGTCACATGACTACACATATCTGGGCGGGTCTAGTCAACCTGAATCTGACGCATGTCAGACTGACCTAATACGGCTTCAGAGAACTGAAAGCCCAAGGAAATTTTGTTTTTCTGTTTTGCCGAACAACGTGTTAAACAGGTGTACACAAGGTAAACAGGGAAGGGCAAATAATGGTTGGGTATCGCTGTAAGACGATGACTATAAGAGAATAAGTGGAGTGACTAATGTTTGGATGTAGAGCTTGATTATCGATGAGATAAGAAGCTGGATCATTGTTAACGCAACCAGGAGTCAGGCCGCAATTGTCATTGCCACTGGAAACCATTATAATGCTTTGTGTAATTTAAGAAGAAAGCACAGCACTTATTAAACTTCTTCACAAACTTCTTCTGTCGTTGTCTGACTGACAATGTTGAGCAGTTTTTATCTGTTTTTCTTGAGATAAATACAGTGAGTTACCTTGACTGGGTATGAATGATAGTACGGAAGTTGTGGACATTTGCAAATATGCCCAGTAAGTCATCGTAGTTAATTGTACGTCATGTCCACCTTGTGGTTTTATTGCATTTGACACAATAATAGCAAGGTAATTACTTCTGAAAAAAGTTTCTTAGCATGTAAATATCATGTTGAATTGTGGCCTAGTTTTTTTTGGGTACCAGTAGTGCTAATAATACTTGGTACACATTTCTTATCAATTAAGTAAATTACACAGAAGATAAAGATTTTTCTGGCACTGTGCCATATCATATGTATAGATGTGGGAACGATCAACAGGCGTGGGCTCAGCTCACTAAAGTTTAATTGTTATTTGGTAGTAAAACTTTATATTATAATCATGCTGAGTGCATAAAAGTTTATGTAGTTACCAACTGGGATAATGTCGGTTAGGAAGTGGGGCAGGCACTAGAATGTGATAGGCACGTCAGTGCTGGTTACAGTGACGTAGATAGCCACACATTGATGGGGCTTTGTAAAAAATGCAAACATTTTAAACATTGGATATGATTGACCCCTCCAACCCACCCCCTATCAAAAACAAATAAATTGAAAAATTTGAGAGACTGCAATCTACTTTCAATCTCTGAATGGATTTTTAGATGATTATTGCAACATATGCAGGATGCATACATAAACAGACGCATGCACGCACACCACGCACACACAGGTATGTATATAGATATGCACACATATGCATGCATGCATGCACGCAGGTGTAGATTAAGTATTAGGTTAACTAGTCTGCCCAATCTCAGAAGGACGCTTGCATAAAACATACATAAATCTCATCATGTGGACGTGGTTGACTGCATACCAGTTTTGCGTGACTCCGAATTCCTCCGTGGCAGTTTATTTTACGTTTGAATTAGGCTAATGGTTCAGGTGATTATTTACACTGTCCACATATGTTCTTGTGTTGAAAAATTATGAAGACATAAAATACACTAATGTAGCAAGGACTAGCTTCTGTGGGGCATTTTGTTTCACTGACGTCAGTGGGGATTATCTAGTTTATGGCTGTATAACAGTTGACACTACTCGGCAGATGTGATGGCAGATGTGGAGTGGCATTTGGAGAAATGTGTGTCGTAGATGTCGCAGGTCATTCACATTGACGTCATTGTCATCTGACTGTCAGCCTCCTCTACAACTTCAAGTCAGCATACATGTGATGTATTGACATTCTCTGCAGGTCCATTTGGAAGGTTATCTAACAAGTGTTGACATTATAGTGATACTGACCTTGGGAAGATCAAACTCTTCATATGGAACCACGAGAGACGAGCTAATTGTCAGGAATGCAGTCTGCTTTAAAATTTAATGATACAATTATCAGTGTGGCAATGTTCCAGGAATTGTAAAATTGGCAGTTTTCCAATGTGCTGTTAATAATAACATTGTCAGGATGGCAGTATGCTTTAAATAATAACATTGTCAGAATGGCAGTATGCTTTAAATAATAACATTGTCAGGATGGCAGTATGCTTTAAATAATAACATTGTCAGAATGGCAGTATGCTTTAAATTATAACCTTGTCAGAATGGCAATGTGCTTTAAATAATAACATTGTCAGAATGGCAGCATGCTTTAAATAATAACATTGTCAGAATGGCAGCATGCTTTAAATAATAACATTGTCATAATGGCAGTATGCTTTAAATAATAACATTATCAGAATGGCAGTATGCTTTAAATTATAACCTTGTCAGGGTGGCAATGTGCTTTAAATAATAACATTGTCAGAATGGCAGCATGCTTTAAATTATAACCTTGTCAGGGTGGCAATGTGCTTTAAATAATAACATTGTCAGAATGGCAGCATGCTTTAAATTATAACCTTGTCAGGGTGGCAATGTGCTTTAAATAATAACATTGTCAGAATGGCAGCATGCTTTAAATTATAACCTTGTCAGGGTGGCAATGTGCTTTATGTCTTGATGATAAAATTTCCAGTATGGCGATGTGCTTTAAATGATAACATCATCAGGATACCAGTTGCTTTAGATATTAGGTAGAATCAGTGTCCTACATCTGAGCTGAAACCAGGACCTTCACCTCTATAAAGTTGGTAGACTCACCCAAAACCCAAAAGTTGTTGGTCCAAAATTGTAAACATCATTGGCAAATGTGCTGAAAAGATGAAGGTCATGGTGGTCATTTTTTGAGTTGCCAATCTGACAGAAAGGTTGCCAGTCTTGGTCAACAGGATTGGTACAAATTTCAAACACTTATTAGAATGTCAGTGTACATTTCAACCTTATACTAGTTATAGTTCTGTAGCAGGTAATAAATTTGAGTTATATGTGTTATGCCTATGTATTTAGTTAGTTGTTTGTCATGCCCTTCTCTCTACACGTATCATTAGAGGCAATCCTTAGACTCGCAGGTGTTGTTGTCAGGCACTGCCGTCACGCACTATAAGAATAATATATGGTTAGCTTTGTAAGTTGGCTGATGCAATGTCTTGGTGTTTGTTCAACATTCTTCTTAACAACGGTGTTGTTTTTCTGCTGTTTCTGTTTTCGTCTTGGCAACCAAGGGGAGAAAACATTCATCTACTCAATATGTTCATATACTTCTTCCTATACAATGCGTTTTAAGATCAAAAATAGGTTTGTTTTGGTTATATAGGTATTAGGTATTGATGCTGAGGCTCAGCCCGTAATATTAAAACATTTATGAGGACAGCATGTTAAATTACATGATCTATTTTCAAAGATTGTTCATGCAGGTATGTTACTTGTAATATTAATAATTATAACTTTCAAGTAACCAAGGGCAACTGTTATTACTATTACAGGCAATATTATAATCTCAAATTCGTTCCCGCACAGCATTTAATTTCTGCTGCTAGATAAAAACAGCAGATAAATAATATATAATACATGCATACACATTACTTATTTTAAAATGGCAAGTGACACTGTGGCAGCAGGCATCATGAATTAAGTAGTAGTTGTAGTAGTAGTAGTAGTAGTAGTAGTAGTAGTTGTAGTTGTAGTAGTAGTAGTAGTAGTTGTAGTAGTTGTAGTAGTAGTAGTTGTAGTAGTAGTAGTAGTTGTAGTAGTAGTTTAAGTAGTAGTTGTAGTAGTAGTTGTAGTAGTAGTTGTAGTAGTTGTAGTAGTAGTAGTTGTAATAGTAGTAGTAGTTGTAGTAGTAGTAGTAGTAGTTTAAGTAGTAGTTGTAGTAGTAGTTGTAGTAGTTGTAGTAGTAGTAGTTGTAGTAGTAGTTGTAGTAGTTGTAGTAGTGTGTTCAATGCTCAGTGGATTAAAATTTTAAAACATTGAAATAAAAAACAAATACAGGAATAAATAAATAAAATCATAACATACACAAGACAGATAAAACAAAGTACATTTAAAATGGTGGTTTAGCACTCAAACATTCGGGTAGGCTCTTTTTGAAGATTGCACCAGTTAAAACCAATTCTACAAAGAAAGGATAGTAAAATAAATAAATACTGGTTATTATGAATTAAAAACTAATAAAATCATAACATACATGAAACAGATAAAAACAAATTACATTTTTAAATGGTGGTGTAACATGCAAGCCTCAGAACCCGCACTCCTACGATCGGCCCGGTCAAGGGATGAGTGAGTGAGTGAGTGAGTGAGTGAGTAAATTTTTTTTACGTAAATGTGTGTTTTCAGTGAGGAGGACGCGAGTGGACCCGACCCGGAGTACAACACGGGTCTGACTGGGATCAAGTTGTTCCATGCGGACGAACCCCTCCACCTCAAGTACGGGGGCGTGCTACCAGAGCTCGAGGTCGCATACGAGACGTGGGGTGAACTCAACGAGGAGCGAGACAATGCAGTCATCATCAGCGCTGGACTGTCAGCCGCCTCGCATGCTAAGAGTCACCCGGTAGGTGGCACCAGTATATTTGTTGAGTAGCACGGTGTACCATATTCGTGGTAGTATAATGTTGCATCGGTATTTTATGCAGTGTTGATGCCAATATTTTTATTCAATCAAATCGGCATTGCAAGAAATGTAATTATTACAGTGGTGCCACCTAGTGAGTGAAACACCAGTTAATGCAAAGTTATACTAATAGCCATTTCTGTTTATAAACAATTGCAAGTCCCATACCACAGGTTTGGTGGGGCAGGGGACCAATGTCAAGTGCATAACTTTTTTTGCTTTCCAAACTTGAAACTATCCCTAAGCACTCTAAAAGTATGGTTTTATGGTAAAATATACACCAGACATCATCTCGGAGAGTAACAATTTAAAACTGCACCAATTACCGTATAAAATATATACACACAGGAAACTATTTATAGATCCATACACAGCACTATCACAGATATGGTTTCTTCAGTTCATGTTGCTATATTCAGCTTCCATTTTATTGATTCCCAATCCATAACAATTCACCATTTTAACAGGTGCGGGAGTCATTTATGAGAAATTTATTAGCACAGGGCTGCCTACCATTACGGATTTTCCATAATCATTACGGAAATTCACCTCAGATTGTGGCATTATGGAAACTGCCGCCGTACTACGGGAATACAAATATCGACTACAGAAAATTATACACATTAAAGAATTGCTAAATCTATAAATAATGCAGCTCAAGATGCCCTGAAGAAACTGTCATCGTTCACTTGTTACAATTTATCAACAAATATTTAGTCCATTACAAGTTCTACAAAGTCAGTATGGTGAGTCATCCAATGCTGTGCCTGTGTACA
Organism: Paraescarpia echinospica; assembly: GCA_020002185.1. Lineage (NCBI taxonomy): Eukaryota > Metazoa > Annelida > Polychaeta > Sabellida > Siboglinidae > Paraescarpia > Paraescarpia echinospica. Next base: position 53,048,185 of record CM034540.1, read on the forward strand.
ATGTTACAACTTTGAAGGCAAGCTGATGACTGCCCTGGCACATGGCACATGAGCATATTATTATGTCTGCATCTGTCAGTCAACAGCAATTACTGCGGCAAAAATATCAGTGTCATTAATGTGCGTCTAGACATTAATAAAATTGACACGTGTAGAATTATATAATGAAATAAATAAATAGGTAGAACCATTAAATTAAATAATTGTGTTTTTCTGAAAGTTGTGAATATAATTATAAAATGTCTTAGAAGAATATAAAATGAGTATTATAGTTGTTGTAATTGCAATATAAAACTATCATATTTTTATTCAAAGGTTTTTATTTGAATACAACAATTTAATTTTGTCACTGACTGTTAGTAATAATTATAATGCTTCCTGCTGTGTGTTGTAAATTTAGAAGCTTGTTGGATGATTATTGGCTATTATCAAAAAGAATAAACAGAAAGAGGCACCACTCATGCTAAATATCGGTCGAAAAGTGAAGCCAGGGCAATAAGTGACGCCACCCGGCGGCTATCTAGGAGAACTACGCAGTGGAGTTATCTTTTCAATGCTGTAGCATACCGACTTCACTAAAACAGCGCACAAATCATTATACTTGTGCGTACATATGTACACAAACATACGCTATTTTGAAGGCAATTATTTATTCTTCAAATGGGCTCTTGTATTTATCATTTTAAAATAAAATATATTGGACGCAGGTGCCCGCCGTATGCTGATGTCATGTCTGTAGGTGCCCACCGTATGTTGCGCCTACTTACCTGTTTACATATGCGACAGAACTTTCCTATTTCTCACACATGAAGTTGTGAACTTGTTGTTATTCATCTTCAACAAAGCATGGAGGGAAATGTTGATGAATAAGTTCAACACATAATCTTTCAGCGTGCACATTCCGGCAGGACAGACAATTGAGTCTTCGGGTATTTCTTTGACGAGATGACGGAGCAGTCTGCGGACTTTATCCATATGTAGAATGTGGCTTGTTTTCTTGAAAGCATGCTCCATGTTTTTAACTGCTGATGCTAGTTCCTTCTTTGGAGTTACAAGTCCGTCTTTTGCATTCTCTAGCTGTTTTTAAGTAGCAGCAGTTCTGTAGATGAACTTGTCGGTGAACCAGTCAGGGTTTGCTGACTTTGTTGACATACTTTGTCATGCAGTTTCCTGGCCATGTATCCTGCTATGTATGTCAAGGTGTTTTTTCCCTCAATGGAGAGGTCTTCCGTCTCAACGTTGAAATAAAGACCATTTGGTCATTTATCCTGTTTGAGAGAAAACGGACAGAGGATCATCTTCAATGGCGGCGATATGTTGACATGCAGTACTGAAAGACTTGAGGTTGAGAAGAAAAGTGTCTGACCTGAAGAAGATAGAGTCGGAACTGCTCAGCTGAAGGGTTGTCACTATGGACACCGTTACCCCTGATCACAGCAAAGAGGTTCTCTAGGTAATCTTGATTTAGCCGGCTAGTTAGGAGAAACTTTGCCTGAAAATTCATGTACAAATTGTCCCACAGTGACAGAAGACTACGAATGGTCATCAACCATCTGGATAGACATGACAGTTTACGCGTGCTTCCAGACCCAAGTGTCAAATGCCACTCTATGGTAGACAGAAGAAACTCCTTGTGTCCAGATGTGTTTGACAAAGCGGGTCTCATCTGTTGTTTGTGTTTGAATGTCTTGCTGTTGAAACAGTTCAACAGACAGTCCATACGTTCCTAGAACAGTGCTATTTCTTCTGCGTCCTCAGGGAGTGACTTCAATGTAACCATTGTAGAAATACCAGCAGCCACAGAGTGAGAGAAGACTGCCTCAGACCCTCCTTCCCCAAACGAAAATAATTTCGTCTGACAACGGACATCATGTTCTGAGATGATCCCTTATTCTTTCGCATGTGTCTGAGTCTTCTGATATGTCCCCCGTGCTTGTATACAACTAAACCAATTATGAGTGTCTGATAGGCTGCACGACTGACCCAAATGTCAGGTGTTTTTACTGTACTTCTGGTGACATTTATTGTTCTCATGTTCGTGTAACAAAGGTCCTTTTTACAATGTCCTGTTGTGTGGCACATGTCAATAGTCACGGATTCATGCCACAGTCGTCATGATCGTGGTTTTCAAAAACTATTTATCCGGCTAGCATGGGTCTTCTGTTGCATCATATTGCATCAGCCGAGCGCACGTGATGAAGTATCATAATATTATGATCCTGCCAGCATCCTTGTTTTTAAGATTTATGGCTGACGTCAAAAGCTACGTGTTGACAATTGTGTCGTACTGACATGTGTCATGTCGACCTTTGTGTCGCTCTGATCAATGTCAGTGTTAATTTATGTTTGCTGTGTGTGTCGCAGCAAAGCGCATTGTTGTCCCCTTTAAAAAAACACATAGCGTTGTTAAAAATTCCACATGTAACTTATTGTATTCAGCATAACAATACCCAATCATTGTTCTAATCATTCCAGTATGGTTTCTTGTGACATTAAATCTGGTCTCGTTAAATTCAAGATTTTGGTGACATTTTGCTACTTGCAAACAGCAGATGTTTTTTAATATCATGGGTCAAAATGTACATTTGGTGTAATCAATCTGATCAGATGCTTCTTTAATCATTAAAATTTTGTTTATGTGGCATTAATAATTCAAATGTGGTTATAGAGACAAGGCCAACAGGACAATTCATGCCCTCTAACAGTGACACATTCACAATCAGACATTCATAGTCTGTCATAGATATTTTAATTAATTTATGTTATAAAATCCATATGTTTATTAGGAAATGAAGTTTTAGATTGATGTGATTTTTTAAACGTGTAAAACAAAAATCTCAAGTTACAACATAGACAAATTTATCAGTCTTCACCCGTGACAGTTTGGGTTTATGCCACGCAGGAGTACCACAGATGCGCTTTTCATTCTCAAACAAACAATAGAGAAACACAGGGAGGGACAGAAGGACATCACATTGGTATTTATCGACTTGGAGAAAGCATACGATCAGGTACCAAGGGAGGAGATATGGAGATGTGCGAGAGAAAGGAATGTACCGGAAAAGTACATCAGACTGATACGGGATATGTACCGGGGCGTGTGAGACAAAGGTACACAGTGTGGCTGGTGAAAGCAGCAACTTTGGCGTAGAGGTTGGGTTGCACCAAGGATCTGCATTGAGTCCATACTTGTTCCTCGTATTGATGGACGTCTTGACGGAGAAGGTGAGAAAAGATGCACCAGAATCAATGATGTTCGCAGATGACAGAGTACCTGGAGACGTGGAGGAAGGCACTGGAAGAGAGAGGAATGAGGGTTAGTCGACCGAAAACCCAGTTCATGGACTTCATGTTCGAACGGAATGAGGAGATAGACAGACCAACTGTAAAGATACTGGGAGACGAGCTGGAAAAAGTGACACACTTCAAATATCTAGGGTCAGTCGTGGAAGAGACAGGAGGCATGGAAACGGAGATCAAACAGAGAGTGAGTGCAGCTTGGAGAAATTGGAAGAAATGCAGAGGAGTGTTGTGCGACATGAAGATGCCAGTGAAGTTGAAGGGGAAGATCTATAAAACAGTAGTCAGGCCAGCAATGCTGTACGGGGCTGAGACCTGGGCAACAATAAAAGGACAAGAAGCAAGGATAGAGATGAATGAGATGTGAATGCTGAGGTGGATGTGTGGAGTAACAAAGAAAGATAAGATCCGAAACGAATATATTAGAGGAGCAACGAGTGACACAAGCATCCAAAAAGATAACAGAGAAACGACTGAAATGGTACGGGCATGTGATGAGAAGGGAAGAGGAGCACATAGTGAGAAGAGTGCTAAATGCAGAGATACCAGGAAGAAGAAGGAGAGGACGACCGAAGACCAGATGGAAAGACACATGCAGAAGAGACATGGAAATCGTGGGTCTGAGTGCAGATGTGGTGATGGACAGGATGACATGGAGAAAGAAAATTACCAGCCATACCGACGGCCCCAGATGACGGGAAAAGTCAGAGAAGAAGAAGAAGAATGAGGAAGGAAGACTCATAGAAGTGCCTCAAGTGTCTTTCGATTATTCGACCCTTGGTCACATATGACCACTTTGATGTCCAAACCAACGCTGGTCATCTAATTCATAGTCGTAACAGGTTCTCGTCCATTTCAAATAACGGCACTGTTTATTGACATTCCCATAACACCAGTTGAAGCACACAATTATCTAGATTATAGTTTATCACAAACGCCCTAAATGTTGTACGTAAAGTACAAAAACAACTTGCTAATCTCTCTCTTCCTCTACCAATTGTTACATATAGGTGAACATTCAATTCGTCTGTAGTCTGGTGTACCTGTAGGCTGGGCGTGTTGAGCAAGTGAATTCTTTGATTTATTTCTTCATCAGTTATAAAATATAAAGAATGTCAACAGTGATCTATAACACAACCATGTTCAATTGTTTGTATCTTTCAGCATATTTCGGAAACCGAAAAAACACTTGTAACTCTTCAGCAGGTAGTTGGGATTATAGTTAGTGTGAATGAATGGTGAGCTTGATTAGTACGGTACAGTGCATAAGGTCTACTGTGATTACAGTAGTAATGATGTTGTTGTATATATCTATAACAATACTGCTAATGTTGTATATGCCAAAATGTGGGCTCTGTCAACCTGAGGGACAGGAGACTAGTATGGGCTCAAGTCACAGGCCTGGCCTTGGGATGTAGAGCCCACATGTCTCTCTCTTTAACTTAATCTCTAATAAACGTCATTCATTTGGCCTTCTTTCATCACTATTCATGACTTGTGTTGGTGCTTACATAAAAACACTTATTGGGACATTTATTTTAATAATTGGAACAATTCGGTGCGATGCACCAAGAGGTGCTGTCGAGTCTCTGTGCCATCGTGTAGTTATCCTAGATAGCCGCCTGTTGCATGCCCGCTTCACTAAAAACAGCGGAGTGGTGCCTCTTTACGTCTAATCTTTTTGGTATTATTCACTGTCGCTGTTGCTAGCTCTACAGTGGTAAACACTTGGGCATGCACTTTGACAGCTGTTTTAACACAATGTAACTTACTGGAGTTGCTAAACAAACATCCCTTTGAAGTGCTAACCACAACCTTAACTGCTGACAGGAGTTACAGTGTAGCAACACAATACTTATGTTGAAACAAAGTATATTTACTTTTGATGATTAAATTATTAACTTCCTGGATTCCCAGACACAGTGAACAGGCTGGGCTTGTCACAGTATCTACTTCAGAGAAAGGTTTGATTGGCAACCTTGTGGACTGCGAGCAGGGTGGGAAGCGATAGGGGTGGGGCATTATTTTGGGAGATAGGCAGCCCTATTAGCACATAGGTGTCACTTAGGAGTGATATTTGTTCATTAAGGAAGCACGTTGGTACGGAGGATTCAACTGTGATGTTACTTATTGGTAAACAGACTACTTGGCAACTGCAGCTATACTGATGACAAACATACCTAGTGCCTAAACTACATTTCATCATATCATATTAATATTAGTTTATCACAAATTTGTCTAATGAAATATGTTGTGGCATACCAAGCAGTATGCCACAACATATTTCTCACCATCTCTGCCCCTACTTAGACAGTTGCATTGGCTTCCAGTTACATATCGAATACAATTCAAGTTAGCCACTATCACAAATTGTACCCTTTCTACGCAGCATCCATCCTATTTGTTTAGTTTCCTTCGTTTTTCAGATATCCCCAGGAATCCCAGATCATCTGTTTCACAATGACTTTTTGTTCCGAAAACCAAGTTTAATATTGACAAACATGTATATTTAACAGGACAGTCCAAATCGTAAAATATCAATGTCCGACGTCAGATGAAACTGCTTCTGACCCTCCTTCCCCAAATGAAAGTAATTTCGTCTGACAACAGACATCAATGTTCTGAGATGATCCCTTATTCTTTCGCATGTGTCTGAGTCTTCTGATATGTCCCCCGTGCTTGTATAGAACTAAACCAATTATGAGTGTCTGATAGGCTGCACGAGTGACCCAAATGTCAGGTGTTTTTACTGTACTTCTGCTGACATTTATTGTTCTCACCTTCGTGTAACACTTTACAATGTCCTGTTGTGTGGCACATGTCAATAGTCATGGATTCATGCCACAGTCGTCATGATCGTGGTTTTTAAACTATTTATCCCGCTAGCACACGTTTCATGTTGCATTATATTGCGTCAGCCGAGCGCACGTGATGAAGTATCATAATATTATGATCCTGCCAGCATCCTTGTTTTTAAGATTTATGGCTGACGTCACAAGCTACGTGTTGACATTTGTGTCGTACTGACATTGGTGTCGTGTCGACCTTTGTGTCGCTCTGATCAATGTCGGTGTTAATTTATGTTTGCTATGTGTGTCGCAGCAAAACGCATTGTTGTCCCCTTTAAAAAATCACATATCATTGTTAAAAATTCCACATGTAACTTATTGTATTCAGCATAACAATACCCAATCATTGTTCTAATCATTCCAGTATGGTTTCTTGTGATATTAAACCTGGTCTCATTAAATTCAAAATTTTTGTGACATTTTGCTACATGCAAACAGCAGATGTTTTTTTAATATCATGGGTCAAAATGTATATTTTGTGTAATCAATCTGATCAGATGTTTCTTTAATCATTAAAATTTTGTTTCTGTGGCATTAATAATTCAAATGTGGTTATAGAGATGAAGCCAACAGGACAATTCATGCCCTCTAACAGTGACACGTTCACAATCAGGCATTCATAGTCTTTGTCGTAGATATTTTAATTAACTTATGTTATAAAATCCATATGTTTATTAGGAAATGAAGTTTTAGATGGATGTGATTTTTTAAACATGTAAAACAAAACTCACGAACTACAACACAGACAAATTGACCAGTCTTCACCCATTTGGCTGTGTCGATGACTCAGGATAATATCCATTATTCAGTATGCGACTAAGCATGATTATGTAGTTTATGTCTCCCTGTTTTCCATAAAGTGTGCAGTTTTATTTCTTGGATAACTGTACTTTGGAAATATATACTACATTAAATATATTTCCCTTATAATGATATCGAACCAGTTTTACCACAGTAAAACAGTTTACAATCTTTGGAATATTAATTAATTCTTGTGTCTTGTAGGGCAAGGTAGTGCAGTAGTTGGAACATCAGACTCTCAGTTAAGAGGATCTGGGTTTGAAGATTCCCACTTGCTGCTTCCGTTCCACGTGTTCTCAATTCTAATAGCTATAGACAATGGTGTATGATGGATATATGTGAATGTGTATTCTTCATGCAGTAATTGCATAGTAGCTGAATGCTTTCCAAAAAGGTCGAGTGTTTGTTCTAATGAATCCGTTTGCCAGAAGGAGTGTAAAGCGCTTTGAGCAATCCTACGCACTTTATACTGCACTGTGTAAGTTTATCTTTTTGTTTGTGTTGTAAAAAAGTTAAGTTGTTATCCAGTGCGGTATCCAGACTTTAGGACCATTCGCGACACTACACTTCACCCACCCGCAGATCTGTTAATTCAATCACCATCTTGACTTCTCTGGGAAGCATTCAGCCACACTTCAATTACTACACAGTGAATCTACATTGACATGGTTCATGGTTCACTGGTTATTATTTACACATGTTGTGTTTTTCGGTTGCCAGGGCAACCCGCAAGCAGGCTGGTGGGAGAAGTTTGTCGGGCCGGGCTGCGCTGTCGACACGGACAAGTTTTTTGTGATATGTACAAATAACCTTGGCGGCTGCCATGGGTCCACGTGAGTTGATCATGCAATCTCATCTAGATCTTTAAAAACAGTTATTGCGCCTTATTATAGGCCCACACTTTAGTAGTGCATGTGTGCGTTGTATATGTGTGTCTGTAGTTGATGAGAAATGCGTTTATATGGGATTCGGAGAGCATTTATTAAATTGATTTTGTGTAATGATTATGGTTTTGATATAGGACTGTGGTTTTGATATAGGACTGTGGTTTCATCAACTGATGCAAATGTGAATTTGTAGCGGAGAGTAGCTTAGTTCGAAGATTAATATATGGGGGGCATATGAACAGAATTAAGAAATATATTAATATGGAGTTTGGAGCAGATTGAGAAAGACCGAGCACATATATAGAGTATGAGGAAGGATAGATTGACAGGACATGGAAACAGAAGAGCTATACAAAAGATAAGAGGAGACAGATAAGACAGATCTTGAAAGCCAGGGGTGGGGGGGGAGATAGTGGAGAATTGTGATAGGTGGAGAAGTATGATTGAGAGGGTGAATGGACAGAGGATTGGAGTCCCCACCCCTTAAGGATAAGAGGGAAGAAGAGAAGGAGAAATTTACATTGACTACTCGCATACTGTGGGAATGTTGTTATCTTGGCACGCACAAGTGTGCACAAGTGTCAAAGCACGTTGTCAGTGACGCAGACCGGGCAAAGGACACATTATAAATGGAACTGGTTTACGTGATTGTGATCATATTGCACCACAGGTGTTTTGGGTAGACAGATTCCAAATAAGACGCTGTTTTTTCTTGGCTGTTCCGTTTAATGTTCAAAGGGTGTCAATGCAATTGTGCATGTAATCCATGTTAGTTAGGCACGCACACTTGTTATTTTTGGCAGGATAGGGGACCGTTTCACTAACATTCAGCTTGAAAGCTCGATTTTGCTTTTTAACATTAACTTTGCTCATTAACCGTGATGTTGTTTACTAAAAACTGTCAGCACCAGGACGCACCGTACTTTCGCCGGTGTGTCAAAGAAATATTCTCCTCAGTGATACGGAGGCAGCTTTTGCATTTTTTAAACGTGTCTTAAATTTAACAGCAGATTCTCTTTAATGATGAATTTCTCTGATGAGTTCTTTATCGTGGTGAGATGGTCCCTGGGACACACTATCTTGAGGTCAGATAGATAACATGATCAAAACACTTACGAGTCGTTTTTATAGAATATTTTAGACGTATTTATGACGCATTTTGTATGTTTTAAATGTGACCCTGTCTTGTTGTGGTGTACTCATTTCGATGTTGTAGCCGCAACTATTTGTGACTACACAGGCTGTTCCTATTCACGGACCTCAAGAAAAGATGTGTCAAAATTTTAAGTAAATGCATACACCACAAACCAAAGTGTATGTACGTTTTTGATACTTTCCCTGGTAACTAATGTTTTTTGATTGAAAGCGTCTTGTTCAATTATTTCATATTAATAATCAATACATGTGTGTGTTTCCTGATTTTGCTGTCCAAGTAATATCATGTTCCATGTGCTGCAAATACTTACAAAGTAACAATTGACAATTTTGTGAAAGCATGTATGTAGTAATCGAACAGAAAAAAAGAGGAGTGTCCTGTAATGTGTATGTAACCATTATAGGAAAAGGGTTTGTTGCAAAATGTCTGTAGCAGCCAGTTTTTAAGTATGATTTGTTTTTCTTTCAAAGGGGTCCATCTTCAATCAATCCTATGACAGGAACGGTGAGTACATGAAAATATCTTCATCTTTCCATTTTATGTTGTCTTCTAGGTATATGTCAGGCATGTGTTTTTAATTTCTGGTTTGTCTAATCCACGCTGTTGGATAATAAATCAACTTAATTTTCTGTCTAGTTGGTGTGATGCATAAAAATATTTTGACAAAAGTTGCATTTACTATAACATTGTTTTGAAAATTCTAAATAAAATATATAAATATTAAAACATTTTCAAAAATGTTTTATACAACGTTTAAAGTTAATTAAATCAGCTGTGATTTTGAAAGACTTGTGATAAAATACTTGTAACTTTTTTAATGTTGCAAGCTTGTAGATTGTCATTAAATTCCGGCCATTTTATTTATTGCCATGAAAATGGGGTCTGGCAGAAAAAATGTTAAATACATTTTTGACTCGGAAAGACCCTCTATACAGCTGGGGCAAAAACAAGATTAGTTATGCGTTTAAAAAATTCCTGTCTAACTGCAGCACCTCCCCTAAACCTCCCTATTGTACGTTCACAGCCGTATGGTTCGTCGTTTCCCATGATCAGCATCGAGGACATGGTTCGGGCCCATTTCCTCCTACTCGATCATCTTGGCATCAACAAGGTAAAGCAGCTGCATGTTGACGTCAACACTAGCAGGGACACTATCACATGACACAAAACATCTAAAGTGGGTTGACAATGTCAGGACCAATGACCAAAATGCACTTTCTTATTTTTGTGATTTTTTTATAGATATGGTTCTTTAAATTTAATGAAGCCGGTAGAATTAGAGGAGTGAAGGACAGAGTAGATTGTGTAAACCAGTGATGAAGTGGATGATTAGATAAATGATATGCTGACTGTATGAATGTTACCAGTGTGATTTTAAGACAGAATTGTTCTCGACCGTATTAAATTAACTCTCCGGACAAATGTTGGGTAATCAAAGAATTTAGAGACTTCTAAAAGAGCTAACCCACATAGATTAACACTTATGGACCCTTGATAAGTCAATGGCTTTGATGTTCACTTGCCATTTGGAGCTCCTTTTTTATGGGGGGGTTACAGGAAATACAACATTATTTGGTTTGTGCAAAATTACAATTTCCAACAACTTCATCTAATGAATGTAACATTTATATTTGTGCACAATGCATTGTGGGATGGTTTTGTCGACAGATCATTTTCAGTCTTTCATACAGCACTGTTTGGTGTGTGAGTATTCATGTTGTTGCTGACATATTTGAGTTCTAGATGGTTGCTATTTATTACCTCTCCCCGACTTCCCATTTTTCCCTCTACAGGTATACTGTACGGTGGGTTCATCCCTCGGAGGAATGCTGTCTCTGACGGCTGCCGTTCTCTTCCCTGAAAGAGTCTCCAGGTTGGTCTAAGGCATGGGATGAGGGACGTGTTTCCCCATTGTTCCCAGACTTGTTGCTCTCTATTATTAATCTTCTCGCATTCTCCTCAAGTTCATATTAAGGGTAAAAGCTAAGAAGAAACAGATGAGCTGGTTAGTCTGTATACGAATATGCTATATTTGAATCATTGCGATTGCGTCCCTTCCCAGGTGTCTATGTTTGTTCACATTCTTGAATCATTGGCCTCTCATCTACCAGTTGACAATATATAATTTCGTAAAACACAGTGATAGTTACTCATATTACCGTATCATTCCCAATAGACGCGCAGTGCGTAAAACACAATGATAGTTACTCGTATTACTGTATCATTCCCAATAGACGCGCAGTGCGCGAGTGCAAGGGCTTGGGTGCGCATCTATTAATTTATCTTAAGACATAAGTAGCTCAAGCTGTGAGGGGTGGGCGCCACTAGGCGGATGCACAAATTGCGTACACGTCACACAACCCGCAAGCAGGCTGGTGGGAGAAGTTTGTCGGGCCGGGCTGCGCTGTCGACACGGACAAGTTTTTTGTGATATGTACAAATAACCTTGGCGGCTGCCATGGGTCCACGTGAGTTGATCATGCAATCTCATCTAGATCTTTAAAAACAGTTATTGCGCCTTATTATAGGCCCACACTTTAGTAGTGCATGTGTGCGTTGTATATATGTGTCTGTAGTTGATGAGAAATGCGTTTATACGGGATTCGGAGAGCATTTATTAAATTGATTTTGTGTAATGATTATGGTTTTGATATAGGACTGTGGTTTTGATATAGGACTGTGGTTTCATCAACTGATGCAAATGTGAATTTGTAGCGGAGAGTAGCTTAGTTCGAAGATTAATATATGGGGGGCATATGAACAGAATTAAGAAATATATTAATATGGAGTTTGGAGCAAATTGAGAAAGACCGAGCACATATATAGAGTATGAGGAAGGATAGATTGACAGGACATGGAAACAGAAGAGCTATACAAAAGATAAGAGGAGACAGATAACACAGATCTACGCGCAGTGCGTAAAACACAATGATAGTTACTCGTATTACTGTATCATTCCCAATAGACGCGCAGTGCGCGAGTGCAAGGGCTTGGGTGCGCATCTATTAATTTATCTTAAGACATAAGTAGCTCAAGCTGTGAGGGGTGGGCGCCACTAGGCGGATGCACAAATTGCGTACACGTCACACACATGCAACTCCTAGGTAGGCAACACGTAGCAAAGACAGATTCAAGAAATCTACCAAAACGTCCAGCGCTTGATCGACAGAACACAGTTGATGACAGGAAGCGCATGTAGAGACAGACTGCTTCGATTATTCGAGCGATGCTAAATAGACAATCATCGTTCTAGCCAGACAACATTGTTGAATAAATACCATTGGACAATGAAGGAAGTCCTATATGCTGAATTGGCACTCAGATAATTGCTTTGCCAACGTCCAGGCAGCAATGCAACGGGGCAACGCCAACATACTTCGAGCGCTGCACTAAGGGAGCGAATCCCGAAGATGTTAATTCGGACATCCAGGCAATCTTCGTTCTTCTGACCCATCTTCATGGCTACGTACGGTTACGTGATTATGAATATCAAGTTATTTTGACCACTCTTCTGAGTTGTCAGAATGCCCGACTTTGCGAATAAAACGAAACTGACAGAAACATAATGCCATTTTATGGTTATTGTAGAAATAATTGTTACCTGGAAAGTATCCGCAAAGTGGCGCCAGTGGGGCTGTACCATATTTGCCATTATTAAAGCGCACATTCACGCTTGAAAATGTGTTTTCGTGCACAGTTTCACTTGTATAAAAAGGAGGTGCGTGTCTATTAGGCATTGCGCGTCTATAGGGAACAATACATTGATAATCTTCTTTTCCTGAGGGCCTTTCTTCTACCTGAGAAAAAATCGAAGGTGGATCTCCAGACGACACTACCGTAATGATAATAATTGATACCATCAGTTTTTTGCTAGTTGAAATGAATCGTCACCTCTCAGACACAACCATTGACATTGTCCCATAATGCAGTGTTTTGCCCCCCGCAGAGTTGTGTCGATATCTGCCGCGGTGTCATCACATCCGACATCCATTGCGATGCGCTACCTGCAGCGACGTGCCATTATGACCGACCCAAACTGGAACAACGGGCATTACTACAACGCTGCCTACCCAAAGAATGGCATGAAACTTGCCAGGTATGCCTCTGACGTATACAGTTTTATTTTAAGTCAATTCTCTTTCTGGCTTGTTACACATTATTTTGTGGGCAGAATATTTATTCTAGTCTGTCAGTTCTTCTGTTTAACCCGTTTTACACAAACCGATAGAGGACAGACTGCCTCCCTTTAAGAAACTTTTACAAATTGAAGTTCTAATCAATTTCAGATAGTCCATTGTGATACCTGTGCCGTCATTTAATTGTATGTGGCGCCACCTAGGGAGATCGCCACACTGACGTATCGGAGCGGGCCTGAGTGGGAACAACGTTTCAACCGGAAGCGAATCCAGACGAATGAACAGATTCCGTCGATCAACCCGAGTTTTCTCATTGAGAGCTATCTTGACTACCAGGGGGAGGCAGGGTGCATGAAGCTCGACCCAAATTCTCTCATCTATGTGTCAAAGGTCAGTTGCACTCATTTTTTTATTTAATTGCGCTACTGTTTGAATCAGTTATTTCTGTGAAAAGGTGAATTGTTTTCACTTTATAATTAATAATAACAAGATAACTTCTTTTGCACCTAAATCCTTGGAAACCAAGCGCAGAGGCGCATCAATACAAAAAGGTTAGTCAATATCAGAATCAACAGTAAGAGGGAGCGTATTCCAGAGGATTGACGCAGCAACAGAAAATGCCCTAGTTCCAATATTAGTATTGACTCTAGGAACAAAAAGTAAATCAGAACTAGATGATCGAAGCTGGATATGCTTTTTTATAGGAGTAAGCAATGAATATAAATATGTCGGTTGTTTACATGAAAGTTCCTAATAGGTAATGAATGATAAGTAATGTAATATAGTACACTGATGAGCAAACATTTGTTGGCCTATTTGACATGTTTTACTCTTGGCAGAAAAACTCAATGACATAATTGTGTCACTGTTTGAATTAGTATTTTTTGTATAAAGGTGAATTGTTTTCACTTTATAATTAACATTATGTACCATATATATATAGTACATTAACGAGCAAACATTTGTTGGTCAGTTTGAAATTTCCAGATTGTTAAGTTACAAGTTTGACTCTCAACTGAAAAAAATCGGTGACATAGCAGCTCTGATGGCTAAAATACAACTGTCACTACAGTGTTTCACCTCCAAACCAAGACCTAAGAATCTTCACCATCAAAGCCACATAGATCTTCTAGCTGTACACATAAAATGCAGTCTTCATCTACCACCACTCTACTGCAGCCTGTGTGTTCCTCTTGTAGGCGATGGACTTGTTCGACTTGGGTGAAAGTTTCGGCAGTCTGAGAGGGGCGCTGCAGAATGTTGTGTGTCCAGTGATGGTCATCGGAGTCCAGACTGACCTCCTGTTCCCGGTCTGGCAACAGAGGGAGATGGCCACTGTCCTGCAAGAAGCTGGTCAGTATCCCCCCTCAGGCCGCACAATCACAAGTCATAAAAAAGTCAGGGAATTTTGTCATGTATCAGTAAAGTTTTACATTTCAGATTAACCCATTTCAGTACTACAGCCCTGACCAGCTGTGACCATTGAATACTGCATTCCCAGTGAATATGCAAGACAATGAACCACCTCACTTCAAGTCAAGATTTGAGCAACAAAAATGCATTTTATGAATAGGAATGCTGTATATTTTTGGAAAGTATGATAATCAGTGAGTAAAATGAGCCATATCATTTTATATTCCGTCGTCATGGTAACCAGCAATCCAAGATGGCTGCCAAGATTTCAACGTTATTGCTGTTGCTGAACACAGTTGTATACTATGATCGCCGATATCGTTATTGTATCGATCGTCAACATCTGACAAAGATTCTTTGCTAAAACTATCAAATAATCTGTCCAAAACATATGGTGGTAAATCACTAGTTGAAGTAAGGCCATTGTGGCCACTGCAGATTTTAATAATCCATTATTAAAAACAGCAAAAATCTTTTGTAAACTATTATTGAGCGATAATAAACGATGACCACTGCTGAATAGCTAATTTATTCGCCTTGACAACCATACACAACAAGTGGCTCCACGTAGTGGATAATTATGAGTAAAAACAATTTGAATAGCAGACAACATCAATGCTGAATAACCAGCCTGTCGTACTGAAGCGTCACAGACAGTGCGGCCATAATTCCTGCCTGTCATACTGAAATGGTTAAGCCATATCAGTCATGCCATATTTTCTTGGTTACATTTTTAAAATTGTACGTACCGTATTCATTCTGTTAGCAGACAGGATGCTTAACAAATATTGAGACTACAAAATATGTCAAATTTTGCATTCCGCTAAGCATACAGGGATATACACCCATTTTCTGGAACTTTAACGTTCTTATTATGGGTTTCTCAGGGTGCCCATAATGGCCCAAATTGTCGGTAATTACATTTGTGTATTGGTAGTGGAATGTTTGTATTGGTAGTGGAATGTTTGTATTATGTGCACGTTTATAAGTGAAATGGTTTATTCCATTACGAAGTAGGGATGATTTTTGTATGATTATGTTATCGTCGTTGTAGGAATGTGGGCTCTAAGAAACCTTTTAGATATGGATGTACAAGGATTTAGTATCCTATCTGGTCGAGTTCACATTCCATTTGCCATTATTCCAAAACTGGCAGCATCACAAACAGTCCACTTACTAATAATAGACATCATCATTTGGCCTATTTCAGTTATCTACTCCACTGCATTTGGCTTGTGTTAGTTATTCTATAAATAGACCTACTACAAATCAACTTCAAAATGGCAAACTGGCTGATAAAAATTAAATGGCGGAAAATGTTGACTTTCCTTCAGTTGTCTGTTCTGATTTGTTGTCAGGAAACAACGCTGTGACGTATTACGAGCTGAACTCAATCTACGGCCATGACACCTTCCTGCTCGACTTGAACGGTGTTGGTGCTGGGGTCAAGGTCAGTGGTCAAGTCATGTATGTACAGGATAAGCCCCTTGTAACATTTAAAATACGTTCTCTTTGTTTTTCAAGTTTCTTGTGTGCATTTATTGAATCTGCGTGTAGTGTACACTTTATATTCAAAGGTCGTGAATACATAGAATGAGCCCCTTGTAACATTAAAAATAGATTCTCCTTGGTCTTATTTTTTTATTTAACAGGTGCAGGTGTGTGTTCAAAAGTTGTTTCTGTTTGCAACATTTGGGTGGTCGTCAATATGATAAAATATAGTTTATATTTTGTGTTGTGCTATGATTTTACAGTAAAAATGAACAAAAAACCTACTTTTTAGAAAATCCACTGACATTATGGATAAGCCGAAATAGGACGCACACATATACTCTGATGCTGTTTTAAACGATTTGTTTTTATTCAGAGTTATTGTGGTTTCTTTTCAGGGTTTCCTCGAAACTGAACTCGTTGAGAAGGGCCGTGCTCGAAAACAGAAGGACCACTAAACCAGGACAGCAAGATTCCAAGAAATCTGGATTCCGTTTGATTTTGTTTGTGGCAAGTGTCTCGAGCAGTGGTGTTGCAGTTTCTGTGCCGTTTACAGAAAGCCTGCATCAGGAACGCTGTGAAAACGGTTGATCGTGTTGATGGAAAAATCAGAGGTTTGATCTGTCCATCAATGCAAAGACTGACAAATTTTGACCAGTAAGCAGTAGCCGCAAGTAGTGGCCGTACTTGTAATTGGACGTTGACCAGTGGTCAATGCCATATCTAACTCCAGCTTTGGCATTAAGGTTTTGATTTATATTATTGTTGAATCTCTAAGCTTCTCTCTCTCCTGTCCCGATTTAAACAGCATTTCCTCGCCACCGTCAAGTTGTTGCTTCTCAAGTTTGTCCCATGTTACACTGGGTTTTTTACCCAAAATTTGCCATCTGGTTTACGATATCTCCACAGGGATGTATCTGGTTTGGGGGTCCACATATGCCCTCCAGAAAGGAGAATTGTCACAATTCACATGGAATGACCAAAGTTACTATTGGCAGCAACGCGCATTTTGTGCAGGTTCATTTGTTGAATAACATATATTTTAGGAGAGATATACATTCATATTTATTTACGATGTTCGAGACGAACATCAATGGGCTATTGCTTCCTCTCGTTCAGATGTACTGCTTAAAATTTGGTGGGTGATTGTATTATCACGTGGTTGGAATGGTTGTTTATGCTTCAGTTGGCATTTTGTTAGTTTAGTCCCAATGTTACCTACACAAATGTGATACCAACAATATGACATATATATTTGAATGCAAATTGAACATGTAATGCTACGGTGTATACACATTCTTGTTGGCTTGTGTACTAATGCAATACACAGGAACTATTTTTGGTACTCAGGCACCCTTAATTTTCACACGGTTGTCACAATGGAGGTTATTTCAGATACCTTTTGTGTTTACCCGAGTGACCAGTTTTGCTTTGTGTTAAGTTTTGTTTGAAAACAAGACAAATGTTATCGCATCAACCAGTTTGAAGTAAACGCTGTTGAGCAATCCGGTTTTTGGTAAAGAAAGTAGGACCATTGAACTTGATAAAAGCACAGTGCGGTTGTTGAAAGACACTTGTTTGAAAACATTTTTAGACCAATTGTTAAAAAGTTTTCATGTTATCAAACCCGTGTATGTTTGGGATACTCTAGAATGGTCCCCAGCTATTCCTGTGAAACGAGAGGCTATCAATGGTTTCACATAGTTGAATATTCATATAATTTCCACTGTTTTCTGTTATTTTAAAGATAGCGCAGAATACGAAGGATCTTGTATGTCAAGATTTTGTTGCCATGCATGTGAACTTAAAATAAGTAAATCACCGATTTGATCTAAAATGTAAACCTCAACCACTCTGTGACTGAACTTGTAGTTATTTATCATAACCAAATATGTTCTTGATGTTACGTTTCTTATGTGAAGCTCAAAACCGGTGAAGTTTTTCCATTGTGTGCATTGTAAAAAAATTACATGTAAATTTCTGTGTGACCCCACGACCCCCAAGATGGCGGTTAGCTCCATGTGGCACATTGTTACAATTTATTTAAAATGGAGTTAAACGAATGTTCTCATTTGAACAGTTCACCGAGTTAATCCTGCATGTGCTTTCAACTGTTTCAGTTGACTATAATTTTGTAGTTCATTATTATTAGTCATTATTATGTTGTTATCCTTACGTCAACACTGGAAACGGTTCAGACTGGTGCTTTTATAATTTTGTTTCCATGGCAACACATTTATTCGGTGGCTGTGGATAACACTTCAAACAGCGGTTCTGAATCCATAGCAGTTTTGATTTCACGTTATGTATATTTATCTATCAACACAAAGATGTATTTATTCATGTTTCTTGCTCCGATGTCATGTTGTAGGTATGTACATATATTTCGACACCAAGGATTCACCATAATTATGTTTGTAATAATTTCTCTAATGTTCAGATTTCCCCAAGATCTTGTTGTCTGCCTGCAAAAAGGATGGATACAAGTTGTCCATGAATTTTTTTGATTTGACCGTTACTGATTGTTACACGATCTCAGTTACTGCAGGCTCCCGTTACAGTGCGGTCTTGTTAGTACGACAGGTATGTGTGGATTCGGGTAAAGTTAAAATAAAACGTGTGGATTCAGGTAAAGTTAAATGCACTGTATATTTGAAAGATGTGTAATTGCTGAAAGTCGAGAAACTGGTGCTTGTTGGCAGCATTTGGCAAATATAAACGAAATGTATGAAATGACTTGTGAATAAAATTAACGTTATTTGTATTAGTTATGTTATCTGCTGCCGTGGAATGTGACATTCTGTAGGCAACATTAATAACGACAATGATGGCACAAATTCTTGGGCAGAACGAAACACAAATACTCACAAAAATGCCCGTCCTCCAAATACACACAGAGGCAGCAGATGGTTTCCTATGTGACGTTTTGTTATGACGTGAATGTGAGCAGTTAAGTGTTTGAACAGTTTTTTGCAGCACTTCATGTTTTCTATGATTGTTGCATGTTACATAAAACACGCTCAACTGACTGGTAAATATGGAAGAAATTGTTCATGGCCCAAAGATTAAATTTTAATAGGATAATAGCTGTAGACGGATCATGTTCCAACTTTAGCTCCTATGTAAATGTAATTCTTGCCATTGATTGGTGGATGGTTTGTGTAGCCGAGAACATGCAGAAGACGTGTAATGTGAACAATCAATTAACATTTTAAACGCTTAATTTCGAAAAACAAAATAAATCTTTTTCTTAGTCGTAGATGATCTTTTTTGGTTTTAGTTTGGTGCCCAAGATGCAATGCATTTAGGAGAAAAAAGATTTACATACATCGATGTGCACACATACCACAAATGCTAGCTCTGAATAAGCGAGCAAAAAATGAACAACTAGGAACACGTCCAAAACATGAAATTCTAAGGGCGTTAGCACGCTCACGCTCATCACGATCTTGGTATCATCTGAAAGGATGCACTTTTTGTTATTCTAGTTTCATCTAGATTTCCCGGTAATAGTTCATAGAACACTTATGAATCGTGCTGTTTTTTGTGTTCTGTACGGTTCCAAACAATGTTGGCGGTGGATACGCAATACATCTTCCAATTGCTGCACCGTTTTTCTCATTTGCATAGGTTCAGTCAGACATGCACACTTCACCATTTCTTGATTTGATTCACCGCGATACATTTACAACGAAGATTCTTCCTACTCTCCATTTGAATACCATTGAACTTCTCCGTGTGCAGTTCTCTGCAGCCCATTCTATATCGTTCGACATGTGTGTCATCTACCACCCGCCTGCTTCAAGTAAGGCATCTGGAACTTCGTGTGAATTTTATGCTGAACTTGAATGCTTATTTACAGAAGCATCTGTTTCCGTTATACCAACCGTAATTGCTGGAGACTTTAATATTCATTTTGATGATGTAACGAAATCAGAACCGCTTCGCTATCTACTTGATTCCTACAATTTGCTGCAACACGTCCATTCGCCGACCCATAAAACAGGACATACATTGGACCTGGTGATAAGTCATGACAGCGATAACTTAGTATCTTCTGTTGTTGTTTATCCAGACTCCATATCGGACCACTATTGCATAGAACTGGCATTAAATGTGTTGAAACTGTCAGCTGAAACTTCAGTAATTGCCAAGCGCAACTTCCGCATCATGGATGCTAGTGTTTAATGATGACGTTAAATCTGTATGTTCTGGCATGTGTGCCCACGCTGACCGTCAGCAAGCGGAGGTCTTAGCATCGGACTACAACACCTGTCTCACTAACTGCTTAGACAAGCACGCTCCTTGGCGCTACGTACACGTCAGGAGCAACTTGCCGCATCCGTGGTATGACGTTGAGGTCGACGAAGCAAGAGAGAAGAGGCGAACGTGTGAGAATCTGTGGAGAAGAACAAAACTCGAAATACACCGCCAATTATACGTCGCTGCTCGCGACGACTGCACTACAATGATAGCCAGTAAGAAAACCAAGTATTATCGCGGACAATTACAGAACGCTAATAACAAGAACATGTTTCGCATTCTGAGATCACTCGACGTACACAACATGCAACTTCCTGAATTCTGTTCAGTGAAGGAAGGATGTGATAAATTCTCACGTTTCTTCCAAGAAAAGATCAAGAAATTATTGATTAACTTGCACTACCGCATTGCCGTTGACCCGACAGAGGATGAGACACGTTGTTTTACTGACCCAATTCAAGTGTTCGAGCCAACTACTACAGCCGAAATCACTAATATTCTTGGCACTACGAATAAGACATGCTCACTTGATCCACTACCAACTAAGCAACTAAATGACAACATGGACATTATCGTGCCTATCATCATACAAATTGTAAATGCTTCACTCGAGGAGGCAGTCATGCCTGTGCTGCTTAAGTCCGGCCATTGCTCAAGAAACAATCACTCAACAACTACCGTCCAGTCAGCAACCTAAGCCATCTGTCAAGTCATAGAGAAAGTTATTGCGCGAAGGATCATCTCTCATATTTCCGATCAGCGAATGGAAGACTGTTTCCAATCAGCCTACCGGAAGAATCATTCAACTGAAACCGCACTATTGTGTGTAACAAATGCCATGAAAGCCGCTATAGACAAGGCACGGCACTAGTTCTTATTGACTTTAGTGTGGCCTTTGACACAATCAATCACAAGATAATGATCCAGCGCCTTCGGTTGCGTTACGGCATTGTTGGCAAGGCGCTTGGCTGGCTGTAATCCTATCTGCAGAGCCGGACCCAGCGTGTGGTCATTCGTGATGCGTCATCGAATACAACTTGTGTGACATCGGGTGTCCCACAGGGTTCGGTGCTGGGTCCTTTGTTATTCTCGTTGGCGACATAATTAGAGCGCATGGACTTTGTTTTCATCATTATGCAGATGATCTGCAATTGTACTGCCATTTTGACCTCACTGCGACTGCGTTGGCTGCTACTCGGCGACGTATGGAGGAGTGTCTAGATATTGTCAATCAGTGGATGACATCAAACTACATGTGCATGAACAACAATAAAACGGAATATCTTCCCGTAGTGCCAAAGAATGCCGCTGCGCTTATTGACGGCAGTGTGATACGCGTAGATGTTACGATTACTGCCTCAAGATGTGTTCGTAACCTTGGTGTCGTTATGGATCGCCACCTCGATTTTAAGAAGCAAGTTTCAA
Organism: Paraescarpia echinospica; assembly: GCA_020002185.1. Classification (NCBI taxonomy): domain Eukaryota; kingdom Metazoa; phylum Annelida; class Polychaeta; order Sabellida; family Siboglinidae; genus Paraescarpia; species Paraescarpia echinospica. The sequence goes on from CM034540.1 coordinate 53,069,906, forward strand.
GCATCGTCGGTGTGTGCTCATTTCACCTGCGCCATATTAACCAGATGAGTCGTTATCTCCCAACGTCGACAAAGGAAAGTGTCGTCAACGCCATTATTACATCAAGGCTTGATTACTGCAATTCACTTCTATACGGCACTTCTGTCAACAACATCGCTCGACTGCAGAGAATGCACAACTCTGCTGCTAGGTTGATCCTACGCCGCCCACGGAGTGACAGCGCCATGCCTCTGTTGTGCATTCTTCACTGGTTGCCTGTAGCACACAGAATCGACTTTAAGCTATTAGTTTTTACATATAAAGCTGTGCATGGCGATGCCCCGAAATATTTATGCGACCTTGTATGCCCATACAAACCAACAAGAGCCCTGCGCTCTACCAACAATAACATGTTAACGGTCCTGTGGACTTATGTCAAAGCTGGGGACAATTCGTTTGCGGTCGCTGCAGCGACTTTGTGGAACACTTTGCCTAACGACATTAAAACGTCTGATTGTCTCTCTACTTTCAAGGCACGCTTAGACTCATTTTTTTAGACTCGTTCTTGTCCAATGTGGCATAGTTTACTCTCTGCATTGATTTGTTTTATATCTCTTATGTATTAATTAACCTATTTATTTTATACTTACATGTACATTAGTTCAGTTAAATGAATTGACAATGTCTTATTTCTACATAGAACTGTAGCTATGATCATTATTTTAATATATTTATTTAATTACTGTATTTATTCGTATTTTACTAATATTTAAATTTTCTTTTAGAAAATGCATGCTTATTTAGCCATCATTAATACCTCTATCTGGGTTCTACATGTTGTAAAGCGCCACGAACAATTTATAATTGGATCTGGCGCTATATTAAATAAAATATATTATTATTATGTATTTCATGTTATAAGCTCCACCCACTTTTAAACTGATGTGCTTTGATCACTGCGAAACCAATATATCTCTACGTCGGCGTGACATCACAATAACGTACACCAACCAACGGGTCAAAATTTGTTGCATTGGTTGGTTGATATACGTGATTGTGACGTCACGCCTACTTCAAGTATATCATTTTAGCAGCCATTTGATAGTGGGTGGAGCTTATACAATGAAATCAGATAGTGGTGCCTCAATCGGTAGATTGGTGAACTGTGTCGACAAACCAACATTGTTTGAATAGCAGAATGCACAAGCTTTCAAACGATATCAAGATTGTTGGGATCCGATGAACCACAATGGTACCAGCAATCAGTCAAAAACGCACTTTTAGGACGAGTTTTGAGTTGATAATTTTTCGCTAGCTTATCTATTTTTTATTTCAGTATTCCATGTACAAACATCTTTATTCATACAACAAACAAGGAACAAATGCACCAGATTGTAATCTGCAATCTGATTGGTCCAACTTCCAATGTAATCTGTGGTCCAATGTGTTCTGCAATCCAGTTGGTTCACACTTCCCATGACTTGTGATCTATGAAAATGGCATGACTTTGTTATACATGAAAATGTCATGACTGTGATCTACAAAATGTCATGACTTTGTGATCCATGAAAATGTCATGACTTTATGATCTATGAAAATGCCATGACTTTGTGAACTATAAATATGTCATGACGTTGTGATACGTGAAGATGTGACATTGTCCATTGGTCAGTTGATCTCCAGTAGCAACCACCCACATAGCGCCATCTACAGTGTGACCTTGTAATCACGTCCATCTTGACAGTGACAACCTTTGGTAACATCCTATCTCTAGACGACAGTCGACACTTGCGGGTTTCTCTTGAGGAGCCAGTCGACGGTTTCCTCCAGCAGTGACATGTCATAGTGTCTGAAAGAGTTAAAGTCCAAGTTCTTATAAAGCGCAGTATCCAGTCCTTAGGACTGCTCAAAACCCTTTACACTTTCCTCCCTGACAGACCTAGACCTGTTCAATCAAACACCATCTCGACTTCCCTGGAATTACTGCACAAAAACTATCCGTACACAAATACCGACCACTGTCTATAGCCAGGTACTCATTCATACAGCTGAGTGAACTGGAGAAACGTAGAGTGAAAAAACTCTAGACACTGTGCAACCGAGCTGAGTAAACATGCAGCTACGTGTCACCTGCCAAGTGAACCAGATATTAAGTGGCATAGGCTTATTCTGCACCAAAGCCAAAAAAAGCTGTCAAGGTCATGTTCCATAAATTTTTTTATTCTAGCAGAAAAGCATAACTTTAATAAAATCGTTCAGTATCCAGTTTATTTTCCTCGACATATAATCCAAAACTGGTATCATCTTTGAGACGGAAGAAGGTCAAACTCTGTGTACAGTGGGTGGGCAGGGTCATTGGCAACTGCACGTGCTTTTCTGATCATCGTGCGTTCACACAGCTGAAAGACAGGCTGTGTGGGAATGCCTATGATCTTGGAAGCAATTTTGCAGATGTAAAGAAGCATGTTTTTGTTTGAGACAGACAAAGCAGGGAAGAAACAGATACTACAATACATCAACACTGACTCTATGGTGCTCCTACAACATGAGCAGAAGTTTTGGTTGGACATGAAACGATCTTAGTTTTTTAATCCTAAGTACAGGAAATACCTTTACCAAATGTTCACACCTGTCTGCAGTGGTAATATTTGATTAAAACAACATTTGTCAATAACTTCTTTGTACTATACCTGGCAATATTTCGAAATGTCAGCATCTTATGAGCAAAGCTGTCCACCGATATGGTTGTCCGAAATCTTCCCGCGCACTTGCAGTAACTTGATAGATTCGCTTCTTTCACCTAAAAAAATGACAAATGTCACTGTAAGATGGCAGTAATTCATATTTGTCACCGGTATGAAATTAATTGTCCTAAAAGGATTGCGTAAACAGCATAAAACTAAATATTCTTAACCATAATAAAATATATTATAATTAATTATCATCTTGATAAAACAATTTGTTTCAAATTTATCATCTAAATGTGTGATGAAAAGATGCCATCATGAGAATATTAAGTGTTTAAAAAACATTTCAACTACAACATTTCCGTTCTAATGATAGTAGTTTTCCAGTTTTAAATATAGTAATGTTATACAAGCTATTACTGCCTTATTCCCATTAATATATTCCCGGTAAATGTGGAGTAATTTACAGAAAATGTTGTCATTGAAGAATGACTGCCAACAAATTATCTAATTAGACATAGGAAATTAATTCTAACAGAATATTATCTACCATTTGTTTGAACAAATACAAATAAAAACAACATTTGTTGTCAGGTTTTTCCAACACAGTCACTGACTACTTCAAAAGTCAAGATTTAAACCACCATTGTAACACAATCTGGATCAAATTAAACCAATATAGGAAACGTACACATGTTTTATAAAGCTTTCAGAACACAAGTGTTTCCATATGTTGGTGCCTGCATGTCTAGAAAACGTGCTTAAAAACTTCAAAATGACTCGATTGGATTATATATCCCAGATTCAAGCTCTAGCTACTGCTTATTCGAATGCTGGTCTCTGGAACAAATTACCCACTACGGTGTAAATGCTGGCAATGGAAATATATATCAAATGAGAGCTGACAGCTTTCTGATGAGTACTGATGAAATACTCAATGACGATGGATTTTCGATACAGTAATGATTTCCTTGTGTCCATGCAACCTGGTTCGTACATCAGTTGTTAATAGGTAAATATTTCCTAGTGATTGTTTAACTTTTTTATAACCTTCACAGTATAAAAATGATTAAGACATGGTCTAGAATGGCTCCATAAATAAGTAAACAAATCAACTGATAAAACACTAATAATTATTATTTAAAAATAACAGTAGCACAATATTGGAATACAATAAAAATATATTAGAACATGAAGAGACACATGAACAGAAATTAACCTGACTTACTTTGTTAACTCCTGCGTTAGCTCAAGTTTGGGCTGTTTGGAGTAAATCACATAAGACATTTTTTTCATAAAATTATTAAAACATGGTCTAGAATTGCTAAATAGAAAAAATAGTAATACTTGTAATTTAAAAATAACAGTAGCACAATATAGGAATACAGCAAAAATACAACAGGACATCAAGAGACAAATGAACAGAGACTTACTCCGTGACATTTTTCGCACTCAAGGTCCTGTAGGACATAGGCCATGGACTTGCGGTGGACAGCGTCCAGCAGGGATTGCTCTATCTCCTCCAGATCGTATGTTGTCTTACACTGGACACATGCCCAGGTGGACCTGTAAACATAAACCACTCATGGAGGAGGTGGGAGAATAACCGTATAACCGTGCTAAAACACTGTGGATACTCACTATAAAGAGAGTAAAGGTAAGTTTTTATACAGTGCTGTATCCAGTCCTTAAGACTGCTCAAAACACTACACTTTACTCCCTGGCAGACATGTTCAATTGAACATCATCTCGACTTCTTTGGGAGGCATTTATGTATACTATAAGGAACACATTAGGACTGTTCTTTAGGTGGTTCTTTATACCACAAGCAGTATCTATTAGTTACCAAAATAATAAACAAAACGATCACAGAGAAGATCTTTTTCAATGAGCTGGCTGAACATGGAGAAATCACCATTTGTGCATAAGTATATCATTTATGTGTGGTTACGATTGTAGAAAACTGAAATCTTCACACAGCCAAAGACAGTGGCACCACCTAGGGACCAACAACACAACTAATGAAAAGAAGCTACATAACTCATATCAAGGTTAACCAATGAGAAAACAAGAGTTTCAAAACAACCACTGGAGATCAAAAACAGTAGGTAACCGTGCGGTGACTGAATCATATTGTTAAACTTACCCCATGCTGCCATCTGCTGGCAGATATGGATCTCGACAGAGATCAAGGTCGCGGATGTGATTGCAACCTTTACAGATCACCTGCAATAAAAAAAAAAACTTACTTACCTATATTTCATGTTATCTCTAAAACGTCAGTAAACGATTAATCACGTAAGGCCTTGTCCTGAATAAATTAATCAAATATGTTTAAATGTATGGTTATTACATTTGGTACCATAGCAAAGTTTCCTAGACCTTATTTGAAAAGTAGGAATATATGTGCCAAGACATAAAATGTAGCAGTAATAACAACAATAAAGTGATCTTATGTAGTCTCTGCCTAGTGGACACTCATTGCGTCGACTCCATTATTGAATGAATGAAAAGTCTATTCAACAACAACAACATAATACAACTGCACAGCATGATGCATTGCTGCTGCTGCTGCTGCTGCTGCTGCTGAAGGGACATAGCTGAAGTCGTGCGACGTATGAGGCGTTATGCCCTTCTCGAACTAAAACACGTGTTAAATGCAATACGAATGATAAGAGATAAAGTATAAATTAACAGTCACAATTCATTTATTAACTTGGTACAGTGGAGCTTGTGCTTTTAAAAGTTTACAGATATACAGAAAGTAATGAAGACTTGAATATTAAAAACAAACTATACAGCGCTCACATCGGTCTCTGTAGATCGCCTACTGGTAGATGAGAGGGCAATGGTCCCAGGAAGCAAATGAACATAGAAAGAGGCGGGTGGACCTCGGCACCTGGGAGGAGATACACTTACAATGGTCCCAGGAAGCAAATTAACATAGAAAGAGGCGGGTGGACCTCAGCACCTGGGAGGAGATACACTTACAATGGTCCCAGGAAGCAAATGAACATAGAAAGAGGCGGGTGGACCTCGGCACCTGGGAGGAGATACACTTACAATGGTCCCAGGAAGCAAATGAACATAGAAAGAGGCGGGTGGACCTCGGCACCTGGGAGGAGATACACTTACAATGGTCCCAGGAAGCAAATGAACATAGAAAGAGGCGGGTGGACCTCGGCACCTGGGAGGAGATACACTTACAATGGTCCCAGGAAGCAAATTAACATAGAAAGAGGCGGGTGGACCTCGGCACCTGGGAGGAGATACACTTACAATGGTCCCAGGAAGCAAACTAACATAGAAAGAGGCGGGTGGACCTCGGCACCTGGGAGGAGATACACTTACAATGGTCCCAGGAAGCAAATTAACATAGAAAGAGGCGGGTGGACCTCAGACACGACCAAGAGTCTGTTGTTTAACGGCAAACCCTGCAAGTGTGCTACCGCCATGTAAGCTGCATGGATCAACCACGTGGACTGTGTTTGTCGGAATAATAATAATACACTTCTATATTGCCTATATCCCCAGGAATATGAGCTCAGAGGCGCAACATACAAGAATCATTGGGCAAAATCGTTAACAGGGATTAGATTGTAGTGGGGTGGTCACATGTTTCGGTGACCGGTGGCGTAATGGCCCCACTTATAGGTTTAGGCTAAATCTTGATACAGTGTAACTCTTCAGCAGGTAGTTGGGATTATAGTTAGGTGAATGAATGGTGTGCTTGGTTAGTACGGTACAGTGCATAAGGTCTACTGTGATTACAGTAGTAATGATGTTGTTTTATATATCTATAACAATACTGCTAATGTTGTATATGCCGAAATGTGGGCTCTGTCATCCAGAGGTACAGGAGAATAGTATGGGCTCAGTCACAGGCCTGGCCTTGGGATGTAGAGCCCACATTTCTTTCTAGTTAACTTAATCTCTTTAATAAACGTCATTCATTTGGCCTTATTTCATCACTATTCATGACTTGTGTTGGTGCTTGCATAAATGACTATTCACTGGACAACATTGCCACCTGGTGGCTGCGACTGGACTCACCTCCGGGAGGACGTACGACAAACAAGGATCTTTGAAGATGGCTTCATTGGAGAACTCCCGAATGTTGATCAACTTGAGCAAATCACGCTTCATTTTTCGGACATTCTGTGAAATGTTCGTGTCCAATGAGAGAACCTGTAAAAAAACAGATGAGGGCTGATTTTGAGTACAATCACTCAAATGGTGATACAACAAGAAACTTGGATTAAACATTCTCATTGGGTCATTCTTCAAATAAAGTTGAATAGCCAACTGACAAAATACAAGATGGTGGCAATTTGGTAACGAAATGGCCACCATCTTGTATTTTTAATCAGTTATGTTATGGTGGCTGTAGGGCAACCTGGAGATTAAAAAGTTACCAAAATTAAGATCGTTTGATACAAGTGGTTAATCATTTGTTTGTTTAGTGACACAGTACTGTCTGACCAATCAGTTTTTTATTTCATTCAAGAAAAAGACATGATCGGTCATTCCGCAACTTTGGTCAAAATTCATGAGTCATTTTGCAAGTGATTGTTCCGCAAATCTAGCCATATTGGAAATTGTTCTTTTGATCCAACCTCTTATTAATTACAGAGGTCCCGTGATGTTGAAAGATTTATATGCATTTATTTTCAATTTCACCATAAGATTTAGACACTAATCAGATTGATGCATTTTTTGAGCCAGATGCTTCACTATATTCATTTTGATTAGAGTTACTTACATGACAAACTGACTTCACAAACTCCAGAGCTGGGTTTCGCAGTGACAGATGCGAGCCAGGAAGCGTGGGAAACTCATTGGACAGATCGTTGTGGTCACCACGACGATACGCAAGTTTCTTCTGGATCTTCTGTGTGATTCTGTAATTTGTAAATATTCTTGTTATTAATGTCTTCTTTAAAGACTGGAGAAATTTGTACAACTGGGGGATTTACAGGTGAAATGTTAGCATTGTGATTCTTAGGTAAATTTTAATGAGGAATATTAAAGGTGAGACGTCCATCTCTCATTTATTAATATATATTTATATATTGTTTTTAATACTAGAATACATGTGTAGGAGGTATAGTTCCCACCAAATTGCAATTGATAAGTATGAAATAGTGCTCACAATTAGAAAGTTTGGCATATAAAATGTTAAGGAGAGATATGTCAGCTAGATATGAAATTTTTTTTAAATGCATAATTAATGCAATGTTTTGTGCTCATGTTGTAAAGTAGGTCTTACTGAAAGATATATTAATTCCCCATTTCCATGGCACCAATCAAAGATGGCTGCCGGATACAGTGCAGGGAAAACAGCATAATTTGGAAACGTTGTAGCTCCTCCAATAATACAGTAATCAATGTAATTCTTCCTATTTCTTATTTACAATATGTTATTCTATGCAACGTCGAAGATATATTTTATGTATTGGAATTATTTAATATAAAAAAATATAGCTAAATTTTTGTGGTAAACAATTTTTTATTACAACCACTATACAGACCTGCCTACCCCAAAAACTTCCTGTCAGTAATCCGTCTTCCCATTTACACTGATTTTCAGGAATATAAGCTTGCTGTCAGTAATAGTTCAGAACCGTGTCAGATATTGTCAGGAAAAGAACACCACTGTCAGTAATACTTTAATACTGTGACTATGATGATAGTTGCACCCAAAACATAATTGTCTCTAATAAACTGTGAGGTGTTTTGAAGCATCCAGTTAACAAGGTAAGGTAGATGTTCAGAACCAGCATTGGTGGAAATCAAACATGAAGAAGCGTAACACTAATGTAAATGCATCTATACATTATTGGCGTAGCTAATTTACAATGACTAGAACTGTTTTACTCTCTTTTCAAGTCAAACTTTAAGCAACTGAAAGAACCTCAATAATGTTGTGCTGTTTAATATTAACCATTGACAATATAATTATGATTTTATGTATCTTTAAAAAACAGGATGCTGACTCAAGCAAAATTCCACATTACTGCCAGATTATGTAATAAACAACAAATAACTAATACCACTCAAAAATTGATATTGTAAACTTAACTATAGTAGTATAGAGAGAAACACATGATCATCAGTGATCAGAGTGCACAATGCATGGTAGTCTCCAAATTCTAAGTTCAGAATCAACAGGTGCAAGTTGAATGCATGTCAAACTTTACACTGCACACTGTTGTGACTAGGGCACTTGTGTAGTTCCTTCATTCATAATCCCAGGCATATTTATATTACGAAAATATTGTCTTAACGCATTTTTGAAGCCCAAGTAGTGACCCGGTTTGCCCTAGTCTGCACCACTGCAGTCGTGCGTTACCGCATCGCGCTCGTAAAAAGGGCGACATAGAGGCGTATGTTGGTGCAAACCGGGGCGCTATTTATGCCTCAAAAGTGCTCCAAGACGCAATATTCTTAAAAGTAAATATGCCTGGGATAATGTTGAATAACAGAACTAATGCACTGACCTGAGCCTGAGGTATCAAAGTTCGGCAAAATTCAAGTTATAATGGTGGAATTGAGGTGGATCCAGATTCTACACAAGTGCCGCGACTAGTTCTGTCCACTGTCCACAAGAGACATGTCTGGTTAGAGTGCCGTCAGTATGCTGCTGTTATAAACTTTTGCAGCACACATTTCTTCTTGGCTGGTGGTGGTGCCATTTCGATATCTGCTATCATTTCGTACCGCGTGACTTCGTTTTGTTTGAGCGCGGAAATGTGAATTTATCGTAACACTGTTTCCTATTGGTCAGATTATGACCAGAAGCAGCGAATGAAAAACCATGTCACAACAAGCTGCATATATATGCTGCCACCTGTTGAATATAGGGTTGAAGATAAATCTGAGAAGCTAATGAAAGTGATTGACGATCATAGTGATAAAGAAAGAATCCGTAATATTTTCATCCCTCGCCGTAATACCGTAATTTGAGGTGTGTTTCCGGAATGATTCCGGACATTCCGCAATGGTAGGCAGGTCTGCAGATTCGTCTCACCTCAGTAACTGAGCAATGGGTGGGAGTAGGCAGTTATTTTTTCACCCAAACGTACCTTAGGGTGGGGGAAAGGGGTGTTCAAGCGCCCAGCTCCACAGCCACTGGCGTTGGGGCCGGCTAGCCCTCTGTGGGTGAAAAGTTAAAGTAGTAGCCTGCCGGTAAACCACAGAACACCCAGGTCAATCTCACCTCCTTGCGGTTCCCTCTGGGAAATGGAAGGATGAAACAAGTCTACGATATCACAAAGACACTTAGTAGCGACAAACACAAAACAACAAATGCAGTAAAAGACAAATCTAGAAACCTAATAACTGAAGGACCAACCAGGCGGGCAAGATGGAAGGAGCATTTTGTAGAAGTCCTTAATAGACCTATGCCCGATGACCCCGTGATAGATATTGAATTAGATCCAATCATAGATTAAATCAGCAGACTATAGTTAAAAAAACAAAAATTAGAACAGCAATGAGGAAGATAAAAAATGGGAAAGCCTAAGGGAAAGATGGCATTACAGCAGACTTGTTGAAAGCAGACATGGCAACAACAGAGAATTGGCTTCAAAACTTATTCTAAACAATTTTGGAACAAGAAAAAGTATCAAAGACGTGGAAACTGGGACTGATTGTTAAAATACAAAAGAAAGGTAACCTTACAGAGTGCGGAAATTGGAGAGGAATTACTCTAACATAATATGTCCCCAGTAAAGTGTTCGGAAGAGTGATAATAGAGAGAATAAGAGATGGAGTTGACAACAAGTTGAGAGTTCAACAAGTAGGCTTCAGAAGAGGATGAAGCAGAGTTGAACAGATATTCATCCTTCCAAAAAATAATAGAGCAGGTATTGGAATGGCAAGCAACGCTATATGTAACCTTTGTAGAATTCAAAAAAGGCAATTGCAACAAGAGACCTTTGGAAAATCATGGCGAGCTACGGAATCCCACACAAGATAATCAGAATGGTCCAGATTTCGTACGAGGACAGTGAACGTGCAGTGTTAGATGAAAGTGAACTATCTGAGTGGTGTTAAGCAAGGAGACGTAATGTCCGGATTTCTTATCTTGATGGTAATCGACTGGATAACGAGGGAAACAACTGAAGAAAACAACACAGGGATAAGATGGAAATTCATATAAAAACTTGAAGAATTGGACTTCGCAGAAGACATTGCGCTTATGTCATCAAGTTACAGACACATGCAAGCAAAGGCAACAAAGATGATTTGCATTTGCATAAAAAAACGGCCTAAAAATCAATAAAAAAGAAAACTAAAGTACCGAGGATAAACAGCAAATGCAACTACAGAATATAGATTGATGACGAACTTCTGAATGAAGTAGAGAAATATGCATACCAAGCGCAAGGAGCAAGCACGTAGGAGGGGTGACGATATTATCAACATAATACGAAAAGCAAGGACATCATTCGTGAAACGCAAGCAGACATGGAGCTCAAATGTGTACACATTAAAAACTAAACCCAGATTATACAATACCCTGGTCAAATCAATGTTACTGTATGGATGTGAAACATGGAAAGTAAACAAATGCGACAACAAAAAACCTGACATTTTCCAATTCAACTGTCTCAGAAGAATACAAAAAATTAGATGGCCAGTTGTAATTAAAAAGAGATATTGAGAACATAACAGCAGAAGAGAAGATCAGCACAGAGTACAGATAAGAATGTGGAATTGGACGGGACATGTGCTGAGAAAGAAGGAGTACAACCACTGCCTAACAGCACTGACATGGACGCCGCAAAGAACAAGAAAAATTGGTCGGCCAAAAACAACATGGAGAACCACAGTGGAAAAAGAACGACAAATACTGGGTTGGGCATCTTGGAACAAAGCCAGACACATAGCCGTTGACATGGCGAGATGGCGGAGTCGCACAGCAGCCTTATGGGCCACGAGGCCCGAAGAGGATACGTAAGGTAAGGTAATGGGGTATATATATATATATATATATATATATATATATATATAATATAATATTCAAAATAATTATAAACAAGCAAAAGAGGCTTCCAGATATCCCTGCAATTTGTAGCTTTGAAATGGTGTTGTTGAAAGGTGTTGTCGAAATATTTTACCTTTTATGCACAAAATACCTAAATTTTTAGGCTTTCAAATAGCTACAGAAGAGGCAAAGCTTGATGAAACTTGCTAAAGTTGTCTTTTCTGACAGATTGGCCTTGTTTTATCCATAAAAAAAAATATTTTGAATATAGCTTTTTAAAACTGAATAGCAAAGCCCAGAAGTTTAGAAAGTGGAAGTGTTTCATTTTTTCGTAACTTCACTCATATGCTGATTAGTACACCTGCTATTAACAGCACTACCTAAGCAAAACCATACACATTAAACATTTATTTTGACATGTTATTTTCCCGTTACTGTACAAATACCCTTCAATTATTGCGAAATGGCCTACATACGGAAAGTGCAAATGGAAACATTTCTGAGACGAAGGGACGGAGAGAATTTGGAACCGACAAAACTGCATCAAATCCTGAAGGTTTTGGGTGGTCAAAAGCAAACACCAATGTCGGACAACCCGACCAGCTGCTGATATTGCTTGTTGAAAACTAATCAAGTGTGACTGCAAGACGGGACCCACTTCTTCAAAGAAAGGCAAATGTACTTTGATCAGTCCTGAGGACTTGATACTTCGCTTTTAAAGAACTTACCTTTACGTTTGTATGCACTTTATTGTGTCTCTGTCGCGGAAAATGTGAAACACTCGAAAAGGATCATAAATCATCGGAATAAGAGACAT